>OZ005648.1:296634455-297834455 GCA_963930645.1 Salticus scenicus
AATGACCAATAAGATTTAAAAATTTTTTTATCAGTGGATGAAATACACTAATGTAAAGAAACCAGATCTATTAATTAACAGTCTGCAAAACAAACGAATCAATAAAGTAACACAACAAATCTTAACTTAAAACCATAAACTTATCAAAATTAATGAAGAAACAACCAGTGTTGTGCAAGTTCACGAAAAAAACGAGCTAGTTCAAACTCAAGCTCATCGTGTAAAAAACGAGCTAGTTCGCGCTCAAACTCCTGTCTGAAAAAAATGAACGCGTTCAACTCAAGTTCATTTTTAAAAAGGAGCGAAGTTCATTAAAAGTTCATTTTTGAGTATTTTTTTTTTCCTCTAAATAGATCTTCTCGGTGACTCGGTGAACACTTTCATAGGTAATTTACATTTATTAAAATTGTCAATTACCATGAAAATTATTCTTAATTTAGTGTTTAATTAAACTTATAAGCATTTAATTCTCAATTATAACTTATTCATTTAATTGTAGTAGAAATTTATTTAGAGGACACTTCTGAATAGTGAACCCATTGTTTTTGTGTATTTTTTTATTCTCAAATTTCCAATACTTTTGTTTATGCGCACAGTGGCGCACCCAGAAATAAATTGTGGAAGAGGCCTGAGTTGAAGAATAAAAAATACTATATATATATATATATATATATATATATATATATATATATATATATACTCAAAGTAATTCCAATCCTATGCCAGTATTTCCGAATATAAATTTTTGTTTTAGTTAAAGCAGAAATTACAAGAAAGTTTCTACAAATATTTAAGAAATGTGGTACAGTAGGACAACTTTATATGCAAGTGAATGTGGTATTTATCAAAATAGCAAATAAAAACATGTATATGTCGATCCTTGTTCTATAAAATCATTTCCAAATAGAAATTTTTATTTTAGCTTAAAGCAGAAAACTTTCCAAAAGTTTCTCCAAAGATTAATTTTTAAAAGTTATGAAAGAAAACGGGTGTGAAATTATGAGTATATATACAATGTTTATTTTGTATTATGATGCGTCATGGTCAATATCAAACAAGTCTTTGAAAGTCTGTCATTTCTAGATAAACGAAATTTTTTGAAAGATTTAAAATAATCAATGGAATTATAATCAAAATAATTTTTAAACATTATATATAAGTTATACACTTTAAAAGTATTTTTACTTCCAAAAATATCTAAATAAAATAACATTTAAAAATGTAAATTTAAATTAAATTTTATGTTATTTTTGAAATAATTTACTTTGACAATATTTTTAATATTTTGTTCTATGCAGCTTACTAATTGCTTCAATTAGAACTATGACAAGATTTTTCTTAGTCTAACATGTTTGCTCAAGAGCCATTTTGCTTAAATTAAGAGTTATTTATTTATTTTTGATAACGAAACTAGTATAATATAACATTTTCAAATGACAAATAATAATAATAATAGAAAGAAAAAGAAACTGAAAATATCCTACCCTGTCATTTTTAATTTATAAAGCAGGCTGAGTTTTTATTGATTATCAATAGCATGATATTAAATATGATAAAGAAATTAGTATGATTTAAAATTTAATAATTCACCTGTATGTATGTATATTTCTATGTTTGTTTGTAACTTCTCTGGGAACAAACAAAAAATTTATATTGTGAAAAAAATACAATCCTTACGTGAACAGCGTGGCGTCGAGGTAAGGCGCCGCGCTGCGAACCTGACGGTCCAGCGTTCGAGCCCAGTCAGGGGAGATTTTTTAAAAAAGGTTTTTGTTTAATTCTAAGTTAGTTTAATTAAAGATTTAAATGTATGTAAATATTAAGGTGTGTCACTCACACGATTTTCTCTTACCCTGAATTTTAATATAGATAGATATTTTGTGCTTTTTAGTTCACATTTCTATAAAAGCGTGTTCTTTAATTTTTCAAAACTATAATATTTTATTAATTTATAAGCAATACGTAAAATTTCATGAAAAATGTAAAAAAAAAAAAAAATAATAATAACAAGAAAAAGCAGGAATCATTTTACATTTTGCTTAATATAATATATAACATCTCTATTGTATGCAAAGAAAAATCTATATTTAATGTATGTTTTTTAAAGAAAAATATTTACTTCTACTTTTATTTCTAAAGCAGGCTGCGCTTTTATTGATTTGGTATATAAATATGATAAAAAAAATTAGTCAATTTATTACTTTCCGAACAAACGTATGAAAGGAAAGTATTGTAATCATGTCAAAAATCCGAATTCGAGATTTTGGTGTTTCAATACGTACGCTATCGTCTAAAAACGCTTTGCTCGAATGCACTGTAAGTTGGTACGCATGTTGCATGTCACCGTAGCACGAGCCCTATTGATTTTGGTGAATCTGGCACTTACAGTTTTTTTACAGGGAAACAAAGGAAAAATTCTTTATCACTATGGCCTGTGGGACCAAAATCTTAAAAGTGCGATAGCATCTAAACGCCTCATTCAATTGAGTAAAAATTTTATACATATATTATAGGTCACAGTTACTCGATCTGTATAGATTTTGGAAAATCTGACATATATAGTGTTTTACAGGGATATAAAGAAAAATTCTTTATCATTATGGCCTCTGGGGACAAATTTATAAAGTGCAATAGCGTCTAAACATCTTATTAAAAAGAGCAAACAATTTATACACATATTATAGGTAATAGTTGCAAGAACTGCGTAGATTTTGATGAATCTAGCACTTAATTTTTTTTACAGGGACACAAAGAAAAATTCTTTATCTTTATGGCCTATGGGACCAAATTTTAAAAAGTGCAATAGGGTCTAAACGCCTTATTCAATTGAACAAAAAAAAATTATACACATATTACAGGTCACAATTTCACGAACTGTATACGTTTTGGTGAATCTAGCACTTCTATTTTTTTTTTTTTTTTTTTACAGCACAGCAAATAATTCTGTATCATTATGGCCTATGGGGTGAAATTATTTAAAGTGCGACAGCATCTAAATGCCTTATCCGTTTGAGTGGAAAATTTATATACGAGTCATATCACACAAACTGAGGTCACCATCACACAAACTGTATAGATTTTCGTGACTCTAGCATTTAACGAGTTTTACAGGAACACAAATAAAAATTGTTCATCATATTAAATTATTTAAAGTGTGATAGCTAGTAAATGCCTTATTCAAATGAACTGAAAATTTATATACATGTTATACATCACCGTCACACGAACTTTATGAACTTTAGAGAATCTAGAATTTACGATTCTTTTTACAGGGACGAAATGCAAATTTCTTTATCATTGTGGTATATAGGCTCAAATTTTAAAGTGCGATAGCGTCTAAATGCCTTATCCGATAAAGCTGAAAATTTATAAGTCACTGTTGCACTAACTATAAGCATTTTGGTGAATCTAGCATTTGTAGGTTTTTACAGGGACACAACGAAATATTCTTTATCATTATGATCTACGTGTTCGGTAAGATAGCGTTAAATTAAACTTCGTGTACCATATAAAGAAAAATACTCAAACTACCTAATATAATTTTCTCTTTTGTTTATTTAACAACTCCTCTTACTTTACTTTATCTACAAAACCGTTAATTACTCAATTTTTGGAATGTCGAGTGGAGTCACTCCAGATTTTTTTTTTTTTTTTTTTTTTTAATAATGACCAAAAAATAAAAGAAGAGAAGAAAAAACATTAGATAAAGGAAAGAATATATTATATTTAAAATAAATAAGGAATCAAAAATCTCATCGTTTTTGACTTATAAAGAATGTAAAATTTTATTAAAAATGAAAAATAAATAAATAAATTAGGTCGAAATCATTTTATATTTTGCTTAAATTAATAAATAAATTTCATCATTTTATATATTTTTAATAATAAAAGCTGTATATAGTCTCTAAAGAAAATTGTGTTTTCAATATCTATTTATAGATAAACATGGAATTTTCTATTCTTAAAACACGCTGTTGATCTTATCGAATTTCGAAATAGTTAATTATGAAAAAGAAATTTGTATAATTATGATTTAAACATAATAATTATATAAACACTCAAAAATATGTTCTTTTTTAAATCCTTAATAATTATCATCTCATCAAGGTTTTACTTCCTGGTTTCTATGCATTATAATGAATGATGAAATAACATAGCAATTTTACATATTTTTAATATGTTGACTAAAGTAATAAATACTCTCTTATTTTCTTTTTAATTATTATTATTTTTTTTAATAATAAATACTTGTATTTGAATCGCACTCGAAAGTAAATATTCCTTAAAAATTATATTAAGAATGACTTTCACGTTCTAATTAATAACATATTTTTAATTTTAGTTCATAGAGAAGCATAGAAATTAATATTTTTTGTTGGCTGTTATGTGCTTTTATAAAATTTTGAGGTATTTAAATGTGATAAAAAATATTTTGATTTAAAATTTAACAATAATAATAAATAATACATAATCAATAATAATTCTTAAGAAACATGTAAGTAAAATTAATTAAAATTTATAAAGAGTATTGTGTTTCATTTAAAAAGTATAATAAAAAAATATCGCTAACAATGTTTCAACAACTATTTTTAAATTATCGAATTTCGAAGAATTTAAAACTGATATATATATTTAAATATAGTAATGTTAATATAATATTTTGTAAATTAAAATTAAAATGATAATAATAATGTATTCCACATATTTCATATAAAAATGAAATATAATATAGAAATTATAAATTATAATTTTTGGAATTCTTCAAGAAATTTTTCAAATCTTATATGGATTTTGCTTTTCTAAAATTCATTTTCTGTTGATTAAAGGAAAAAAAAAATATTAAAAATGAAATTGTATGCTATTCTTATTTTTCCTTTTAATATTTTTTTTTAATTAAAATTGAAATGAAATATCAAAATAGTAATAGTTTAATACACCTTTTCTTTATCTTTTAGAAAGACTGCTTTCCATTATGATTTTTCATTAGCTTGAAGAAAAATTTTATATATTGATATTTTTCACATGGTCTTACTTTCTCAGAGAAATTTCAGATATATTTGCAAAAGACTACGACGGAATGTAAAAAGTGTTAAAAGTGATAGTGAAGGACTGAGAAATGAGAATACTCTACTAAAATGATCCCCGTTTTTCCTTCCCCATTTCTTTTTCTTCCTTGAAAATAAATCGAACAGAGAAACATACATTCACTATCCTATCAAAAGAGCGAGATGCTGTCTGAGCTGTAACCAATTTCTGGTTATAAATTTTAGCTGTTATAACACTTAACACACACAAAAAAAGAGAAAGAAAAGAAAGATTCGCTAGTGTCCCCCTCTCTTTATTTTATTTTGAATGAGGGTATTTAAAAGTCGAAAGTGGTCACCAATACCCAGTGGCTCCAACATCTGGATATCTGATTATAGCCATCAGATAACAATTATTCAAGTTTCAGCCAACAAAGATCGGTAAGCCCCCTGTTTCCTGTTTTTACGACTTCACTCAATAGGTGGTCTCAGTCGCTTTAGGGAAGAGTTTTGTTTACATTCATCTAATAAGTTCAAAGAATGCCGTTTTATATCAGAAAGAAAGGAAGTAAAAATCTGTTATACTGTGAATATGAGAGGGAGTAAAGTTTTAAATGTTGAAAAACAACAAGTCCTATCTACATTCGAAAAGTATCGTAAAAAAGAAATTCTTATTCATATTTAGATTTATTCTCGCGTTTATTTATTTTTATTTTATGTCTAGAAACTTAAAGTAAGCGAAATTGGTGTTTTTATTATTTATAATACATTTTTTTATTTAAAACACTTTCTAAATTAACTTAAATTGTCGTATAAATAAACTATTTGGAATAGTTGAACTCTGCTCAGATCCCCATCATATATTTGTTCTCATACATTTCTACTTTAGCTCATACTATGTACATGTTAAAAGATATGAAGTCTGTTTATCATTTGGCTCGATTGTAGAATGTAGTTCCTCAACTATTAGGATACCCTCCCGCCTTCCGCTTCAATATATTTATCTTATCATAATTTGTTATTTAATTTTGTTTAGGTCAGTTTTATATTTCAGTTTTCATGCAATTCTATAGTATTTCCAATCCAATAATCTTCATATAGCAAGTGTTTGGGAAATATTGTCTTATTCTGCCATGTTCAGAAATTCGCAAATTTTGAATGATTTAGAAAGATTTCAAAGTGGAATGTCTATAGTCAATAATGTTCATGATAGTGTCATAAATGGTATTTTAAAGCTGGTCAGATAACTTTACGATTAAAATAATCCTCGTAATACACGTTTAATCGGTCGTTGTCGCAATACTTAAAATATAGCGTACTTATTTCCTATACATAATCCATTAAATTACCATGTTTTTATTAACTTCGATTCTTGTGTGTTTGTGTGTTTGTCAGGGACAAATCTTGTAATCGATTTTTAACTAACTTTCCGACTAGCTAGATATTTGAAATTTTCAGGACAGCTCACAACACGGTGACAATACATTTTTCTAATAATTTTAGTCAACTGCTTCAGGTTCCGCTGCCTTCGGCAGCGTTTATACGATTCGGCAGAAAATTTATTTAACTAACTTCCCGACAAGGTAGACATTTGAAACTTTCAGAATAGTTCAGAATAAGGTTAAAATGCATATTTTTAATACCTTTAGCCAACTGTATCGGGTTCCCGCTGCCTTCGGCAGCGTTATCAGTACAAATATTGCAATCGATTTTTTCCTAACTTTCCGACTAGCTAGACATTTGAAACTTTCAGGATAGCTCAAAACACGGTGACAATACATTTTTTTAATACGTTTAGTCAACTGTTTCAGGTCCCCATTGCCTTCGGCAGCGTTTATATGATTCAACAGAAAATTTATTTAACTAACTTCCCGACTAGCTAGACATTTGAAACTTTCAGAGTAGTTCAGAATACGGTTAAAATGCATTTTTTTAATACCTTTAGCAAAATGTTTCGGGTTCCTGCTGCCTTCGGCAACGTTATCAGTACGAAGATTGCAATCGATTTTTCCCTAACTTCTCGACTAGCTAGACATTTGAAACTTTCAGGATAGCTCAGAATACAGTGACAATACATTTTTTTTATTCTTTTAGACAACTGTTTCAGGTCCCTACTGCCTTCAGCAGCGTTTATATGATTCAACAGAAAATTTATTTAACTAACTTCCTGACTAGCTAGACATTTGAAACTTTCAGAATAGTTCAGAATACGGTGAAAATGCATTTTTAAAATATTTTTAACCAAATGTTTCGGGTTCCTGCTGCCTTCGGCAGCGTTACCAGTACAAAGCTTGCAATCGAATTTTCACTAACTTCCCGACTAGCTAGACATTTGAAACTTTTATAATAGCTCAAAACACGAGAGCAATGAATTTTTTTAAAAATTTATCCAATTGCTCCGGTTCCCGCTGCCTTCGGTAGCGTTTATATGATTGAACAGAAAATTTAAAAACGTGGTATATAAAAAGATCTTTTTATCTTGTAATTATTTGTAAACAATTGTTGATCCATTCTTGAGAATCATTCACATAAGATCATAGAGCATTGTTGCAAAATGAGTGCGAAACGAAAGAAATATATACATATTTTTAATTTAATTTGTAATATGTTATTTTAAGTTTTTGACATTAAAAAGAATTTTTAATTATATTACAAAGCTCAAAATGTGACATAAAAAAGAAATAGTGAAAATCCCCCCTCCCCTTTTGCCTCCCTTCAACTATATATCATTTACTATAATTTTAACAAAGATTAAGTTATATTTATACAAAGTTCCAGAGAAATAGTTCACATGGTGATATAAAAACAATCATTTCGCCTCTTTTCCCTCCACCCTCCAAGATATGTGTAACACTTTTGTAATTTTATTTCAATCTATAATAGAGTGGTTTAAAAAAATTCTTTTTTGCATCTACACAAACCCCTTGTCCCCTAAGCTATATATAACACTTATTGTGATTTTCGTAAAGAATAAGTGATAGTTATAATACGGAATATCGTTAAAATCGGTAACAAGATGATATTAAAAAGAAAAAAAAAATCTTTCAGATTCCGAAGTATGTGTGACACTGCATTTTTTGTCATAAACAGCAAGTGACTATTGGACAAAATTTCATTAAAATCAGTAAGAAGGAGATATAAAAACAATTATTCTTCTCTTTCAATATGCTCCTGGACCCCTCCCCCCCCTCCTCCAAGTATATACTAAGTGAAAGTGGTTCCAATTTAATTGATTGAAATTTCTAAAAATATGTTATGAAAATCATTCTTTAAATTCATTAGTTGATGTTTATTGTTTTTGCGATTTGCAAATTGCAAAAGTACCCTTTCTTCCGGTGCCCTTTTTTCCAGGTGCCCTTTTTTCCAGGTGCCCTTTTTCCGGGATTCCATTTATCTGGTGCCCTTCTTACCAGTGCCTTTTATTCCAAATGCCCTTTTTTCCGAGATCCATTTTGCCGAGTTATTTTTTTTCTGTCCTTTTCTTCTTCTACTTTCCTTTTCATATTTCAGACAGAAATATTTAATATGAGTTTGAGCTTGAATTGCTTTTTCACGCTCAAGTTCGTGTAAAAAACGAACTACGCTCAACTCAAGTTAATAATTTAAAAAACGAGCGAAGTTCAACTCAAAACTCAAAATTTTTGAGCTACGCTCACGAACGCGTTCAAATGAACGCGTTCGTGCACAACACTGGAAACAACCCAAGAAACA
This sequence comes from Salticus scenicus, assembly GCA_963930645.1. Taxonomy (NCBI): domain Eukaryota; kingdom Metazoa; phylum Arthropoda; class Arachnida; order Araneae; family Salticidae; genus Salticus; species Salticus scenicus. Next base: position 296,643,191 of record OZ005648.1, read on the forward strand.
CCAGATAGGAAGGAAGGAGGCAGGCGGCAAGATATATATATATATATTTTTTTTAAGTTTAATTTAACTGAAAAAAAAAAAAAAAAAAAAAATGAAATAAAGAAATAAAAATAAAGAAATAAATTTTTTTCTGTGATTTTAAATAAATGATATATATATATATAAAAAAAAAGTAATTGAAGAAGAAAGAAAGAAAATTAAAAAAGAAACCTACTATTTGTGTTACATAGGTCTAAGCAGATTTGATCTGATAATATAAAAAACATTGTAATAATTAAATATAGATACACATTATATCACGTAAATCGATGATAAATGATTTAAATTCATATGAGAAAAAAAGTAATAAATTTGGAGCATTTAGGTTCTATTATCTTGTGGAAAAATAAACTAGCGACGATTTTGATGAATTTGCACTGGAATTTATTATTACTCGAATTTCGATATTTGAATATAAACACAGTGAAATTTTAAATATATATATATAATTATTGGCTATTTATCATATTTGGCCACTCTTTTTGATTTGGCGAATATGGCTTTCCGGGATAATATGCAGGCAATACATTTGGAAATAGGTTTATTTGACAATATCGACTGCTAGGCGAGCAAAGCCGTTTAGTTATAATAATAATCAAGTATACTAGTTTTAAAAATGAACATCATATTCTCACATAGCAGAAAGAAAAGCACACACACACACACAAAAGTATATAAAATTATTGTGCATAAAACCAAACAAGTCTCAAAATACTCTCAGTAATTACACAGTAAGAGATAAATAGCGAGGGATACAAAAATATTAAAAAAAAAAAAAAAGATGCTAAAAATATGAAGGAACTGATCGAAAACGGTGCATAATGATCAGCAGGGAAATTACATCGCAAGGATATAAAAACATGTATCTAATTTTCTGTATAATTTAGATATTTTATCTAAAATGCATTTCAAATTCCCCTATCATGTGCATTTTGAAAGATCAAAAACAAGTCATAATGAAATAAACATCCAAAAACAAGAAATAAATAAATAAATAAATAAATAAAAATAAAAAGAATTTTACGTGCATTAATAAATACTTTGAAACAAATCGGAGCTTTTTTTCCTACTTAATTTGATTGATATGCTTTTTTTTTTTTTTTTTTTTTTTTTTAATTCGATTTATATGCAGAATGTCTTTTTATAAATAAAAGTATTCAAAAAGTCACTTTAATATTTTGTTGCCCATATACATTTAAATTTTATGTAAAATATCAAATAAAAATTTTTTCCGTTTTTTTTTTTCTTTCTTTTCAGTGTAATATTGTAAATTTCTTAAAATAAATCACGGTGATTTTAATGAAGTTTCTATTTTATCGTTTATTTTGAAGCAGTCACTCCCCTCCTCCCCCAACAAAGCCTTAAAAAGGATTTTTTCCCATCCACGAAAACTAGCTTTTAAATCGATTTCCTTATTTTTATTATGTGGAAAACATATTACTTATCCTCTCAATGTTTGTATCACGCTGAAACGGACATATATAAACTAATTATTTTCTAAATATACTTCACGTTGCTGTATCCAGAAAACATACATGCTACATACAAAGTCTTTGTCCCACATCTCACAAGATCCTACACAAGCAGAGTGGTATTTTTCTCAGTGTATCCGGTTTGTATTAAAGAAAGTCAGTAGTGGAAATAATACTCAAAGGATAACAAACACCCTCTGACTCATTACTTCAAGAAAAAATCCTTGTGTGGTTTACTTGCCTTTTATAATCAATGAAAAGGACACTGTCACACGGGCGGCGCGTGCCTTACATAATGGTTGTTCGGCGTAATCACCGCGTAACGGAGGGGTTCTTTGTCCGTCCGTCGTGCGCGGAACGACTTCCGTCACGGGTGACGGACCGACGGAAACCCTTTTTTAATACAAAAGGTTAAATGGTAAGAAAAAATATTCTTGAAAATTTTTTATATCCCAATTAATCGTTTATTCCTTCTGTCTAAGTAATGTAAAAGAAAAGAGTTGATGAATGAAGAAGTTCGCCTTGTAAAATTTACCATCAAAAATAAAGATTGACAAACTTCGGTCTCAAAATTTTAGATGGAAAAATGGGATGAAAAAATTATATGGAAGTTCACAACTTTAGACCATGTGCTACAAAATCAATGCGTAATATCAAAACTTGATCATGAGTGAGTTTCACGCCAGCAGGGCAAAATAGTGACAGACTAAATCATGAACAAATGTCGCCAAAATACCAGGAGTGGACGACAAACTTGTCACCAAAAGTCTTTTTTTTTCCCCTTAATGTAGATAAATACAGTTTGACACTTACAAAATGTAGGTACACAATAATACTTTTAGTAATCGCAATCCACTTATTTAAAACAGGCTTTTAATTTCAGTTACTCATGTTTATTTGTTTGGTAGGCATCGTTAATAGCCCGTTAATAGCTTGAAGGTTATTGTCTTCACGTTTCTTTACAAGTAGTATTACTTTGCTACCGAACTGCGATGTTGCTTTCACACTGCACGCAAGCCTACTTTTTTTTAGGAAGGGGGACTATTAGTTTCAATCTGAAGTTTTTGTAGACCAGTTTTGTGTAACACCAAAGGGAATTAGAAATATCAGTCCTATCGTTATAAATTCGGCACCAAATGAAAGGGGCGATTTTTCTCAATCCAGGGATGTAAACAGTTTTTCGACACAAATATTAGATTTTTTAAAGTTAAGTAAAGTATGAAATTTAGGTGGTAACAGTTCATTTTAATTCACTTCAGTCATTTTAAAAAGTACGTGGCTCAGTTTTCGGCAAAAAAAAAAAAAAAAAAAAAAAAAAAAGAGATAAAAAAAAAATAAAAAATAAAAAATAAAATAAATAAAAATTTTACAGATTGAAATTAATATTCCTCCATACTAAACTCTGTCTTTTACAAAATTTTAAATTTTTTTTTCCTGGTGAAGGTTTGTACTTAATTATATTGGTCCGAAGCAATTGAGTGTTTTTGCACATAATGGTGCTTGGTTAATTTTTCATTTTTTTCAACACCAATTTACAACAAGTTGTTAAAATCTAATTGTTTAAATTAAACCAACCAAATTAAACCTTTCAACCTTTATGGAAATCACATACTGTTTGTGTTTGGAATATCTTAACATTATAGTGTTTATGCTTACTGAGCTGAAGTGTTTACTACTGCCAGCTTTTAAGCTCTCTAGATTTTTTTTTTTTTTTTTTTTTTTTTTTGTGCAAAAATGCTCATTGCAGTACAGTTATGTACAGAAAAAGTTAATTGAAGAGTTGTACAATGGTTATAGTTCATGCGTTAAAAAAATTAAGAGCAGTAGACGTCCTGAAGTGTTTGGGACTGGTCAGTTATATTAGCTACAATATTTTTCAAGCGTATTAAAAAGATCTACTCCTCCTCAGTGCAGTTTATTTGATTAATATTTTTATTTATTTATTTATTTATTTTATTTATTTATTTATTTTTGTCGCTTTATAAAAAATTTTAATATTTTTAATATATTTCTTACAGAAAAAAAATATATTAATAGATATTTAATTATGTATTCTCAATTAAAGGAACTTTAAATCATTTTCATTTTCTTTAAATGTAATATAGTTAGATTTACAATCAATTGTTAATCTAATTATATATTTCAAGTAAAAGTAACTTTAAATCATTTTCATTTTCGTTAAATGCAATATTTTAAACAACGAATGCAGAATGAAATGTTCTTAAAATTTTATAAAGATGACTCGCCTCATTGTTACACTTAAAAAAAACATAATTTTTAATTTCACGGACACATTACGATGATACACAGTACACAAAAGAAATAACTATTTACAAAAATAAATGAAACATTTTTGGTTAATCGGTTAGAGAGCCACTGCTACATATTTGCACACCGCAATACCACGCTTCTAACTAAAACAAAAGTTAATCGTAGCTCTCTTTTTTGAGTGAGTCACGTGACATAGTTCGATGGTAGGGGGGAAAATTCACAAATAGTATTGCGCAATACTTGGAGCTTTGAAAAGTTGTTTTTTTTTAACAGTCAATGTTAAAGAAGAAAAGGATAAATCTGATGGATCAGTTTTTTTTTTTTTTTCCTTTACAGACTTCCCCTCAAGCTGTGTACATCGTCCTCGGTATACAGCTTGCTTTTCTGGGGGGTTGCTTCCTGGTGGGCACAGCAGGGCGTTTGGGCAACTGTTCTCGTTGTTGACCACCTTTCCTACTAGTTGAGGTTGTAGTATTCGTCGGTCGACCTCTCCTTTGGATCGGACGAACAGGAGTAGTGTCCTGACCTGTATATGGTTGCAGAGCGGATACATGGTAATTCCCTATGGGAGTAAAAGGATTATCTGTAGTACCTAATGTATACGAAACTGGTGATCTCTGTGATAAAATTGTATAAGGGCCATCGCGCCTCGGCATGAATTTGGAAGTTCGCTTCTTACTAGAATCACTAATGGGGTGGGTATTAACCCATACCTTGTCACCTTGCTTGAAAGAAGGAGCCTTTTTAAATTTTCTGTCTGCATAGCGTTTATGCTGGTCTTGTCTTTCCTCAATTCGATCTCGTACTTGTTTAGTGAAATTGGCAAATTTCTTCAAGTACGGTGTTATTTCGGGAACGAAATTATCATTGTGCACAACACTTCGGAAATCATGCGCAATATCATCGGTAGTGCGTAGTTCTCGCCCAAACATGAGGTATGCAGCGGTCTGGCCAGTTGAATCACATTTTGCTGTGTTAAGGGCAAATCTAATTATTGGTAGCTTCTCACTCCAGGTAGTATGATCATTCCCAACCAACATGGCCAGACGGGGTTTTAGATCTCTGTTCTTCCTTTCCACAGGGTTTGCCTGTGGATGATAAACCGGAGTTAGGGTTTGTGCGATTCCCAGGATGTAACAAACTTGTTGCATTACAGCACTTACGAACTGCGGCCCGTTGTCGCTTATTACCCTTCTAGGCAAACCATACCTAAGGAACACTTCCTCTATTAGAGTGATCGCACACTCTTTAGCAGTTGCGGAAGTTAATGCAAATAGTTCCACCCATTTGGTGGCACAATCTTCTATGATGAAGATCCATTTCTTTTCATTGCTTTTAGGTAAAGGGCCGAATAAATCAATTGAAAGGGATTCAAATCGTTGATTATAGATCGGTGTTTGTAATAATCCAGATGGCTTCTGGTTACTAGGTTTATAACGACAGCAATCAGGGCAATTCTTAATATATTCTGTAATATATCTTCGCATACCAGTCCAGTAGTACCGCTTTGCGATTCTATCGAATGTTCCTTCAATTCCGTAATGTCCAGCTGAGGGTGCATCATGATGCTCTTTTAACACTCTTTCTCGCTCTTGAACCGGGACTACTAATTGCGCTTCTTCTGATTCTGTTTCGGGAGAATATCTGTATAAAACACCTTGATTCATCAAGTAACCACGACTACTCCAATTAGCGAAATCTTCATTCTTATCGATACTTTCCAAAGACTCGATAATTTTCGTTATATCTTCATCTTTTAATTGTTCTTCTCGTATTTCTCTTGGACTTCGCGGAGGGATATCTATTGAAATTGAACAAATTTCACATTTTCCTTCTTCGTGTGGACAGAAGGGTCTGGACAACATATCAGCAACAACATTAGCCTTACCAGGCACATATTCTATCTTCAGGTTGAAGGATTGTACCTGTAGTGCCCATCGCGCGAGGCGACCTGTTGGAGACTTTAAGTTCATTAACCATCTAAGAGGTTGATGGTCGGTTGCTACAGTGACTTCTTGACCGTCAATATATGCACGAAACTTGTCCAAAGCCCATACGATGGCTAAGGCCTCTCTTTCAGTCGTGGAGTAGTTTCTTTCGGCCTTTGTGAGTAACCTACTTGCATACTCAATTGGATGTTCTTCTGCTCCAGTGCCTTGTAACAAAACTGCACCAAGGGCATAGTTACTAGCGTCTGTTCTTAATATATATGGTTTAGTTGGATCATTTTGACTGAGAATGGGTGGACTCATTAGAAGATGTTTTAGGGTTTTGAAAGATGTTTCTTGTTCTTCTCCCCAAACCCAAACAGCGTTTTTCTTCGTCAAATTAGTCAAAGGTCTAGCAACTTCAGAGAATTTTGGGATAAACCTTCTATACCATGAGCAAGTTTGCAGGAAGGACTGCAGTTGCTTTACATTCTTTGGAGCTGGTATTTCTTGTATTGCAGCAATTTTATCAGGATCAGCTTCAAGTCCTTTACTAGTAATGTAATGTCCCAGATACTTTACACGGTTACAAGCGAAATTGCATTTTTCACGGTTAGCGTGCAACTTAAATTCTCGTAATTTCCTAAAAACTTCACTCAAATTATCTAAATGTTCATTAAAAGTTTCAGATAAGATGATAATATCATCTAAATAGGAAAGGACTAATATGTTCTTTAAGGAATTTCTAAAATTATCAATCATACGTTGAAATGTTGATGGGGCGTTCTTGAGGCCGAAAGGCATTTTCCGGAATCGAAAAGTTCCAAATGGACAAATAAAAGCAGTTTTGTCACGGTCTGCAGGGTTTACTTCAATTTGATGGTACCCATTCCTTAAGTCAATGGTTGACATAAAAGGGGTATGTTTAGCTTCGTGAAGAAGATCATCAATTCTGGGTAATGGGTATTTATCAGTCTTTGTAATAGAATTTAGTTTTCTATAATCTACGCAAAGTCGTACTTGACCATTAGGCTTAGGTACTAATACCACCGGTGAAGCATAAGGAGATTCACATTCTTCTATTGTTCCGCTAGCTAACAACTCGTCTAGCTCTTTCTTCAACATCTCTTTCTTTGCTGGGGACATGCGGTACGGCGGTACTGCGACAGGAGGACTACTTCCAGTGTCAATATAGTGTTGAATTTTGTTAGCCGGTTCTTCCCCTGGTTCAGAGATATCTTCATATTCATTCAATAAATTATTCAGTTCTGACCTTTGTTCATCAGAAAGATGGGCTCCTTCATTTTCTTTTAACATAAGTTCGTTAACTTCAGCAGAATATACTGGATTTTCAGACGGCCTGAAATCATCTTCACTGAAATCAAATTTCTGCTTTGGATTATCATGGTAATACCATATATTATTTCGAATATCCAAAACGATTCCAGCAGTACGCAAAAAATCATTTCCCAACAATGTTCTGTTATTCTTTGCAGTAGGTAACGCAAACAAAGTTATTCGGAAAGATCGTCCTTCAATTTGTACATCTACTTCGGCTGAATAGATTTCAGTTTCTTTTTGGAGACCATCAGCTAACGTTACATTCATACAAGTTTTCTCAAATTCTACACCTCGTTTTGTTAAGAGGTGATATAATGTTTCACCAGCTATAGTGTGACTGGCTCCAGTGTCAGCACACACTATTCCATTTATTCCATTAATTTTTACTCTTATAAGTGTCGACTGAGGTTCTTCGATAGATAATGACTGAAGGTGAATAGTTTTGAACTCAGCTGAACTTTTTCTAGAAGAGGGGGAACAGGCGGAGCATTTAGCCTTAATAACACCTGGTTTGCCACAACCATAGCAACTAACACGTGGTCGATCTTCATTTTTCGTATAATCTCTCGATGACGCAGTTTTAGAATTTTGGGGGTGATTTCTTAAATTTTGGGAAGTATTTCCATGTGGGAATTTAGGGGATTCCTTTCTAACATTTTTATTTCTTACTAGTCTAATTTCTTCATATGAATCTAGTTTATCGGCAAGTTCAAGAGCATTGTTCCACTCGCTCCAGTGGTCCAAAAAATGCTCTTTGTATTCGGGAGGAGCTTTCTTTTTTATTTGATCTGCCAGTATTAAATCTTTTAACTCTTCCAACGATGAAACTTTAGATTCTTTAAGCCACCCATCAAAATAGTTTTGCAAATCAAAATAAAAATCTCGCCATGTACTTTCTGGACATTTACGGTGTTGGGCAAAAAGTTGTCGAAACTTCTCAGCACTTAATTTAAAACGTTTTAAGAGAATTTCCTTAACATTATCATAATTCTGAGCATCATCAACTGATTCTTTTGCAATTAGTTTGGCGACATCAGTTGGCAAAAGACCTACAAGATATACGACCCACTTTGGTTTTGGTACCTTCAAAAATGTTAATTGTTTTTCAAATAAATCTAAATATAAGGTTATATCAGCTGTTTTCGGATCGAAATTTGGGATTAATTTGCTTATTTCTAATTTTGGCATGCTTGTGTCTACGGAAGAAAGGGCCATGGTAGGTAATACTGCATCAGGAGCAGCACTAGCTTGTGCCTGTAATTTGGTTTTCTCTAGTTCAAATAACCTTTCATATTCTTTTTCTTTCAGCGAAAAATCTTCTTTTTCTTTCCTATCCCGTATGATGCGATTCAAACATTCTTTTGTGAATTCTGCATCATAATCTGGACTTTCGACTATAGCATTTCTAATGTCTAAAAGTTTTAAATTTTCATCTATTTTTATATCTAATTCACCCGCTAATTCAATTAGATCTGTTTTTTTCCCTCTAGCCATATAAGACATGATTAAACTGAATTTTAATAATTTAAAATATATCTAAAAATGTGCAGTACGCGAACGTATATAGCCCAAAATATTTTATATAAATCGCAGAGATCACTTATATATATATATATTATTGTTATATATTAAACAACTTAAATTAACCAATTTATTCAATAAATAAATTCAAAACTAAAGTAATAAAGAACATATAAAGGAAATAATAACTCTTTTCACCCCTATTTTCAAATAATTATTTCAAAGTAAATAGAAATACTCTTCCTGAAACATTTTTGAGTAATTGAAAATACAAGATATTTCAAATTGATGTACAGATTCCACCAAAATTTTATTTTTAATGCAAATGATAAAAATATAATTATCAATTCAACAAAACAAACAAGATGTCTATTTAATATATCTTTATTATAAACAAATCTGTGTAAAATTCCTTTTATTCAACAACAACAAAAAATTGTTTATTCATTCTTTCATTATTATTATTATGTATTATGAGTTGCTTATTATTTTATAATTCGTAAATGTGTTCAAGAGAAAATAATATTTATTCTATGATCATTTATCAGAAATAAATCTATTCAATAAGATTAAGATATTTATACAACAACCTTTATTTAATCTTTTAAAGTGTCATAATAAATCATAAAGTAAACAAAGCTTTTTTCTTTTCGCTTTTACTGAAAGCGATTACGCAATAATAATGAAAGTTCACTTGTTTATTTTTCTTCCAAAACGCAATGGCGCCAAAAAACAGAAATGTTGTTCTTAATTTATTCTAAGCAACTCGATGCTATGATTTACTTAATTTATTTTTCTATGTTAGAATTATATTAGAATATATTTTATTAAATATCAATATACCATTATTGCAACTTATTTCTTAATAAATAGCATTCTACATTCTTGTTTAATTATCAAAATTCTTAATATATCAATAAATATGAATCAAAAAATAACTTACAGATACTAAAGGAAACTGGTATGCAAATATAATAAGATCTGGGCGATCTAAAATTCGTTAAGATCAGGATGATCGACTGTTAAACATATCTAGAATTAAGATTCTAAGAAATATCTAATCATTGATTAGGATAATCAATATTTTCAAGTGTTAACTTATTAACACACTCTGCACAATGCCCAAATTCCTTTAGCTCCTGTTCAAACAATCATCAAATAAATATTAAAATTTACTTATCTGTAATTATTTTCCATTCTATAGCCGCCGACATCACTTAGTCATTCGGCCCAACGTTGGGATGCCAATTTAAACAACGAATGCAGAATGAAATGTTCTTAAAATTTTATAAAGATGACTCGCCTCATTGTTACACTTAAAAAAAACATAATTTTTAATTTCACGGACACATTACGATGATACACAGTACACAAAAGAAATAACTATTTACAAAAATAAATGAAACATTTTTGGTTAATCGGTTAGAGAGCCACTGCTACATATTTGCACACCGCAATACCACGCTTCTAACTAAAACAAAAGTTAATCGTAGCTCTCTTTTTTGAGTGAGTCACGTGACATAGTTCGATGGTAGGGGGGAAAATTCACAAATAGTATTGCGCAATACTTGGAGCTTTGAAAAGTTGTTTTTTTTTAACAGTCAATGTTAAAGAAGAAAAGGATAAATCTGATGGATCAGTTTTTTTTTTTTTTTTCCTTTACAATATAGTTAGATTTACAATCAATTGTTAAATGCCGATCAACCAGTTTATGAATGCCATTTTCTGGAAATCTGCTTAAAACATGGAATTTTGTTAGAAATTTTCGCATGGATGTGGTTCGTTACTTTGGCAGAAAAAAAAGAAAGACGCTGTTCAATTATGCGATGCTTAAAACAATAGATAATTTTAAATTATGTATATTTAGCATTTAGCAATGAAAATAATTGCCCTAACATGCTAGAAATTAATAGATTTGGATATGAGCCCGTACATCTCTTAACTCAGTCATTCAGTTTCAGACGATCTTCTGCCTCGTGATTAGGATTCACTGCCTCAATGAAAATTTAATAGTAAAAAAAAAAAAAGGATCACCTAGATGATAACTCAGAGTAGGTCAAAAATATAAAATGTTAGACAATCATATAGAAGTGCCTATTTTTATACATAACAAATAACATACATTAGTGCTTTTAGACGAAAACAGTGGACACCTTTGGATTTTTTTCAGAAAAGACAAAATAAAACGTGAACTGATTGAAAATATATTTAATTAACACGTTGAGCGCCACGCGAATTCTTAATCAAATTCATTAAAATTCCTTTATGATATTACCCTGTAATAAATAAAAATTAAGTAAATTTTAAATAATTTTTCAGTAATTACTTAAAACAATGTGATATTTTTAGTTTTATTTTACACTGTCAACCACCGATGGTTGACGCGGCTTTATAACGTATTTGACACTGTCAGCCACCGATGGCTGATATGGCGCTCAACGGGTAAAGAAAAGATATTTCCTAAGTCGTTAATGTGTTAAAAGAACGAATATATATATAGACTTGCAGCATAATTTGAAAACAGATTATTTCTGTAAAATTTAACGGTTTCAATAACACGTTGTTTTATTACAAATGTGTCTTAATTTTTAAATAACATTTTAATCACCCCTTTACCTCTTTGTGTGATAACCTTATAAATACCAAGGATAATCTGCCTTTCTTTCAGATATTTGCTAGAATTCTGTATATCATTTTCAAAAACTGCGAATATCAACTAAAAAATTAGCGTAAATAAATAAATAAATAAATAAATAAAACAACTTCTTATAAATACATTGAAGCATTACGATTTAATTTTGAGTAAAATATATTGATATTCCGTTCCACAATTTAGGAGAATACCTGTGTCCATTACTGTTCAGGGCAATACTTTGTGATATCAGTAGTGGACCCGCATAAAAATATTATATGTCAATAAAAAAAAAAAAAAAATAATAATAATAATAACTTGATAAATGAATTCCACATACGTTTTTTAGTCATATGAAAGCAAAGGGTAAAAGAAATCAATTTAAAAATGCACGGACAATGCAAACAATTTTTATTTCTTATTCGAAACCACAATTAAAAAGGACAAAATGATAAAAAGTTCTTTTTTTTTTTTTTCTTTTCCTCAGTTAAACTAATCTTATTCTAAAACTGATGGCGTAAAATATTTATAGTTCGAGTCATTTATTTATATAGAAGAGTGAAACACCAACCATAATAAGGGTTTCGGACCCGCCCACAAACTCCAAAAAAACCGGTCGTTTTTTTTTTTTTTTTTTTTTTGAGGGGGGGGGGGTTACCCACTTAAAAAACCCCAAGTGGGTTTTATTGGGTTTTTTAAATCTAATAAGATTTTTCACTTTCTTAAAAATAATTTATATTTAATTATATTTTCTTACTTAACATTATACGTAATATAATAATTAAACGTATAATTATTATATTAGGTATATAATTATTATGTATATATCTACATAACATAGTATATTATATTAGTGATATACATGCTAGTTTGAAATTGTGTAAATATTTTTCAACTTTGTTAGAAAAATTCCTTTCATTTCAACCATCTTTCTACATTTTTTCTTTTGAATGGAACAGTTTTAAAAAAAGTAAAAAGAGAAAAAACGAACAAAATTACAGACAATTTTTGTATTTGTAATTCATGATGTAAAAAAAAAAAAGTAATACTTTGCCTAAAATTCTAAGGATTTAACAATAAATATTAAACATAACTAACAAATGTAATATATTCCCTGTAAGGTTCGATACAGGCAAAAAATGGAAGGGGCGGGGGGGGGGGGGTTGTTGCCCCTCGAAAAATTCAACTTCAATATAATAGCCTTTTTAAAAGATTTAATTTTATAAAAACGATCTTTTTACAATTTTTTTTTCCCGTGTTTCTAGAATAATTTTTAATGTTTTCTTATAACATGGTTCAATGAAACACTATTAACATGATAATAAACATTTATACAGAACGATTGATAAAATGGAAGGTTTTACATGATATATATATATTTTTCCCCACAAAAATAAATAAAAACTTAACAAAAATATTTAGTTTTTCACAAAAATGGGCCCCAAAAATTAAAACCTGGATTGACTCCTGACATGTAAATGTAAAAAGTAGGCAGTGATAATTTTCTTTATTAAATAAGTTTTCAAATATGAATAAAATATGTCAGCATCAATGTTATCAAAAATTTTTAAATTTTTCGCAAATTTTTTTTTTTTAACTTTAACCATACAAAAATGCATAATTATTTGTAACATAAAAATCGTACATGGAAAGGTCAAAATATTTTTTTTTTTTACTAGTTTTAATTTTACACAAAATAACTTAATAATAGACATTAATTAAATTCAAAATTGCGATAAAATACTGAATAGAATGAAATAAGAAATCATTTTACAATTTAGGCCAAACAAAATATTAAGAATATGAAGGTCATTTAATTTTTAATTAAGTATAATTAATTACTATTAGTTTGTAATAAGTTTTCTTTTAGTCTAAAACTGCTCTCTTTTGAAATAAACTTTAAATTCAAGCCTAATAGATTTATTCTACGTTTAATATAAAAAGCCCATTAAACCCAATAAAACCCACCTGGGTTGGGCTTAAAAAAAAAAAAAAAAAAAAAAAAAAAAAATAATAATAATAATAAATCGGGTCAATACTGAACGTTATTCGAACCTATATGTAAAAATTAGAAAACTTATTTTCAGAGTTTAAATTTTAAAAGGCTACAGAACCCATTGCTGTTTCACGTACCCTAGGATGAATACTTTATTTATTGTTTTAAAAAGCGTCAAATAATTTTAGAATCTACTATAATTAGAGTCCAAAATAAATTAACCTATTTATCTGGAGAATATTTTTGACATCCTTGATTATTGTTGTGTTATCAACAGTGTTGCCAGATTTTGCTACTTTTTTCAATTCCTACTATTAGTTCACACTCTCCCAATATATATCTTGTACAAATCTTGCAATCGATTTTTAACTGACTTCCCGACTAGCTAGAAATTTTAAACTTTCAGGATTGCTCAGAACACGGTGACAACACAATACTTCGAAGTCCGATTTTCAAATTTTTTTATTAGTTTTCTTATAATTAATTAAAATATGAAAATAATAACATCCTAATAGCGTTAAAATAGCCATTAAAATATTAGCTATAATTTAATTGTTGCCAAAAAAAAAAAAAAAGAGTTCATTTTCTTTCGACATAAAAATAAATACATTTAATTAAACGTGAACATTAAAAAATTATAAAAAGTTAAATTATGCATCTCACAAAAATTGACGTCATTATCATTTTAAAAATTTTATGCACATTGATATTTGAAAATTTTATGCACATCAAAATTTTATGCACATCAGAAAATTTAAAACATGTATATAAAAAGTTTTTTTTTTTTTTAATCTTATAATTATTTTTATTTCATTTTGCACGCAATTCAAAATTGTAAAAAAAAAAAAAAAAAAACTTTTTCGATAGTGTTTGTAAGTAGGAATTGACTTTAAAAAATTGTCATTTATATTACTTGTTTTATTTAGTAGTCACCAAAAGGGATATTTGGTATACCTGATAGACAATTAATCGTCGAAGTAATTAGGCAACCGTTACATTTAAAATTGAATGGTGGGTATTGAATAAAAAAACTCGCAAAATTTGTCAACACCGGTTGTCAAAAGTAATATTTGTGACTGTATATTATGATAATTATGACCTATATTGCTGTACATATATTTATATCAGTGACGTATCGTGAATGACGGTTTGGTCTTGCTCCACATGAGCAGTTAAAAGCAATACCTTAAGTTGAATCTTATTAGTAAATCTTTTCTTGGATCTTATTAGTAAATTCGTTTACTTAGAGAAACAACGTAGATATGACGATATGATCAACAGGCAAGCAAATGAACGAGCTTTTTATGACAAAGATCCGTTTCTAGCTAGCGGTATGGAGCGTATGGAGCTACACCAAAATGTCACTCGCGAGATGCCACTGATATATATATATTGCTAGCGTTCGAAATGTAAAAGATAGTTAATTGTGTAACTGGAATCGAAAATGACGTTAATTTATATTTTAAAGAATCGTCATACAAAGATGTTCTGTATTCTAAAATATCGATTGTAAAACTAAGAAAGGATGTGCTACGGAAATCCGTTCGGTACAAAGGTTAAGTTATGTGATTTTTTCGAATTCGAGGTTTCTTTTCACGGAGAGAATTCTCACGTTTTAATCTTTGTAGAAAAACAAAATAATAATAATTTAATAAATAAATCTTCAGATTTTAATACAAAATTGTCACTATTTTCATGGTAGTTTCATGTTAATTATCCTGGATTGTGGGTTTTTATTTATTCATTTACATATTTAAAGAAAGATAGCAGTATTTTATAACCAGTTTGGAGCTGTGCAACAATTATTATAAGACAGTTAATTGGAAAGGGGTTCATTAATTCACCAAAGAGAAAAAAAAAAAAAAAAAAAAACTTTTATTTTGAAACTCTATCTACTTCTACTTCTACTTCATTTTTTTTTTTTTTTTTGTTTTTTTTTTTTTTTTTTTTGTTTAGATGAAATTGTTTACATGACATAGTGGCATACTATTCCAATTCCAACAATTATAAAAATACAAATGGTATGCGAAATAAATAAATAAATATACACCTCGCAAGGAATCAAATGCTATCTGGGGTTATTAATATCCTTTTGATGAAATGCACAGGAATTCCAATTTAGGTACTAGTTAGTACCAAAGTGAAAGTTATATAAAAGCAGGTAAATGTGCGAATTGCGGAGATGATATATATATATGTGTGTGTGTGTGTGCATATTCTTCGCTATTTTTCATTCAGTCTTTAATTACTGAGGGTATTATAGAAGTTGTTTGGTTTTTTGCACAATAATATTAATTTTACGAAACGTTATTATCTCTGTTGTTCTTTATTGTGATGTGAAATTTTTACTTTTTTACTTTTTTTCTTTTTTTCTTTTCTTTCTTCAATTTTTATAATTTTTTATTATATTGTACATATACAATTGCAAAATGGGTATCTGCGATAGCTTATCTCTGTTGTTCTTCATTATGATGTGAATTTTTTACATTTTTTTTTATTTTTTTAATTTTTATAATTGATTATTATATTATGCATATACAATTTTAAAATGGGTATCTCTAATAGTTTATTTCTGTTGGTCTTCATTGTGATGTGAATTTTTTACATTTTTTTTTTTTTTTTTTTAATTTTTATAATTGATTATTATCTTGTACATATACAATTGCAAAATGGGTATCTCCAATAGCTTATCTTTGTTGGTCGTCATTGTAATGTGAATTTTTTATGTCCATTTTTTCAATTGCTATAAATGATTATTATATTGTATATACACAATTTTAAAATTGAGATCTCCAATAGCTTAATATATTTATATATGTAAGTAAAGTTAGTGGTATTTTCCTTTTAAAAAACATATGTGAAAAAAGCAGTTTTGGAATTGAAATTTTCTTAGATTAATTATGCATGATCTAAAACTATTCGCTTCATCTACAATATTTCCGTTATAGAAAAACTGGAATCCATATTACTTTTCTTGAAATGCAATAACAATTAACAAAAAAAAAAAAAATAAATAAATAAATAAATAAATAAATAAATAAATAAAAATAAATAAATAAAATTACTTAATACAAGAAAAAATTTCACACTACGAACAAACGCAAGAACATTGGGAGTCTAAACGAATTCCAAACACAACTAACGATGAAAATTTTCCAAACAATTAAATTACACTTTATTTGATTTAAATCTCAAGATAATCTCCTAATGATTTCATAACGGATAAAGTGAAAGACTGAGAACACTTACAAATTTCATATGTCTTTTGTAAGCGACAAGTTTCACATCTATTGCAACACCTAACTTAAATGCCTTCGAAATAAATTATCTTCTTTTAAAACACGACAATATACATGCAGAACAGGCAATCACAAGGCCAAGCATGAGACAGAAATTTTAACTAGCTAGCTTGTTTCCAAAACTAGTGACCTGAGACAGTTTCCAGCTAGCAATCTTGTACGTGAATGATAGAAGCAGTTATTATTAAAGTAAGATGTGAAATGAAGGTGTTTCCATCCTCTTCCTATCGAGTAAATTAAATGGAAATCACTGTTTTTATCTGACGCCCTCTTGTTAGAAGCATATATGACGCTTGTTCTCACAACCTCCTTTGAATAATAAGTTTCGTTAAAAGGTGAGTGGCAGAATGAGAAAACTAGGTCTTTTTCTTTCCAATACTGAATCACTTGTTTTACAGATTTTTTTTTTCTTTTAATTGTTGCTGGAATGAATTGAAGCAGATAATGATACCATAACAGAAGTTCAAAATTTTATGTTTTTGAGTGTTTTGCAATATTGATAAACAGAGTAAAAACCATGCATAGGAATCCTATCAATATAAGCAGAAATGATTTAATGGTCAATTCATAATAAAAGGAACAACATACACACAATTTAATTTTTTGATAGTACAGTCGGTAACAAAAGTGTCCGAACACTAGCAAAAATTCCTGTGTAAAAAAAAGTACACTTCATACGGTTTCGTTACATAAATCCTTGCCGAATCCTGTTCTTAGTCAGTGTAAGAACACGATTCGACAAGGATTTATTTAACAAAACAGAATTAACACTACTTTTTTTATATAGGAATTTTTGCTAGTGTTCGGATACTTTTGTTACCGACTGTAATTCCATGAAATTTCATAACTTTAAATGCATATTTGTTTCTGCTAATTCACAGCGATATTTTATTTTATCTAAAGGATAATAATCATTATATTCAACTCAACTGTATCATATATATTAGGGAAAAAGAAATTGAAAGCAAGGTTTAATTACTTTTACCCGTTGGCAAGAGATTGTTTATTGAGTTTATTGATAACATATACATGAGATCTGTATGCTTGACTTGTAATCCGTTTGTAAATCTTCGTCAGATAATTACAGATAGCACATGACAGAATTATAATAGGAAGAAATGGAAAAACACCCAGAGCCAGTGCGGGAATCGAACCCGCTGTCCTATGCTCGAAGGCGATTAGCAGTGTGGTGACATAATCACTCGGCCACTGAGGGCCTTATTCTGAGTTCTAATGAAGACCAAGTTTGGTTTAAATCTATTGAAATACAAAGAGTTTTAGAAAAATTCCCAGAAGTACCCTTTTTACCCATTTAGGAATTGAATTGCGAAAAATATTCCTCTTTTACCTTAATTGGAGCTTAAAAGAAGACATTTTTCTACGTTTCAAGTTTCTAATGGAAAACATTGCAAAAATACTGCAATAACGCTAAAAAACCTCGAAATCCCCTTTCTTTTAATATATTACTTAGAAGCTGTAAAATGTGAAATTTCACAAAGTTAAATTTCGCATTTTACAGTTTCAAAATAAATTTGAAAAGCTTAAAAAAAATTCAATTTTGGGAAAACAAGACATAATTTAAAAATCATAAATTTCCTGAATGTGTAAAAGAAATTTAAGATATATTCATTATTTATTGAATAATAATAGGGATTATTTTCTCCATAGGCATAGGGTTTGGATGGCCTTGAAAACTCAATGATAGAGAGCCTTAAGGATTAAATTTCTTCTTAAGCTTCTCATCCTTTACCTTAATTTGAGCCTCACTGGAGACATTTAAATTTATAGCTTCTAATGCAGAGTGCAGCAGAGATACGGTGAGAGGGTTCAAAAATTTCGCACCCCCGCCCCTTTCAGTGAGCCCTTCCGTCATGAAAGGAACCTACTGTCTAAAGTCATATTCTTAGCCTCAGCGTTGATAGATGAATCAATGCGTTTGAAAAATTCTACAATTTATTTCTCAAAAATCACTTAAAATTAATAAATAAAATAAACCTTTCGGATGCCACCCAAAAAATTTTAAACTTAAAATACTTATAATGTTATTCTTCGAAATCTTTCTATCTCACAGATTTTTGTTGGAAAGTATCAAAATGCAAAATATTGAAATGGAACTAAAAGCTACAAAAGTAGGGGAAAAAAACAAAAACAAAAAAAAAAAACACTTATTTAGAAGAGTTATAAATAAATATTATTAATAAATATTTTTCTGTAAAGAGCTAACTATTTAAAGCATCTGGAGGGACTCCTCTCGACTTTTTAAATATTAAGTAATTAATGGTTGCTTAAAATAAATTACAATAAGAGAAGGCTGAAATCATTCAGCTCAATCGAATAAGGCATTTAACGCTATTGCATTTCAAATAATTTGATCCCATAGATCATAATGATAAAGAATTTTTCGTTGCCTCCTTGTAAAAATCAAGAAGTGTTAGATTCACCCCAATCTATACAGTTCGTGTGATGGTGACCTATAAAATGTAAACAAATTTAAAGCTCAATCGGATAAGGCATTTAGACGTTATCGCATCTTAAACAGTTTCAGATCCTATAGTCATAATGATAAAGAGTTTGCTGTTGCGTCTCTGTAAAAGAACTATAAGTGTAATATTCGCCGAAATGTACATACTTTGTGCGGCAGTGAAATATAAAATGTATATAAATAGTCAGCTCAATCGAATAAGGTATTTAGACGCTATCGCACTTTAAATAAAGTGAGTCCATAGGTCGTAATAATAAACAATTTTTGTAACCCAGCAATATATATATGTCCTAGTTTTATCAAAATCAATAGGATTCGTGTTACGGTGACCTATAACATACGTACCAACTTTCAGCCCAATTGATCAAAGCGTTTAGACGTTATCGTGTTCCTTCACATACTTATACATACATATATACATCAGCAAAAATGAACTCAGGAGACCTCAAAACATATAGATAAACCAAAATCTTAAAGTCGAAACTTTTCATGATTAAAATACTTCGCTTACATAATGTATGTTACGAAAGTAAAAAGCAGAAGAGATTTAAATATATATATATATATGTATATATTTAAATAAAAATATAATAATGTTATTAGAAGCAAGTGATTTTTCATTTTTGGATGAATAATTTAACACTATTTTTATATTGTTCCCACCCTTAAAAAAAAAAAAAAAAAAAAAAAAATAATAATGAATAAAAACAAAATGTAATATTTCTGTAATTATATACCATGTTTCTGCAATTACGCATGTTCGAAATGCCATTTTCAACCTGTCTTTATGTTTTCGAGGCAGTGTATATGAAACTAAAATACTGAGAACGCCTCAAAATACAAATTTTTATTTAACCTCTTAATGAATAATTCAACTTTTTCTTTAAATCTTTGTAGAACTATGCTTAAAATTACTTGCAAATCACATAATAACATTCTGAAATAAAAGCGTTTTTAATTTTATTCATTCAAAAGAAATACGGTTAAAAATATAAATGAACGAAGACTATGACTAATCGACGATATGAATAATGTATTACAATTACAATAACTATGAGGGTCATGAAAACAGACATCAACTCTCTAAAGTAAAGCATCAAGAAGTTGGACTACTACTCACACGTAACTGAGGTTAACGTAAGTGTTTTGTTCTACCCGGAACAAATAAACATTAGAATGAAAACTCGAACTGTATGTGCGAACATTTCAGAGAATAATATTCACGTCAACCTTGACTTTTCAGGCAATATACCAGTAGATGAGTCACTAAAAACTGCGGGCGCTTTATTTGGCCTATTTTGAATGATAAAAATGAAGCATTAAGGGGATCGTGTACGTTATAAATCTTTTTTTAATAATTTACTCTCTTAGCGTTACGAAATTTTACATATACAGTAGCCGCCGCTTTATAAAATCACGTTTGTTTTCATCAAAATGATTTTATTAAGCGGCTGATTTTTATATCCGGCAAACATGTCCGAACTCAATAAAAGAGTATTCATTACCTAAATATGGAAAGAAATTCTTCGCCCTTCCATCTATCAACTAGCCATCCGTAGGAATGGAGTTTTTGCTACTTATCATTCATGTAAAATGTTCAGCTTTTAAGGACAAAATTACGTAAACGATGGATATTTTCTTTGACCTAGCATTCTTGTACCTATCTAGAAGTGCTACGTTGATGACTTCTGCTCTCCTTATTCAATTTCTCTTGCGATCCACTCTTCCGTTTGGTACAATTTAGGCACTAATATCACCTTTATTATTATGTTCGTTCACATGAAGCAAACTGAGAAATTTCAAGCTTCGATGTGTCCTTTCTTTGACTATATATTTGAAGAAAACCATCATACTTTACCAAAATTTTACGCTTTACCTTCAAAATAAAAACTACCCGCTTGCATATCTTGCAGCTAAGTTGCTTCAACATAAGAACTACAAACTCTATTTGAATATTGCAAGACAGAAAATAATAATCATTGGCCAATCATTTGAAGAATTCATTCCTCGAATTCATAACTACAACACATGGCGGGACATGTTTTTCTTTCTTCATCTTTTCTCCCCCCCCCCTTTTTTTTTTCCTTTTCAAAAATCCGGTGAGAAAATATAATTCGTTGTTTAGCTTACACACATGATCATTTTTACTGTTGAAGATATTTTCTTTTGAGTTTATTAACTGGCGATGCTGATTTTATTAAGCGGCGGTTTGTACTAATTTGATTCCGGACCCAGCAATTTAATCAGATTAAGCGGCTGATTTTATTAACCAGTGATTTTATAAAGTGGCGGCTACTGTATATGCATTCAAATATAATAATACTAAATATAATAAAAAAAATATCGAAAACAGTTAAAATAATAATAATAAAATTGGAAAATTTGTGAAATTTTTTAAAAAGGTCACGGCTAACTAATTTTTATTTTTTTCCCCTCGATTTCATTTTTATAGTATATTCTAAATACGTTTGATTATTATTGTGTGTATTCATAAATTAGTTTTTTTTTAAATATTTTTATGTGTGAATAATAAAAACTTATGATAAATTTATTCATCCAAACATAAAAATATTTAAGAAGAAAATTAATTTAATAGTAAATCTACAAAGTATAATAATTACAAATATATATTGTTAAACATAATGTAAAATCGAGAGGGAAAAATAAAAATTTGTTGGCAGAAAGCGTTTAAAATTTTTTAAAAACTTTTGAATTTTATTTTATTGAATATATAAATAGTTTCAGAGAAGTTTTAATATACTTAATGTTGCATGTTAAATTTCACTGCATATGTTGGCAAATTATTTTAATTCTAAAGCAGTAATTTATGAAAAAGACCTCTAATGTCTCTTACTCACTTAAACACCTAAAAAAAAAAAAAAGAAATCTGGAGTAACTCCTCACCATTTTTCAAACACTAAGAATTAACTGTTGTATAAACAAACTAAAGTAATGTAAGTCTTTAAATAAATAAAATAGAAAATTATAATAGGGTGTTTGAGTATGTTTCTCCATATAGTATGTTCTTTATTTTAATGCTATTGCACTTAAAATAGTTTGAGTCCATAGATTATAATGATTAAGAATTTTTCGCTGTATCCCTGTAAAAATTTGTAGGTGTTTAATTCACCAAAATCTATACCGTTTGTGCGACAGTGACCTATAACATGTATATGAATTTTCAGCTGCCAGCTCAATCTGATAAGGCGTTTCGACGCTATCCTATCGCACTTTAAATAATTTGGGCCTTTAGGCCATAATGATAAAGAACTTTTCTTTGTGTTCCTTTAAAAAAACTAAATTTTCACTAAAATCTACAGGGTTCGTGCTACGGTAACCTATAACATGCGTACTAACTTTTAGCTCAAACGATCAAAGTGATCAGACGCTATCGTGTTCACTCCCATACATACACACATAAATGAATACATACATACACACATTACACACATACATATATCCCCATAAAAATAGCAAAAATGAACTCAGGTGACCTCAAAACGTAAAGAAATGCCACAATCTCAAAGTCGAATTTTGTCATGATTCCAATACTTTACTTACAAAATGTATGTAAAAAAAAAATTAATAATAAGATAAATAAAATAATTTGGTATACATAGATTGTAAAACACTTCCCAAAATATATTTACCCGAACGGAAAACAATTTTAAACTGTGAAAGACGCGTATAACACAACGAATAATGGACTCTCAGCAATTTTCATTTATATCCCACAATGTATCTAAATATTTTTACAAGATCCTTCATTAATGTTAATCATGCAATATTCTGTATGAAAATGCTTTTGTGTATTTCAATAATATATATTAAATTCGTTGTGTTTTGTCCAATATATATTAAATATGCTTCAAAGAGATAAGCTGCAATGTATCTGAAAGCTTATATGTATCAGAATGAACCTGAATAACTTATATCAGTTTCAAAATGTATAAAAAATGTTTACGCAAATGGGAGCACAGACTATGAACAGACCGACCGAATACAGTTCATAAATTTTGATGATTTTTTATTAAAAATTTAAAACTACGAATCGTTTTAGAAACAAATGACAATTGGGGGGAAGGGATCTAAAATGGCGTAATCTTTTAAATATTCGATTCCCAATACTGATTTAATCGAATGAATGTTAATATGATCTGCTACTTGCTGTAATTCATCAAAATAAAATCTGATACCATAAGTCCACAAGTCCGAATTACAGCAATATTTCTGTCATATTTCTAAACCCGTGATGGATCCAGCACTTTTGTTTTAGGTCGGGTTAGTTCAAATATTTTTGGGGTTTTATTTATTTATTTTTGAATGTTTCGTTTTTTGTTTTCGGACCATTAATGCGATGAGATAAGAGAAATGAAAAACAGCACAAATTTAGTGCGATATCTGATACATGCTGAAATTTAACTGCTAAAAAGACATTAAGAATGATGAATTAAATGAACTTCCTTGGAACCCAACCCAACATGCTAGAAAATATAATACTGCGATACAAAACTGTTGAATTATTTAAGTTTGTTGTGAAAAGTAATTAACGCAGTTATCGTATTACGTATTCCGCAGTATTTTTCGTGAAAGTGAAGACGATACCAAAATAAATGAATAAATAAATAAGCGTAATTCAAAGAATGAAAACAATTTAGGATGCAAAACGATGCGCCTTCAGTAATTACACAGAACAGTAAAATGAGAGAGAGAGAGAGAGAATTAAGAAGATGGTTGTGCTCGTTTGCATACTCATATTTTTTTCTAGAATATGGCGTAATTTATTCTTAAGCAAGACACTTAAACAAACATATGTGTATGTGAAATTAAGCTTACTCAAGGAGAAAATCAGAGGATAAATATTATTTCATGACACTGAGAAGAAATATTACTTCAAGTCAGAACTTGGAACTTGCGGGTTATTTTAGGATATTATACACATGGGATTAACTAAATAAATAAAAATGAATAGATGAGTTAAAGCACATATACGCATATACACTTGTAGATATGAGTTGATCAAAGCTGCCTTAATGACATATTCTTTTTGAACGACTTTTTTTTAAACGTTTTTATTTTTAAAGAATTGATGTATCAGATAATTCAGTAAACACGCAATTTATATACACACAAAAATGTACATTACGTACATGCATATTACCATACAACAATATGTAATATCGCAATATATGCAATATATGCAATCACGAAGAAAGATGGAGGGAATGCATCACCCAACGCTATTTTATCACCAGTTAACACTAAAAGGTGTTTTAAAAAAAGAAAACTATTGGATTTTGTGCGCAGTTTTCGAAAAATTGTGCACAATAGCATATGAATGTAATTTTTGTATTAGAGTATTTGTATTATTTGTTCAATTAAAGTTTTGTATTATTTGTCGTTTTTTTTTTTTTTTTTTTTTTTTTTTTCTTTGTTAAATTTACTGAATAGAATAAATTAAGAATTAAGAATTCTCTTACCTCAAAAGAAAAAAAAAAACAAAAAAAAAAAAAAACGCATAAATATATTTCTCTGTTATCGATTGCATAGTGACTCACGTCAGATAACGATGACCATAGACATATTGTCTGGGCAGTGGCTAAGAGGGGTCTGTCGATCGATAGTTGTAAGGGCTAAAGATGACTCAACATTATGCCCAATATCAAAAGAAGAAGAAATAACAAGTGGATAAAGATTCTAGTCATAGTGCCTCTAATGTGTAATGTTTTAATGTAGTTAACACATTCTAGTTTTACCGCTTCATTTTAGTTTTTATTCATAAATGGTCCTCCGATACCGATATTTATAAACCTATAGGTAAAATTCGGTTTTATATAAAGAAATTAAAAAGTATAAGAAATAATTAAGGAATCATATTCCTTACAAAATCATTCGTGAGCAATTTGTAAGGCAAACAGATTTCGTGAACATTATTTTTTAAATCTTTTATTCATTAATTGACTATTTTATTACCCAATATCATTGTGAAATATTGCTATATCTATATAAGAGTTATTCTCTGAAAAGTGGTCATTTTATGTCCCAGTAGTCTTGAGGGCATATTTTTAAAAGCACAAAAACAAAAAGCAGTCCAAACTATCAATATTAATTGGTTTTGCATATAAACTGTTATTCTTTCGTTATTGGAATTCAAATATAATTTTAAAATATTTTTTAAAATGCAAAATATCATTCCCTCACTGTGTCCCCATTCCCACATGTAAGTAAATAAAATGGTTTCTATGGTATTAAAGCATCTATATTTAGATTATTTGAAGTGAAAATTTATTAAACATACTTTAATAAATATTTATCCATTATACTACATTTATATATTATGCAATGAAAGAAATTAGAACACTTATCATTGTTGTCCCTGGTAATAGATATCATTCCCTCATCAAACTGTAATTATACCCCTACTTACTCCATTAATGGCAACACGTACTTTATATAAGTCAAACTTAATTTATATAGAAGCAAAGTAAAGAAAACATTTTGTGTTTTGTTGGAAACATTTTACAATGCATAGAATATGGCTCTCAAATGTTAGATTGAAATACAGTATTTTTATTATATGTCATTCCCTCACTCATTATAAAGTTAACTAAAAGAAATCAAATTTGCTTTTTTATGCTATTATAATAATAAAAATATGTTTTAATAAATATTTAGTGTTTGAAAATATAGCTAAACTTAATAATATTTTTATAAAGTAGTTTCTAGAAGAAATTTGTCATTCCCTCACAACCATTCCCTCATTTTTCTAATTAATAAAAATAATTACTATTTCAAAAAGATACAGCTTGGTAATATTGTTTTTTATTAACTGCGTATGCATTTTTATTATTTTTATTAACATGTATATGAACAAAATTTAAAAAAAAAAAAAAAAAAAAAAAGGAGCAATTTTATTTGAGCTTACTTTTTTTTTTTTTTTTTTTAAAAAAAGCCCACTTTTCAGAGAATGATCCATAAACATATTTCTGTTCTTTTAATTTACTGTAATATAGATGTAGGGATAAATTTTGAAATTGAATAATTTTATTTTAATGAATTTTGATTTATTATACGTGTAGTCAAATAATATTTTTCTGAATATTAAAGAAACAAATTTAGATATTGATTTTGTGTGAATTCTATTTGTAAAAAAGCACGTGTTTTCTAATAAGATTGTTTAATCTAAGTTCTGACTTATCTGGATAAGAAATAATTTTATTGTAATAACTCAAGCGTAATGATTTAGTTTATGAATTCATTGTTTTATAATAATAATAATAATAATAATAAAAGAACAATTTCTTCAATCACCATTTTCATATTCTTATATTTCGTAAATGCAATAGATTTTGTGAGTAAATTAGAACATATACTTAAAACAAAGAGTTAAGCAAATAAAGAAGTGTTTCTTTTGAAATAGTTTTATAATAAATAATGCGCTTTATTTTTATTAATTATTAATTATCTTTATATATTTTTAAATATTTTAGCACCTCACATTCCAGTACCAGATTAGCGATATTTCATTGTATACTTGACTAAATACGTAAATTGCTCATTCAGTTTCAAACTAGATCGATTATGAGAATACCGATCATACCGATGACGAAGAAATTAAAAATAAATAAATAAATAAATAATAACAATAACAGCAATAATACAAGGTCTAACTGTTGTTTCTATTTTGTAATTTTGTAAAGACTTTTTTACTACTCAGAATTCTTTTTAGCATTGCGAAATTATACTTAAACTTGTTTGTTTAATAAATTATCCTTTTCCTTAACTTTTTATAATAATAAAAATGATTTTATATACGTAAAGTTACCAAAATAAAAGAAACAATGTGAACTATTCAAAACGAAATACCTCTCTTTTCACTACTCTTGACAAAGAATATTCAGTGAAATTGAAAATAATAAAAATAAATTAGTTTAACAAGGAATTTCACTAGAAAAAAAAATCTGGAGTGACTCCACTCGACTTTCCGAACATTGAGCAATTAACAGTTTTGTAGATAAAGTAAAGAAAGAGGAGTTGTTAAACAAACAAAAGAGAGAAAACCATAATAGAGTGTTTGAGTATTTTTCTCCATCTATTACACGATGTTTTATTTAACGCTACTGAACTTTGAGCCCATAGATCATAATGATAAAGAATTTTTCGTTGTGTCCCTGTAAAAACCTATAAATGCTAAATTCACCAAAATGCTTATAGTTAGTGCAACAGTGATTTATAATATTCATATAAATTTTCAGCTCAATTCAATAAGGCGTTTAGATGCTATCGTACTTTTAAAAATTTAGTCCCATAGGCCATAATGATAAAGAATTTTTCTTTGTGTCCCTGTAAAAAAAAAGTAAGTGCTAGATTCACCAAAGTCTATACAGTTAGTTCAACTGTGATCTATAACATGTGTACAAATTTTTTGCTCAGATTAATAAGGCGTTTAGACGCTATCACACTTTTAAAAATTTGGCCCCATAGGCATAATGATAAAGAATTTTTCTTTGTGTCCCTGTAAAAAAAACTATAAGTGCTAGATTCTCCAAAATCCATACAGATTGAGTATTTGTGACCTATAATATGTGTATAAATTTTTTGCTCAATTGAATAAGGCGTTTAGATGCTATCGCACTTTTAAGATTTTGCTCCCATAGGCCATAATGATAAAGAATTTTTCTTTGTGTCCCTGTAAAAAAACTATAAGTGCTAGATTCACCAAAATCTATAGGGTTCGTACTATGGTGACTTACAATATGCGTACCAACTTTCAGGTTAATCGAACGAAGCGTTTAGATGCTAGCGTGTTCACTCACAGACATACACACATGCACACATACATACACACATACACACACACATACATACATCATCGTAAAAATAGTGAAAACGGACTCAGGGGACCTCAAAACGTATAGAAACATCAAAATCTCGAATTCGGATTTTTGACATGATTACAATACTTTCCTCACTGTAGTGTTCGGAAAGTAAAAAGAAGTTGAGTGATCAACCTTTGTCATTTCTTTGGCAATACCTATTTAATTTTCTTCTCTCTCTCTCTCCCCCTCCCCCTTATTTTTTTTGGTAACCTCGACAACATTCTGGTATGATTTTTATCATTCTTGAATAGCACGCAAGAATTTAGTAACTCATTAACGCATGTACGCATGTATAAAAAAAATTTAGACTAGAAAGAAATGCGAATGTAGAAATAAATGAAAAAATTAACAAGGTAACACTTTTCCGGGACTGATTCATCTTGTGTTGCAAGAGTTCCCGATCAAGGTCGGGCGTATTCTGTCTGGGAGTGATTTATTAAATAATATATAGTCACGAAACAAAAGCATAAACAGGAAGAAAAAGACAATTTTCGAACAGTGAAAAGTCTTCATGACAATGTTGTGTATTATGGCATGTATCCTATTGTAATAACGGTAATCTTGTGCGACATATTTCCTATGAAGAATAAATGTAAGGCACATCTCGATTATTTGTTTCGTGTAAATCTGTAAATAGTGATATTCTCTAACCTAGTCCTCCGAATTTTTTTTAAGAGAAGTAATATGTAAAAAATTTGAATAATGACCATTTTTGCCTGAAAGCAACATGAACAATGTTTCGAAATAATTTGCGTTCGGGAACTGAGCACTTCTTATCTTCTAATAGGCGGCAGGGTAATTATTCGAAGGAACCATGTGCGTTTCGAACCTCGTACCTCATTCATCATCAATACAGCGATCCCTGCGAATAATATTTTGAAAAATAGAAACAAAAAGATAACTTATTAATAAAAGCATTTAATTAATATCTTTGCGTCTAAATAATCCTATTAAGCTGAAATTATTAGCAAATGTTTTAGAAAGTCAAATTGGATTATTTGTCAAATTTCTGTAAAAATGCATTCTTATTTTAGGAAAGTTGTGGGGTTTAAATTTATATCCTCATAAAAATTTTTAAGCGTTTCTTTTTTATTAGATTTTCTTTCATACCTTTTCTTTTCTTTTTTCTCATTTTTTCTTTCTTTTTTTCCAAAGCATTTCACTGATGAAAGAACAATTTAGAAAATAACTCGTATATATGCTTTTTTATCTATATGGTCAACATGGAAATTTCGGAAAATATAATTAAAAACAAGTTGGGAGCGATTGCCAATTTTTGGTTAAAATAAGTTTCTTTTTCTTTCCTTTTTTTTTTCCAAGGATTGCGAAACTTTAAAAATGTCTTAGCTAAAAATTCAGAATGATTTCATGGGTGGGGGAAAAAAAAATTCATATGCGACGACGCAATTCTGCTTAAGAAATAATTTGATTATATTTCTTCTTCTATTTATCTCATAAAGTTGAAAATTTTCAATAAATGTTAATAGTTAAAAAATATCCAGAGTTTTAAATTAAAATCTTGGCTGAGTCTACTAATTTTCCATGGAATTACATGAACTTTATTTTGAGAGAAGCGATGTAATTTTGCAAAATGTACTTGAATTTGTTTTATCACTGACTTATGGTCTATTTTAAGGCGAATCCCAGAGTTCGGCCTCAGGTTCTGTAAGAAAAATATGATCACTCAACACAGGGCATTGTTGCACTCATTTTTAAAAGGATTTAGAGCGATTTCTCTCTTTCCACTGAGTAGAAATCGTAAATTTATATCAACTATATAATATTTATAATACTGGAAAAAATACTAAATATACTATGCTATCAAAATACATTAAAATTATATTGAAAAATAACTTTTTTATTACCACTTATATTAAGAAATGAGGTCGCCATTCACATTTCAGTAAGAGATACAAAAGGGATTTTTTTTTTCATAAATTTAACAACGTTATTTTGAAGATTTATTTTGTTTTTGTGCGAAATGTGACAACACCATGAAAAGTATGCAAAATACACAGTTATATAGTACACAATATAGTTTCACAATATCGTACAAAAACAAACAAAAGGAAGCGAAACTTTGTACAGGGAAATAAGTTTAATCTGAAAACGCTTAACATGAAAAATCGGTTAACACGAAGTGATATAGAGGTCCGGACAGTATACTATGCTATCTAATGCATATTGTTTTTTTTAACACAAAGAAAAATCGTGTAACATGAAAAAAATTCGCTGTCGACCTTCAGTGGCATGTTTGCTAATATGTTACAGTCGATGATGATGTGTGTTCAGCACCGAGATTTTATAGATCGTTCATGATTTAAAAGCCACTGTCTATGCAAATTCCGACAAAGAATCTGATGATGGAATCAACGATGCAGTTCCTGTCCCTTCCACTTTAAAAATGCAGAAAATGATTAGAAGTATACGTAGTTATTTAGATGAGCATTCGTCGAATGGAGAGATGAATAAAACAATGGATGATCTCGAACGACTTTTGAATAATATGGCACTGAAAAAGACTCTTCAATAAAAGATATCTGATGTTTTTCCCCTTTTTATCTCAATGAATTCAACCTAATAATAGTTTAACAAGAAATCGATATAAAATTTTAAAACATGTAAAATATTGGTGAGTTTTTGTACCTTTTCACAAATCTTTTAACAAAAAAAAAAAAAAAAAAAAAAACACCAGTCCCCTCAGTTTTGTGTTAAATGTTTTTTACTGTATATTGTGGCGTGTATACATTACAAAATATCAAACACATGTTGTGTTTGACAATCGATCTAATAAAAAAATCAAATCCGCTGAACAAATTATTTCATTATAATAAAAGAAGCTTCCCTAATGAAAGTCCTATTTTTTTCAAAAATGGACCTTTTACAAAATGCACCTTTTAAATTTTTGCTTTTACAAAATTCTATTTTATAAAAACAAATTTTTATTTTGTACAACGGACAATACCCTTTTTTTTTTTTTTGGGGGGGGGGGGGGGGGGGTCGAGGCTAAATCATACCCATCAAGTGATTTTTGATTTGCCGTTTCCCTGTGAATTTCCCGACAGGGTACATACATTTCCTTATAGAATACGAATTTTCCTCATACAATACAAATAAAAACATTATAATACTGCAGTTTTTCCTGTAGTGGTCACATGTGAGGGATTTTATGACGTAACATGGATGAAGTCCATATCGTAGCTACATGAGCATTTTTACAGTAAATTTTTTTTAAAGTGCCTATATTAAATAAATATTCTTCAAAAGATTATATATATTTTAAATAGATATCCCAATATATATATATATTAAGGTGACGGTGGGATTTAGAAAACTCTTTTTTAAATTGCAGTGTTAAAATTAAAAAAATTTGCATATATGTGCATTGAAATATAACGATAATAAGTGTATTAAAATTTCTTAACAACTATTTAAGTAAATTTAACAAAATTCAAAATTTAAACTTTTAAAGAAAATCTTTAAAGTACTCCGGCCTTGCTGATTTTAGAATAAATCTTAAATCATAGCAAAGACACCTTATAGACATTCAAATTTGTATATCTATTTTAGTTTTCGTTTTAATTTATACTTTAAAACATAAAGTTCAGCTTTGAAAAAACTGAAATTTGTATGAAATTTTACTATTCAAATGTACATTTTTAAAAATTAATTATCTTGAATATAAAAATCACAAAGTACTTAATACTAAAAAATGTCCAGAATATCCATTCGAACAAGAACAATCATAATATTAAAAGGGGAAATTAAAAATAAACGAGATTTAAGCATATATATATATATACATATATATAAAAATATAAATCAATTTTTAATTTCGCTTTACAAATTTAAGTAGTTTTTCAGACATTTCAATATGCTCAATATTTTAATAGGTATAATCATAATCATAATTTCCTCTTGAACAATAAAGATAAAATAATTTCTTTTATTAGTATGTGGCATGAAATTTTTTAGAAGACGAAATGTGGATAATTATTTTTACTTACCAAACATATACTATGTAAAAAATATTGTAATCATTGAAAATATCTTATTTGAATAATCTGAAGTCTCGTATCGCAAATTTGCTAAGGTTATCTATCTCTCTCTGTTTTTATTGTGTGTATTTTCCTATGTAATTATTTTTTTCCGGACCGTAAATAGAATTATGCACATTATAAGAAAATTGGATGATAATGTATTACGATGGCAATGTAATTGGATGATAATATATTTAATTTATTATTATTTTGTAAAAAATAAAGGAGGGGGGAGGGGGAGATTCTAGAAAATTGTTTGTTTTTTGAATTTAGGTATCTCGGGACTGAGTATTTCTTAAAATCTCGAAATAGGAATTTCGTCAAAGAACTGTGTTCACTAAACAAGTGACAAAGCTTAATTTATTATAAACAAAAATAAAAATAAAATTCAAATACCTCAAAACAGCATCAATAAAATTTATTAGATATAACGTTATTAATTGGTAAGCAGAAGTACATTTTATAAAGATGTTGAGAAAACAATCAATATTTTTGAAGAATAGGAAAAAAGATCAAATTTATCGAACATATAGAGTATCCAACAGGGTTTTCCAAAATGAGGACAAATCTCAACTTTTTTTTTTTTTTTTTCTAGACACAAAAGAGAATATCCATATTGGAAGAAATCTGATTGTAATGTTTCTAATGTAATTGTTAAAAATAGAATAGCAATTATATAAAATCTTTCACCTTTCCCCCCTTAGAATTTTGGGATATCGGGACTGGGTCTGATCAAACGTGAAATTCCGAATTAGGAACTTTGTCTTGGGATTGTTTATATTCACTAAACAAGTGCGGAAGTTCAAATTTTTTTAAAAAAGACACAATTTCAAATAAAAATTCCCAGGGAAAAAAAATGAAAAAAGCAAATAAATAAAACTAGTAAAGAATAATTTTATTAATTAATTCGGAGAAAAAAAATTATAACAGTGTTGAGAAAACAGTCATTTTTAGAAGAATAGGAAAATATCAAATTTGTGGAATCCGCTAGAGCATCAAATTCTCGGTTTAAATTGCTGAAGATGAAATTACGAAAGAGAAAAAAAATACTTATTTTTTTCCCGTAATTAACAGGTTTTTTTCAAAAGGAGGGCATATCTCAACTTTTTTTGTTTGTCATTTTCTTTTCTTTTCTGACTCTAAATAGAATATGCATATTAGAAGAAAACTGGCTTTTAAAGAGAAATTAGATATTTTCTTTCGCATAATGCAAATTAGAAATGAAACTCGATCGGAAGAACAAGAAAAATAAAAAGAAAAATATATTCGTTAAAATTCTCCAAGCAATAATTCTAAACAGTACTGGAATTTCCGGAATATGTTATCTAATTCTATGTAGCATAAATAGGCCAACTTAAAACAGGAAAAAAAAAAGTCGTTATGTATATATTATGGAATTCTCTCACATTTCACGAACATAGTTTTTTTTCTCTAGAGTTACAAAATTTTCGACTAAATGTTCATAAATACTAAGCATTCAATTTCTTTAGCTTAATTTTAGAGAAATTAAATTTTTTAAGCAATATAGTAATGTCAAGTATTTTAGACCATTCATTTTTTAAAAAGTTTTATTTACTTTATTATTTATTTTAAAGTTTTTAAGTTTTTCTTTTAAAGTTTTTAAGTTTCCTGTCAACTAAAGTTTTTTAGACCAGTTATTATTTTTTTAAAGATTTATTTATTTATTTCAACATTATGTATTTATCGTTGCATATATATTTTCATAGTTAAATTTTATACAGATTTCACATGTTTTGAGAAATTACAGATCCTCTTTCCCTGCCTCAAATATTTCTTTCCTACTCCCTTGGGGGAAAATATTTAATACTATAAAATTTAATGTTCTCTGACTTACATGCCTCATGATTATGTAAATCCTGCAGTTGACTGCAAAGATTTAAAATGTTCCGACACATTTGGTAGAAGTATTGGTTCAGATTTAACGAATTATTAATTAATTTTACTTCAATTAATTATGTTTTACTTTCCAGACATATACTATGTAAGGAAAGTATTGTAATCATGAAAAAATTCGACTATGAGATTTTGATGCATCTATACGATTTGAGGTCTGTTGGTATCATTCTTGCTTCTTTTACAGTGATGTATGTACTATGAGTGTATGTATATGAGCGAACACGATGTCTAAACGTTTCGTTCGATTGCGCTGTAAATTGGTATTTTAAAGGTCACTTAACTGTATAGATTCTGATGAGTGTACGACTTACAGTTTTTTAGCAGGGATAAAAAAAAAAAAAAAAAAATATATTTTTTTTTAAACCATTATAGCCTATGGATTTCAAATTATTTGAAGGGTGGTAGCGTCTAAGTGCCTTATCCGATTGAACCAAATGTTGGTATATAGATCATCATCGCACGATTTGTATAGATGTTGATCAGTGTAGGACTTATAATTCTTTCACAGGGACACAAAGGAAAATTCCTTATCATTACGGACTCGAATTATTTGAAGTGCGCTTTTATCTAAACTCTTCATTCGATTCAGATCTAAATTGATAGGCATGTTATAGGTTATCACCACAAAAACTGTAAAACTTTATAATATATACCGTAGAATCTCGTACAACGCGCTCCCACAAAACGCGATTTCGTATAACGCGTGAAATAAAGGAAGCACGTGAAGGATTGCTCCGTTACTGTGCCAACACCCGACGCTTTTGGTCTCATTGCGGAATGAAATCGTCTGCTCAATGTATGTCTCCTATAACGCAATTTTCTATTATGCGGAACGTATCCTCCGCGTTATACGAGAGTCTATATATATATATACTCTACAACAAAAAAAAGTGACGCACCAAGAAGGAGTAATGCAAACTGGACACAAATTGACATACATACAGGTTTTGATGGAATCAAGCACCAATTCATCATTATCGTCGATGCTACGTGCAACTGGTACTTCAGTGACTTCAAATACCCTTAATAGGCGGCTCAGTTGGGTTGAGCTCAGTCCCCGGATCTCTCTTCCACTGAGGACGTTTGGAGCATCATAAAAAAGGTCCTACACCAGCTCGGGATTTTACCAATCTAACGCAACAATTGGACAGAATTTGGCACGATACTTCTCAGAAGCACATCTGCCAACTCTATCAATTAATACCAAGCCGAATAACTGCGTACATAAGGGCCAGAAGTGAACCAACGCGTTATTGACTTGTTTACTTTGTGAGGCCCTTTCTCTTGATTAAATCATTCAAATTTTCTGAAACTGTCAATTGTTTTTCTCCACATGAACATCACATCTACCAATTT
This sequence comes from Salticus scenicus, assembly GCA_963930645.1. NCBI lineage: Eukaryota > Metazoa > Arthropoda > Arachnida > Araneae > Salticidae > Salticus > Salticus scenicus. The sequence continues at coordinate 296,678,364 of OZ005648.1, forward strand.
GTGTCCCATTCGGACCACCCATTCCACCCTATCTACCAATTTTTGTCCCAACTTCTTCTTGGTGCGTCGTGTTTTTTGTTATAGAGTGTATATATATGATGTTTCCCAGAACTTATGTTCATATGTTTGTGTTTCTCATTTTGTGAGTTTATCGGCGAATTTTGAAAAATTATTTTTGAAGTTGTAAATAAAATCTTACAATATTTAGAAAGGTCTCATTCAGCAGTCTCGTGTTTATTTATTCCTGTTGATCTCCAGTTTCCTGTTGATTTTTAAAATTTATTGTTAAACTGATTATTTTCTTTATTAGAAACAAACTACTGTTTACTTCTCTACTTCTGATATTTTATTTTAATATATGCAACTTGAAATTGTGATTGCATTTGACTGCTCAGTAAAAAGATAAAACATAAATTTTTATTTTTGATTAATTCTAACAATTACTGGTCCCAGTTATGCATATAGTGAGAGAGAGAAACCACTAGTTTATAGTTTGTAAAAATAGATATAAGAAAAGATGATTGTTTATCAAGTTAGATCATAGATGTCGGTATTTTTTACTAGAAAAGAATAGTAACGATTGTAGAGGAAAAATAATAACAAATCAGGGACTTGGATTTTCAGAACTGATGCACTAGTAAGTTCCAGTACGCAATATCAATGCGTTCCCGAGCGTTCCGTCTAACATGCAAAAATTCACTAAAATGAAAGAAGTATGGGAACTGAGTTCCCATACAAATTAAGCACTGTGTATATATATATATATATACACACACAAAATAGAACTTTTTATATATTGCAAAGTTCGCTTTATTAAATTTGAATTGTTTAAAATATGAATAAATAAATAAAATACAGATAAACGTTTTATAATGTGAGCTTACATATTAAAAGAATTTGGATATATTATGATGCATTAAACAACATACAGCTTAGGGAGAAATGCTCAAACAATCTATTATAATTTTTCTTTTTAGTTTATATGATGACTTCTTTCATTTAAATTTATAATATAGTTAAGGGCTCGGAAACTCGAGCGGCGACATTCTAACTTTTTTAGTAATTACATGTATGCCTTTTTAGTTACATTTCTTAGTTAAACCTAAAATAACACAGTTACTTCCACAAAGGGTAAAAAAAATTTCTAATTAAAAGGGCATGGGATCTGAATTTGAGGTTGCTATATTTCAGAAAAAAAAAAAAAAAAAAAAAAAGCTCGTTAAATATATTGATGATGTTGAATTATCATGCTTAACGTTTGTTATAAAATACAGATGTTCTCAAAACTTTAGAAACGCAGAGGTGTTATTGACAAAATGCTTATATTGCATCCAAATTATTTTTAATGAAATGGCAAATAAAATGCCTATAACTTTAACATTGAGACTTTGAGGAAAAGATAAAAAATGCATCATTTTCTAAGGGAAAAAATCAAGATTATAACATTGTATATTTTAACATAACGATTAAAGTATATGAAATAAAATAATAAATAAAAATAATGTTTAATAGGTACATAAATAAATAAAATAATAGTTCTATTATTTTATTTGCTGTTACATTTTCCTACAAATTTTTAAAAGCCTAATATTATATTTTTAGAATGCTACTTTATACGCTTTTTTATCTTCTAATTTTATCTATAATTACCGTCTAATTACCTATTATTATCTATAATCTTCTAATTATCTATAATTATCTTCTAATTTCATACTAACGGGCTTCGGCTGTTTCGCTGGTCGCACAGTGAATCACTTATTAATATAAAAATTCATAAGGTAATAAACAAAAAAAGAAAAAAATATCATTAAAATCTATCGATAAGTTCTCGAGAAGCCAATGAATTCGCACGGATGGGATCGCCGCTGAACTTTAATAACGTCTTTTCTATCTGTACTGTGACATATATGTTTAACTGAAAAGACCAGATAGAAAAAACTTTCGTGCCATGTAAAAGAAAAATTCAAAAAGATAAGACACTCTTTTAATTTTTTATCAAATAAAATTTTCTAAGCATATTATATAACTGAAATCATACGTAAAATCTGCTTCAAAATATGTCAACCAAAAAGGAAGACTAAACAGAAAAAGTTATTAGTTTAGATTAATAAAATTTTTAATAAAAGAGCGTAGACGATAATATTATTTTTCTGCCTCAAACAACTTTTTTGATTGTAAATTCTATAAACTTTTCAAAAATGGCTTTTGAAAAAATATTCTTATTTCTCATTTTTCAACAGAATATTTAAGGGGACTTGGCGCCTTTGACGCCCCCTGATAAATTTTTTACAGATTTGAAATCGTTGAATTGCGTTTTCTGAGTTAGGATTTTTCTATGAATTCATAATATTTAAAATGTAAAAACTTCTATAGATATTTAAGAAAAAACTTGATATTTTTTAATCTAATTTTTATTTTTAATTTTACTTTTATTTATTCATTTATTTATTTTTTAGTGTTTAACAGAACCTACTTAAGATAATTAGGGATGGATATTGTAATACGTTTAAAAGAAAAAATATTAAAAATAAAAATATAACAAAAAATATATTTTTCTTTTCCTTATTTTTTTTTTTTTTAATTTTTACCTGTTCATGCACTTTTTAATTTTTATTTTTTTTCTCAAAAACTACTTAATAAATTTAAAAATCCATCCCTATTTCTTTTAAGTAGGTACTATTAAACACCCCCAAAAATATCGTCTTTTCTTATACATTAAGAAATAAAATATGGTTTTTATGTTAATGATATCAAATTCTGAATAATTGAAGAAGCTCATATGATATTTTCTAAATATCATTTCAGTCATAAAACTGATATATATATATATATATATGTGTATGTACCCTGATTTTATAAACGAACAAAAATTGTAATTAAATATACATATAAACTTTTTTTTTTTTTTTTTTAATAACAGTTGCAACTTACAACCATAAAAAGATGCCATAAAACGTGTATTTTCGAGAAAGTTCATTATTATCCTATCTTTATTATTATTTCTATTATTCACGTTTTACTTTCCTTAATCTCAATGAGTCAAAAATGAATCATTTATTTTTCTTCTCTCTTCTTTTTACTTCCTCTAGCATTCATTTCTATTACTTTTTTCTTCCCACCGTATTTCGTAATTACGCAATTCAGCCTGCACCTTGTTAATGAAAAAAAAAACCCAGGTTTGTGCGTTTCACGAACTTTGTGCATACATTAGATTGGTTTAAAAGAGAAAATTCAATCGCAGCTTTTGTTCCATCAAATCTTACAAATTGAATTAATTTCTGACGTGTCAACGAAGCCTACCTGTCGAGTTTCAAAAAGGTTTTGACGTCTGTATGTATAGCGAATAGCAATCACAAAAACCATGTGGTCGACTAGAAAATTGCTACAAATATTTATGAGTTAAATACGTGATTTATGTTTTAACGTATTTTGATAAAGTATTGTCATTTTGGGAAATGATGTCCGTAGACTTATATTTCTTTTAAAAGGAAACATAAAATAAATTAGATATATTACGCTCTATTGAACTAATTGTCTGAAGTGCAAAGATACTTTTATAAAGAAAGTAAAAACAATATATCGCACCCCGGCAAAAAAGGAATACAACTTAAAAATGCAGTATCTGAGAAAAAGCTATTTAAAGGACATTATGAAATATTAACTAATCTACTTTAAATCTGACACAACTGCCTCTCATGTGGATAAATTGTGGGATGGACGCTTTACGTGCACGTTGGGGGCACGTCATGCACATTTTCAATGACGTAAGCTCAAAATTGTCACTTTTTTTTTTCATCCATTTCTTGCCGGAGTGCGAAATGTTTATTAAATTTTTTTATTATGTTATTATTGGCCAAGGTGATTACTGCATACGCGTTATATTCCTATTTTTTATTAATTAATTAATTTATTTTTTTAAGAGGGACGCACAATAAATATGCATTCATTACAGTTCATTGTACAGACATACAAACTTGAGATGACATATTCAAACACTCTATTATAATTTTCACTGGTATTTATTTATTGGATTATTAACTGACTTATTTTTGTTTAAACGCCTGGTGCCCTGGTGTTTAATGTTTAGAAAGTCCAGTAGAGTCAAACTATATATATATATATATACATACATACGTATATATATTAATGAAAAAAATCTTTTCTAATAATAATAATAACAACAGCATTCTAAAGAGGAAGTAATAAATATTGCGGAACGGAACGTCCGGACATCACATACAAGGAAATGCATGATTTCGCTCTTAATTTTTTTTTTTTTTTTTAATTAATTTCTGAAAAAGAATGTCAAGTTTTTAAAAGGAACTTAGCGCGTTTGCCTTTAGAAAACAAATATTTCAAAGTAAACATAATCTGAATGATAAATATTTTCTATCGTAATAATCAAATTAAATTTGATTTTCACTTTATGTAATCGCATTAGTTCCTTCACGCGATTTACCTTCCGTAAACGAGAGGATTGGGATATGCACACATCATTAAGGACTTACTTCGTTCTTACGGAACAAATAAAACAACTACTGCCTCACGTACTATCTCAACATTTCAATTTTCTCTTACATAAAAAAACGAAAAAAGTAAATCAGTCAATCAAAGGAAAAAAACAATAATCACTCAACAGCAACTCATTCCGGTCTTCCCTTCATCCTAAATCCTTCCGAATAATCACTGTCTTTTTTAAAATGGTTTCCCAAACTTCTTAGCGTTAGTATCTTCAATGGCGGATATTTTTGGCTATTTGTTGAGCTTAGGGACCGATTATACCGGTAGATTTTTAAGAGATTGAGGCCAAGGTTCGCCAAAACCCACTTTCAACGTTTTAAGGGATAAAACGTGCAGTCAACCGCTGACAGGTACAAAAGACTTGAAAGTAAACGAGCAAAAGATTTTTAACCTTTTCCCAAAACGGTGAAAGAATGCTCTTGGGCTTTTGGTAAAAGCTTGTGATAAAACCAAGGTTTCCTTTCAAACAAGGTGAAGACACAAGCGACTGTTTTAATTTACGTGTATTCGTGAACTGTTGATTCACGCAAACTCGTTCGTGTGATCCATGTTATTGGCGATGCCAACTTGCACGATTATTCTAAAGACTTTCAATCATAAATATAAAGATGAATAGGTTAAGAAAGGAAAATTGTCATCTTAGATTTGTTCCACTTTCAGATACAATGCTTTGAAAATGAGACGACCGTGATGTTTATGCTTAACGGTTCTCTTCACTTACCGTCGCAGGAAGCCCGAGCCAATGTTATTCTATGGGGAAATTTTCTTTACAAATAACTTATTAACTAATACATATTTTTAAATACTGTTTTCACATTCAGAAAATTTCCAACTGTTAAATTGACGGACCTTTTTTAAAAATGTATTTTTTTTTTTTTTTTTTTTTTTATATTTTATTTTGAAATTGCAAAATGAAAAAAATTCACATATTGAAAATTTGTATTTTGCAGCTTCAAAATAAAATATATAAATTAAAAAAAATAATTTTTTAAAAAAGGTCCGTCAATTTAACAGCTGGTAATTTTCAGAATGTGAAAACAGAATTTAAAAATATGTATCAGTTAATAAGTTATTTGTAAAGAAAAATTTCCCATAGAATAACATTAGCTTCGGCTTCTGGCGGCGGTGAGTGAAGAGGGCCCTTAATGGAGAGATTTTGTATTGCAAATTGTTGCGTATAATATGCACTTCCTTCCTTCAGACGCTTATGAAAAATTTAACCCTAACAAAGTTGAATCGGAATACAGACGAATTTTATTCAACTGCAGTATAAAAGTACCTACGTTTAAAATAAGGCAACAGAATATAAGCACATCAATTCCATCAAATCATTCAAACAAACGAACGTAAATAATATAAATAGAACAATTACCTTTCATAGTGTTTAATTTGTTGTGTTTAAAGACACATGTGTGGTATATTTATTTACTTTTGCACCTTTTGCAAAAAATGATCGAAATCGAAACATTTTCTTTTTCGTTCTTTAACCTAAGTTAGCATAACTATGTTCCTAAGAAAGACAAAAACTTGATAAATAGGAAATACGTAATATAACTTTATTGTTCTAGCGTCGCAAAAACATCACAATACAAAACTCGCTTATTTTATAGGTATTTCATGAAATTCAAATAAAACATCTAAGTTTTAAGTTTACATGTGGCATTTTAATGAAAATGTTGAGTTTTATTTTTTAAATATGAATTTTTAGAAAGAATCTTTTGAAATTACTGTTATTTCTTTTCCCTTTAAAAGAAAACATCGTGAAGTAGTATATCAGAGAAGTGTTATAGTGGCAAATTTGGCAATTTTTGCAAACGAGGCTTTTAACAGAAGAAAAGTATACATTCTGCAGATTTGAGTGTAATAGCAAGATGCAATAAATGCTTCACTTCGTAAGAATTTTAACAGGTGTGTGCAAATACGGAAACTACATTTAAAAACAAGTGTAAAGATTTCTATAGAAGTTTCATTTTCCGCTTTCCAGGTATACTAATTTTAAATTACTATGTTGCATCATATAGAGGAGATATTACTGCTTCAGTTTTTCCTATAAAAAACAGGGATGTTCTTTGTAAATTCAACATAGAAGTATCTATAACAACATATTGTTGGAAGATTTCAATTGTTTAAACACCATTAAAACTATAAAAAAAAAAAAAAAAAAAAAGAAAAGAAAGAAAGAAAGAAAAAGAAAAAAGAAAGAAATTAAATAAATAATTAAATTAAATTAAATTAAATTAAATAGAAAAATAATAACTAAAAATAAGAGTCTGTTTTTTATATTTAAGTTTTTCATATAATACGCTTATGCTTCTTCATGGAAAGGCGAATATGCGATTATGAGAGGCCGTGTTGTATTTGAAATAAAGTAACTTAAAAAAATACTTAAGAAAATATTTTTTAAATATTTGTTTATTTTTTTAGTTTAGTTATCGATTACGTAGATCCATCAGCCATTTGTTAAATAAAACAATTTAAAATACGTAGATGCATCTCGAAGAATATGGACAAGAAAATTTTAAAACAAATGCCGGTTTAAATTTGCAAAAAGTAATAAAGATCTGTAAAAACCAATTTTCGACTTACTGAAAAGCATCCCTATAAAACTCTACAGGCATATCATATTCCAAATAAGATTTTTTTTTTTTTTTTTTTTTTTTTGTTGTTGTTATATGTTGTCAAACAATGAAAAAAATATTTTTACACTATAATAATAATAATAATATGATTATTTAGTCATTAAAAGAAAGAAAGAGAGAGAAAAAGAATTTTTAAAAATTTAACACTAATTTACAAACTTGACATAAGAACTTTTGTTAAGTTCGCTTTTGAATATTATCTTCTTGTTAAGCTGAATGACCTACATTTTACAAGCGTTTCTGATTAACAGTTCTCATTGGAATTAATATGTGTGCGGACCGGCTGCATTTGTTTCCTTCAGATGAGGGAGGGAAAAACTAACAGGTTAGGCCACCACAATACACATAGTTAAAACTTTAAAACGTTCCTTTAAGAAAAGTGTTTTTTTTTTTTTTTTTTTTTTTTTTTTTTTTCAGTTTTACTCACTTATTTTTATGTATTTTATTTTTATTTTTATTTATTTCTGGTATGGTTTAAATTCTGGTCATACAGACATTTACAAGTTATAAAATTAAACTTTTCAGTAATTTATGTTTTGTATTATATCAATCAAGGTGTTATTTTTTGATCTGTGAACAAAATGTCAATTTTTCGTAAAAAAAAAAAAAAAAAAAAAAAAAAAAAAGATATACGTGTAGTATTCTTCTTTATGCTTTTAGTTAGAATTAAAATTGCCTTCACCGATAAGAGTACTATTCTATATTAGTAAGGAAGTTATTCTATTTCATACAGAATGGAATCTGATACGATAAGGAAATATAACCCAAATATTCCCCTGCAGAAGTAGAGCATATTATATTTCTTCGAACTGTGTTTGGTGCAGGGTAACGTACGGGAAACTATTTTTGCTAATGAGGTATAATTCCGTACCTTAAAAAAAAAATCCCCCCCCCCCCCCCCCGAATTATGTTGATTTCGGTCTCACTTTCGATTTTCATCAAAACTTGCCATCTGTTTACCAAAAAACATCAAAGGAAAACCCAAGGGACATCTAAAAAAGAGTTAATAGGGCAAATTTGAAGAAAATCTGTTGAGGCGGAAAAAAACTGAAACACTAAAACTAAATGAATATAATAGAAAAAAGTCAAAAAGCGAAAAAAACTTATAAAAGTTGACATATTTAAAAAATAATAAAGGCTACACTTAGAACATAGTTTGTTTGTTCATCTGATGAATAACGAGCCTTAATGTACTAACTAATCAAGTAATAACTTTCAATTTACAAAAAAAAAAAAAAAAAAAAAGATGTGGAAGGTAAAATATATATACATATATAGTAATAATAAATAGTAGATTATCGATTACTACATTAGTAAATAATAAGTAAATTAACATAGTAATCGAGTAAGTAATCGTTTGAGGTACAAAGGAATTTATGGAATGTTTAAAAAAATATGTCTTTCTCAGAATTTTCCTTTAATTCCATTAAGGAAATTGCTTTTTTTAAAAATACCATTTCTTTAAAATGCTTTACCACCTCATAGGGTTTATGGCATTCACTTGAACGTATTTTCATGTTTGGAATTACAATTTTAACTCCTGATATATAACATGAATAAAGATAACTGACATGAAATTTTATTTTATTTTTTATTTTTTTCAAGATGAATAAATCGAATTACACACAGATATTACTAAATAAATAAAAAAGGTGTTGCACTGCCAGTCGCAAATGCTCCTGATTCAAATAATAAACTTAAAAAGCCAAAAAGTTTCAGTTGCTTTTAAATGGCCGTGCTTGATTATAAACGTATGTTTCTAACACTCGAAAATGATAATTTTGTGTTTAAAATGCCTTTTAAAAATTACCATACTCATTACAGAAGAAAAACGAAATAAACATGTCAGAAATACAGTCTTTATCAGTACCACGCCTAAAACACCAAAAAATAAAATAAATTTAGCCAATTTAAGTGAAATCCATTTACTGAATTATGTTCTACTGAATTATGTTCTGCTATGTTCTACGATATAATTATATTAAAAGAATTTGTATATTTTAAATGTGTTTCAGTCATTTTTAAATGACTGAAATACACATTCAAAAATTAAGTGTCTGTTTAACATTTTGGTGAAAATGTGATGAACTATTAGATAGCACACTATTTTTCATAATGGAATTTCCCAATTCTTCATTTAACGACAGAGTGCTCGCTCCCTTTCTCTTTTTTTCTTTCTTTTTCTTTCTTTTTTTAACAACAATAAAAACTTTTTTGTATATATTATGAAACACACGTATCACGAAAAATCTTAATAATTAATTTTAATCAATTTCCTTTATTAACTTTATTTTCAATTAGTTATAATTTTTTCCCCTGTGTAATTGCCATTTAAATTCTCATATTTTATAAGCCGCTTCTACGTATGTTTACTAATGACCTTTTTTAATTATTCACTTATCCTGTATTAGTGATTAGAATCGCTGTTATTAATTATACAGGTTGCTAAAGTACCGCCTTTCCTCTCTGACTCTTCCATCACTATAATTATCAAGAAATTTCCCTCTTATTTGATCGTGGGAACTTATTACAGAAGATTACTATATAAATATTGTGGTAGAAGAGTCGAAAAAAAAAAATACGAACTGTAGCAACTTTGATGTATTATTGAATTATAAATGATTTGTGTTTTTTCAAGTATGTTTGTACACTTTTTATAATCTGTAATAGCGTAATTTCAAATTATGTGCTTTCTATTTAAACAGAATAAAGGCATAGTATAGGACTTGATAGGAAATTGATTTAATAAAAACATGGATCAATATATATACTTGAAAAAAAAAAAAAAAACTGATTTTTATAATACCGAAATTTTATTAATATTTTTAATATTTTTCTTAGAATCTTCGCTATCGATATATACTTTTGTTACCAACTGTATATACTCTGATTTTTGGCATATTTTTTAAAGAAAAATACTTTCTTGAATTGTGACAAATGTATTAGATAACCAATCAGCTTTTTTAGATATTAGGTAAATGTTTTGTAATCTAGCATAATATTTATAATATAAAAAAAAAAAAAAAAAAAAAAAAAAAAACTGTGTTTAAAGTGTGGTTCGGTAGGGCGATTTTCTTCTATGGATTTTCACAATGTTTCATTACCTTTCGGAAATATTTAAATATCTTTCTACAAGAAATGACTAAATAAATAAATAAAATATTTTACTCTACATTTAAAAAAAATAAAACTCCTGTAAATAAAGTACAATTAAATATCTCTATTATATTAATATTTATTATTTTGTTTTTAATATGTGGTATTACAAATACAAATGTAACAACAAAAAATAGAGCATTTATATTACAAATAATTCCTTTCGTTTTCTTTCTTCATTATATTTTTTTTCTATAGATTAACGTATTTTGTGATTTATATATTATTTTATATGTTCTAGAATGCGCAATGAAAGTAATAATGGATAAATGAAAAGTAAAAAATAAAAAATAAATAAATTGATAATAGGTAAGCACAAAATGATTAAGTAAGTTTAAAATTAATAATACACAAAAAATCATATTTACATCACTTGTTTATTAGATACAATCGCCCTCTGAATTTCTGAAGATACTAAACTATCTATAATTTAAAAATGGTAAACGAGTTCATATATTTGCATATGTGGTTACATAGATAAATGCATTTTCGTAGAAAATAAAACACAGAACTAAATAAATCTACTCGCATCGACTTTTCAAAAGTAACAAATCGTTTCTTAAATTATAAAAATACATAAATAAATTGGGCGAATTAATAGGTTTTCATATGCGGTTATGCAAATGAATGAATTCATGGAAAATGAAAAAGACAAAAATATTAGTTGTTATTAATTTTACTGCATATCCCAAAAATATCGACAATAGAAAAATTACTTTTAATCAAAAAATTTTGTGAAGAATATTACTTTAATTCGGCAATTATTTATAGTAGATAAAACTACCCGCCTAAAACTTTTAAAGATAATAAACTATCTCTTAAATTAAAATTGATTAATTGTCTGAATATAAAATATTCGCCTATGCGTCACATAGATAATGTATTTACATAATAAGAGAATGGGGAAAAAAAAAAGGTACCGCAAGTAACAACACATTTTTAAAATTGTAAAAAAAAAAAAAAATTAAATAAATAAATAAATAAATAAATAAAATCCACGTGAAAATTACAAAATACTTCTGTTTTTCAAAATAAAGTAACAATACTAGTTTTAGATTACGATAATAGTTTCTCATTTTTCCAACTGGAAGCTATTGCATTTAAATTTATCAGCTAAATAAAGGTATTGCACACAGTTCTCCTTTTCAAGTTTGAACTTCACATCTACGTGTATTCAAAACTATTAAGCATTATTATAAAGAAGCCCTACAGAACTGGCGTTTAAAACTTGTAATAAGTACAAAACTTTCAATAAACATTCTAAAATGCAAGAACTCGCAACAGTTGTTTCGGGTAGAAAGAAGACAGGACCCTTCGTCAGGTAAAAAAAGTAGGCACGAGTGCTGTAAACAAAGCGGCAACGACCCGAAACAATTGTTGTGAGTTCTTGCATTTTATGATGTTTATTCAAAGTTTTGTACTTATTAAGCATTATCACTTGTTTCTTTGTCTGTATATACAATTATTAGTAGACACACAGCGATTAACCTCAGTTATATGGTAGAAAGTAGTGGTTAGTTCAAGTCAAGGAAAACTATAATTATCTGCTCTCGCGAAATGTGTATTGGGGGCGTTATGAATCTTTTTTGTAAATTGACTTAAAATTATAAAATTTTGCGTGCATATGAAATGAAAAATAACAATATCAAACATATTAAAAATTTTCGAAAACTGCTTAAATTAAAAAAGTAAATTTCAAAATTTAATTTTAATTTTAATTTAATTTTATTATTATTATTATTTTGAAAAAGTTTTTTTATGTTTCCCGATTTTTTTTTTTTTTTTTTTACCTCAATTTTACATCATTTGTGTTTAAATATACATTACAAATATAAATATATTTGGGTATTACTTAATGGATTCATTTATAAGCAAATTTTTGAAAAGTGCTTTTCTGTTTAAAAAAATTAAAAATACACCTTAAATAAATTGACTTCTGAGAGCGGTACACAATTTTATACAGGTCTTTAACCGAGATAAATTAGTATTAAATTCTACGAGTAAATTTGGGACGGGGAAAAATAGTCCCTATATATATATATATATATATATATATATATATACACTAAAAGAGGTGGCCCTTCAATAGAAAACTTTTAGGGAGGTTTTATTTAATGTATTTTTAAATCGCAAAAATGAGTATTGTTATGCATTTTTTTCACTGCATGGGATAGTTAAATTTCAGAAATCGCAGTCAAAACGTGAATATTTCTTGCACATTAAGGCTTTTTAATACACAAAAATGACTTCTAATCAAACAATATTTTCTCGTAAATGTTACTTATACAGTTATATATTGGGTTGTTCGATAAATAATGTCGTTTTTTAAAACCTTCGCTTCTAAAAACCAAGGCTTCTTCGAACGTGGAACTTTTCAACTTACCGAAAGATGGCAAAAGATCATCCAACAAAATGGTCAATATATCATTGATTAATGTTTGTTGTTAATATAAATAAATTCACTTTGAAAAACATGAAAAAAAAACCGACATTATTTATCGAACAACCCAATACTATACGAAGTTACACTATCAAATTTATAAAATTTATAAACTAACTTTTAAATTAAAAATAGCAAACCTTACGGATTCATATGTTCGATATGCGATTACATTCACACGTATAATGCATATTAATAGAGAATATATATATATATATATATATGTATAAAAAAATATATATATATATATGCATAGATATTCTTAATTTTATTATAACATAATAAAATTAAGAATAACAGAAGATTAAATGCCACCGAAATCCACAATAACCAAAGAGAATTAATTTATAACTAAATTAAATAATTTACCAAGAGTTTAGTACAGATATAAAAACAATTAATAATTGATACCTTTAATAAAATACGAAAAAACACAACAAACGTATCATGTCAATTTTCTTTAAATATTGTCTTAAATTATCATAGGAAACAAAATCAAAAAACGAAAGCGAAGCCACAGAAAAACGTCAAAAGAAAGCATTGATAAAAACTGATATAAATGTTAATTTTAGTGTTGCAAATATCGCAATAGTACCAACATTAAAAAAAAAAATCACAAAAATTATTTCTACTATTTTCTTTCTTTTTATTTTCTTTATAAGTGGCATTTAAAACTGAGAAACTCATGCTAAAATGTGTATAATACTATTTGCATGAAACAATGTTACTGATACTTCCAGTCATTTTCAAAGTGGTAATATTTTTTAAACCAAAATGCGAGCTTTCAGAAAAAATTACTGGTGCAAAATGCTTGGCATCGATAATTTTTTTTAAAAACCCAATCAACGATTTACATAAGAAATATCTTTTTAATTATTTAACGTCGTTTGAAATAAAATTAATGTTAATGATACGCATTATTGCAAAAGCACATTCGAAAAATGACAATAAATAAATAAGTTTACATAATTTAGTTATTGTGTGCAATTACATGTTTTTTTTTTTTTTTTTTTTTTTCTTTTTTAAATTATCTGAAGGATCAAACACCACTAACCTGCAGTAAAAATACTGGCAATGTTGCCAGAGCACCACAAAATCCAAACGGCAAAAACTGTATGGTACATATTTTTTCCATCACAGACATCGAACTCCAATCACGTCAAACAGAACACTAACTTCTCTTTCATCCATACTCTTATGCACTTTGCGATAAAAGTGTTTCACTGGAAAAAAAAATGTTTTATTTTTGTCAACTGCTCCCACCGAGAGAGTTTATGAAAATGCGCGGCTGGATAAGAAACAAACTGAATGAAAGAAAAATTCTCTGGGTTATGCCGTTACCTGGAGACGTGACGTCATTAATATGATGTCAGAGAGGACGCATGCGTAATGATTCGGTTTTGTTTCAGCGCCAAGTTTGTTACGGAAGAGCGTCGATCTTTTTTCGCTTTTTTCCAGAATAGAGTTGATGTAAATCAGAAATTCTTATGCTCCTATTTGTCATTTCATTTATACTGAAAGCGCCGCAGAACTTTATTTTTATTTCTTAGTTTATCAACAGGTAGATCTAGTCGGTAGATGACAGATTATTTATCACAAAATAAATGTTTTAGTTTATCTCAAAAAATTAATATAATTATTAAAGTTATTTTTCTGATAATTATCCTTTTATTATTATTATTATTATTTTATTTCATTTGAAATCTTGGATGAAATTTTACTTTCTTAAAGAATAAATTGTTTTAGCTATGACATCAGTTTCAAGCATTAACCCCCGGGAACCCAAAGCTTTTATTATCAAAAAGATTATTTTTGTAGGCATACCTCCAGACAAGTATTATAATCTGAAAATGAACTGCAGTCGGACCTCTATTTAACGAAGTCGCTAAACCCACCAAAAAGTTCGTTGTATAGAAAATTCGTTAAATGGAGATTCCCCCCTTTTTTTTTTTTTTTCTTTTCAAATACTTTAAACTATATAAAGACGAGTTTTAAATTCATGGATGTTAAATATCATGTAAAAAAGTATTCAATTATAAATGTAATTTATATTCGTTTGTTACAATTACAGTTAAAAAATTAGTAAAAGGAAAAAAAAAGTAATATAAAAAAAAAAAAAAAAAGAATGCTTTTTTATTGGCGTCATATAAAGTCATAAATAAGGCAACATTTTCTGTACTCAAACCAATTAAAAGATCAAAAAGAAATTCTTTGATGACAAAATTTAAAAGCATTCATCCTGCTATATAATAACATACTTTGTCATCAATGAATGCTTTTGATCTTTTAATTGGTTTGAGTACAGAAAATTTTGCCTTATTTACTACATTTTAGGACGCCGATAAAAAAACATTCTTTTTAAAAATCTTTATTATTATTATTATTATTATTATTACTCGTATTATTATTATTATTATCATTTTTTTTTTTTTTTAGTTAAAACTATAAAACTGAAATTAAATTTTAAAACCGAAATGGAGCAGGACGCGAAGGTTTTGAAATTCTTCAAATTCTGTAAAATTTTCCGATATTCTGAGTTACTTATGGGCCACTCACTGATCACCCAGGGGTTACTCACTGTTCGCTCACTGTTCACTCATGAGTCACGCACTGGTCAATCACGGGTCACTCATAGTCATCCATGGTCACTCATATTCATCCCTTGAGTCAAAATATAGCAGTAAAGTGTCTCGGTGATAGACAGAATAAATAATGACAGACAATCTGGGTAAATAAAAAAGCATTAAAAAAAAAAAAAAAAAAAAAAAAAAAAAAGGTAATTAGAATAACACAATTTTATTCTCTATACCTAGAAAAACATCAACTCTTTACTTTTAAATAGATAATAATAATAATTATAATAATAATTGTTATTATTATTATTATTTATAAATAGATTGTGGATAAAATTATATTCCTCAAATGCTCATGATATCATTATATTTTTAATTACTGAGTAATTTAAAATCTAAGTATACCATATACATCCTTTATTTTGACAAAAAAAAAAAAAAAAAAAAAAAGAGTCTGTTATTTTTGTCAAAGTCCTTTGAAAAGTTTTTTATTTCATTGTAAGTGTCTTCCAACCTTTACAATACTTTAAAAATATCCTCAGGGGTAATTTATTCAAACTGGAATACATGTTGTTTTAGAAGATTTTAATATGCGTATTGATTTTAGCATCATTATCGTTTGAATTTTCATCTACATCGCAACGTTTTTGCTTTTTTGTTTATTTTATTTTATTTTATTTTATTTTATTTATTTATTTTATTTATTTATTTATTTATTTTTTGTACAAAATGTTCAATTTATTTAGTTTTTGCGAGGTCTCAGTTTTTGAATATTTTTTTAAAAATACAGTTTTAATTCATTGAACGTGATAAAATATGTATAATAAAAAGGGTCATTTTCAGAAACAGAGTGTTATTTTACAAGGAAATTCTTAAAATAATCTTGAAGGCAAAATTCGTAAAATGGAGAAACTCGCAAAATAAAGGTTCGTTAAATAGAGATCGACCGTATTTTAATTTCAGAATATAATGCTTTTCTAGAAGTATGCTCACACAAATAATGTAAAATAGATTTAGCACAAAACCTAATTTTTCATCAAATGCTTTATAATCTGCCTAAGATAAACAAACAAACTTCAAAGTTTGTTATAAGACAAATTGTATACAATACTGCAAAACTTTATACAGAGAACCAAAATTTATTAAAGTAAAAAAAAAAAAAAAAAAAATGTGGTTAGTGAATTTTTTAGAAAAATCGAATAATTGAAACGTTTCAATGAATATATTTCAACAGGCGACTATTTTCAGAAATTCTAAGCCATCGCCAAATTCCACTATATACAGCCGCAAATGAAATGTAAATGACATTTAATTATTTGTGTTTGATTATATCGATTAGAAACACGGTTCAATTAAAATAAACTAAATATGCATTCCCATTCATTTGCAAACAATAAAATCACTAAAAATAAAACATATAAGAACATTTGACTAATTGAATTTAATATTTAAATAATAAATAAATCAAAATCAAAATTTTAACGGTATTATGAGGTCAGTTTTAACAGAAATTTTTAATAATGTAAGTTTAACCCCTCCCCCTCGTTTCTATATATATATATATATATATATACATATACCAACACACACACACACACACATATATACGCGAAAAAAAATTATTTTTTTATGTAAAATAAAAATAAATAAATAAATAAAATAGAAAGTTGTACGCATTTTATTTTTTATCTTCTTTTCTTGAAATTAGAACTCAAAGAAAAATGTCCGGATAAAACGCAAAAAAAAAAAAAAAAAAAAAAAACCGCATAAAACATAAAAAAAAAAAAAAAAAATCAAAAATTAAAAATTCTGTCAAAGACATAATTTAGTTTAGTACGGAAAACTATATTAATTTCAATCTGTAAAATTTTAATTTTTTAATTTATTTTTATCTCATTTTTTGACCATAAAACTTGGCCACGTACTTTTTAAAATAACTAAAATGAATTAAAATGAAGTGTTTCCACCTAAATTTCATACTTTAGTTAATTTTAAAAAATCTAATTGTCGTGTCGAGAAACTGTTTGCACCCCTGGATTCAGAAAAATCGCCCCTTTCATTTAGTACCGAATTTGTAACGAGCCAAGTACTTCTTAAAATGACTGAAATGGGTTAAAATGAAAGTTGCCATCTGAATTTCATACTTTCGTTAATTTTAAAAAATCTAATTGTCGATATGAAAAACTGTTTGCACCCCTGGATTCAGAAAAGATCGCCCCTTTCATATGATACCGAATTTGTAACGATAGTACTGATATTTCTAATTTACTTTGGAGTTACACAAAACTGGTCTACAAAAACTCCAGATTGAAGATCCTCCGTCCTAAAAAATCAAAATAAATATAAAAATTTGTCAAACTCAACAAATTGTTGCATTATGCTCACTACAATTAGCTGATGTATATCTTAGCAAAATTTGATAAGGTTTCCATGAATAGTTTGTGAGTCCATAAAACTTTAATAACTGAAATGTTTTGCCCAACTTCAACATGCAAATATCACTTAAATAATGCTTTGAGATATAAATAGTTTATTTCATCATATTTATTACACATTTCTGTACAAAACTGACAAATTTCATGTTTTATGTGAAACCGTTTCTACGGTATAAGCCAAGAAAGCAGAAAAGACACGACAAATTAAAAAACAGCAGCGATAGCTTTTTTTTTTTTTTTTGTAAAAGAGTAGAGAAAAACGTCAATCCTGTCATATGAAATTTTTCGCGGTTTTCTACGAAACGAGCGTGAATATGGTTTGGAACCCCTTAGAAAGGACTCTCGACCTTGGCCTTAATCCCTACACCAAATCCAACACTAATAAATTTTACTTCCGTTATAGGCATTTTATTTTCTTTTAACTATGGAGGAAGAAATTTAACACGAACTATCTTTATACCTTCACATTTAAAGATAAATCACTTACAAGATTAGCCCTGTATATTATCTAATGGTTACAGTGCTACACAAAAACCTAGTTTGTTTTTAACTGCGGAGAAGTTAATGTCTCAAAAACTATTTTTATAGCTTTACAGTCATATACAGTAAAATGTTTTTGTTCTGTCCGCGCGATTTTTAATAATGTGCTCTACAAAACCAAAATAAATAAATAAATTACATTGTATGGTTAACTGTGAGATCCACATCCAGAAATCGGGGGCAACCGAAAATTGGGAATCCTATTTTAAGCACGATAAGTAGTAATTGTACAAAACATTTTAACTTTTACAAAACAAACACACACACACACATAGCTGATTCTTTTAATAACAATTCCAATTAATTAATTTAATGTGAAATAATTAATCAATAAAAAACCTTTTTATATACTTCATGCTATACATAGCATGAAGTATGTAAAACAGATTTTTTATTGAATAATTTTTTAGAAAAGGCTTCATGTAATGAATAGAATTTTTAATTTAATGTTTTTTAGTTATTTAAGTTCATTTTCTCTCTTGATTTTTGGTTAGTAAACAGTTTGGGAATGGTTCAAAGAGAAATTTAACTTATGCTCTCATTGTAACAGAAAAACATTTAATTTGCATATTTTGTTTTCTTACTATGCCCTTGACAAAGTTAGGAAACTAGCATATCTTCATATATTCCTAATTATCTTGTTTTATTTCAAATTTAATCAGATTCATTGTAGCTTTGGGATTGGACTGATTGTTTAATTTAGAAATAATCTTTAAATTTAAATATCTGAAACATTTTAATATACATTTATTATATATATCATGCTCCCTGATGAAAAAATACTTCTATTTTTAAGCATTTTTTTTTTCAATTATTATTCCAATTATTATTCTTAATTTCTGAATCCCTTTTAATACATTTAATGAGATCTTTAATCAACTTTCTCCTTCAATATGTTTAATGTCCTTTTTACTCATGTGGGAGTAAGTAATTTAAATTGGTTTTGTCACTTATTGGAACTAAATATGAATCAAAACATTTCTGTGCTAGTTTTTGTACTGTGTTAGAATCAGTTTTATTTTTGTTGTGTTGGTATTAACATGTATCTATTAAATGCTAAAATTTTAAGGTTAAATTTTATTATGATATCTACCATATATATATATATATACATATACATACATACATATATATAATATATATATATATATATACATATACATACATACACACATACACACACACACACACATATATATATATATATAAAGTGAAGATTTTTAGAACGTTAGAAAATTTAGTAACTAATAGATACATGATTAATACCAACAACACTCAAATTAAAGTTATTTAATTCAATTTAAATTAAATGTTAGCACTCATTTTTAAATTACTTTCTATATATATATACAGGGTGGGCGGAAAGTATCTCCCTATTTTGAATTTGGAATAGCTATTCATGTTTTGTGTAGATTGCAATGAAAGTTACCTTGATTTGTAGACTGTAGTGTGGCATTATTTGTAATTTTTTTTCTTCCTTTTTCATGCGTCTAATATATGGCAGTGGCTTGATGAGTGATTCGCTGGACGCTGGATAGGCCGCCGAGTCCCCACAGAATGGCCTGCGTGTAGTCGAGTCCTCACCCCATGCGATTACTTTTTATGCCGGTGGGGTAAGGAAGAAGTGTATCGTAGTAAGCCTCAAACTCTTGGTGACCTTGAGAACAAAATGGTCGTAAGTGGTGTTAATGATGAGTTCTTGCGGAAGGCCGTAGCAAACGTACCTGTTCGTTTAAGACAGTGTATAGAAAATACTGGAGCACACATTGAATTGTAACTTTTGTAATTATTATGCCACACAATAAACTAAATGTGTACAAAAATTGCCTTCATACCTACATTCGTTTAGGAGAAAAAAGTTATTTCCAGTAGAGCGTTATTTTCCACCCACCCTGTACATATATACATTCTATAACACACACACACAACTAAAAAAAAAAAAAAAAAAAAAAAAAAAAAACGACGCACCAAGAAGGAGTTATTCAAATCGGACAAAAATTGGTAGATGTCATGTACCTGTGGAGAAAAACAGTTGATTACAGTTTTAGAAAATGTGAATGATTTCATCAAGAGAAAGGGCCTCACAAAGTAAACAAGTCAATAACGGGTTGCTCCAATTTTAGTCCTCACGTACGCAGTTATTCGGCTTTGTATTAATTGATAAAGTTGGCTGATGTGCTCCTGTGAAGTATCGTGCCAAATTCTGACCAATTGGTGTGTTAGATTGGCAAAATCCCAAGCTGGTTGTAAGACCCTATTTATGATGCTCCAAACGTCCTCAGTGGAAGAGAGATCCGGGGACTGAGCTCAACCCCATTTCACTGAGCCGCTTATTAAGGGTCTTTGAAGCCACTGAAGTACCAGTTGCACGTAGGATTGACGATAATGGTGAACTGGAGCTTTAAGTACAGCTTTAAGATTGACGGGTTCTCACTTTCTGTCCTCTCTTTAGGCCGACCGCTTCGTCCCTGACGCTGTGTTCGGCCGTGGTTCACCCATACCTGTCAATATCATCTAATAGTGGCACCACTCCTATCCAATTGTTAAAAAATTTGCAGATTAGACCAACCGGCTTCTTTGAGCCCAACTACACACAACACACAAATCTTGACATCTGCGCATGTTGTTTGTGCACCTGTATGCGAGATATAGTTACAGTCTTTTTGAGTAGACGGAATAAAATAAAATATTTGAAGAATTTATGACCTGGAATCGAAATTTCTCATTTTTAATATTCTGCCAACTGCGCAGTTAAGATGCGCTACAGCGTCGATGAGCATGCGATGCATGCTCATTCGATGGCAACCAAACTTTAAAATTTTGCATTTTCCATCGAAACAGGTATGTATGTCAATTTGTGTCCAGTTTGCATTACTCCTTCTTAGTATGTCGTTTTTTTTTTTTTTTTAATTATAGACTGCATATATTATTATTATTATTATTATTATTATTATTATTATTACAGCAATGCGAACAATATCTGAAAATTGGAGGAGACAAGCGAAAACTCAGAATTCTATTTTAACATGATGAATATGATTGCATAAAAATTTTCAGTAAAAGATTTTCTGCTTATTGAAAAAATAAAAGGGAGGATTTTATATTTAAAAGGAGAAATAATTTTTCTGGCTTATAAAAAGAAAAATGGACCAGGTTTGTATTTAAGTTTTTACCGTAGAGTATTTTCCCTAGAGTGTTTATCCTAAAGCAATATCAACAAAAGAGAACAGTACCTACTCTTCTCGTTTTCCTACGTGCCTTGATTTTTATTCATTATTTTATTCTAACTTGTATGCTCAGCAAGATAGAAAAGTTTAATGTAACATACTTTTGTAAGGACCCATTTTTTTACATCCGCGTAATGAAAGATTTAACCATTATTTACACTAGAAAAAACATTTTTCAAAAAAGCTTCAGGAAGCCTAAACTGTGTAAACTAAATTTGTATCATATGGGGATGTTACCTGAAAATTTAGATTGAACAAAGAATTCGTGTACAGGGGTATACAAAACAATTGAAATATTTATTACGTCTATAGGCGGAATTTATTATCGTTACAGTTTAACAACTGTATACTGGAGCACTAAACAAATTGAAACTGACATATACAGTTTTATAGACACAAGAGATTTTTTACTTCTATTACACTGCTACCGTAGATAATGGAAGTATTGTATTCGATCCAAAAATTCTTTATCGAGTTTTCACCTGATTTACACGTTTTAAGGTCTCCTGAGTCCAAAAAATTAGTTTTTGGCAATTGGTCAGTGTGAGTGTACGTGTGTGTGTATGTATGTGGGGAATCTTCTGGCTATCATTCTCTGAAACTAATAAAGATAAAACTACGAAACTTCAGAACTAAGACAGGTCTGCTGTACAGAGGAATTTTCCAAGTTTTGATGAAAATTGGAAAACTGGAAAGGGGATATCGGAAACCGTAAATGGGTCCGTAAATCCCCATCTCAAAAACGGCTCTATTGATTTTCTTCAAAGTTGCTATATAAACACTCTATTAGATGTCCCTTCGAATGATATAGTTGGTTAGTTCAGGAAAATTGATAGACATCCTGTATAAATAGCTCAATTTCAGGTCTCGCAAGCGCGTTCCTTTAAAAACGGCTGTACGAATTTTTTTCAAACTCGTTATTATTTGAAATATCTTTTTGTATGTAATTATTGTTTTCCGGTCAATAATTGAGTATGCCAAGTTTTGGTAAATTTTGGTATCTCAAAAACTGCTCTGATGATTTTCTTTTTTTAATTGTCGCAAAAATCCATTTTAGATATCCTTTCTCATGTATTACGTGGTTATTACAGGAAAATTAACAGTCATCTTGCTTAGGTAGGTCAGTTTTAGGTCTCAGAAATTGGTGTTTCAAAAAATAATTCTACCAATTTTTTTTTTCTTATTTTTTGAACTCGCTATGTAAACTTTGATTTATATGTCTTTACACCTGTATGAAGTTTCTCTTACCGGAAAAATTTTAGGTTTCTACTTCGTAAGGTCAATTTTATGTCTTCTGATCACATTAACTCCAAAAAATGCATACGTATGTAATAATGGGTAATGGAAGTCGTGTAATTGTTTAATACCAGATTTTTTTTTTTTTTTTTCCGCATTGAATGTAGTACGAAAACTATTTGTCCTTCATTTACATGGCCACACA
This sequence comes from Salticus scenicus, assembly GCA_963930645.1. Classification (NCBI taxonomy): domain Eukaryota; kingdom Metazoa; phylum Arthropoda; class Arachnida; order Araneae; family Salticidae; genus Salticus; species Salticus scenicus. The sequence continues at coordinate 296,701,336 of OZ005648.1, forward strand.
ATAGAATTCTGTTATATTTGTGCTATATGGAGATGGCTTTAAAAGCATTTCTCATTTTTACTTTCTTCTATATTCAATAGAAGAAAATATTGGATTCGTAAAAATTTTCGACCTCGGGTTTTTGATGGATTTACACGTTTTGAGAGCTGTAGAGCACGATTTGACCATTTTTAGAAAATGTCTGTCTGTCCGTCTGCCTGTCTGTGTGTGTGTGTGTGTGTGACAAAATTTTGTGACAACTGTATCTCAGGAACTACTGCACAGAATTTCATACAAATTGGTATGTAGTTGCACCTTGACATAAATTAGTGCCTATCAACTTTTGGTAAAAATTGTCTTACAGGTTGCGTTGCCATCCCGCTTTTTCTAAATTTTTAACATGGGGATATAGGACAAATATTTGTATAAATGTGAATAAAGAGAATTATTTTTTAGTAATCATTATGAAATTTACAAGAATTATTTATAATAGAGATAGTTAACTGGGAAAATTTTTTTGTATGTGTAGGAGCCTCGCCACCCCCCCCCCCCTCTGGGGGAGGAGTCCCCCCTCGAGGGGAGTAAATTTTCATGATGGATATCTTTTAAAAGAACTCGCTAATACTTTTAAAACAAATGGTTGAACCATCGATCTGCGATAAGTTATTGATTTTTTTCATTTTTAACAATTTTTTTTTTTTTTTTTTTTTTTTTTTTTAAATGTATTATTGACAATAAAATTGACTTTTTTGGATATTTAGTGTTATACTACTTCTCTAATATGGAAATCGTCTGCATTATGATGGAAGATAATTTTTTTAAATTATAATTTTAATAAATTATTTTTCCTGAGTGAATTTGTATAGGAAAATATAGAAGAAAGTCACGTGGTGGCCACAACATACTACTTTTTTTTTTTTTTTTTTTTTTTTTTTTTTGGCAAAATTTAAGAAGACTCTTATAATTTAAGACGGCTCTATAAATATAATTCATAGGAAATATACAGAGTTACTCAAAATTTATCGAATAATTTGTAATAAAACTTTAAAATGTAATAATATCTTTAAATATATTATAAATTTATAAATATAGCTGTAAATTCTAAAGGGAAATTCAGGAAGGGCAGGGGGTGAATTTCTTCACACAGAAATGAATGTCAGTTAAATTGTTTCTCAAACTATTTTTAACTGTACACGGGAGATAGAGAGAGACAGATGTTCAAATACAGTACTTTATATTTTACACCTTATTCTGTAATAATATGCCGTAAATTCCCAATTAACTGTGGTGGCACGGGTTTCGCGGATAAGGCTAATGCATGTCGCAAATAGAAAAATTTGATTGTATTATATATAAAATAAAATACAAATAATGAACATAATCACAGTACAGTAAAAATATTTATATTTTATATGTAATAAAGTATGCAATAACAATAAATAAAAAATAGAGATACGATTAAGCCAATGTACTATTTTTAAGCTACAATATGCACTTAATTAAACAGTACCGTAGTGTACTGTACAAAAAATAAATAAAAAAGAACATAATTATATATATATTTGCTTTTTTTTTAAATAAATAAAATCAATCATTTGCTTTTGTTTTTTCTTGAGAAAACATTTTTTCTTCACCTCGCGTTTTTTTTATCCTTGTTTTTTTTTCGCGCCCGCGGATAATCGGAAGTTTACTGTATCTATACAGTAATGTAATAATATAAGTATAGTAATAATATGTTTGTATTAATATATCTATCATAGTAAGGTAATAGAAAGTAGTGTGTGCGTATCACACCAGATTACTTATTTTAGGTAAATACTTGTATTGGAAAAATGTCAGTGAGACTTCTCTATTTAGACCCAAAAATCTGTTTTAGTATCTACATGCATGCATCTGTAAAAACCATCCGATTAATTTAAAATTTGGTACAAGTATTTATGAATTAGAAGGAATTAGATGTATGGGTTTTTTTGTATAGTGTTTATAACTTGAGCTCAAGAACACACGAAAGAATTTCGATTCGTTAAGTTCTATGGAAAGTACTTCTTGTCAGGGCTAACTTGGTCAGTCTGAATTTAAGTACTGAAAAATAAACATACATTAAAAAGATTCTTAAAAGCATTGTTTCTATATAAAATGACGTGTCTAGAATTAATAGATTTAGTTTACAGGACTACACAACTTTACGTCCTGTACGTTACTTACCATGCATGATATATCTACTGGATGTGTATGTTGAGGGTGTTATATTTGATAAAGAAGGGAAATATTGATCGGTTGCTGTTGGAATAAGGGCGGTATCCCCCATTCAAAAATTCGTCTTATTATTAAACGAGGTAATCTTAAATTATGTAATATAAAAGAAATGAAAATTAATTGCGGATTAAAGAGTAATACAAATGAAGCAAAGAAGCTTCTATAGATCAACTAGTTTTTCGCTAATACACTGCATAAAACAGTATACGGATATTTTGCATTTGTTTAAAGACCTGTATTTGTCTAGTCTGAAATATAAAGTAAAACGCTTTAATATGTTTATATTCCTCAACTTTCATACTATCTATAAGCGAAAATAATACTTAATTATTTAGAAATAGGTGTAAATGTAGAAAATAAGAATGATGCACATTTTCACTATAGTTTTTAATTAAAAAGAAAAAATATAGACACTGACTAAAAACAACACTATCCTGTATCGGGTATTGCATTCAAATACCAGTTGTATTTTTCTAACTTCTAATATTCTACAAGTCAATACTCATGCTAATACGAGGAATTTTTCTAATCGATTACCAGAAAGGACAGATTACCGCACTGGAAAATGTTCGTAAAAGGTCAGAGAAATTAGCATACGATACTTCTAATAAGTAGGAGTAGTGTCAACAAAAATTTTTCCTTTCACCTAAAAAGCATTGAGTAAAAAAGAATGTTCTGTCAAGGAACTTTCCCTTAGCGACCACAGAAAAATTTACATAGAGTTGCAAAATGCTGGAGCATCAATTCGTAAAGTTCACAGAAAAATTTGCACTGAGTTGCAAAAGACTGGAGCACCAATTCGTAAAGTCCACAGAAAAGAATTGCACTGAATTGCAAAAGATTTGAGCATCAGTTCGTAAATTTCATATCAATACATCTACATGGCTTATTAATGTAACTTCTCAGACAATTTTTAACTATATGGAGCACTCCGAACTCTTTCATTGTAAGAAAAGAAACCACCATCCCTGGAAAGATCATTACTTTGCAGAATAACTCCATTGGAATCAGGTCAGACCTATATGTCTTGGACTACAAAATGTAAGTTTGTAGTTATTTCAGATGAGAAAAGTTTTATTTGATGGCCGCCTCAGATATCAATATTATTGGCACTGTTTGGGGAAAGAAGACAAAATGTACTATACTCGATAGCTTAGTGGCATTGATGTCATGGTGTGGTTAGCTATCGGTTACAGTGAAAGGACCATTTTAATATTTCTGAGTGGAAAGTAAAATAACAAATATTACATTGAAACATCAATCAGTAAACTTTTTCCGTTCGTCTGCTAACCCAGGAGTAAAAGAAGATTTCCTAACAAGAGGGAACGCCAATACTACACACCAACAACATTAAAAAATGGTTACGTAAAAACAGCATCTGTGTTTTTCCCTATGGCAAACAACAGTCCGAATATGAATCCTGTAATAAACGTTTGGGCTACATGTCATGATGCATGTTATCTTCTAAAACCAATGTAACTTTTAAAATGAGAAAAAAAATACAAAACTTTTTAAAACTTTAAAAATATATTTTAATTAAAAACATTAAAACACAAGACAGACGTTTCGGCTAGAACACTAGCCCTCCTCAGTGTCAAACATACAAGCACAAACAACATTTACAAAAATTCATAATACATCATATAGCAAGATTAAATATTCAGGTGGAATAGCTTTAGCCTCGTTCAAGGCAGAATGTTGCATTTTGGTAAAAGCGCCCTCTAGAAAAATACGAGATTCATAGATATTTATATTAGAAGCTAAAATTTTAAAGTTTTCAAAATCCGGAATATGATCACTATTGAGAGAATGGATTACGAGTTTTGATTTTAAATCTCCTGTTTTATATGAACGTTTATGTTCCTTTAATCTAATTTCACCTGTTCTGCCAGTTTCACCGATATATGCAGAATCACAATTTTTGCAAGGAATACTATAGATTACACCTAGACGTTTAAGAGGGGGGACAGCGGGTTTAAAGTTTGAGAGAAAGTTACTAATACGGAGTTGAGGTTTAAAGCTAGTAGAGATATTAACTGTTCTAAGTAATTTAGAGATATTTTCAGAAATACCTTTATAATAAGGGATAGTCGTACGATAAGTGGAATTTTTAACTTTAGGATGAACTGATTTATATGAGAAATAGAACTCTTCTTTATAAATTCTTTTAATAAAACGAGGGGGTAACCATTATTTCTTAAATCAGAAAAATTTTTGGATAGTTCAATATTTTAAATCAGATCATTTTTTAAATTAGAATTTTTTTTTTTTTTTCTGATTTAAAAAATAATGGTTACCCCCTCGTTTTATTAAAAGAATTTATAAAGAAGAGTTCTATTTTTCATATAAATCAGTTCATCCTAAAGTTAAAAATTCCACTTATCGTACGACTATCCCTTATTATAAAGGTATTTCTGAAAATATCTCTAAATTACTTAGAACAGTTAATATCTCTACTAGCTTTAAACCTCAACTCCGTATTAGTAACTTTCTCTCAAACTTTAAACCCGCTGTCCCCCCTCTTAAACGTCTAGGTGTAATCTATAGTATTCCTTGTAAAAATTGTGATTCTGCATATATCGGTGAAACTGGCAGAACAGGTGAAATTAGATTAAAGGAACATAAACGCTCATATAAAACAGGAGATTTAAAATCAAAACTCGTAATCCATTCTCTCAATAGTGATCATATTCCAGATTTTGAAAACTTTAAAATTTTAGCTTCTAATATAAATATCTATGAATCCCGTATTTTTCTAGAGGGCGCTTTTACCAAAATGCAACATTCTGCCTTGAACGAGGCTAAAGCTATTCCTCCTGAATATTTAATCTTACTATGATGTATTATGAATTTTTGTAAATGTTGTTTGTGCTTGTATGTTTGACACTGAGGAGGGCTAGTGTTCTAGCCGAAACGTCTGTCTTGTGTTTTAATGTTTTTAATTAAAATATATTTTTAAAGTTTAAAAATTTTTGTATTTTTTATCTCATTTTAAAAGTTACATTGGTTTTAATATATTAATGAGACATATAAATTATGTTTAATTTTATTAAATGTTATCTTCTAATTCACTATTTTAGCAAAACAATATAATATTTACTCAATCTAATCTAAATTATTTAAGGCTTTAAACTCCTTCCCGTAATTTCACCGTAAGTTTGTTTTATAACGGCATCTCGCGATTTTCTCCATCGGTCCATCTTTTATAATACTATACTTGTCCATAAAATATATGAAGGAGAACTTGAATATGAAAACAATCGCACATCTCAAAAAGGTTCTAACTAAATTTATAGGAAATTTACTATCAAATAAAAATATGGAATTTTATTGATTCAATGAACAGTCTTGCGCGGGTCGAGTAAACTTTACCCTCACCCGACCCGCAAACTTTCGACCCGCAACTCGACCCTAACCTGCAGTTTCTGACACGCAACCCGATCCACGACTTACAAAAAAGTATTATTCAATTTACATTACAGAAGAAACTGCATTAAAATTCTTTTTCACGAAATACAGTTATATTATTGAACATATCTTTCAGAGAATTAATTATTACATAAATATTACAAATATATAATTACATTGAAACTAGCAAATAATTAAAATTTTATTAAATAATAACTAGTCTAATTATAAACAAAACTTAAGTGTATAATATAACAAAATTTCTTGTGTATTACACTTACTTTTAAAAAATCCACTGTTTTAAATATTCACAGTATATGAAAATGTAAAATAAGGATGCATATATACGTTGGAAGGCAAATGTTTTTCTCATATAACGTTTTGAACATCAAGTATTAATATTTATGCATTTCTTCTTAACGAATTAATATTATGTTATTAATTGTTGCTTTAAACTGCTATGAAGGAAGAGAATCGCATCCAATCTCTGCATTCAAAAATATGTATTCATACAAAAGCAACATAAAGAATTCCCCGAAGAAAAATATTTTGCGGGTAGACCCGCGGTTTTACTCGCGAGTCAAAAATTAATGCTTACTCGACTCGCACCTGACCCGCAAAGTGGGTAACCCGCGGTCAACCTCGGGTACCCGACCCGATGCAAGACTCCAATTCGATGTCTTACAGAATAATTGAACGTATTTAAAAAAGGAGAAAGAACCCCTTACTAAAAAAGTTTTATTTTAGAGATACAAAATATATCTACTTTTTTAAGAACAATCCTGCAATTATGACGCAAATACGCACCCTTTCCTTTTCTTTTTTTAAATTTGCTGCTCTGTAACTCAAAAGGATCGAATGTGTATTTTATTACATTAAAAATATGAAGATGAATGAGCATTATTCTATTAAAAAAATTAACCTTATATCTCATATTATAGATATGGATTTTACTATATTAAAGGGATTTAAAATATCAGAATTAAGTGTCCTTCTACCTTTTTTTATGTAGTGTATATCAGCAAGTCTAATGATGTTCTAAGTAACATACTTTATGGGAGCTCAATTTTTTACATCCGCCTGGAGGAAGATGTAATCATTTATTTACTCCAAAAATACATTTTCTAGTACAATTACGTGATCAAAATGTCGACCTCAAAAATATTTATTATTTTTCTTAGTCAAACTTAAATACCATACCTGTCTTAATATATCGTAGGATATGACGAGACGGAAGGCAAAAGCTAAACGTTCCTTTTTTAAACGAGTCGCCCTGCTGATCTGAAGCGCATTATGCACTTCCTAAATGATTATAGAAAAATAAGAGGTGAATCTTCATTATCATTCCAGCTTAAACTGAGATTCAGCGGTGATGTGCATAACAAAGTAATTATCTAGAAAAATCTTCCTAGAATCCTGTATTGGTTTCAAGCGATTTAAACTTAATACACGATTCTCTTTTACTCGGAAGATGAAATTGTGAAACAGTGTTCCATTTAGGAAACAAATAACTTGCTCTAAAATGACAGGAAATTGGGGGTATCAGGTGTTTATTCATTAGCATGTTAAAAAAAAAAAAAAAAAAAAAAAAAAAAGAGTGAATTGTTTCATGGAATATGATATGGCACAGTTACGATTTTTTTTTTTTTTTTTTTTTTTTCAGTGTCCCTATTAAATATATTTAAAAGACTTTTTTTTTTTTGTAAGGAAAAGTTCTAAAGTTAGGCAATAAAAATTAATTAGTTCCGGATTCTATAATTATTGAATGATTCTTTAACTATTTATGCTGACGTCTTTAATAGAATTTGAGTATTAACCCGATCAGGTTATCATATTTTCAGGCACCTTGTCAGTTTATCATGGGTCGGAGAAGATCCCAGCAATATTAGAACACGTAATTTTTAATGAAAGAAATGTGATAAAATTCTTGAACACTCTTGAATACTTCTAGTTTAAAAGCAGACAGCGAATATTGCAAAAGAAATTTTAAAAAATATTTTATTTTTCATCAGAAATATGCCCATTTCTATAAAATGCAGGCATTTACTAAAATGTTATAACTTTCGAACATATCGAGATATTTGATAAATTCAAATTGCATAATAAAGTTTAAGAATGGTATTTTTAAGAAAAAAGTCATGGGCACGATATATAGGTATTTCTTCTATACGTGGATTGTGACGGATGAGACATAAGAAAAATGGCTCGGGACTCCAGTGAGCCACGATAACTTGATCGGGTTAATTTTTGTACCTAGGTCAGTGGTTCTCAAAGAGTGTATCAGCTCACACTGGTGCACCTAGAACAATGATTCTCAATCACTGGTCCGGTAATATCGATCTCGCGAATCTCGTTTTACCTGTCAACGTTAATTTTTTTTTTTTACCCAAAAAATAAGAAGAAGAAAAATTTGATACGGCATTTTTTACGTTAACGCCATAATTTTAAGATCTAGAATCCATAATTTTATCTTTGAATGTTGGCAATATTGGAGTGTGTTTATACGTTTGTCGCTTGTTACGTTCTTCAATTTTTATTATTTTTTATTTTTTTAATTAGGTAGAGTTATTACAGCAGAGCAAGGTTTGTAATGATTTTATTTTACAGAAAAGGGAATTGCACCCAGTTATATAGATGAAGTGATCACCAAATGTGTGCTCCTCAAATATCTTTCCCCACTTTGCTACGTGCGCGTGAAATTTTAAGCCTGTACACTTAGGATTTTGAGCACCCTAGAGGCTAGTTTTTTTTTCTTATTTTAATGGATATTTCAGCCCGCATTGAATTGTAGAGTGCGTACTAATAAATACAAGGTAATCAATGGGGTAACTGATTTTGGCAAATATATAAGTACGTTTATTAATAATTTTTTATACATATATTATATATAGACACTTATATAACTTACTTAACTTACGTATATAACTTATAATACTTAAATAACTCACTAATCCGTGAATGATATTTATAAATGTAAGAGTTATTCAAGAATTTGGATAATCGGTTAAATAACTGTATGCAGTAAAAAAGTTAAGTAGTTGATAATTATAGGAAAAACTTAGAAAAAATTCCTGAACAATATTATATATTATGTGTAGTCAGGATAAATAACAAATTCATATCAACATACTAAGGTCCAAAATAATTTTTCACATAGTTATTAATATGCTTCTTTGTGCCTTTTCAGACAACTTGTGTGGTACCGCTGGCTGAGGTAATTTCAACTTTCTCTCTTGCTATCTGTTTAAATTAAACTTCAAGAAGTAGGCGCTAATTTCAAGACAATAAATGTTTATTCTGACTTATAAGTAAGGGGGTAATACTCGTGTTTGAAGTAAGATATAGTATATCCATATGCCAAAAGCTCATCGCCGATACTCTTACGGAGGCGAAGAAATTATAAATGTTATTACCTTAATAACGATGAGACAGCAGGCAGCTATAGTAACTGAATAGTGTACTTCCCTTTAACACTTACTAATTAAGTTCTTTTGTTCAAAATAATTGTCCCGTATATACTGAAAAATCTGTTTTACATTTTCTATTTTCCCTAGCTTCTCCTCGGCGGGGAATCAAAATTGTAATGGCATGCCCTTCAGATCCCAACTGGGATTGAATCCCAGACCGTCATCAATGGACTCTGTCTGTGTGATGCCATAAAACACTTTATACGTGATCACTGTAGGAAAAACTACAACATCCTCACGTTTATGTTTGTATTTTACAGGGGATATGTTTTGTTTGTAATCTATAGGGATATGTTTTGTTCTGGGAGAAAATTGTTCGGAAAATTGAGAATGAAAAATCAGCTGGTGTAGAAAATAATACAAGTCTGTGAAATCGTACTTTTATTTTTATTTTTCTTTCACTGCATTAAATGTGTCTGTAATGTGTTTTGATACATTCAATTCAGAAATGCTTGTCTTTTCTTCCTATCCCATAAGGGTTTTCCACAAAGTAAGGATGAAGATCGGAAGAATTCACACAGATGCTGTAACAGAATCGATACTATTTATATATACAATATATTAAAATAGACTAACATTTACTCATTATCTTTTAAATGTACTTCTTTACATCGAAGCTCTCTTTAGAACTTTTCTTCTTTTGTTCAGTTCGAGAGCCTTTAAGGAAGGGGGGGGGGGGGGGAGAGCGAAGATTCTCTGTGTACAGTCGGTAACAAAAGTGTCCGAGCGCTAGCAATAATACCTATGTTAAAAAAAAAATACACTTAATACTGATTTGTCAAATAAATCCTTGTCGAATCATGTTCTTAGTCAGTCTAAGAACATGATTCGACAAGGATTTATTTAACAAAACAGTATTAACTCTACTTTTTTTGCATAGGAATTTTTGCTAGTGTTCGGACACTTTTGTTACCGACTGTAAGTTAAGGCATGCAATAGTAAAGAATTTGCCATTTCAATGTTTTTATTGCTTCAATATCTGATAAAACCCTTATCGTCCACCAATAAAGCTGGAATACCCACTTCTGGGCGGTAGTAACCGAGTTAAATACAACTGATCTACAGTAACGTAAAACTCACTTAAGTTCAACCTTAACCTAGCCTTTACAAAATACTCTGAAATTCTTATTTAACTACACATATTTTTTTTAATAAATAAAATATAGAATATTAATTTATATAATTAGTATTATAACGTTAAAACGAGTTGGGTTTAGTTGAATAGGTTTAACGTCGCACTAGAGCTACGGAGTAGGTAATTAAAAATGATCTGGTATTCCACTATAGGCTTAATCCGGAGACATGCTATCACAATTTTGACCTTCCGTAAAGGGGGTAGCTTCTTCCGCTTCGGTAACATCTAGAGGTATTATTTTTATGGAACATGGAGGATATTGCTGCTATTTTGGATTTTACGTGCTGGTTGGTTGGGTTTAACGTCGCACTATATTGCGCTATGGATAACTGGCGACGGTCTGGGACTCCTACCTAAGGATGGTCAGGAGACATGCCATCGCAACTTTGATCCCACGGAGGGGATGGCTCTCCCACTTCGGTGACCCTCAGAGGTATAATTTGGATGGGAACACAGAGGACATTGGATTTTATATGCATCAGCTACCATTAATGTACAGTCTGTAGCAAAATTATTCGAGTGCTAGTAATAATTCCTATGCAAAAAAGTACACTTAATACTGTTTTGTTAAATAAATCCTTGTCGAATTATTTCTTAGACTGACTAAGAACATGACTCGACAAGAATTTATTTAACAAAGCAGTATTAAGTGTGCTTTTTTATATAGGAATTATTGCTAGTACTCGAATAACTTTGCTGCCGACTGTACAGGATGATCTTTGGCCAACAGCTCCTGTAACAATACTGTCTAGAATAAAGAGTGTGGCAATCGCCTATAACCGTGATGTTAAAATGATGCTACAAAAATTAAGCTTACCCAGATGTCGCTGTGATCGAAGCTATTGCTCAAATCGAAGACCTGATTGGCTTTTCCCAGTTTCGTCAGTTTAATCACGTGATCTAAGCATATAATTAACCAATAGGGAGTCTCGGTTTTGTTGTCGTGACACTAGCTTCGATTACAATGACATCTCGTGACAGGCTTAATTTTTTTAGTACAATTTTATTCGCCGCTTTCCACACTGTTTATTCTAGACGCTGTAACAATACCTTTGAACTGATCTTTACAGTTGGTAACAAAAGTGTCCGAACACTAGCAAAAATTCCTATGTAAAAAAAGTACACTTCATACGGTTTTGTTAAATCAATCCTTGTCGAATCCTGTTCATAGTCAGTGTAAAACAATGATTCGATAAGGATTTATTTAACAAAACCGTATGAAGTGTACTTTTTTTACATAGGAATTTTTGCTAGTGTTCGGACACTTTTGCTACCGACTGTACATGACGGAATATTAGCCGATTTCAGTCGGCAGTAAAATTATTGAAGCACTAGCAATAATTCCTATTTGAAGTATTTCAATTTAATACTGTTTTGCTAAGTAAATATTTGTCGAGTCATGATCTTAGTCTTATGCTGTTTATAAAAAAGTAAATTACTGATTAGCGATCAAACTAAAAAAAAAGTATGAAAATGTGGATGTGAGCTTCAATAATTTTGCTGCCCACTGTACATCGAATCCACACCATCCTATAGATATTATACTAAGTGCTGATTGGAGGTAATCAGCCGATCTTCCATTACGTAAAGTTCCTGATTACCGAAGTCAAGTTTTTTAACGTTTGATCTTTGTCTCTTACGGCTGTATTCACCAATAACGTCAACTCACGGTTGAAAACGAAAACTTGAAAAACGTATAAAGGCAGGGTTCAACTTTTTAGCGAAGTCTAACGCATTGCATCTGCCATCTAGCGGAATTGTTATTTTAAGATTTTTTAGCTGAAAATAACCAATCAGAAATTATATGAAAACATTGACACTAGATGACAGAAGCAGCGTGTCAAATTTTCTTTGAAAGCTATACTCTGCCTTTAGACGCTTTTCAAGTTTTTGCGATGAACCGGGAGTTGAAGTTAATGATGAATAACGGTCTTAGAGTAACTTAAAAACGAATAATTTTAGGAGATCCAAATGCTGTATTTTGAAGTTAATATAAGTTTGTTGCTAGAAAGTTTGATCAAGATAGATAAGTTTCGAGAAAAGTTGCGTGTGAAAGTTGTCTGAATAATTTTAAGTGAACTTTTAATTTTTAACAGATTTAAATTCTATATGCAGTAATGAAACGGGGGGTAAGTGCAGTAATGAAACGGGGGGTTAGGGAGGGTGGTAGCCCCCTTCACACAGAACTAATTATCGTATAAATCTCTTCCGAAACCTAATTTGAATTGCTTTAACATAGGTTTACATATACAGAACTCGTTATCTTACCGCTTAATCTTCAGCCTGTATTTATAATATTAAATTTCAGGATAAGAGAAAGTCGTGTGAGTGACACACCAGATTATTTAAATTTAAAAGATGGCTCAATTTAAAAGCAACGTCGCCTGCTCGTATGCATTTCTATTAAACTCGTTACAATAAAAAATTTATTTGGGTGGTTTTCCCTACTTTCTTGAACTTTATCCTTAATTCTAAATCAGTTAAAGTCCTTTTGGGAATTTTTGGCTTTTTAATGCATTTATTAATGAATGATGAGGAAACTTAACACCGTGACATTATAAAAAAATTTTCACATTGCACCTTTTTCATATATAAAACATCCGTGAAAGAAACAATTTTAAGAGAACGCTATCAATAATTTCATAAAGGATTTTGCTGTTTTTCGATCATCAATAGTTAATCGAGCTAGTGTAACAAAAAAGATTTTAAAAATTAAATTACGAAGCTTACTTTTAAAATCGGCATTTTTTATTCCTTATTTTTGTTTTTAAAAAGATATATTGCAATAGTTTTTGTAAAATAAAGATAAAGACAAATAAATTTAAATTCTGTTATAAACAGGATTTAATTTGGAACAAGAGGGGGATTTTTTTTTTTTTTTTTTTTTTTTAATTCATTTCTTCCATATAAAAGAATCAGGTAACTGTATAACTTCGTGTAAAATCTCGTTCTCATACTTTTATTGCAAAATATTGCGTCTAATTTTAAAAGGCTTTTAGTTGTATAGTGTTTTGGATTGTTTCGTAAGTGACAATCTATAATTATTAATGCTTGCATAAAATCCTGTCCGTCTTCTGAATCAGAATCTACATTGAAATCCACCACAAACCAGTTTTTAATTCTTCGTCTTCGACAGAAATTCTTGCAAGGTAATATTTACACAATTTTGCAGAAAATAAGTTAAAAAATAATGTATTACAATATTTAATTACCATAAATGTTAAAATTTAGATAAAATATAACTTGCGAAACATAAACAAATACATAAGAAAGGAGAAAATCAACCACAACAACAAGAAGAAGAACACATCTAATAGAGTTATCAATATTTTATTTTTTAAACAAAAGATAATTGAAAAACAAAAATATAAATTACAGCACATTGTATACTTTTTTTTAAATCAATTTTAAATTGTTTATTATAATTTGTTGGCAAAAAAAAAAAAAAAAAAAAAAAGAAGAAGAAGAAGAAGAAGAGAAAAGAAAAGAAACGAAAAATCACGCGGCTCGCGTAGATTAACAATTTTCAGCTGTACGTATTTATTGCACCGTATTTTGCTTAAGGCAAGTATATTTGCCATAGAATAATAATAAAGGAAGAAGGATCACGCAATACTCGAATACTTACAAACCCCTTCTAGTGAAATGCCAGCGAAAGCTACTTTTGCTCCTCTCAACCTTGAAGTAGAGCACCCATCTTCAGCGCATTTATCGCTGTTTGTTGTGGGTGCTGCCTCGCAGACTGATTGACAGAGAGACGAGACGATTCAAAAATCTCGCCAACAAATCGCCAACCAATCAGATGGAAGCACTGTTACAACCCTATACCCGGCATTCCTGGATTTTACAAACCGAAACCAAAACACGTACGCTCCTTCTTCCTTTATTATTATTCTATGATATTTGCTTATTGCAAGTATTTTGCTTAAGGGCCCTCTTAAGGGCCCTCTTCACTTACCGTCGCCGGAAGCCCGAGCCAATGTTATTCTATGGGGAAATTTTCTTTACAAATAACTTATTAACTAATACATATTTTTAAATTCTATTTTCACATTCAGAAAATTCCCAATTGTTAAATTGACGGACCTTTTTTAAAAATGTATTTTTTTTTTAATTTTTAATATTTTATTTTGAAATTGCAAAATGAAAAAATTTCGCATATTCAAAATTCGTATTTTGCAGCTTCAAAATAAAATATAAAAAATTAAAAAAATAATTTTTTAAAAAAGGTCCGTCAATTTAACAGCTGGGAATTTTCAGAATGTGAAAACAGAATTTATAAACATGTATTAGTTAATAAGTTATTTGTAAAGAAAAATTTCCCATAGAATAACATTAGCTTCGGCTTCCGGCGGCGGTGAGTGAGCACAGAAAGGGCCAAACCAGCGGTGATATTTACCCTATATTTTCAGTAAGGAACACCCCATAGTGAACTTTAATAACATATTTCAATTAAAAAAAAATTCCATGAATATTTACAGGAATTAAAGCGCAAGCAGATATAGACAGACAGACATGATGAGACAAACAGACCGAAGTCATAAATACTTTTCAATATTGTTGGAAAGTGTTAAAAAGAAAAATCGTTTTTATTCGATTTTGCGTTTAAGGCCTCCGTTCGAAAAATGTCTATTTTAAATTTAAAATTGAAAAAGACACATGATAGGAATTAAAAGTTGCTGAGCTTAATCTTATTATTATTGGTTATAAATTACAGTCTTTTTAAAAGTGATTATAATAAAAATTTAAACATATTTTTAAAACCCCCTTCTATATTATTAATGAAATACATAGAATTTATTCATACATTTTTTTAAAATTATTATTTATTATTTATTACTAGCCGCCTTCGGCGACCAGCTGGTTCGCGATCCTTGAAAAATCCGACTTTATGAAACTCCCGTTCGGTGGCGCCTGCGGCGCCTTTTTCCCGTTTCAGATCTTACAACAGCTTATTGACATATAGTGAAAATAGCTTTATTGAAAAATTTAATCGCAGTAAATTCCCGATAGGTAGCCTGCGGCGCCCTCTTCCCGTTTGAATATCTGAAACAGTCTGTTCGCTCACAGTGTTACGATCTTCTAAAATTCTGACTTTAGCAAAGTCCCGCTCGGTGGCGACTGCGGCGCCTTATCCCCGTTTTAGAACATACAACACCTTCCTCGCTCATTAGAATTTAAAATATTGAAATTTTAAAATATTACAGCATCATCTGGCCGTAGAAATTTCTGTAATCTACTGTTCAATTCTAAATCAACAAACCTTTCAAAAGGTGTTTTATTTAAGAAAATATTTTAATTAGTAGCTGAGAAACAAAAGAAAACCTAAACAGGAGACCTTAAAACATGTAAATCGGGTAAAATCTCGAATTCCACTTTCGATAATATAAAAGAACGTTAAAATATCTTTCGAATGATGTATTAAAAATAATTTAATCATAATTAGAATTTGAAATAATGAAATTTTAAAATATTACAGCGCCATCTGGCGGTAGAAATTTCTGTAACCTACTGTTCAATTCCAAATCAACAAAGCTTTTAAATGATGTATTACTTGTGACATTATTTTAATTAGTAGCTGAGATACAAAAGAAAACCGATTCAGGACACCTCAAAACGTGTAAATTGGGTGAAATCTCGAATACCACTTTTGATAATATAAAAGTATTTCAAAATGTCTTTCGAATGAAGTATTAAAAATAATTTAATCATAATTAAAATATTAGAATAAAATTTTATTTGCAATTAAATGTAAAATAAAATGTAATTTTTTTTTTTTTAATTATTCTCCGAGATTTTTTTTTTATTATTCTCTCTCAGTAATCCGACTTATCCATGGTTTTCTCCGAAACTTGCATAATTCCGGGCTTATATAACGTTAAAAATCCTTAGTGCGATGTGTGAGCAGAAATTGGAATTCGAAACTCTGCAAAATATTAAAGAATAAAGGTGTTCTGAGTATTCCGTTGTTTTCTCCGAAACTCCCGTTCCTTTTCTACGTCTTTGCCTCTTCGCTCCCCCCCTTTCCGTCGCTAATAATAATTTTACACTCGAAAATATCCGCAATCGATTTACCTTGCCTTAAAATCTAAATATGCCAACCAATTTCATACGCTGTAACTCTTTTTTTTTTTTTAATTTTTGCCCCTTTCCCCCCTACCTCAAGCCCTCCCTAATAATAGTACTCTTTCAAAAATATTCACAATCGAATTATCGGGCATTAAAACCAAATACTACGAAATTTCAACGGCATATCTCAATTTAAAATATTGCAAATATATAAAAGAAAACTTAATCTTTTCCCAATAAATATGTAATTTTTTTGTTTATTGATATATTTTCATGAAAATTGAACAGTAGCTTTATAATATGCTGTCTAGGCCGAATATTAATTCAAATGTAACGTGAAAGAAAATTAGAAAAAGTTAGAAAATTGCAATTTCCCCCCCGCACTATAAAACACGTGACATCTTAATTGATTACAATCATTTCCTTTTTCATCCAGACAGTTGTCTGCGATCAACGAGATATATAAAGTGTTGGTGAGAAATAAACTCAAAATGACATTCTTTCAATAATTACAAAAACTTTCATTTTCATATTATTCTAAAAACATTTCATTTGACTCTTTTATTTCTTCATGCATATATACATCTACATTGGGGCGACGCTATGACGCATTTGTTTCTGATTGGCCGTCTGTGTTTCTATGTACATGTAATGATGTATTTTTTCGTTTTTTTTTCTCCTTCTTCGATGTTCTTTTTCATAATAAAAATGTGATTAAAAGGAAAACATGTGGGTTCTTTTATTCATTCCCACAAATTATATATTTTTCCTATTCATAAACCAAGCTAAAGAAGGCTGGTTTAATTCAATTAAAACCATCGATTAATTAATATCAAATTATATATTTTAAACAGCATCAGTCAACTGATAGTTCCTGTAACTCCAATGGATTTATTTTCATTTACAAAATACAACATCTAGGAAAGCTGATATAAAAGAGGATACTCACAACCAAGGTGAGTGCATTTTACTTACCTTATAAACCTTGAACTATTTTTATAAAATATATAAGAAGTAAATTGAAATATTTATCAATAATACTTTTGTCAATATGCAACAGATTATGTCAACTGATGCGCTAAATTGAATTTTTAAATTTATTCTTGACAAAAGTTCCTTTCTTTGCATATTTGAAGAAACATTTGCTACATTTAAAATAATATTATTTTGCTACATTTAAAATAATAATAATGATAAAAAAATGTAAGCGAAAATAAATAAATATGTTTTCTTTTTGTTTCTTGAAAACGAAAGTATAGAAATCTGTATAAACATTAAAAACGAAAGAAGTGAAAATATATATTTAAGAATGTTTAAAATAAACATATGAATGATTAAATATAGAATCTCATTTATTATAAACTAGAAAGAAAACAAAATTGAAATATTAAAATGAGTATCCTCAAGGACACTATAATTGAAAAACTTAACGCACAAAACTACGATGTTTGGAAATTTAAATTGGAAATGTTTCTCCAAAAGGAAGATTTATATTCCGTGGTTCTTAACGATGCTCCGAATCCCATTACGGACACATGGAATAACAAAAATAGGAAAGCACGCGCCATTATAAACCTCTTAATAGAGGATAATCAAATAATCCATGTCAAAAATCTTGAGACCGCTAAAGAATGCTGGAACGCCTTAAAAGCTGTACATGAGCGTTCAACCCTCAGCAGTAAACTATTTTTGCTTAGAAAGCTTTACTCTACGAAATTAACTGAGGGTGGCGATATGATAGACCACTTAACGAACATTTATCAATTGCGAGATAAGTTAGTATCACTCGGAGAAGAAATAAATGACAGGCACCTTTCAGCCCTAATGCTCTGTTCCTTACCTCCAAGTTATGATGTATTAATCACCGCTTTAGAATCGCGTGATGAAAAGGATCTTGTACCAGAGTTTATACGCTCGAAATTGATTGATGAATTTTCTAAAAGAAAAGAAAACAAATCTGAAAATAATTCAGTGTTAAAGGTTAAATTTAAACCGAAACCAGAAAATTCAAAGTTCTGCCGTTATTGTAAAAAAAAATCGCATACAATTGAAGAATGCTGGCATCTTAAAAATAAAAATAAAGAAAAGACTCTGAAACAAACAAAAGCCAGCAATGCCAGATCAACTTTCAAATCTGGTATGTACTCTCAAGACAGACATAACGCGGATAGGGCTCTTATTACTGAGAGTGAAAATAAAAAACCTAACGATAAAATATTCACTCTATTTATCGGTGAGAAATCTAACAATTGGTATGTAGACTCAGGTTGTTCAACGCATGTATGCAATGATAGGAGTAAATTTCATGAATTTAATCATAATAATTCACGCGTAACAATCGCGAATGGACAGGAGATAGAATCCCTGGGTCATGGGTCTGTGAAATTAAACACCATAAATTCCAATAACACACATAATACTATAATATTGAAAAATGTTTTATATGTACCAGAGATAGAGACAAACCTCATATCTGTAAAAGAGGCTACTGAAAATGGTTGTGTAGCAATATTTGAAAACAAATCATGCAAAATAATGCATGAAGGAGAAACATGCATTGAAGGTTACAATAACAACAATTTATACGAATGCAAAGTTAACTATGATACAACACACACTATAAACATGGTAAAAATATGTGAAAATACAAATTGCATTGATAAATGGCACATTAAATTAGGCCATAGAAACATTAGTCATATAAAACAATTGGTAAACAACAACATGGCAGTTGGGATAAAACTAGACAACTGCAAACATGATAATGCATGTGAAACTTGCATATTAACTAAATTAACGGACAATCCTTATCCCAAACAGGCTCAGTTTAGGGCAACTAAAGCACTAGAGTTGGTACACACTGACTTGTGTGGACCAATGACAACCCCCACGGTCGGTGGAAAATACTATTTTTTAACCTTCATTGACGATTTTAGTAGATTTACAGTTATATACCTACTGAGAAAAAAGGATGAAGTTTTCACAAAATTGAGGGAATACATCGCAATGACATCAAACAAGTTCGGACGAACTTTGCATGCAATCCGCTCCGACAACGGAGGGGAGTATACCAGGACAGAATTAAACGATTACTTAACAAAATTAGGTATAGACCACCAATTCACTGTTGCCTATTCAGCTTCTCAAAATGGAACTGCTGAACGTAAAAATCGTACTTTAGTTGAAATGGCACGTTGTTTATTAAAGGATGGCAATTTACCAAATTCTTTCTGGGGGGAGGCAATAAATACCGCAGTTTACTTGCAAAATAGACTCCCAACATCTTCGTGTGAATTGACACCTTATGAATTATGGACAGGTCGAAAACCTGACCTATCGATGTTAAAACCATTTGGTTGTCGTGCCTATGCATACGTACAAAAGGTACACAGGGGAAAATTAGATAATACGGCACAGGAAGGTATATTCGTAGGGTACGATAACAGAAGTA
The DNA here is from genome assembly GCA_963930645.1 of Salticus scenicus. Taxonomy (NCBI): domain Eukaryota; kingdom Metazoa; phylum Arthropoda; class Arachnida; order Araneae; family Salticidae; genus Salticus; species Salticus scenicus. The sequence continues at coordinate 296,721,101 of OZ005648.1, forward strand.
AAGGATATAGGATCTGCACAAATGGGAAAAACATAATTATTAGTCGAACCGTAAAATTTGTAGAAAATGAAAAACAAGCGATACTTAAATATGAAACATCACAAAACAATGATGAGAAAAGTGTTAATAAAAATCCATCACCAAATTTGCAAATAATAGACTCAGAGATAGATGAAACTAATGATAGTGTTGTGTCAGATAATTCTCAAAATACTCCACGTAGATCACAAAGATCTAATAAAGGGGTACCACCAGATAGATTCGCATTCACATTACACAATGAAAGAATAAGTGAACCAAAATGCTGGGATGATATAATAAGTATGGAAAACCCTGTAGAAAAGGAAAATTGGATCAATGCTACATTAGATAAAATAAATTCACTCAAGCAGAATGACACCTGGGATTTAGTTGAGGTTTCACCAGGGATGAAAATAGTAGGGTGCAAATGGGCATTCAAAGCAAAATATAACAGTCAGGGCCGTGTTGAAAAATACAAAGCTAGGCTGGTTGCGAAGGGCTTTTCACAGAAATATGGAATAGACTACGATGAGACTTTCGCCCCAGTGGCGTCTCACACAACTTTGAGAAGTTTTTTGGCAATGAGTCTTTATAAGAATTTAAGTCTTAGACATATTGAAATCAAGACTGCATTTTTACACGGTAAATTGAGTGAAGATGTTTATATGCATCAGCCAGAAGGATACGTGGTATCCGGGGAAGAACATAAGGTGTGTAAATTAAAAAGGCAATATACGGGCTAAAGCAGGCTGCGAGAGCATGGAATTTAAAATTGAATGAGTCATTACTTAACTTAGGCTTTATTCAAAGTCAATTCGACAAGTGTCTTTATAAACGTAAACAAAACGATGTAACTACTTATATACTTGTGTATGTCGATGATTTGTTAATAGCGGGGAATGATCAACAAATAAATGAAATTGTAAACAAACTAAAACAAGAATACCCGTTAACAGACTTGGGAGAAGCAAAACAATATCTTGGGATAAATATTAATCGCCCTAATGAAAATACAATGACTCTTGATCAAACACACAAAATACAAGAACTTATAGTCAAATACGGTTTAGAAAATTCAAAACCTACAGACACTCCTATGGACACAGGTTACATAAAATTAAATGACGAAGAAAACCTTTTACGAGAAAATACACAATATAGACAGGCTGTAGGCGCATTGTTATATATTTCAACCGTGTCACGTCCGGATATTAGCGCCGCGGTAAATATTTTGAGTAGAAGAAATGAGCGCCCAAGAGCAAAAGATTGGGAAGCGGTAAAAAGATTAATGAGATATTTAAAAAGTACAATTAATCTTAAATTGACATATAATAATATTGAAGAGCCTGTCTTGAGGGTATATGCAGATTCCGACTGGGCAAATGATCCCAGTGATCGTAAGTCTACAACAGGAAATTTGTTCTGCATAGGAGCAAATACTGTATACTGGACAAGCAAAAAACAAAAATCTGTATCAATGTCATCAGCGGAAGCAGAATATATTTCTGCAGCAAGTGCCGCGCAAGAAGTAAAATGGCTTATAAACCTTTTTGAAGAAATTGATATGCAACAAAATTGTCCTATTACACTCTATGAAGACAATCTTTCTTGCATCAAATTGGCCGAAAATGATAAGTTTCGACAGAAAACTAAACACATCGAGCTAAGATACCATCTGATTCGAGACCTTGTTGAGCAGGGCACAATAAAGATTGAGTATGTAAGCACGGAAAATATGATCGCCGATGTGCTCACGAAGCCTCTGCCGAGACATTCTTTTCGAAAATTGCGAATGTCCTTGTTGAACTGTGATTAAATGTCATCGAGTTTACGCAGGGGTGTTGGTGAGAAATAAACTCAAAATGACATTCTTTCAATAATTACAAAAACTTTCATTTTCATATTATTCTAAAAACATTTCATTTGACTCTTTTATTTCTTCATGCATATATACATCTACATTGGGGCGACGCTATGACGCATTTGTTTCTGATTGGCCGTCTGTGTTTCTATGTACATGTAATGATGTATTTTTTCGTTTTTTTTTTTCTCCTTCTTCGATGTTCTTTTTCATAATAAAAATGTGATTAAAAGGAAAACATGTGGGTTCTTTTATTCATTCCCACAAATTATATATTTTTCCTATTCATAAACCAAGCTAAAGAAGGCTGGTTTAATTCAATTAAAACCATCGATTAATTAATATCAAATTATATATTTTAAACAGCATCAGTCAACTGATAGTTCCTGTAACTCCAATGGATTTATTTTCATTTACAAAATACAACATCTAGGAAAGCTGATATAAAAGAGGATACTCACAACCAAGGTGAGTGCATTTTACTTACCTTATAAACCTTGAACTATTTTTATAAAATATATAAGAAGTAAATTGAAATATTTATCAATAATACTTTTGTCAATATGCAACATAAAGTAGAGTGATAAATGGTAACCCTTGAGAAGGTCCAAGATGAATCATGTGACATGCTCTCCTTGCACCTGCGTATTCGATGGTTCCCTTGGTAACAGCTTATTTTCAGTAAATTTCTATGGCAACGGTTTGGAGATTGTTCTTTGAATAAGTCATAAACGCCAATGTTTTTGTTTACTTACGTAATTTAATATTCTTTTGTTCTAAATCATTTTGATTTTGATTTTACTTCTCTTTTATTTCGTGTAGTTGAACTTTAACCGACAAAATGCTTAAAAATAGTTGAAAAATTGTTATTTGTTGCTAAATTTAGCTCTTTAAAAGTTTAAATTTTCTTTAAAAACACTTTTAAACTTTGTTGGGAAACGATGAAAAAAAAAGGTATTTTATTATTTATTAAAATGTGAAATATGTGTAAAATTATTTTAAAAACAATTTTTTCGGTCATAGGACTGTCATGTTACCTGATAATAATGATAATTTGTCGAACTGATATTTTAAATGCCAAAATAGCGATAAAGGGCCAAACACAGCAACCTATTCGAGCATGTCACGTGATTCATCTTGAACCACGGCAAGTTAATCCTTCATCCATTGAATCAGCACTCTAATTTATATATCTCGTTGTCTGAGATCTGTTTTCATGGCAGACAATTGAAATGATGTTGCCATCTAAATTTTATACTTTAGTTAATTTTAAAAAATCTAATTGTTGTATCAATAAGCTGCTTGCACTCTTAGATTCGGAAAAAATTCCCCTTTCATTTGGTACCAAATTCGTAACGATCGGACTAATATTTCTAATTTATTTTCCACTTTTTCTGTTTTTAACTCCGTTAAAATATCTATTTTTATGCAATCGCAGTGAATTCTCAGTCATTGAGATCGCTTTTTCATTAGACATTGGTCTACATTTTAATTAATATCTCCGGAACTAATTAAAATTTTTAAATTTTTTTTCACTATGCACTCGGGCAGGCTTCTGAGCACCCGTATGTCAAATATTGTAGTTCTGCGTTCAATAGGGGCTGAACGTATAGATGCTCAGACAGACAGACAGACAGACATATTCTTTTTTATTATTATAGATGCACTCGGGCAGGCTTCTGAGCACCCGTATGTCAAATATTGTAGTTCTGCGTTCAATAGGGGCTGAACGTATAGATGCTGAGACAGACAGACAGACAGACAGACATACAGAGAGACAGACATCTTCTTTTATTATTATAGATTTATTTATTATTTCTATTCGTTACGTTTAAAATAACGAATTTTGTCCTATATTTTTTCCATCTCATATTATGCTTTTATTTTTATTTTATTTATTTATTTATTTAAATACATAAAATTTGCATTAAAAAAAAAAAAACTGTTTTTAGTTCAACATATAACCATTAAAAAAATTATTTGTTTAAATGCAAAATATTAATTTTTAACAATGTTTAACAGCGTTATTTGACGGATTCACCAAACAACACTCTGTGAAAATTCTGAAACTCGTTTATAAGAATTTCTAAATGTTAAGAAAAACTCTCTTGGCTGGTTCTAAATTTTACATCTCAGAAATAACAGAAGGTTTAAAATGATTTAAACTTCCGAAAGATTAAGTAATTTTTCTTTTATCTTTTTCTTTCTTTTCCCTCTCTCTCTATTATTACTTTCTTCTATATGTATATATAGAGAAAATACTGGATTCGTGAAAATTTTCGAACTCCAGTTTTTGGTGTATTTACACGTTTTGGGATATCCTGAACACGATTTGACAGTTTTTAGAAAATGTCTGTCTGTCTGTGTGCATCACGAATTTTGCGGACGCTATATCTCACGAACTAAATAACGAAATCTAACGAAACTTGGCATTTAGTTGGATCCTGACATAAACTGATGCTGATTAGATTTGGGGATCTTTCGCTCAACAGGTGGCGCTATGATCGCATTTTTTCTAAATTTTTAACATGGCAGTATAGGACAAAATTTCGTATAAAAGTATATAATGAGAGTTATTTTAATCGTGTGATTGTAAAATTGATATAAATTATTGATAATAGTAGTAGTTAACTAGGAAAAAAAAAATTGTGCATGCGGGAGCATCGCTTCTCCCCTGGGGGGAAGTAACTTTTCAATATGGGTATCTTTCGAAAGATCTCGTCAATACCTTTAAAACGAATGGTTGAACTATAGATCTGTGATAATTTAAAACAAAGTTATCGATTTTTTTTTTTTTTAACTTTTAACGAAAGAAAACTTAGAAAAACAAAAAATCGCGTTTCCTCTGATAATTGAAAAAAAAAAAAAAAAAAAAAAAAACTTTCTTTCGGCATTTAGTGATATAATTCTGTCAGATAAAAATCGTCCACATTTATAATGGGAAATAATTTGATAATTTAATAAATAATTTGTATTGAATAAATTTTGTGTAAAACTATATAGAAGAAAGTCATGTGGTGGCCACATGTTTTTATTTGTTTTTATTTATTTATTTATTTATACAATTACCCATTTGTTTTTGCACGCCATTACATTCATGGTATTTTAATACGTTTCTTTAAGTGAAAACAGAAGCACGTTGAGATTTTTGTTACGATGAAGTAACAGTAGACTTATATGACAAAATAAAGTGTATACGCATATTTTGTCATTAAATACTTTTAAGTAAATTTTACGTAAAGATGTAGATTTTTTTTCTCTATTTAGAATTACTTTACAGATGCAAAACAGCGATTTAAGGAATTTGTTCTTAAGAAATGTAAAAAGGTTATTATGATCAATATACTCAAAGCTGTTATTAAAAACTCTGGAGTAGCATTACTTCACTTTCCGAATATTTAGGAGCTATCAGGAGTTTAAACAAATTTGAATCACCAAATAATTCAGCAAATATTCAAAACTGAAAAGTAGAATAGGGCGTTTAAATATATTTCCTCAATCTCGAATATTTGTATAGTAGATGATAATGTATCCGAATTCTTTTGTAAATTAAAACAAGAAATTTCCAGTAAAGACTATTGTGTAACAAAATCTTAAAACGTATATCAGCTTTAGTTTCATGTAAATAATTTAAAATAAAAGTTACATAATTAGTCGCAATATGAGGTGATTTGTGCAAATTATTTCATATTGAACTATAAAAGAACCTTAAATGATGCACACATGATTTCCCATAATAAACATACGTTAAGAAATGCAACATATAACAGTTTTTTTTTCTTTATGTTTTAAACTATCTATTGTTATCAAAACACAATTCAATCAGTTTGAGTCCACAGACTGCAAAGTCCATGAATTCTGTTTCATGTCCTTGTAAAAAAAGAAAAAAAAAATCCTGCGTTTATAAAAGTCGATATAGTTATTAAAACAAGGACATATAATATGACTAACTGATTTTTTTTTTTTTTTTTTTTTTTTTTTTTTTTTTGGATTGAATCTAAAATTTATGCAGTAGCGCACTTTAAATAGTTTAGTCCGTGGCCTGTACTGATAAAAACATATTCTTCATGCCCCTGTAAAATAATTATACGTTTGACACTTTACAGGTCGTGCAACGTGGACCTTTTAACAATGCTCACCAACTTTTAGCTCAATCAGATGAGGCATTTAGACGTTATTACATTTCAAATAATTTGAGTCCATAGGGCATAATGATAAAGGAATTTTCTTTGTGTCTCTGTAAAAGAACTAAAAGTCCTACATTCTTTAAAATTTATAGATGTCGAGCGACAGGGACCTATAACATACCTACCAACTTTGAACTCAATCGAATGATATGTTGAAACGTTACCGTGTTCATTCTCACACATATATACACACATACCCCCCCCCCCCCTAAAAATAGTAAAAATGAATTCAGGAGGCACCAAAACGCACAGGTACACCAAAATATCATAATCGAATTTTTTTCATAATTGCAATCTTCTCGTTGCATAGTGTATGTTTGAAAAGTGAAATGGGTTTACCACAACATATTAAATACAGTTTATTCTAATATTTCAATATCGAAACTTTTCTATTTATCTTGTCTTTTGATAGGTTGAAATGTTTTATTTATTTTTGTAAGTTTGTGAATTTGAATTTAAATTTAAAATTTCGCAATTAACTTTATAATATTTTAAATATTAGATCATAGCCTCCTTAACTAGATGCCTGTCGCGTAGCTCGGAAAATAGGCAACAGTTGAAACGGTAGACAGCGCCATCTGGTACAGATTGGGAGACTTTTTTATTCAACAGCCACCAAAAAATTTTTTGAGTTGGGTATGATATACATAAAAGGCGAATATATCGAAGAAACGTCGCTTTTATATATCATGTATCACTTCTTTAAATTATTGGTGACAGTTCAATAAAAAAAGTTCCATAATCTGTACTAGGTGGCGCTGTCTACTGCTTCAACTGTTGCCTAGTTTCCGAGCTACGCGACAGGCATCTAGTTAAGGAGGATATGATTAGATGAATAACATAATGGTTAAAAAAAAAAAAAAAAGAAAGAAAGAACTATAAATTATAATTTTACATTTTTTTTATAAAAAAGTAATGTGTACCTTCACTTATGCTCATCCCTGTACATCTTCTATTTCGCATTTTTAATTGATGATAGTTATGAATTGTAATATAATTTTTTCTCGGTTATCTTTCAAAAGAAATAATTAATAGAATTTTTATAAATCTTCACACAAGCAAATTCTATACATTGTTAGGAATTCGAATGTAAATAATAATAATAATAATAATAAATTAAATTCATTAATTTTATGAAAATTGCTTTTTAACTCCTGATTTTCTTTTGTTTTGCATAACTAAACCAGATTTTAAATTGAATAAAACTGAAAATGACAAATAGGCAATATTTTATTTCATAAGAAAATTTTTTGCGTTAGAGCCAGTCTACTTATTGCTGATAGCATTTAGAATTTGCGACAAGTCTTTGGAAAATTGCAGTTACAGGGAAGGATTTAAAGCGGTAAATGTTTTTAAGGAAGGAAAAAAACAGTAATTTCATGTATCCGAAAATCATATTATTATACTTACTGTAATTCGGAAGCTTTAGTGATGGTGCTAATCTTTTTTCTGTTATGCAAATGAAAAAGAAAATGCTAATAGTGATATCCCCAATGAAAACATATCAGAGATATCACGATATTTTCGAAATAAGTGTTTTAAAATCATTATAAATTATCTATACAAGTAAAAAAAAAAATTACTGCAGTAAATTTTTGCTCTAAGTCATTTTTTAAAATCTTTGTAAAATATTAAACAGTGTAAGAAGATGCTGACAAGTTCACAAGAAGATATTTAAATATTGGCAGATTTGTGACAAGTAAAGTACATACTTAAAAGCTTAAAACTTGAGGTACATTAAAATTTCCTTTGGACTTTAAATTTCCCAAACTGCTTCGGAATATTTTCTTGAAAAATTTCAAATTTTGCATCATTGGCACTTTCTTGAAAGCGAAAATCTGTTTACATATAGATAGGTACACTGATAAACAATTATGTGACTGACATCTAGAATCTAAACTGTCGTTCTAGAAAAATATCTTCATGTCATCCGTATAAATTCTAGCCCTCATTGTTATCGTGTTCTGAAAAACCCTTATTAGAATTCTAGACCGTTTTCCTATTGTATGGCGTGTCAATCTCATTTAAAAATCCCTGTAAATAAATGCGAACACATGAGAAGAGTTTTAGTAACTATAATTTTGTTTTATAACCCAATCTATATATTAATAGGCAAGCATAAAATTTGTAGTCCCTTTTTAACATATTAATTATGGGAGTAGAGGGTTGAAAATGGTATCATTCGAAAGGTATGGTTAGCCGGAAGGTGCGAATACAAATATTATTTTCTTACGATGTCAAGAAGGTATTTAAAAATACATTTATTTTTTATGCATTTTCCCCCATTTTTCCCTTTTATACACGTATTCCTTTATATTAAAAAATACCTAAAAGTAGAAAGTTGTTAAATCTGGCAATTTCATAAAGCTCAAATAAAACCATAGACACAATAATTTGTATAATGTGGCATCACTATACGTAAGCGAAGTGATGACGTCACTGTCTGTCCATGGAGCCATGAAAAAGATTTTCTACGTTAATCGTCCATTGGATTTTTTGTAAAAAATTATTAAAAAATAACGGAAATTATCTGCCGATTTTAATTCCGATATTTGGGTATAGTTATATATAAGTTACTGTCTACATGTGTTTGATTGAGTTATTTTTTCTGTAAAATTGATAAAATTTTAATTTAAAATCACAAAACTCCAGAAAAAAAATGGCAAACTTCCAGTTTCGAATGTAAACATAAACATTTCATTTCAAAGGGTGATATTTAAACAATAAATATTCAACTAATATACTAAATAAAAGGAAAATTGATTTGTTACTAACTGCTGCATGTATAAGTAGACGATACGGAAAAAATTCCGATTTCCGTTTTTTGTTGAATTTACATGTTTTGAGCTTTCTTTATGTTTCAATTAACTGAAATTGGCTACTTATTTTTTAAAAAAGTGTCTTTATTGCTAGCTTTTGTGGGTAGAAGAAGCAAGTAGAAGATACATAAAAACTTTTGATTTCCGGTTTTCGATGAATTTACACGTTTTGAGATTTCCTTGCATTTTAATTAAGTGAAATTGACTATTTATTTTTATTTTTTAAAAAGTGGATTTATTATTCTTTCCTCTGCATATATAAGTAGAAAATATAAGATTCAGAAAAGTTTTAGATTTTCGGTTTTCGATAAAGTTACACGTTTTGAAATTTCCCGAACTCAATTCGACCATTTCTGAAAAATATTTTTTTTTTTTTTTTTTTTTTTTTTTGTTCAAACACTGTACTTTATGAACCAATCGAATTAATTTCACAGAATTTGATACTTGGTTGGGCCTTGGTTTGATATGGTACCTATTAGCTTCTGGGCTGTATCACACAACAAGGGGCGTTTTCACGTTGCGATTTTCTCTCATTTCAGGAAAGGCTAACATCTACAGAGAGAAATAGTTATATTAAGTAAAACTCTGCTGATTCAGTCAGAGTGAATATCGGCAAACAATTGCCGCAGCTGTGTTGCAATTGCATTCCGTTTAGGACAAGGCAATAACTTTGCTTTGCCTCGCTTTGCAAAAAAAAAATAGTTTCGACCACTGGGCGATACTAGTTCTAGTAAATCAACGAGAATTTCTCGCAATACAAAGGATTCATAATATTTATAATATTGTTTCATAATCTAGAAAAGTGTAGACTAGAAATTCTCGATCACTTTATCTTCCTAGATTATTTGATTACTTTATACGCATAACTCGGAAATCTATATTCCTAGTTCAGGGATTTAAAAAATAGCTACTTATTTATTTTAGACTAGCAGGCTACGCCCGCTTCGCTGGTCACTATATTTAAATGAATTTTCGAAAGAATTGAATTAATATTTATTTTTTTACACCACATTAACTAAAAAAAAAAAAAAAAAAAAAAAAAAAACTAAAAGAAAAGAAAATATACTGAAATTGTTCCAAACCTCGCTTCGGGGACCCGCTGTCTACGGCAGCTCTTTTCCCGCCCGCACTGTATCAGGTCTAGGTTTCCCATGCCTGCAGAAAGATTTTTCCGGGCACTTCAATCTGGATATTTATCGACGACAGGGGGGATCTGCTACGATTTAAGAACTACGATTTTAAAGATGACTGTATCTCAGCATTTATTAAATATTTTAGTTTTGAACCATGTATTTTATAGCCCATGCTATTTACACTTTATTACGATTTGATTCCGACCAATGTAACAATAATTAAAAAATAAATAAATAAATAAATAAATAAAACGTGATTAAAAAATAAATATAATATAAAGGAATTAATTACAAAATGAAAAATAAGAAGTTGTTCTACTATAAAAAATTAAACATAACTGTTATAAATACGTTTTTAAATTTAAAACTTATTATACTGAATTTTTTCTGCTGCATTACGATTTTATTTTCAATAAATATAACAAAAAAAAAGAAAAAAAAAAATCGCCTTTAAATGAATGTATTAAATAAAAATAAGTTGCGTAATAGCCGTTGCTAAGATACGCAGGCGATTGAAGCAAAACAATAAATCCGTGAAAAATGAAGCATTAAAACCAATATTTAAAATCGAAAAAACGTTAATTTAAAAAATTCAAATTCGAAATTCGAAAAAATCTCGATGAGGTGCACACCTTCAGGGTCCCAGGTACCTATATGCTAAATTTGGAAGCTCTGCGATCAGTAGTGTGATCACCAGAGCGCAGATACACACACAGACACACAGATACACAGACACACACACAGACACTTCTCTTTATTTATATAGATGAAAGCGGTATATATTTTTTTCTCAGTGTAAGGCATTTTTTTTTTTTTCAAATTATTATAGATTCCCTTTTTCTGTACTTGTATTTTTAGCTAAAAAAGTTCGGTTTCATACAGCTGACTGGGTTATTTAACATTTTCCAGTAGCGCTGAAAAGTGTGATTTCTGTTTGTCTGTCTCTTGGCGCTCTAACTTCCTTAAAACATTTTCAGAATTTCTTCAAACTGACATGTAATATTCAAGTTCGCTGTGGCATTTTCCCTATTGAAAATGATGTAAAAAGCAGGACAGGTTTGTGTACAGTAGCACCCAAAATAATTTCATTGCATTCTAATTGCATTACTTTCTCTTTCCTGGTAATTTTATTAATCATGTTTAAATTCCTTTGTACGTCGTAAATAATAGAAATTGATTCGTTATTCATATGTCTTGTATAGAATATTGTATGATTAACATTAAGGTTTACATGACCATACAAAAATATCGATAGATTAAGAGTTATAATTGTAAATTGCTGGAGTTACATTTTTGTTTGTGTTATGCGTTTTTAGTTCTCCATACGCGATTTTTCTCCATATGCGATTTTTATTCAGAAAAATATTTATTGAATTTACCTATTATCAAAATTTGTACGAAAGTTTTATTTTAAAAAAATAAAATTGAAATTTGTAAGTTTGTTAAATTAATTCATGGGCCAATCTTAATCATAATAAAATAACCCATCAAGTATGTATCAGAATATACTTGCTTTTAATTTTTTCCCCTTCATTCCACTAGCTACAGATAGTCTTGAGTATATAGTAAAATCATTAATATAGGCAATATGCAGATATAGAATGAGCTACTGAAGTAATTTACTTACACAAAATGCATTAAATTCTTTCAAAATCTGGTAAAATATTACCGAATTTGGCGCAAAAAATAAGTTTGCAAATGCAAAACCTGTTTACTGCTAATTCACCATTTTCAAATATTTCTATTTTAATCCAATAATTAATACCTTGCTTTTTGACTAACTGATAAAATTATAATTGAGGTATTTTTAATTATTCGCAGGTTTAACTCGTTTTCCTGCCATTTAGTTATTGATATGACAATAGTGAACAAAAGAAAAAAAAAAAAAATTAAAGGTATGAAGGTTTTCGTAAAGTGATTGTATAAAAGAATTGTGTATATGGTAGTTGCTATTCTGTGATCTTTACTTAAACGAAAATATTACCAAAAGCAACAAAGAGTGTAACAAAATGAAATCTGATTTTTCAATAAATAGACCAATATCTCAAAAATGAAGAAGATAACGAAATGGCTATTATTTACAAAATTCGTAATAATTTTTTCAACCAAAATTTAAACATATATACACATACTTTTTTAAACAGAAATGTTGTTTGATTTATTATAATATGTTGCATTAAAATTAGAATTATAATTAAGTAACTATACAACTATACAACAAAAATAATTAACCTTTGTCTAAGTAAATGGTTTAAATTTATCGCTGCGCGTATTTTTAGAAATACTTTAAAGCCTTTCTAAGAGATCCACTCATTGTGTCATAGAAAATTGACCTTTAGAGAAGTTGCTCTTTAATAAAAGTCTTTCAAAAAAATCATAGACAATTATTTCTATTAAATGTTTTTAATTATTCAAATTTGTATTATTTTTCTGTATATTTTTCTGCTAATTACTGATGTGAGGTTTTTTTTTTTTTTTTTTTTTTTTTAATGTTTTAGCAATGATTTTATTGTCGAAGAAATGTTTTATACACTAGAACACATTGTTCAGTTTAATATATTTTCTGAGCGAAAAATAGGTATCTATTAATCTAGAAGTTTCTTAGAAATATTTTTTGGCAGACAGAAGGTACACATTTTCAGTTTTATTTTTCAATTTCAATTTAATCAAATACCCTTTACTTTGCTATCTAAAATTAAGAATACTCATTTAGAAACCATTGCATATACACTTATTAGCTACGTAATGGTATAACTCAAAATTCACATCTCCAAACTTCAATTTCATCTCTTAATTTGCATATTTTGAAACATGAATTCTTATCATTTCATTTCTCTAGATATAATTACAGGAAGATTAAGCTCAGTTGACAATGATCCGTTCAAATCAAGGGAAAATCCTTTGTTTGTCAAATTCTGATCCCCGAAGAGAGGTACACAATTGTACACATGTCCATTTAACCCTTTAACGTTCATTGGTTTCACAGCGAAACCAAATATTTGACATTATTTAACAATTTTTATGCATCAGTATTTTTAACATTTCCCCCTAGTTTTTAATCAATTTTTAAACTTTTGTTTCTTCTCTGTTCCGTAGATATCAGCACTATTTCAAAATTTAATAAATAATGCTTCAAAGGAAGCTAAATACATAAGTCACTTGAAGTTTCTTAGTGGATGCGAGTGCGAATTGCTAGTTTGGTGATGCACTCATGTCTAGTTTTTTTATTTAATGAAGAGCTGGACTATTATTTTCACCTGAAACAACTTTTATGAGCTTTTATAGTCGATAATGTTTACTTACAAAGTGTTTTATTTATTAAATTGAATATTATTTGAATTTAGTAAGGTTAATTTATAGAAGTTTCAAATCAAAAATTTCTCGAAAAATAAAAATACTGTTCTTTTTTTTTTTTTTTTTTTTTTTAACATTTATGATCAGCTATGTGTCTAAAAGTCATTTTTTAAATTAGTTTAGTAATTTTTAAAATAAATTAAGTAGTGAACGTTAAAGGGTTAATAGAAGAAATATAATATTAAGTCCGATGGAAAAAAAAAATGACCTGTAAAAATTGACTCTAAAAAGAGGAAGCTTCAAGTAGAGATGGACTTTAAGAAAGTTTTCACTGTATTATTTATTCTGTTATTAGTGTTATTTTATATGAAGATGAAAAAAAAAAAAAGAATATATAGTAAATAAGTAGTGCTTGAGTTTTCAGTTTAGAAATTAATTTAACATGATTGTAAAATACATGCAGGTATATTTCATCGCGGATTCATCCGTGTAGTGAACAATTTTTCGGGAGGAACTCCAAAAGACGAAGCTTACTGTTCAAAATAGGAAAATATCCCGATGACAACAATGTTTTAACGTAGACGCTGCTCGTTTTTCTAAAAAGGTACATTTACATAGCTCGCCATCTAGCTGAAAAAGAAAGAAAAAAAAAAAAAAAAAATACATTTCTCGCTCGTCATCTTTCAACACCTTTTATAGAGCAATAAAAAAAGAAAAACAAAATTAAATATTTTATTTCATTAACACGTTGGGCGCCATGTCAGCCATTTTAGATTCTAGACATTTTGTCATACATCTCTAAGTACTGAAGAAATCCTCTTGAAACTTTAGGAATGTGCAGAACATGTTATACTTCAAACATTTCAGTGAATGTTTTACCCCGAAAGTAAAAGCAGTACCAATAAAAAATTAAAACGCTGAGCGCACTGTCAGCCATCGGTGGCTGACAGTGTCAAATAGGATATAAAGGCGCGTCAACCATCGGTGGCGGATATAAAATAAGATATAAAACTAAAAATATTACATTTAACGATTGAAAATTTATTAAAAATTTGCTTAATTTTTATTTATTACAGGAGGAATCATTATGGAATTTTAATGGATTTTAAGAATTTGCTTGGCGCTCAACGTGTTAAGCAAACTACAGGCATTAATTGCCAATCTCAAAAAGAGATATTTTAACTTATTAAAAAAAAAAAAAAGAAAAAGAAAAAAAGAAAGGCTTCTTAAGATAAAAAAGTACGTTCAAAAAGTGTAATTGAAAAAATAAAATTCGAAAATTTTCATTTTTGAATAAGGTATCCTTATAGTATGAAGAGACAAAAATCCCACTGAATTGCATGGGAATGGGGGAAGAGAGAGTCTGATTATTATCCCCATCTTAACACAGAATTATGGTAAGTTAATTTCGTATTTTCATTATTTTCCAACATATGCTATGTGAGGAAAATGTCATAAGCATGTAAAACAATCTGACTTTGAGATTTTGGTGTATCTATGCCTTTGGAGATCCCCTGAATTTACTTTTGTTATTTTTATGGTAATGTATAGGAATGTAAGTCATATGAAGTGTACTTTTTTTACATAGGAATTTCTGCTAGTGTTCGGACACTTTTGTTACCGACTGTACTTGCAAAGAAAAATTACAGAAAATTTAAAAAAGATTAATTTACTCATTTTTAGATATTTTCTCTTTGTCATAACTAATGGTCTTCCAACTAGTAAACTTAACCCTTTGTTGCACATTAATTACCTGGGAAACTTTAAAGGAAATTATTGTGTTTTTCCTATTTAAAATTGCCCCAGAAATCAGGGGAAAAAACTGTTTCATCGAAATTTTGCTTATTTTAAAAGTTATAGTTTGTCCACTGTAGTGGACAGTATGCATATAAAAACTGGATATCTAAAGTAGAAGTGGTGATGAAAATAATAAAAGCAGTCACTTTTTTCATCGATACACAAATGATCTTTGCATTTTACGCATGAATATGTAGATTTTCTTGAGCATAACTCCATCTTACATCTTCGAGCACTATTTGATATTCGTCTAGCAAAATGATCCACTCCATCGTAGAGGACAAAGCTTGGCTTTGGCTGACATTTTTTTTTTTTTTTTTTTTTTGTAGGTTTTTACACAGACATTGGTCTTTGTTTACGTAAGTCTTTCTGTATCTTGTTCATCAATTACTCTTGATACTGCTTGTATTAGTCCTCTGGCAATGGACAACTTGAAAAATCCTAGTTGCATAGAACATTGTGATATGACAGATTTGTAAAGAAGCCAAGAATTTATCATGGTAACATCTACAAAATGAAATAATACCCTTTTGTACCACTACAATGGACAAATGAAAACAGTCCTATATTAGCCTATGTTCATAACGTCCATTGTAGTTGACAAAAAGAAAAATACATCAATTTTCATGAAAAATAGCATCTGAAAATAAGTGTTCTATTCAAACATATTCTAAAATGTCTAAAATTACTATTTCAAAGTGCAAAATGTCAAAATAAAAAAAAAGTTTAGCACTTATATACAATGTTTACAGTGAGAAATCATACTGATTTGGAAGTAGAGGTTGACGCTATTTTCAAACTAGCAATGCAATCTGTAATTTTATATTATGCTGCTATCTATGAGCAACAGTTGAAAGCTTAAATAATACAGAAAGAATAAACATTGAAACCAAATCTGTAAAACCATTTGTGTGAAAGGAAAAAAAATTAAACTTTTGTCCACTACAGTGGTCACGATGCAACAAAGGGTTAATTGTGTATTTAAAAACAAAATATTATAATGTTGTAAAATATCAAATTTTCTATCTCTAAATTCTATGTGTAACTTTTATCTGTAATTTTTCTTCATTCCGTATTTTTACTTTTTGAAGATAATGCTTTTTTACGAAAAATTAAAACAAAATGATTCTATACATTTCAGCTGATAGCTAATACACTGCATCACTCTTGTTTTTTTCCTTATCATACAATTGTAGATAACAGTAGTACTATAAACTCTTTAACCTTAAGTAACTTTTTATAAGAGGATAGAAAACCTTATATTCAAATCGCTATTTTTTTTCCCTGCTCTTTATGTCATTTTGTATAAAAGAATGTCATTTATTTCATGTTTTTTAGATTGTAGTTATATGTGATACGGTGAAAATCAAGTATAATTTTTTCCACTTGAAATACTTATGTGTTTTCCTTCAAACGTTTAGTGTTTATTAAAGGATAATCTTTTCGATGAAAGAATTTTCTATCTGGTTTTCATATATTTTTATTTTTTTTCGTTCTTTTGTTTTTCTTACACACACATATATACTGTTGAACCCGTTTAAGTGGTTCTCGCTTAAGAAGTTTCCCCGTTTAAGAAGTTCACATTTTCAATAACAAATTTCTATTATACTAAAATCTCCTTTTTAATAAGTTCTTTACACTGCCAATTTTACTTTCGAATTTTCGATTTTTTTTTTCTCTTTTGTCTAATATATAAAAATATTTTTGAAAGATAAAAAGAGGATGGCGAGGCAAAGTTATTTTAAAGCACATTTAATGAACATTAGTAACAAACAAATAATACGATGCTAAATAGAGAGAAAGTTAAAAAAAAAATCAACAGGAGAGGTGATAAGTATTACTAGAAGAATTATTTTAATACTTAAGACAGTCAGTCTGTTTTCAATTACAGATTGCTGAAAAAAAAAGATGAAACAAATGACCATACATGATTTTTTTCTGTAAAAGGGATATCGATAAATGTTAAAGATAAATGTTTTACGTTAAACATTAAATTAAATGAATAAAAGTGAGGTGTACGTATATTAATTTTAATTTATTGATTGTTTATCATTGTGTTCAAATTAAATAGTAGAATTCCTCTTTTTTTTTTTTTTTTTTTAATAAAATACTGTACATATGCTTTTAATAATGTTAAAAACCACTTGAATAATTCTTACTAAAAATTATAATTTTTTTTTTTTTTTTTTTTTTTTTACTATTTTTATTATTATTAGTCTTTTTTCTTAAAAAACTTTTCAGTTTAAGAATTTTTTTTTCTTTCTACTTTCTTGGCAAACTTCTTAAGCGGGTTTCGCTGTACATATATATATATATATATATATATGTATATATATATATATATATATATATTTTTTTTGTCTTCTATCCCAAGCGGATGACAGTTAAATTGTAACCAATTGTGATTTACGCTGTAACGGCGAGCGGGATTTTGTTGTTTATATTTGTAAAAATATGAGAGCGAACTTTTTTGACTGTTTACGTAAGATCTCCCCCCCCCCCCCACCTTACTTTTCCACACACACAAAGACGTTTTAACCAATAAGTCTTTGAGAATCCTCTGAATTTCAAAGGGCACTCTAAACACAATAATAAGATTTTTCAGTTATTCTTTTTTTTTTTTTTTTTTTTTTATAAAAAAGGAAAGAAAAGAATGTTTGAAATATTTAGTTGAATCCTAAAAAAAATTCTTTTCACAATGACAGAACATTGCAAATAAGTGCATCAGTCACCGCTTAATAAAATAATTTTGGCTCAGAACAAATGTGATTTTAATAAACGGCGGGTACTGTATTATAACAATGGAAATATATGTGTATCAAATATTTAAAAAAATTAAAATGAAATATTGAAATTATTTAACTGTAAATGTTTTGAAAAAACTGCATTTAATTATAAAATTATCTATAAATAAGTAACATTAAAATATCTCTCTATACAGGGTGTCCCTGAATTCATGAACCAAACTTTTAGGGTAGGTAAAACACATATAAAGAAACATCTTTTATCTAGCAATATGGGATCAGTAAAGAAAAGTGTAGGCGGAAAAACAAGAAATGCATCGCACAGAATGGGAGAAAAAAGAGGAAAAGTAAAATATCCATAATAGAAAACAGCATGGAAAAATGAACAATCGCAAGTATGTAAAATACACTATTAACACCAGTCAGAAAAATAAAGTAAAAATAGACAAGAAAAAGATACTAAAGTGGCGAAGGGTAGGCTCGGGTCTCGCTGAAGATTTTCATTTCCGACCTTACATTGCTATACAAAAAATGCTTTTTCATATGTATTTCACGTGACCTTAAAGTTTGTTCCTTAAATTCAAGGACACCCTGTATATAATACGTTTTTATGTGTTAAAAGTGCTGTTTATTTATTTATTTATTTATTTATTTATTTTTAATTTTAAAATTATTACATATCAAGGTACTCAGTAGAATAAAAAGAAGTGGTGGGCCTCCATGTGGAACTTGACACTTGCCCCTGTAACGTACGCCGTTGGTACCTAATAGGCCACTTTAAACTTCGCTAATGTATTTCATTTGAAATAACTGAGCCTTTTTATAAAATAAGTATACAGTTTAATTTTACTTGTATTCACACTATTTACACACTGTATTTCACTTGTATTTAAAAAAAAAAAAATCATATAGTTAAACAATTGCCAAAGGTTGGAGACCATTTCTCCCAATCATCACACAAGAGAGAAAATATCCAACTTCCAATTCATAGAACAACCGAGATTTTTCTTTACTTCTCGTGCTCTTTTTAAACAGTTCACGTTCTTTTTAATTTTCATTATTTTTTCTTTCTTTAATAATTAATTGTTGAACCATGGATGAATATTTTATGCTTCTTGGAATACTTAGCAGGCTGTGACGTCACACACCCCTCCCCTCTAAAAAGTAAATAAATAAAAAATAAAAATGAAATAAATTAAAATAATTTTAACAATTTTTCATCAATTTTATCATAATGTTACACCTTTTCATTATAGTAATCCTGCTAAAAATTTAATGGCAGGATTATTACAACTTTTTTTTTAAAGAATATCTAATGGGGATGCTTATTTTGGGGTAACGGGTAAGTAATAACTCTTTAAAAACTATAAATCTGTTAAAAAATAAGTTTGATTTTTTTTTTTTTAATAAATAGGAAAATGATGTTAACCAGAGCGCAAGTATTTTCTATTAAATTTAGCAGATTTTATTTTTTTAAGAATATAATTTTTAATAACTATTATTATTTCAAGTGCATGTATAAGTAAAATAAATATTTAAGAAAATAACTGGGTTTGAATCATCTTTTCTCCATTAAAAATTTTCGGATCAGAAACGAGGTTACCTTGACCGATGATTAACTCAACTAACCTTGCTCTGTTGGCCAACCGTTGTAAGAAACTCTCTTTCATGCCTGTCCTTTAAAAAATCAATTAAAATCGAATTCTTCTAAATAAATCAAAGGAAAGAAAGAAATTGTATAAACAAGCATCTATTTTCGGAATACCCAATTATTGTTTCGAATCCTAACATAAAACCGGAAGAAGACTTTTATGATGCAGGGCGAGGGCTCTGTTGCTCCTCACTGCTTCCAAAGAATACGATAAAAAAGAGGTTAGAAAAGGTTTTCAAATTTTCTTAGTTTTGGTCTTTTTGTTTCATATTAATCCGTTGCAACAAAATTACAGTTCTGTTGTTTTAACATTTATAGAGCGATACTTTGTGGTCATTGAAATCTACCTTTTAGTGGTTATTGAAGTAAATCGCCTAGTTTCTTACATACAATTCTAACCAGGTAGCACACAAAAGATTCTTAGCTCATGCGGTTTTGATTTGAATTGCTGAGATGGATACTACGGAATGAAGCTAAATTTAGATAGCATTGTGAAGCTTTCTTTCAACTTCCATGAATATTTATACTATTGTCAATACAACACTTTTTTGTTCTTTTATAAAATGTGTGACTTTTTTAAGAAGGTTCATTTATTAGAAATAAGATGAAGGGCTCTTAAAATTAACAATTAAAAATTAACAATTAAATGTTCTAAAAATAAAACTATTACAATAATTGTTCAGCTATATTTAAATTTACTAACTATTGTCCAAAAATAAACGGGTATTATTATCCAAAAAAAACGGGTATTTACAAGCTCCGGAATAAATTAAAATTTTGGCATGTCTGCAGTAATGTTTAATATATAGCACATAAATTAATTTCCAGATTCTAACTCGGCTTCATCCTAGGTACATTTTTCATTGTTTTACATCCTACAGAATATAAAATACAAATATTTTTACTATACTGTTTATATTTTCATTGTTTGTATTGCGTTTTATATGCAATGCAATCGCGTTTTAAAACCAGAATATATCATTTACCCCTTATTTCTAGCCTAATAATTTGCACTAAATGCCGACGATAGCAGAGAGTATACTGTATTTATATGAAAACATAAATAAATAAATGAAATAAAATAATACGGAGAGTTTAAAATGAGTCAGTAGTGAACAGGATAAAACCCAACAGTGGACAGTTTTTTGTTCCAGTAGTGGGCACCTTTGAATTTTTGCGGAAATGGGCAAAATAAAAAGCGATTCTATTGAATATATGTTGGAAACGAACCTAACTAACTAGTTCAATACAGAACCCAGAAAAAATTCGGAAAATAAGACTTAAAAATATCACGAGATTATCAGACAATTGAAATGAATTCCCATTTCGTTCTGCCTTCTACATTAATGGTGACTGATTCATGGCCGCAATGTCTTCCAGGTAGCGTAATTAATATCTCTGGGTGTTGCCGAAGCGGAGAAACCATCATCTCCACAGATGATAAAAATTGTGATGGCATTTCTCTGATCACACCTATGGGTGAGACCCAGACCATCGCCAACTGCTCTTGCGTAGCTAGTATCTAGTATGACGTTGAACCAAACATCTTTCAATAAGTTCTGTTAGAAGTTAAACCAACCCCAATCCATCACAATCCGTTCCGTTTTCTAAATTTGAAAGATTACTGTGCTGTGCTCGCTTTAAAAGTCAAATGAGCCAGTACTAATACTGTTCTGTGATAATTTTAAATACAGAATTAAAAATTTAGCACAATAAATGATTTTGTCATACTTAATTTAGTCATTCGAAGGCAAAAGTTAAAATAAATCAGCTTAAAATAAGCAAAAGCGAAGCAAACAAAAATTTTATTTCTTTATTTAAAACTACAAGTAAAAAGGGCAAAATGACAGAAAATTTAGTTTTTTTTTCCTTTTCAATTAAACTAATTGTATTCTAAAGCTTATGACTGGTGATATTTGTAGTTCAAAATATTAATAGTACAAGAGTTTAACACCAACCCTCAATACGGCTCGAACCTATCAAAAATTAAAAAGCATGTTTTGAGTGTTTAAATTAAAAAATGTCCACTACGAGTACAAGGTACCCTAGTTTAGAATTTTCCCCCTACTTTAAAATGCTCACTGCATATAGGTATATGTATATTAAACAATACACACTTATACAGGGCTGCCCTAGGCGACCTTTTTATATTCTTTTTGTACCACTATTTCTAAAAATTAAGATTTATAATATATTTTCGCAGCTAAATTTGCACTTTGCCAATCAAGAACCTATCAAGAATTAGAAAGCTTGTTTTCAGTGTTTTAAATTTAAAAGTGTCCACTACGAGTACAAAGTACCCTAATTTAGAATTTTCACCCTACTTTAACCTACTTTAGAAGGTTCACTGCATATAGGTATATATATTAGGTCTTTGCATAAATTCTTGCGATTTTTTATTGCTTCATTTCATAAAAATACATCAAATCAAATGATAATTTTTAATCAAACTACTCTCCGTTACTTTCTACAACCTTTGCCCATTTTTCGGGCAACAAATGCATACCACGGCGATAGAAGCTCTCGTCTTTGGAGGCAATAAAATGATCTGCGTCCGCACGAACTTTTGCAACGACCTAATATAAAACAATACACACTTATACAGGGCTACCCTAGGTGACTTTATTATATACTTTCCGTACTATTATTTCCAAAAATTGAGATTTATAATATATTTTCGCAGCTAAATTTGCACTTTGCCTATATAAATTAATTATAAATTTTATGTTATGGTTACGGTAATAGTGATGGTACGAAGGTAATAAAGAAAAAGTCGCCGGTTGTAGCCTTGCTTATACAAAAGAAAAATATTGTTTTAATCATTAAAGTCACACTGTTTACAATCACACCTGTTTGTAAAAATATATCTTCGCATACAAATTATAAAATTAAAAAGATGTTTTTATTAAAATTAGTTTATTTAGCAACATATCTAACATATTAGCCCAAAATAATTATTTCTTTCAATGTAGAAGTGAGTATGTTTTTAGTTCCACAAATTTTATTTTTATTTATTTATTTATTTATTATTATTCTTTATTAAATGTAATAAATGAATCTCATTTTGAAAATACTATTATTTTGTTTGACTAAATCTATTTTAGCTATTATTATTATTATTATTATTTTAAAGTGTTTCATCATTGTAAAATTAACAGGAATTTTAACAAATATAAATGCTAGTGAAAAGTCATATCAGGAAAATATCACATCCGTCACAAAATTTAAAAAATAATAATTTGAGAAAACAATATTATATACAGAGTGATTCTAATTAAAGTTACGATTTCAAATAATTTTAAAACTACCCATCAGAGCAATTTGATATTTTACCACAGCAATCGTGAGGCAATGCAATTTTGTTTGGGGGAGGAAAAAAGTAGTTCCAACATGTTCCTATAGATGGCGCTGTCAGAGGAAACGCCTAAATGGCCTCATTAAACACAGAAATGTTGTTAATAACACAATGGAATAGCAGGAAACAATAGACTTCAGGGGTTTACTACAATGTTTTTAGCAAAAGACAAAAATTCGTGTTTACAGCGGAAACAGTCATGGTGAAAAGGGAAAAAGAAGAGCTTCATGAAACAAATACTTTACGGATAATTAACGGCATATTTTGGAACTTTTTTTTTTTTACCAAACAAAATTTTATTTCCTCACGATTGCTGTGGTAAAATATCAAATCTCTCTGATGGGTAGTTTTAAAATTATAGCGTTTCGAAATTGTAAATTTAATTGTAATCACCTGTACAATAATATTTGCTGAATGTGGTATGTTAAATAATAACATATTCGGCAAATTATGCATTTAAAAAACACGTTAAAATGAGTTAAAATATCACACCTGTCATTGTAGAATAGTAGATATACACATAAATAAATGCTAAAATTGTTTGACTCGACAATTTCAGTTAATCTGATATATTAATTATTTTTAATAGCTATTTTTTTTTTTTTTTCTGATCAATACACTCACAAAATGCATGTAAGGTATACAGCGTATGAAATTAAGCCCCAGTATTAAAAGAAAGAAAATTTTCATCAAAACAATCTTCATTTCTGCGCGTGGAGAACGTACATGTGGCCATTTATTCAGAGAGAAATACTGTGGAGAATCTATTTTTAACTCGTCTTTAAATAGTTTCCAACATTGTAGACAAATGCCTGGTATCTATCTTCCACCATGCTGGATTTTTAAAAATTCAGGTAAAGTAAATTTTCATATTTGTATTTAGTGCATGATAGTAAGCACATGTTGTTTTTATCGTAAAACAAAATGGAGGTCGTAGTAAAGTTTTGCAATTCTTCTTTTTCTGTTTTCTTTAACGAGACTTGGCACTTTTACGGCACTACTGAATATATAGGTTTCATATAAAGGCTTATGTTTTCATTTAATAATGTATAAATTGAACTGTATTAGGTTTTTTTCAATAAAATATATATTCAGGCACCAATTTTTATGGTTTTTCATTTATTTTTTTACAGATTTGAAATCTTTAAATTGCGTTTTGTCAGTTTGAATTTTTTAATGGGTTCATGATTATTAAAATATTAAAACTTCTACAGATATTAAAAAAAAAGGTTTAATATTTTTGTCGGATATTTAATGGAACTTACTTAAAATACTTAGGGATAGGTTTTGAAATTTATTAATTAGTTTTCAAGAGAAAAAAAAATTGAAAGTACCTGTCTAGTTAGAAATTTGAGGAAAAAAAAAAAAAAACCTTGCTTTTATTTATATTTATATTTTTAATATTTATATTTTTAATATTTTTCTTTTTAAAGATATTGAAAATTCGATCCCTAATTCTTTTAAGTAGGTTCTATCAATCATTTAAAAGAAATATGAAGATTTTTCTTAAATATCTGTAAATGCAAATTGAGAAAATATAATTTAAAGGCAGATCTGTTAAAAAATAAAAAAAAAAAAATGTATCAAAAACCATAAGAATTGTTGTCTGAATATATACTTTATTAAATAAACCTAATGTAGTTTAATTTACAAATACAGTAACCGCCGCTTAATACATTCACTGGTTAATAAAATTAGCCGCTTAATCTTATCAAATTGTCAGGACCGGAATCAAATCAATACAAACTACATTTAAAGCTGCCGCTTAATAAAATCAGCATCATCGCCGGTTTATAAACTCAAAAAAATTTCCTCAGCAGCAAAAATATCATTTATGCACACTAAAAAAAAATTTTGTTTTCATTGTGATTTCTTTCTTTTTCTATTCTTTCTTTCTTTTTTTTTTTTTTTTTTTTTTTTTTGAAAAATAAATTAAAGCACAAAAATCCTTCCTTTTTTTCTCGTTGTTGAAAATTTTTCACTTTGCACTGTAGTTACAAATTAAACACGCCCCCATAAATTATCTCCGTAACAATTTCAAGGAATGTATTCTTCAAAGCGCAGTAATAAGTTACAAATTTTATTTCATTTGCAAGTGATACATATTTTTTTTTATTCTTAATTATTAAAAGACAATTTCTAGTTCTTATTTTGAAATAACTATAAATCAAGAGGTTTTAATGGAAAGATTTTAAATTTATAAGAAAAGCGTGAACTTTTGGTAAAGTAATGATGATTTTCCTCAAAGGATGCGCATAGGAACTTGGAATGTGTTTAATTTAATTATATCAAGGAAACAAGTAATTAATTATCTATCTAAAATTAATTAATATTATTTATTAATTCCAATGAAATTTCTTTTAAAATTCGGGGAATTAATACCTTTTTCTTGAGTGCAGGAATGTTTGCCGGATATAAAAATCAGCCGCTTAATAAAATCACTTTGGCTCAGGACGAATGTGATTTTAATAAGCGGTGGGTACTGTATTCTATAGAAACAGAAGCTTTTATATGAAACCTAATTTAATGGTGCCGGCAAAAGTGCCAAGTCTCCTATTCAATTTGATTTCCCCCCCCCTTTTTTTTTAATAAAACATGAAGAAAATACATAGAGTAGGTGCTTCAGTGATTGGCATGCTCCAGTAATTGACATCTATCCCGAAATAATTAATAAATAAGAAAAATAATAAAATAATGTATTTTACATATAAGAATTTTAACATTTTATGTTAAACACTGGAGCATAGGGTGCTAATAACTGGTAAAATGAATAACTTGCAGTGTCAAACACTGGAACATAGGGGGCCAATGAAAAACTGGCAGTGTCAATTACTGGAACATTGAGTGGGTGTCAAATAAAAATTCATTAAAAAAAATAATAATTGTTATCAGATGTATGTATTTTAACATATATTACTAACATTTGGATTTAAATATCATATTTCATTATTTTTAATGTTCAAATCAGCATATTTATTTTCATACCTATATATGCGGTAGAGAAAATATTGTTTTGGGGTCAATTTTTCGAAATTAGGGTTTTGTTAAATTACCCATTATAAAGTTTACTTAATCCAAGAATCAAATTCTTAGTGTTTGGTGTACGTGTGTTTGTGAACGTGACAGACACGAATATACTACAGTACAGTAAAAAAAAAAAAAAAAAAAAAAGAAAGAAAGAAAGGAAAGGAAAACGAAAAGAAGGAAAGAAAGAAAAATGGGTATATGGAGTTTTTCATTCTCTTTTAGTACATAAATTTTATTTGCTAAATTATCTGTGTGTGTTCCTGTTTATATTCACTCGGGAAAAGACATCCATAAGAGAGTAAAATGGCCGTTTTTTCCCGAGTAAAAAGGAATAACTTTTCCCCCCTCAATGATCAATTACGTCTTATTGCTATATCTATGTTATTATCAGAAGTAGTAATACAGATGCCATTTTAATGAAAATATTCCACGATCAGAATGAGAATATCTTTAGATTTTTGTTTTTCCACCATGGATAATAATTTATTTTTCCTTGTGTCGAATGTGACGTCATATATTGTAATTCTGCCTCGTATGATGTCACAATATTTACTTTTTAAAAGATTTTAATTTTTAAAAATTGTTAACAGTATATTTTTCAAGATAACAAAAAAAAAAAAAAAAAAAGAAGAAAGAAAGAAAAGAAGAGAAGAATAAATTACATATTATAAATATATTATTGCAATTCTGTCTTAAAAAGAATTCGATTGAATAAAAAATATTTGAGGAAATTTCCTTCATTGATTATTATGGTTTTGTTTTGTAACCTAAGCAGTTGTACCTACGTTTAACCATTTTAACTTCTTGAGGCCGAATAAAAAGAAAAACATTTGGTCTATATTGTCTGAAAGAAATAACAAATAGGCTTTCGTTCTCCGGGGCGCAGCTTGAGGATGGGGGGAGGGGAGTCTTTTTCTAAATTCCTCATTAATCAACGAAAAAGGAAAATGATAAAATACTTTTATTTTGTACCGAAATTTTCAGGCCCGGGCCCGGCCTGGCCCGTTGGAAAGTTTTGCTTACCCGGCCCGGTATGAAATAAAAAAATTCGGCCCAGGCCCGGCCCGGCCCGGACAAAAAGTGATAAAATCAGGCCCGACCCGGCCCGACCCGGCCCGATTCAAAAATATGTAAAATTACAAAAGAAAAAAAAAATGCCTTTCTACGAAAAATATTTTTAGTATGTGTTTTGCAGGGGTTTTATATAGCTAAGCAATATAATGTTCTTTAACAAACTGCTGAATGTTTACAAGATATCTATATATAAACGGTATTTCATTATTACAGACGTACAGAAGGCACAAAGACAGGCAGAAAGTCAAATCGAAAATATTAGCATTCCTCAAACAATATAGAAAGATATTTAAAATGGTTAATAGTACTAAAAATACACTTTCAACCACTTCCTGTTATATACCGTAATGTATCCAAATCTTTCATGTGATCCGGTAAACAAAACTTTAATGCTAATACCATATTCAATAAAAAAGATGCTTTTGCACATGCTAAAATTGATGCTACTTTCATCCAGTGCCCCGGAGAAAAGAAAAAGAAGCCTTAGAGGAAAAGTTACAGCATAAGGATTTTTATGGCCTTTATACCACCTAAACACTACAGACCATAGAAAACAAAGCCTTATATACAGTAACGTATCTAATTTCTTTTGTTTGTTACATGTACGCAAACTGATAGTAACATGCATATTATTTTGAATTAGAAACCATCTAATATTACTTTAAATAAAATATGTTAATTTCAAAACATGTTTCAAATATTTGCGGAAAATCAGATTGCAGAAAAACAGTCAAGCTGATAGACAATTAAATTGTAGTTACAGATACCTTTTAACAAAATAAAGTTTTATGTGACATACCAGACTGTAAAATTATGTAAAATAAATGACTGAAAAAGTATTTTATCATTTTCCTTTTTCGTTGATTAATGAGGAATTTAGAAAAAGATTCGGGCCAGGCCGGGCTCGGGCTTAAAATTTCCTCCAGGCCCGGCCCGGCCCAGCCCGAGTACACACAAAAAATATTGAGCCCGAGTCCGGCCCGGCCCGATCCCACAAAAAAAATTTAAGCCCGAGCCCGGCCCGGCCCGAAAGCAAATTGAAAAATTCTGCCCGAACTCAGCCCGGGCTCGGGCTCGGGCCGAAAGCCCGGCCCGTACAGACCTCTAGGGGAGTCTTCCCCCCCCCATTGCTTTAAAAAATAGGGCGGCGTATTGAAGTTTCCAGGGGCGTTGTTTTGCGCTTTAAGGTTCATTTGAAAGTGGTTCATAATTTTGCTAATTATTGTTAGTTACCAAAAACACTTAAGAATTTTATGTATCACAAGCTGACCAACTACACTCATGTCCATAAATTAAGGATAATGCTGAATGCGGCAAATAAAGGTTCAGAAGCAAAACAAACAGGACTTATTCATAAAGCCCATTTATTAAACAAAAGATCAAGAACGGAAAAAGGTGGTTTATGCATGATACCATTTATGAAAAACAACAACTTTTCCTCCCTGAAGCATTTACAAAAAATATCTCCCTTACAAAATCTTAACATTACATGGTTAGTATGATGCTCAATACATTGTATGTCTCTCAGATGTTGAAATACAGTCCTTACAATGCCCAGAAATGCTGAGTATTAAATTATCGATCTGATCTTGGGGAAGATTATTCCACTCAGTAAGCAATGCTCTCCAAAGTTCCGGTACACACGTAAGAGGTGGTTGACGGGCTACAACTCGTCGGAAAAGCATGTCCTACACATGCTATATCTGATTCTAGTCAAGTGAGAATGCTGCCCATTCCATGCGGATGACAGCTTCACATTGTAGGCATCCGTGTACAATGTTTGCACGTTGAGGACGCACATTGTCATCCATAAATACGAATTCTGGGCCCATGGCACCCCAAACAAACATGCATGTTGTTCCTGAATGATGTCCCGATAAATTTGGCCTGTCATGGTTCCGATTTGAACATGCAGATGTGTTCTGGTGTCCAATATGATCCCCCCTAAACGTGCACTCCCCCCCCCACAGTAACGGTGTCGTTCAATGGAGTTATTTTGGTGGTAACGGGTACCTGACGTTCTACATATGAAAGTCTGGCGTGAATCACGCTGAAAGTTAAACCTGGACTCGTCGGAAAACATCACATAAATAAGCCCACTGTGCCGCTGTCCACATTGCATGCTCTCTACTCCAAGTTAACCGCTGGCAACAGTGCATTGCCGCGAGCGGAACACATCTAATAAGCCTGCGAGAATATAGACCAATATCTCCCAAACGTCTATACACGGTTTGCCTTGAAAGTGTGGTATCCGTGACTGCAGACAGCTGATAAGACAGGTCTGATGCTGTGCTTTTTCTGTTTATTTTGACAGTTACTGCCAAATACCGGTCGTCATTCGGTATTGTAACTCGGGGCCGACCAGTACTGTAATGTCGACTAGCATTTCCATCATTTTGGAATCGTTGCAAAAGCCTAGAGATGGTACTTTGGGCAATTCCAAGTTCTTCCGATACCTCTATCTGAGTATGCCCACATTCTAGTCGGCCGATAATTCTACCACGTAAAAAAATATCTGCATGCGTCCTCTGTGTCATAACTATTCGGTTGTGGCCCTGAGCGGCATACAGAACGCTTGTGAACAATTTTCCTTCTTTGCTCCAATTCCTTATCTACCCCCTTCTTACACTTTCGTCATTGTAACATCATATCTGCGTCATCTGATGTCTTAGTATAATTTTCATATTATTCTTAAAAATATGTGTGGTATTTCTACAGGTGAAATTTTTGCATTAAAGTTCGATTTCCGTGTGATTCTGAATTATCCTTAATTTATGGACATGAGTGTATTTCACTGACCAGAAAAAGAAGTTTGCGTTAAAATGTTTGAGTGTAGGAAACTCCCGCCAGGTGGCGCCTGCGGCGCTGTCTTAACTAATTACACGCCTAAAACAGCCTTTTTAAACGTGTATAACAGCCTGTTTTTCTACCGTGCAAACGACCCTTAAAAATTCTCATCGCATTCACGACACTTAAAAAAATCTGATCATAACAAATTCCTGTTTAGGGGCACCTGTGGCATGATTTTCCGTTATAAACACTTACAATATTATGTTCGCTTACCCTACAAAAGACTGTTGAAAATTCTGATCACATTCAGGACCCTTTAAGAATAAGTTAGTAGCAAACTCCAGCTGAGCGGCGCCAATCCCTGCTCAGGTACCTACAGAGGCATACTGAGGTTTCTGGGGGAGCTGTTTTGGCCCTTGAAGTTTATTTGAAAGTGGATCATAATTTTGTTAATTATCGTTAGTTACCAAAAACACTTAAGATTTATGTATCAGAAGCTGCTTTCGGCGACCAACTGGTTCACCGACCAGCAAAAAAAGTTTTCATTAAAATGCCTAACTGTAGCAAACTCCTGTTAGGTGGAGCCTTCGGCGCTCTTAACTAATTAGATGCCTAAAACAACCTTTTTAAACGTATAAGAATGTCTTCCTAACATGCAAACGATCCTTGAAAATTCTCTTCGTATTCACAACCCTTAAAAAAAATCTGATCATAACAAATTTCTGTTTCGGGACGCCTAAGGCATGATTTCCCATTTTAAAAACTTACAATAGTCTGTTCGCTTACTATAATACAGACTGTTGAAAATTCTGATCGTATTCGGGATCCTTTAAGAATAAGTTAGCAGCAAATTCCATCTGAGCGGCGCACTTTCCTGTTCAGGCACCTACAAACAGGATGTTCGCTTACCATGCAACGACCCTTGAAAATTCTGACCTTAGCAAATTCGTGCTCTGTGGCGACTGCGGCGCCCTTCTCCCATTTCAGACACTTACAACTGATTCGAAAGTATGTGCAATCACTTTCTCACCTCCAAAATCTTAAAATTGCGATTTTTCAAAACCTTAGCTTGAAAAAAAAAAAAAAAAAATAAATAAATAAATAAATAAAAAATAAAATAAAATATGCAGTTTATTGTATGTTATGGCTATTCTATAAAGACGAAATTAGATGAGGTTTGATTTGATTATAACGATTTCTCACTAACAATTTTTAATTCTAAGTGATCCTTTAAGCAAATTTTTTATTTTAGTTTCATCGCTAACAGGTTTTGAAATATCTATATGTCTACAGAATTCAACTAGTGTTTCTTGATATGAAATAGCGCAGGAAGCTGATTTAATGTCGCATTGATAGGTACATATTGTGCAATTGGCGATGGTTTGGGATTAACGCGCCAGTGGCGGTCCGAAGACAAGCCATCACACTTTTTATCTTTTACGGAAGGGATGGCTCCCCCGCTTCGGTATCCCCCAGAGGTATTATTTGCACGGAGCATGGAGGTTATTGCAGCCACGACAGATTTTACGTGCACCAGAGACTGATGTTCATGATGGTCCTCAACTGGCTCAATTATTGAATCCGCAAACTTTCTATTGCGAGATCGACGTTCTACCAACCAAACTACCACAACAATATGGAATAGCATATATAGTGAGTAGTTGAAAAGAGCCGTGGTCTCTTAGGGAGGGATGTGGGAAATACTAGCCCATTGATGGAAAAGAAATTGCCATTAAGCCTGTAGCTAAAAATTATCGATTACAAATATTCGGCTTATGAAAGGTGTTTTTTCAAAAAGGTTGCACTGTAATCACTAAATTTGCTTAAATTTGACATGAGCAATTGTAATTAGGAAGCTAAACTTATTAGAAACAGACGAATGGATGCAATAATAAGTATGTGCCAGTAAACATTAAGTAAGCATTTAAATAATAAATTCAGAAATTCAAAATTTCCATGTAAAACACTTTCTGGGTAATTGCTATTATATCCTTCCAAAAGAAAAGAATCGCTATCAGCAATTTTATTTACATGACGAAGCATGTCTCTAAAAACTTCTCTATCTTATTTGCCTCTCAATACGACCGATCAATCTTCTTCTGGACATTTCGATAGCGAAAAATACTGTACATATCGCAACAATATAGCAGCAGATGAAAGAAATGAAATTACACTCACTTCTCTTGCTAGACAAATAAAATAAAAGAATGAAAAATAAATCTAGAAAATAAGCTAAATCACCAGTCACTGAATTGCATTTTAAAAAATTGCACATGCAGATAACTTTCTTCAGTAGTAATTTTAAATACAAAAGAATGCGTGTAAAAAATGAAATACTGCAGCTTATTTTTTTGTTTCTAAGTAAGATATAGTCGACTAGCGGCCGAGTAGTTCTGCGCTCAAAGCTGGTAGATGTGAGGAGCCGGGTTCGATCTAAGGACGCGCTCATCATCCTAGCCATTCGAAATTTTCCGTGGCTTTCTTCAAAACTTGCATAAATACAGGCTAAGACCCCATAGAAAGACCTCCACAGAAAGCACTCTCCTTCAGGCCTAGGACCCTAAAGCAGTCAATCGGCCTTTTTCCAAAACACCTAAATAAGATATAAATTTCTGTACAAAAAAGATTTAATTTAGGACATCGGGACTTTTTTTTTAAAGTTCGTTTTCCCCCATAAAGGCATGCGGTAATTGTGTCGCGTTCCTTAGCAATGGCTACAACATTTCTTAAAATATTTTTCGCACTATATGGGGAAAAAAGAAAAACGTTTTTTAATTTGTTTAAATATACAAAATAATAATAATAAATAAATAAATTACTGACTTTTTCACTTTAAGAGTGAACAATACCTAATTTCATAATAAGAAAACACCACAGAACTGGCGTTTAAAAGCAATAATTACAAAACTTTGAATAAACTCTATAAAATGCAAGAAACTCGCAATAATTGTTTCGAGTCGAAAGAACACACGACCCTTCGTCAGGCTAATCTCATGTCTGGTAAAGAAGAAATTTTACTGTATCTTTTGTGGGATTCAACTTAAAGTGAAAAAAGATACGATTACTTACAGAATTATAGGTTCTCATTGGAATGGATAGGAAATTTTGACAATTTGAAGTAATAAACTGACCACAGACGCCGCGTAGTAAGGTGCATTTTCAGCGTAAAATGCTGTTTACGGAAATGTCCAAGATACCTCCAAAATAGTCGGTCAGGCAACACTTTTATGAAGATTGTGTTTTATTTCGAGTTAATTGATCCCTTGAGCATAATAATTTGTCTGACTGTTTGAAAAGTTATGCACATCCGTACCATAATGTACGGAGATTGTGTCACTGTTTTAAAAGTGTGATTTTCATTAAGTCGGTCATATTTTTCGTTGTCAGTTCCGCGTGTTTTCTTTAGCTCGAAATAAGTTAAACTTGACTCATCAAAGAGAAACAGTTCAGCCCAATAATTAACTAATCATTTTTTTTATTTTTTTAGCCATCTGAGGTCATGGTTTCCTAATTTTCTTCACTAAGAATGGAATTTTTTCAAATTTTCTGTCATTTAAACCTGCTTTGTTTAATAGTTGCTGTACTGTAGTTAAAGAAATTATGCTGCTAAACACTTTTTCTGAATCTCTTTTATGTTCTAAATGTAATACAAACCGATTTTATAAGAAATGGCATTTTAACTTACGGTCATCTCGCTTGGATGAACAACATGGCCGCCATAAACCAAATTTCCAGTTTAAACGACCAAAAAACGTTATAACTTGCTAAAAACCGTTTTACCAATATTTCGTTAGCATTTAATTATTTTACCATCTCAAGTATTAAAATATTTTTTGATTTTCATTCAAAAATTAATACTTTTTGTGGCATCGTTAACTGCCTTATTCTTATCATTTTTGAAATAATTTCTAAAATTGCAATTTTCCTGACTATTGTATTTTGTTTTTAACACTGGACTGAGTACTAATGTGTATGTGGTGGACAACATAATAAAATCTGTTCGAAAATTTGCTTTTTAAACGATAAATTTGGCGGTTGTAGAAAGCGAAAAGGAAAATATCCAAGTGCGGCTTTTTTTTTGTCGCTTAGTGTATTTATTTCCTAACATATGAGATAATTACATTATTTATTTGCTAGTTATTAGTTTTTAAGTTCTGTTGCGCAATATATTTAATACGTTAGATCTCAATGTATTGTTACGAAATTGTAAATAATTGTGTTTATTTTTTGTATAAATTCTTTCAAAGAGGCTTAGTAAGTTGATAAAGTGTTAATTTTGTGCATTTCTGGTCGTTTTAGCGTTGAAATAGCCTTATTTTCCCTTAAAAACGCATTAAAAAGCCCCAGTAATGCAGGTAATGGATTTGGCGCCAAATTTGGCGACTTTTCTCACCTTGGCGATTTTTTTGGCGACCTTGGCGAGAAAATCCTTATATGGGATATACCAAATATGGAAGCTGTAAGTTGATTGGTTGACCACTTTCTAGAGTTTTCTCGAAAAATCTGGGTTCCATGGAACAGCATATAAGGAGCGCTTCCTCGCCAAGGCAGTCAGTTCAGTTCAGATCTCAGCCAGCTTCGCTAGTGCTTGCATTGCTCTTAAGCCTCTTTGAGAGAGACTTGCTTCAAGTGTTATTGCTATACAGTTTGTACTGTGGATTTGCTATTGACAGCTGTTGTTTAAGCTGTGGTTACTGCTTGAATTGAAGCTGATAATTGGTTTATTGACCTGTATTTTTCTGGAACTTTCTGTGAATAAATTACTGAATTTTTGTACGTTTGGCCTTTCATTCTCAGACAACTCACGAACCCCCAAGTACGCAACATTTCTGGTGTCAGGAGTGGGGTTTTGTCTGTGAATGGTGATAACGAGATCTATGGAACAAGAAATGAAGAAATTTCTAGAAGGACTCACTGCTCAGATGAATGAGTTAAGATCTGGATTGATAGAGGAAATGAAAGCCGGACAGGAAAAGATGGAAACCGGATTGATAGAGAAAATGGAAACAGGACAGGAAAAGATGGAAACATCGCAAAGAGAGATGAAAGATAGCCTGAGTAAAGAGATGAAAGAAATGAAGGTAGCACAAGAGAAAATGGAAACATCGCAAAGAGAGTTGAAAGACTGTTTGACTGAAGAAATGAAGGTAGCACAAGAGAAAATGGAAACATCGTAAAGAGAGTTGAAAGACAGTTTGACCGAAGAAATTAAATCTAATCAAGACGAGATGAAGAGAGAACTTTCGACAGTAAAGGAAGTGATTGAAAGTAAATTATCGGATATGGGAAGCAGAATAGATGGAATAGAAGAGAAAGTTTTGAAAATAGAAGAGAGTTTTGAAGAGAAAGCAATGAAGATCGAGGAAAATGTTATGAAAGTAGAAAAGAATTTTGAAGAGAGATTTATGAAGATAGAAGAGAATTTTGAGGAGAAATTTAAAGAAAACTTTGATCAAGAGCTGAAAGGAAGGGTTTCAGAGATAGAAAGAAAGTTTAAGAGAATAAAAGAAGATCTGGAGAGAAAAGTGGAGGAAAAGTTAGAATCCATGCCCCAGAAACTGAAAAGAAAGAGAGAAGAATCCAGAATCAGGAATTTATTAAGCTATCTACCTACGATGGCAGTTCCTCCTGGCATGTATATAAGACGCAGTTTTCCATCGTTGCTGAAGCTAACGGCTGGGACTCTGCCGCCAAGTCAGTCCACTTAGCAGCAGCATTACGGGGAGATGCAGCCGAAATCCTGAGAAATGTTTCTAAAGAAGAAAGGAACGACTTCGAGGCCCTGACTAGAGCACTGGAGCTACGGTTCGGAGAGAAGTGTTCTAAGGATTATAGTCGCCTCCAGCTAAAGTCCCGTTACCAGAAAACGGGTGAAAGTTTGCAAGAGCTGGCAGCGGACATTCAGAGACTGTCACACCTAGCATTCTCAGACTGTCATGCTGACACTCGAAACGACTTAGCTCTTCAGTACTTTATCGATGCTGTTCGTGATCCAGAAATTCAAAAAGCGCTGAGACTCTCCAACATCAGAGACGTAGAATCAGCTTTAGGCTATGCACTTAGGATAGAGGCAGCCCAACAAGCCTCCCGTAAAGACCGCCATGCCATAGAGCAGTCTCATTAAATGATACGCCTGCTGGTGAAAATGAAATGAAGAGAAGAATCGAAGAGATCTTAAAGAGATTGCGCAGCCTGGAGAATAATAAGGAAATAAAGGACCGGAAGATAAAGTGCTGGGGCTGTGGAGGGGATGGTCATGTAAAGAGGAACTGCCCTGCACGACCAACTATAGAAAATCACCCGGCTTCAACATCACTGCAGGGAAACTAAGAGGAGGCCATCTCGCGGGGCGGAGGTTGCCTGAGATTAAAGAGCCCCAATTTACAGTATTTCATGTTTCATCTATGAGTGGCGGCGATAATGGACTTCACGTCTATGGCCAAGTCAACAACACCACCTTCCGGATGATTCTGGACACGGGAGCCAACGTGACCATCATTACAACGGATTTGGCTCGAGAACTAAAAGAGAAGATCATCTGGACGCCGCACTGTGTTAAACTCCAGACTGTGACCGGAGACGAAATCAAGATATATGGGAAAATGAACTTGACTATCACTTTTGGGAATGCCAGTTACCATCATATGGCATATGTGGCTGATATAAGAGATCCTTTAATCATTGGAATTGATTTCCTGAGAAAATTTAATTTTCAGTTGGACTTCAAGAATAATGAACTGCATTCGAGTTCGGAAGACATCGCTGTGTTCAACACTGAAAATCAAGACATTCAGACAATTTGCCAGATAACAGCCAAGTCTGAAATTTCCATCCCTCCACATAGAGAGACAATAGTTTTAGGTACACCCCCTACCAAACAATACTTCCGCTATGGACTGATTGAATACCCGAATACAGACAATAGCCCAAGAGGAGTTCTGGTAGCTTCATCTCTAGTTGATCTCTCAAAGAGTACTATTCCTGTGAGAGTCGCAAACATCAGCGATAAGGTCCGAACAGTGAAGAAGGATGAGGTGTTAGCAGCCTGCACTCCTGTAACATGCATCAACCGCCCCACGCAATCAACTGAATCCAAGTCTTCTGAACAATTAATAACGGAATTACTCAAGAATGCAGAGTTAGGAAAGGAACAGAGATGTGCTGCGGAGAAGCTACTCCAAGAATTTAAAGACCTTTTTTCTCGAACACCTGAAGACGTCGGGAGAACGAACATCACCCAGCACAGAATTGATACAGGAAATCATCCTCCAATCAAACAACATCCAAGAAGACTTCCGTTTGCTAAACAGGAAGAGGTCACTGAACTTCTAAGTGAAATGCAGCACAATGATGTCATCGAGCCATCAAAGAGTCCTTGGGCCTCTCCCATAGTACTGGTGCGGAAAAAGGATGGTTCAACAAGATTTTGTGTGGATTATCGTCGTTTGAATGACATCACGAAGAAAGACAGTTACCCTCTTCCCAGAATTGACGACACATTAGACACACTTGCTGGCAATAAATGGTTCTCGACGTTGGATCTGAAGAGCGGTTACTGGCAAGTAGAATTACATCCTGATGATCGTGAGAAGACTGCATTCACCACGGGACAAGGACTGTGGCAATTTAAAGTTATGCCGTTCGGATTATGTAATGCTCCTGCCACCTTTGAACGCCTGATGGAGACAGTGCTAAAAGGACTTTCCTATGAAGCCTGTCTGGTGTATTTGGATGATATTATCATTGTGGGGCGCACCTTTGAAGACCATCTACGAAACATCCGAAAGGTGCTGGAGAAACTCAGAATGGCTAACCTCAAATTGAATCCAGGCAAGTGTAACTTGTTCCGTCGTGAAGTGAGCTACCTCGGCCATATCATCTCTGCCGAAGGTGTGAGAACTGATCCTGAGAAGATCTCTGCAGTCGAGAACTGGAGTCGCCCTGAAAATGTACACCAACTACGAAGTTTCCTGGGGTTATGCACTTACTACAGGAAGTTTGTCAAGGGTTTCTCAAATATTGCCAGACCACTGCACAAGCTGACGGAAGCCAAACAGAAGTTCCTGTGGACAGATGAATGTGAAAATGCGTTCAAGCGACTTAAAGAGGCCTTAACATCATCGCCTATCTTGACATATCCACAGCCCGACAGACAGTTCATACTTGATACAGATGCCAGCCATGAGAGTGTCGGTGCTGTTCTGTCGCAGGAAATTGATGGTCAAGAACATGTCATTGCCTATTGGAGTAAATGCCTGTCTAAACCGGAGCGAAATTACTGTACCACCAGGAAAGAGCTACTCGCCATCGTAAAAGCCATAGAACATTTCCATCATTACCTCTATGGCAGAAGATTCCTGCTCCGGACTGACCATGCATCTTTAACGTGGTTGCAACAGTTCAAGAACCCGGAAGGACAGATTGTCAGGTGGATACAACGCCTGCAGGAATATGACTTCGAGATACGTCATCGTAAAGGGACTCTACATGGTAATGCAGATGCCTTGTCACGGAAGCCCTGCTCGGAAAGCTGCAAGTATTGCTCTAGAGCCGAACAGAAATACCTGCCGATAGATCCAGTTGCCTGCCAAGTTACGGTCTCAACACCATCAGATCAAGATCCCGATCCATGGAATGACGAAGAACTTAGAAAATCCCAGTTGGAAGATCCTGACATAAAGCCAATATTACAGCTGAAGGAGACGACCAGCAACAGACCTATCTGGCAGGACATTTCCAGATTTAGTCCCATTACGAAAAGTTATTGGGCACTTTGGGATTCTCTTCATATCAGAAACGGCGTATTATACAGAAAGTGGGAATCTGATGATGGGAAAAGCTTCAGATGGCAGATTTTATTACCAAGATCAAAAATTCCAACCGTTTTAGAACAACTGCATAGTAGCTCTACCGGAGGCCATTTTGTGGTAATGAAGACTCTGCAGAAAGTTCGGGAACGCTTCTACTGGTGCAAGGCAAAGGAGGATGTGGAGAAATGGTGTAAATCCTGTGATGCTTGTGCGGCACGTAAAGGCCCGCAGAAACGAAGTCGAGGAAGACTGCAACGGTATAACGTGGGAGCACCATTTGAACGGATTGCAATCGACATCTTGGGTCCTTTGCCACGGACCTCCAGTGGAAATAAATACATTCTCGTCGCGATGGACTATTTCACCAAGTGGCCTGAGGCATATCCCATTCCCAATCAAGAGGCATGCACAGTCGCAGAAGTCCTAGTGCAGCAATGGGTGTCAAGGTACGGCACGCCCCTACAACTTCATACCGACCAAGGTAGGAACTTTACCTCTGATGTTTTCAAAGGACTGTGTGAACTACTCGGCATAGACAAAACCCGGACAACACCCTTACATCCTCAGTCGGACGGCATGGTCGAGAGG
The DNA here is from genome assembly GCA_963930645.1 of Salticus scenicus. NCBI lineage: Eukaryota > Metazoa > Arthropoda > Arachnida > Araneae > Salticidae > Salticus > Salticus scenicus. The sequence goes on from OZ005648.1 coordinate 296,760,252, forward strand.
TTCAATCGTACCATCCTGAATAACCTCTCCGTTCTAGTATCAAGGAACCAGCAAGATTGGGACTTGAAGTTGCCATTGTTCCTGCTGGCTTATCAAAGTGCTGTCCATGAAACCACCGGCTATACTCCAGCCCAGATGCTGTTTGGACGTGAACTTCGTCTCCCTTGTGATCTCCTGTTTGGTTGTCCACCCGATGCGCCTTCATCGCCCGAGGAGTACATCCAAGATCTCCAGGCACGATTTGAGGACGTTCACAACTTTGCTCGGGAGCGAATTCACATTGCATCGGAGAAAATGAAGACAAGGTACGATCTAAAGGCTACGCAACATGAGTTTCAGGAAGGAGAGAAGGTCTGGTTGTAGAATCCTGTTCGACGCAAAGGACTCTCTCCCAAGTTACAGTGCAACTGGGACGGACCATACACAGTCTTAAAAAGGCTGAATGATGTAGTGGTGCGGATCACTAAAACACCTTCCTCAAAACCGAAGGTGGTGCACTATAATAGGCTAGCCAAGTACCACAAGTAACGGTAATATTAAAAATTAAAAATGTAAATACTGGTAAAATTTGCGCATGCGTAATGTAAATATCTGTATATAAATATTTGTACATATTTGTGAATTTTGTAAATATTTGTATATAAATATTTGAACATATTTGTGAATTTTGTAAATATTTCTCACTTGATTTGTATTTCTATTTTATCGTTATATGCAACTTAGTTTTTGTGTTTTAGATTGTGTAAATTTGTTTAGTTTCGCCTCTTGACCAAGCGTTGCACTGCCCGGGACGTGCAGTCCTTGGGAGGGGGGCAGTGTTACGAAATTGTAAATAATTGTGTTTATTTTTGTATAAATTCTTTCAAAGAGGCTTAGTAAGTTGATAAAGTGTTAATTTTGTGCATTTCTAGTCGTTTTAGCGTTGAAATAGCCTTATTTTCCCTTAAAAACGCATTAAAAAGCCCCAGTAATGCAGGTAATGGATTTGGCGCCAAATTTGGCGACTTTTTCCCACCTTGGCGATTTTTTTTGGCGACCTTGGCGAGAAAATCCTTATATGGGATATACCAAATATGGAAGCTGTAAGTTGATTGGTTGATCACTTTCTAGAGTTTTCTCGAAAAATCTGGGTTCCATGGAACAGCATATAAGGAGCGCTTCCTCGCCAAGGCAGTCAGTTCAGTTCAGATCTCAGCCAGCTTCGCTAGTGCTTGCATTGCTCTTAAGCCTCTTTGAGAGAGACTTGCTTCAAGTGTTATTGCTATACTTTTTGTACTGTGGATTTGCTATTGACAGCTGTTGTTTAAGCTGTGGTTACTGCTTGAATTGAAGCTGATAATTGGTTTATTGACCTGTATTTTTCTGGAACTTTCTGTGAATAAATTACTGAATTTTTGTACGTTTGGCCTTTCATTCTCAGACAACTCACGAACCCCCAAGTACGCAACAGTATTTTTCTGATATATTTTAAAATACATATTTAAAATAACTATATAAAAATATATTTTTTGATTTTTTGCTAGTACGCAAAATGTATCAGATTTCTCAAAATAAATTAATAAAAATAAAGAAAATAAGGTGTATATTATTTGCTAACATATAAAACATAAATTTCTTTTAAATAATAATTGCCATAATAAATTTTATAAATAATATTTAAATAAGTAATTATTTTTATTTACATAATATTTTAAAAAAACTAAAAAACTAAAAAACTAAAAAAAAAAAAAAAAAAAAAAAAAAAAAAAAACTAAAAACTAAAAAAAAAAAAACAATGAATTAAGCAAATGTAAATAAAATAAATAAAAACATTTTTTAATTTCTAAAGATATTAATTAATATTTTTACAAATTATTATTAATCAAATTTTTATTTTTAATATTTAACTAAGTCATTATTATTAATAACTAGCTGGGGTTTGCCCGCCTAGCTGGGCAGACCCTCTACAACAAATAGAAGAGAAAACTTCGCTGCTTTTGACAGTGTAGATCATGTGACAAAGCAACACGTGAGTTATTGCACACTGTCATCCAGTACCAATTTTGTATTGGCATTTGCAATACATAGTACATTTGCTACATTTGCAATAAATAATAATATATATATCATTGCAATAAATAAATTATAATATATATACAATACATAGTAATGATATACAATACAAAAATGATATATGGAAAACTTATATGTACAATATATAAATATAGTATATACATTTGCAATAAATAATAATATATATATAGAATACGTAGTAGGATATGATATACAACACACAAAAAATATGTGCAATACATATATATGCAATATATAAATATAGTATCAAATATATGTATGCGTAAAAACCATATTTACATTAAAAAATAAAAGTTGAAGTTATGTAATAAATAAACACTTTTAATTAAAAAAAAAAAAAAAAAAAAAAAAAATCAAGCACAATTTCAAAAGGTATTTATCCTTCATAATATTTATCCCTGAAGAGCTTCTGGGTATATAATATTGATGGTCTTTCTGTTCGGAGCTGAAATATAAAGATTTTCCTTATTTCCAACTCGAGAGCATCCAACATACAATTGTCCATGCGAGAAACATGGATTTTGTAAATTAAGTCCAACAGTTTTTAGAGACTGTCCTTGTGCTTTATTTATTGTCATTGCAAAACACAAACGAATGGGGAACTGAATGCGTTAAATGGTACATCTGAAGGTATAATGGGTATTTTCGGTATGAAGACATCTTGACCAGCAGAGAATCCTGTCGTAATAGTGGCTTTAATAACATTTGGTATTAATTCCTTAATAATTAATCGAGTTCCGTTACACAATGAAGGTGGATCTAAATTTCTTAGAAGCATGATGGGTGCACCAACTTTGAGTTGTAATATATGTGATGGTACTCCAGGTAATTCAAGCGAGTTCAAGAACTCAGTTGGATACTGGACAACTTGATCTCTATCGCATGTTGTGTCAATAGACTTGTAAATATGTATTTTACCTGGTAATTGTAAAAGCAGTTGCTCGTTGGTGGAATTTAGAGCATCGTTGGTTGCAGCAAGTATGGCTCGTTCACTCAGTCAAGTAGAGTTTGCAAAGTACTGAGCTAAATTTGGAAAAACTCCTCGTTTCAGTTCTTCTTGGGTCTGTACAGCTCTTCCAATGTTTTCAACTGATATGAAACCGTCTTCATTGCAAATAATAGTGCCATTACCAATCTTTAGAAGTATATCAGAAAAGTCTTGCGACGAAGGATCTGTATTAAGATAAACTCTCATATTCGTTGTTAATTTTAGCCTTTTTATGCTATCCCAAATATAAGAAGATTTTATACATGCCTTTATTTCACCAGCTCTTGTTCCTCGGGGAATAACTGGCAATGTTTGTCGAAAATCACCAGATAATACCAATACGATACCTCCCATTATTATGTTGCTGCGTCTGAGATGTCTTAAAGTGATATCTAAGGCTTCAAATGCAGCTTTATGAGACATGGTACACTCATCCCATATAATAAGCTTGCATTGCTGAAGGATTTTCGCCTTATTTGATCCCCTCGATATATTGCAAGTAGGTGTCTCTGAAATTGCTAGATTCAGAGGTAATTTAAAGGCAGAATGAGCTGTTGTACCTCCCGTCAAGAGCGTAGCTGCAATACCGGATGAAGCAACAGGCAAAGCAATTTCATTTCTGAAACGTACTTTGGCCAATAGTAGGTTAATGAGAAACGTTGTTCCTGTACCACCAGGAGCATCCAAGAAAAATATACCACCATTCTGTGTACAAACTGCGGTCATAATTTTTTCATATGCTTCTTTTTGATCCGGAACCAGTTTTGATTCATTTTGTTCCAAATATTGTGCAAGCTGTTCTCTGTTGTACTTTGATTCTCCGTGCAATTCATTATGTAATACTGAGAATTGGTCTCGTATACATTCCGGCAAGCCATAAATTTCTAAACTACATCCACCTAAAGATAGCACCTTGTCCTCAATCATGATTAGGATTTTATTGAAGATAGAATCAGTATAATTAAGATTTCTATTGTCTTGTTGAAGTCGAATTTCATGAAGTACATCTTCAGACATACTTTCTTTATGGTTATTCCATAACTGTAGAGTATTAGACATTGAGCATGTTAACAACATAATAGAAAAAAAGATTACGTAACATTTTTGGTGATCGAGTTAAAGCTGCTTCTTGTAGAGTTATATTCCAGTGGTCATCATTTTGAAGAAGTCCTCTAAGTTGGCAAGCTTCTTTGTAAGTTGCGCAAACCGTGTCACCAACCGTTCTCAGATTTTGAAAAGAAGTTGGACCCTGAACTTCATGCAGTAACAATCGCAGGTGAAAACACTCAGAATTGTTCGGGTGAACAGTACATACTCGTCCAAGAGCATCGCTGGAACGAATTCCTGGGTGACCTGCCACTGTTTGTCCTATTCTACGACGATTCCATTTTTTGTTTGTGCTGTTCCATGTATAATATCTTGGCACTTGATGGTACAATAGTGTTCGTGCAAACTCGTCTTCTGAACACAAACCGAAAAAAGCTGTTAGTGTTGTTTGTGGAGGTATTCTTGCAAGTTCAGCTGCATTTTCTGTATTAAAAAAGACTCTCTGTCCGTTTTCGAGATAGACACATAAGTGCATAACTGCTGGTTGATGCTTGTGTATTGGAAAATCAAGTATTCTCCAAACAGCCTCATTACTACTTATATATCTCCCTATTTCATATTGACGAACCTCATCTTGATCATTTTCATTATTGGCTACTTCGTAAACAGCCATATCCGCTCCTTTGTGCGCATATTTGCAAATATACTTAATCGATTTAACAGAATTGCAGAATTCGACATTGATATGGGCATTGAAAATTTTTGATAACAGTGGACAATATGGAACAATCCATGCATTATCAACCACAACGGATGAGCCTCGAATAGTCATGTTGGCTGTAAAAACCACCGTCTTCTATACTTCGGCGACGATACAATGGATATCCATCTTGACCCGTTTGTGTTTCTTTTAAGAACTGACGTGGATATCTCTTCGTGCATTTTCCATTTTTCATGCAAGGAGAACGTGGATTAATATTTCCGCATGGACCATGTACCATCTGCGTTGTTACAACACTAAATAAGCTCGGGTCTTCATCCGGATTTGGAATTTCTGCACTGATAAAGCTATCAACTTTATCAGCATGTAAAATATTTTCCAGCCATATTAAAATGTGAGCATGAGGAAGTCCTCGCTTTTGCCATTCTATGGTATATATAAAACACCGAACTTTACCAAAAATTTTTGCTTTTGTGATTAGATTCATCAAAACTTTTAGTTTTAAATGAAACACTCTAGCTAATAAATCGTGACGGTCGTGAGGCTTCTGTCCAGAAAATAGTTCATCACTAATTTCTGACCAACATGGATTGCATGTAAAAGTTATGAAAAGGTCAGGACGATCATAATTCCTAACGTATGCCATAGTATCCTGTGTACGTTCATGCATATACCGGGGACTACCAGTAAAGCTTGAAGGCAATATGACCAGTTGTCCAACGTCAGAAGTATTGCCATCGTTAAGAATAGCATCCCTCAAATGAACATAATTGTCTACCCTCAGTGATTTCTGATTCATTCGAACATACCTGAGTCTTTCAGACTCAATTTTAGCAAACATGTCCACTACGAACTGATGAAAAAGTTGTTTTCCTCGCAAGAGTAAATTGAAATTTGAAGAACGGACCATCATTCTGAATGCATAAAAATCCATCGCTGAAATTTTTTTTCCAGTGAGCGTTCGTGTAGCTGGGTTAGTCTGAAATAGTGCAAAATGATATCCATCTTCTCCTCTTGGAAACAATATTGGATATTGTAAGGCATCGTAGGATCTGTGAGTTTCAGCAATCTTCTGAATAGTATGACTTCTTGTTTCTAGTATTATATCTCTGCTTCCACTTTGTTCTCCTTACATAATTATTGCAACTTCTGATGTCGTTGGCGTATTGAAACGTCTATCGTGTTCACCAGGTGGAGTTTTATCTGCTAAGATACGCAAAGATATTGTTGGTGTAATATTTTCCATAGCTAATTTAAAACTATTGATATAGCTGTTTTCTCGATGAAACATTTCTTGCAGTTGCAATACCAATTGAAATTTTGTATTTTGATTCTTTACGCAACGTTTTTCAGCTTGTAGAATGCTGTCTTCGACAAAATAAATCTGTAGAAACTTTGGTTGTTCTTTCCCTAAAGGTTGAAGGCTTCCAATTTTATGATATACCTGTCCTTGTATCTTGAATGTAGGCATGTATCCTGCCTCTCGTATTTGCTTTGTTGTTCCAAAAGATGTTATTTGGAAACATGAGTTATAAGCTCTTATGTTACACTGAAAATGCTTTGCATCTGAGGAATCTGTAGATAAGAAAGTACACAGCGGTTCTGGAGGGCCAGGTAGTGGTGGCAGTTGGGTTTTACCTCTACTACAGCACATACCTGGACATTCATCTTTCCATTTCAAAGCTTGACAAAATGTGCAATCAGTAGTTATAGTACCAATTGTGCATAATGAATCTGAGGTGTAATCTATTAATGGATTATAAGAAAATGCTGTATTTTCTTTATCTCCCCAGTTTGCCCACCTAGATTGCACTCTTGAAATCCTATCACGCTCTAGTCTTCCTTGTCTCTGTTCATCTGGCTCCATTTCTCTTGACTGGAATGTTGAAATTCTATTACGCTCTAATCTTTCTTGTCTTTGTTCGTCTGTTTCCATAGCTCTTGATTGGAATGTTGAAATCCTATCACGCTCTAATCTTCCTTGTCTCTGTTCATCTGTCTCCATTTCTCTTGACTGGAATGTTGAAATTCTATTACGTTCTAATCTTTCTTGCCTCTGTTCATCTGTCTCAATTTCTCTTGATCAAAACGTTGAAATTCTAATTCTATCACGATCCAATCTTTCTTGTCTCTGTTCATCTGTCTCCATTTCTCTTGACTGTAATGTTGAAATTCTATTACGCTGTAATCTTGCTTGTCTCTGTTCATCTGTCTCCATTTCTCTTGATCGAAACGTTGAAATTCTATCACGATCCAATCTTTCTTGTCTCTGTTCATCTGTCTCCATTTCTCTTGACTGTAATGTTGAAATTCTATTACGCTGTAATCTTGCTTGTCTCTGTTCATCTGTCTCCATTTCTCTTGATCGAAGCGCTGAAATTTTATCACGAATAAATCTTTCTTGTCTTTGTTCATCTGTCTCTACTTCTCTTATCCTTCGATGTCTTTCTCGATCTTCAGTTCTTTTATTTCTCAGACCTTTTTTTTTCTTCGGGGGAGGCATTTTAGTAATTTAATTTAAATTATAAACGATAGTATCAAAGTATTTATAAGAAGTGCGTATGAAAACGACATGCAGTCAATTAGAACGAAAGAGCGTTTGTAAATAGAACACCGAGTTAAAAACACAAAAAGAAAAATATATATGTATAGTAACCGTTGCTATGGGAGCAAATGGTATTTTCCTATGTAACGAATTTTTATTGCTCCACATATACAGCTGTCATAAAAAAATTATTCATTGCATTAGTTAAATAAATGAAAAGTGAATAATATATAGAAAAACTGCACTGTTATAAATTTAAACTAAATTAATATTTAAAAGTTTAATCTATAATTATTTTAACTAAATTTAAAAATAAATAAGTTTAATTTGATTAATTAATGATAACTAACAAAAAAAAGTATATAGCCGTTGCTTAGATACGCAGACGATTAAAAGGAAAGAATAAGTTTTGAAAAAGAAGCAGAAAAATCAATCTATAAGTTATAAAAAGATTAAAAAACTTAAATTCCACAATCTAAAAAATAATAAAAAGTGTAATAGCTGTTGCTAGAGAAATTAATGGACAAAATCTAAAAATTTAATATGTTTAATTTTTTTTTCTATTGTATGCATACTACTATCCGCGATTGTAATGAAATGCTCTCCCTCTGGTGGGCTAAGGTGAAATTACAATTAACATGCATAGCTTTCGAATTCATCTAGACGCCATTGCTGGCCGATATTTAGTTTCACATATATTTATTGAATAAAAAATGAATAAATCCGGTAAAAAAGATAACACTTACTGTTGTGTGCCACAGTGTAACTCTAAGAATAAAAAAATCCAGAATTAAACTTCCATTTATTTCCAAATGACAAATTTAAAATTTCAGTTGCTTCGGCTAATGGAAGTAAAGAATTAATCAGGGGCGTGTTCAGTAGAGCGCCCGATCCAAGACCGGTCGAAAGATTCCGAGCCAAAGCGTTCAGTGGTGTCGACCGATCCAGAGTCACATCGTTCAGTGGGATGGACCGGTCTCGACCGGTCGTGGATCAGTAAGCCCAGAAAAATTTCTTGATCCATTGGGTCACGTGATGGATCAAATGCGCAATAGGTTGAAAATCAGGCTCTGATTGACATTACGCAGTGAAAACCTGAACAAAGAACATCTGTTTTTGACAATGATTGTTTATTTGTTTGATTAGCTGAGGATTAATACAGATGTACCTTTTTATATGCATTGTTTGTGCTGTAGAAAATAAGGTAAGTAATTCCATAAAATGCTAAACTATATTATGTTTATTTATTTATTGTGTAAAAAAGATTTTTTACGTAATAACGATTTTCGATACGTAATTTTTTTTATTGATGAACGTAACATTCAAACATAAAATTAAAACAAAAATTTACACAATTTTAATTGAAACAAAAAAATATATATATTTTTAATTCGGACGCTATCATATTTTGTTAATTTAATATATAAAAATAAGCTGGGAAAAATTATATTTCTTTTTTTTTCACACAAAGCTTTTCATTCATGCGATTGTTTTTTGTTTACAAATAGAAAAGTTTGTAAACGATTGTATTTTTTACCTTTAAAACAATAAGTTAACTATAAGTAAATAAATTAAAATCCTTCCACATATTTTTAATTTAGGTAAAAATAAGTTTAAGATGTCAATTATTAAATTTAATAAACAAAACAGACTGTAAAAAAAGTAGCTATAAAATTATGCAGTGTTGTTTACATTGCTAGTTTATTTTAATATTCAGTCGGTAATAAGAGAAAAAGCTCTTTATATTGATTCATAAATCGAAGAAGAAAATAAGATTATTTTTTATATAAATCCATTATATTAACTGAACAGCATATTTCATATTTTATATAATTTATTTATTTATTTATTTATTTTTCAAAAACGTTTTTGTTGTACATTTCTGTTCATAATAAAATTCGAAGAGAAAGAAAGGTGTTTTAAGTGCTCATTTAAGATAAATCTACTCTGCTCCTTTAAAAATAAATGTAACGTAACATTCTTAACATTTTCATGATTAAAATTTATACGTGAATTTAGAAAAATCATAACCAAAGTAATGTATATTAGTAATTTGTCAGTACAATCAATTAATAGCTTCTTATTTTTTGTTAGCAGAGTACAGAATTCTACATTAATAAGAAAGAAGTAAAACTGTTATTACATAAAAGATCTTTTTTTTATTTTTTATTTTAAGAAGAAACGTAATATAGTTTAGCATTTTATGGAATTACGTATTAAAAGTCCAGACAAAATAAACAACAGAAATACAATAATTAACTTGCTAATACAGGTCAAATTAGATAGATGGCGCTGCTCCTATCACGTCAAAATTGTTCCAAAGCGTTCAGTAGATACCTGGCCCGATCCAAGACCGGTCCAGGATCAGTGACGTCATCGCCCGGTCGCATTGATCCATCTCGGGCGCTCTACTGAACACGCTCCAGATGATTTGAAACTAATATTTGTTCAGCTTCAGTTAAAAATCTACTTCCGATCGAACGTTGAATAAACTGAAATATTTTTTCCAAAAGCAATCAGTTTTCCATGATGTAATGGCGGATAAAATTATAGCACGAATATTAAGTAGTAACACATATAGAACAAAAATCAATACACGTGGCCATTATATTTACTAACAACAGAAACTGAAAAAGCGCCATCTATCGATCATTACAAACGCGGATTTGATTTCAATAAATATAATGAAATAAAATAAAATAAAATAAAAGATTTTGCTTTCAAAGAAATTTAAATAAATAATTAGTGTAATAGCCGTTGCTAAGATACGCAGACGATTGTAAGTTTTGGAAAATGAAACAGAAAAAAAAATCAAAGGATAAAATAATAATAATAATAATAATAATAATAATTTTAAAAATTTAAATTTGAAGACCCAAAAACAATAAAAATTATAATAGCTGTTGCTAGGGGGATCAATGGGCAAAATCTAAAAATTTAATATGTTAATTTTTTCTACTGTATGTGTATAACTATTTGATTTCAATAAATATAATAAAAAAGATTTCTTCCTCAAATGAATTTAAACTAGCAGGCTTTGCCCGCTTCGCTGGCCATTAAATTTAAAGGAAACTCTTTTCGATATAGCTTTGTAAAAATAAAATAAAATAAATTACTGAAATTGTTCGAAAGCTCGCTCCAGGTCCCTGCTGCATTCGGCAGCGATTTGGTCATCCACTGCAACTCGGGCGCTTGTCCCTATTACCTGCGACAATAGTTTACCAATGAGCTTCCATTTAGGTGCTTATTATATAACAGTTTCGAAATAGATAGTATCGAAAAAATTGGAGTTTCCCTTTTATATTTATATCCCAGTTACATGTGAACAACACTATAAGTGTTGTTCACATGTAACTCGGACTGGACTCAAATGTAACTGGGTTTAGACAACATAATATTTGCTTTTACGTTATTTCATATGTTTATTTTGTTTATCCAATCAACCGTTAAATGACAGCAATTTCACGCCAAATATTACAATATGCTGTGACCGGCTACGTCTGTCGCATGAGACAATTAATTTTTTGTGTTTATATATAATTCATGGGTTGTAAACCTGATAGTACAGCCTTAATATAGTTGTCTTTGGCGGCTTTTGAATTTTTGTCACCATTTTAGACTTAATCCCAATAAGACTTAATCCCTTGTAACAATATGCTATGAGCGCTATTTCTGCCGTGTTTTAGACAACTAATCTTTTTATGGTTATATATATTTCCCATTAAACATATTTTTATTTATTTATTTAAATATTAATTTGAATTTTTCAAATATTTCTGTTCGACAGCGTGCAAGTGCAGTAACACACAGAGGCTCATTTGTTTGTATGATAAATTAGCATAGTGATTATTATATAAAAAAAATAAATAAATAGGTAAACATTATCTTGTTACACAACTTTATTATGTCGCTCCATTGGCGGCTTTTGAATTTTTGTCGCCATATTAGCGATGGATATTTTTATTTTTTTTTTGTATGAAAAGGGGAAGACTATTTCGCTAATAATTTTATCAGACTCTTTTTTGTTTATACATAAGAATCCTTTATATTCTGCTTATATTTTAAATGGTTTTTAGGTTTAAAATAGTGCTTGTTGAAATAAATTTCCTATCTTTAAAACTGCATTTGTTCTGTAAATTTTGTGTAAAAATAAATCATTTATGTTTTTATGTATTCGATGCGCTACTTAGATTAAAATGGCTGTTGCTATATTAAACTTCTTGTCGAAAAACGTTCGGTGTACTTCAACACCAAAATTTAAAAAATCGCCCAGCAGGATCTGTTAATGAAACTGATAAAATAAAAATATGGTTCATAGAGTTTAAATAATCTATTTAAAAAAACTTTTAAAACCCAAATTATTAATGTATCGTATCACATACATAGTTATAGTAATAATATATAGATCGATCATTGGGGAGAAAAAAGTGATTCCTTTTCACTCGGGAAAAGACGCGATTTTACCAAAATATGGCAGTCTTTCCCCGAGTGAATACACACGGGAATACACACGAATGTTTTAGCAAATAAAATTCATGAATAATTTATTTACTAAAGGTGAATGAAAAGCTCCAAATATTGTTTCAAATTCATTCTTCTTTTTTTCCTTTTTTCCTTCAATACCACTTAATGGCTGATTCCAAAGCTTTTCTTTCGGCATAAAAAATCTTTGCACGATAATATGGGGATAATAGATCTATATATATTATTATATCTATGATCACATAAATCTTTTCGAAGATAGAATAAAACTTAATTTGAAAAAAATAATAATAACTTTTGTTTATTAACCAAAATAATTGATGAAATTTGAAATGCAAGTTGGTCTTGTGGGGTACAGGCTGTATATTATATTTTTGTGTTCGTAAGAGAAAATTTAAAAGAATTTGAAAACTGCAATTTTTAATCCCACTTAAAAATCATGTGACTTAATGTGAAGCAGATTTTTCATTTTTTTTTCTCCTAACGGTTTCCATACAATCTTCTGCTGTTGCCACCTAAAATTCATACTTTAGTTAATTTTAAAAAATCTAATTGTCCGATTGATAAGCTGTTTAATGCATCGGATTTACAAAAATTTTCCCTTTCATTTGGTATCTTATTTGTAACGATGCGACTGATATTTCTAATTTATTTTCTAATCTTATTTAAAATAAATGTACGGTTTTTTTAAATTATTTTTATTTTGTCGAAAAAAAAAATTGGCAACAATTAAATTATGGATAAAATGTTAAAATTTAAATGGCCTTTTTATCAGAAATTAGAAGGTTATTATTTTCACATTTTAATTAATTAAGAAAAAACTAATCAAAAATTCGAAAATCTGACTTCGATGTGCACAATGACCCTTCGTGGGGCACCTTTGTGTAAAATCTCGTGACTGTCCGAGCTACCGTTTTCGAGAACAGAGAAATATACAAATATTGCTCACTTAATAGTATAAAGATAAGATAAATAAATAGTTTAATAGCCGTTGCTAAGATACGCAGACTTTTGAAATGAAACAAATTTCTGAAAAAGGAAACATTGAAGCCAATATTTAAAATCGAAAAAACATTAATTTAAAAAAATCAAATTCGAAATTCGAAAAAATCTCGATGAGGTGCACACCTGAAGGGTCCCAGGTACCTATATACCAAATTTGAAAGCTCTGCGATCAGTACTGTGAGCACCAGAGCGCAGACAGACACACAGACACTTCTCTTTATTTATATAGATGATTAATTGAAATAAATAAAATAAGTATTTTTAGCTTGTAAAAATATTACGTAAATATTTTTGTAAAATAATAAAAAGTAATTTCTGTTCTTCTGCCGTAGTTTTACATTTATTCATGAATTACTTGGCAAAAACTAAGATTACTTTATTTTTGTTAAAATATTTCTTTTTATATATAGAATGTATGTTCTCAAAAAAAAAAAAAAAAAAAAAAAAAAAAAGTAGAATTACTTTTACTAAGGTAGAATTGCTTTCACAATCAACGTATTTTGCTTAATATAGAAATATACAACAAAAATTTCCTCTGTTTTCCGATAGGAATTGAAAAAGTAACCATGTCGAAGGTTAAAACAAAATTCGTTTTTCTTCAAATTCTTTTTCTCTAAGACGAAAAAAATTACATATTTATATTCTGCATTACTTTCTGCACAAATTTAGCACAATTTCTTTTCATTTATGTTGTATAGTAAAGCGTCAATCGCGAAGAAAAATGCATTACGTTCTACGGGGATCGCTCCGAATTGGCACTAAAATGTCCGACTTTCGGTTAATGTCCAGTCTCTCTATATATAGGGTCCCTAGGAGGCACCTGTGACAGCGCCACGCATCCTCCTTTACCTAAATGTGGAAGCTAACGGAGTGAGAGTCCTGAATAACGATTTCACTGCAATGGAGAGAGAGAGAGAGAAGGGGGGGGGCATAAAAGGAAATCCGCTGTAATTGAAGAGCAAAAATATATAAAGACGAATGTAAACATAAATACTGATGTGAGCAGAGTTATGAAACAAAAGAAGAAAATAAATTAATAAATAAGATTCAAAAACATGACAAAGTCTAAAAATGTAAAAAATATCAAAATTAAACGAAAATCGAACTTATGTGAGTAATCTCCTAGCATCAAACAAGAACGGAGTGGAACAAATATCATTCACAAGATTTTTTGAATTTTTAAATGTGTAAAAAGCTTCATGGATATTCAAATGGGAAGAGATGACAGGAGATGAAATTATATTACTTTAAGAAAAATCAAAACTACGACGATGAGCCCAGCAGTGGGAAGCAATAAAAGATTTAGGGATCTCTTCATTACGAACATTTCGACGGTGCTCATTCATTCTATATTTCAAACGCCTTCTAGTTTGATCAATTTAACCTAAATTACATGATGAACATAGGATTAAATAAATGCCCGAACAGTTTTCAGTAGGAATGGGATCTTTAAGAGAAGATAATTTAATTTTGCTGACGGGTTTGTAAATGACTTTAAAACCAAACGGTGAGAGAATTTTAGAAATTTTAAAAGGAAGTGATAAATAAAAAGGTAAAACAACTGGGATGAGACTGTGATCGTTCAATTTGATGTCAGAACGTTTAGGATTCTTGAATTTATATAAAGCTTTATGAATAATAGAGGGATTATAGCCTCGAGAAAGAGCAAAATATTTTAAATAATTAACTTCTTTCGAAAGATTAGACGGATCAGAATAAATGTGTAAGGCTTATGTTTTTCTTACTCACTTTCCAAAAATTGATAATTTTTTAATTCATTTTGCGGCAAAAAAAAAAAAAAAAAAAAAAGCGGGGCAAAAAAAAAAAAAAAGAGAAAGAGAAAGAAACAAATGTACGTATTGAAAATTCAGATTTTTGAACTTAGAATTACATTAAAAAAAGAAAAAAAAAAAAAAAGTTTGTAAATTGTTTGAATGTGAAAACAGAATTTTAAAAATGCATTATGTGATGAATGAGTAATCATGAAATCAAACTTCCCCATAGAATAACATGGGCCACGGCTGTCGGCGAGATTAGGAATTGTCCACTCTAAAAATATGAAGTTGTTTCCCTTAGCAACAGTTACTGCTTTCATTTCTTAAAATTTATTGAAAGTTTTACGTTGTTGTTGTTGCCGTGTGACAAGTGCAGCAAAAAAGTGTATGGACAAGTCAAATGGGACCAAAGGCAAGTTTTATGTTTTACTTCAATTATAATGAAATAATCTTTTTAACTTATTGACAAGAGGGAAAAAAAAAAAAAAAAAAAAAAAAAAAAACTTTTTCAATCAAACCGATACTCTTTTTCTCCTAAGAAAGATACTTTTGTTTAGTCTCATTCGAGAAAATATATATGTATACATTTCTACAAAGCACATTAACCATATCTTTCGAACGATACTACTTGTAAGCCCTTCCTTTTATTGAAAGTAGGCTAAAATATAACAGAAATTTCATGTCTGCGTATTAATATATAGACTCTCTAAAAAAATTAGAATGCTTCAAAGATGTAAAAAAAAAAAGTCCCCCCCCCGGCAGATTTTAGGAATGTGCCCCGAAGGAGGGGGGGGGGGGGGCGTATTAATCCCCGAGAAGGCCTGTGCCCTCGATCATCTAGATGGCAACACCTTGAAAGTATGCGGGTGGCATACTTAGATAAGGAATACGAAAGGGCGTCAAACGTCGTCCCCCCCCCCCCCCAAAAAAAAAAAAAAAAAAAAAAAAATTCATGCTACCCCCCTGTTTGTTCTTATACATAAATATATATAAACTTATCTGTGGAATTGCTGTCCCCCTCCCCTGCTTTTTTTACGATAAAGATAATTTACATTTTGTACATGAAAAAATAAAAATTATGTAAAAAAAATGTCGTAATTTAGATTTTTTTTGTAAATTGCCCTACATTGAGATGTAAGTTAAGTAATAGAAAATACTTTTTCTTTAGGGAAAAAAAAAAAAAAAAAACTATTTTCGTTTTATTAAGTAATAGAGATAAAATTGCACAAAACAGAATTTAATTTAGTACGACAGGACTAATTTTAATCTTTTCTTCCCTATTATAGGAATGCGGTAACTGTGTTTCATTCTCTGGCATCGGTTACTATATTCACTTCTTAAAATTTCTTTGGTATAGCGTTAACATCGGAATCCCTTGGTGGCTTTTAAATTTTTGTTGTCATTTTGGAGCTCAGATGAATTAAAATGGCTATTGTAAGTAAAGATCTTGGCGAGAAACTTTCAGGCTACTTCGGAGTCAAGTTTCAAATTTCACCAAAGTTTTCTATATTGAAGCTGTTCCATTTCTTTAACACGATTTTTCTCAAATTTATTTTAATTATTAAAAAAAGAAAAAAGTTTGCACGATCATTTTTTGTTTCGACATAGGTTTTTATTTAATATTTTTTGAACTTGAGCCAATTATCCGACAGAACTAAAAATTACGGTGTTAGTTAGATTTTTGTCCTGATTAACAAGTGTACGAATTTTTAATAAAATCTAATAATCCGGACTAAAAATCCGATTTGCACTTTCATTCAAGCATTTAAGGAAGGTGATAGTTAAAAATTGGTAACGATGCCGAAATTGCTTTCTGAACGAAATCTGTCGTACTAATAAAAATTCGAAAAGGGAAAATTAAACAAATCTTATCTCATTTTCAAAATAAATAAATGAAATAAAGTAAAATCGAAATGCCATCAGAAATTTAACATTCTTTTTATTTATATTTCTTAGTGAAAATATTTATATGATTTAGATAATGTGAACTTCTAGTAATTTCTTTTAATTTGTGTAACTTATAAAATTAAATTTCGAACTCTTTAAAAAAAAAATAAATTGAAAAATATAAATCAAATTGAAATTGTAAACGTGTAAAAGTACGTATAACTTAAATTTATTTTGAAGTTTGCAAGTTAAACTGTCTTAGATTTTTTTTTTCTTTTTTTTTTTTAATTTGCCGTAAGAATTTAAAAAAAAAATCATAATGTTTATCTCTGATATCAAAAGATGGCGCCTGTGTCAAGAGTTTTCTTCTAGATGTCTAGATCTAGAGTTTTCCGCAAATGCTGCTTCTGTATAATATGTAACAATACTTCTAATAACTTTAAAATAATGAATTTAAACGGTTAATGTAGAAAAAAATCTTGATTTAATAGTAATTATGTATTTAGAGAGAGAGAAAAGGAATTCTTTTGCTTGTTGATGCTGCATAAAATTCTTTATAGAATAATTTTATGAATGCACAATTACGTAATTTCATTTTTATATTGTTCCACTTCAATTTACACATGCAAGAAATAAAGCTGAGTGATGTTTACAAGTTAAAAGTTATATATATCGGTTGCAATTGTTATGGAAGTAATAATTTTAGTTTTATTATTTTTCTTATGAATATTTTTAATATTTTTAGATAACATAAGTGACTGTAGTTTTTTAAAGTATATTCGATATTACTTTTTTGAATCTTGAATTTGCAGTTATTTATACGTCCTTTTAGGGATTATCAGGCTCAGCATACAGTAAACTTTTAGCAAACTGGTGTTGTCATTTAATTTTTTATGTGTTAGCATATTTAGTATGAGCATGAACTATCTATTAGAAACCTTCCAAAAGTAAAAAGAAAAAATAAAGTTACACTACACATTTTTTTTATTTCACTTGTAAACGTTAAGAAGGAAGAGCAAAGCTCTTATAATTAGAAATAGCTTCGTATGCTTGTGAAGATCAATCCTCCAAGTTCGTAAGTTTTAATTCTTTCTCAAAGATGACGCCACCAGCTGAAAGATAAGTTTATTTATCATCAAGGTTAAACTGGTTAAACTGCAACTGCACGTGTTTCGGTTTTCTTTTTGTTTTCGGTTCTACAAACTCGGACTCGTCTGCGCGGTATATTTTGAATCGGTTTGAAAAGAAAAAATATATTTTGCAATACTTTAGGCAAGAAAGTAGCGCAGTTTGTTTGCATTATTTATTTTTTAACTGACATATTAAGTGAATTTTTAGCGTAACCGTGATAAAACGTATAATGTGTTTTCTTTCGTTCACTCGTCGTCATCGATGACATTTCTATCAACTAATTTTGCAATTTTTATATGCTTGTTCAGTTTGAGTACTATATTTATGTGAAAAAACTGCATAAACGTGAAGTTTTGAATTTTCCTCCAAGTGAATAAGTCTCTTCAAAATGGCCTTAAACAAAATATGCTGTATAATGGATTTTGATGGGTTTTGTTTTAAAAATTATACTGATCGTTCTACATTTTCAAATGTATTCTTGATAAGGGAGATAGGTTTTATTCGAATTGATCCCGAATACGGAGAATTTTTAGCGCAATCTTACAGATTTGATTTAAGTTTTTACAACTTTCAGCACTGCCCAGATGCCATACATACTATAAATCACCAAACGAGATATGTGACTGGATTGCCGCTAAAACCACTACCTGCGGAAAAAGTGTATGATTACAGTTTGGTAAAATCATGCATAAATACAATTTACAAAAATTGCCGAACACCTGAGCGTTATTTTGTTGCTTTCAAAGGAGGTGATTTTGAAAAGACTTATTTATCTGAACTGAATATACCAAACATTGATTTGAGTCGCTATGGATGTCCGAAATATGAAGATATTATTGCCCTAAAGATAATTCATTACCCTATCATCGACTGCGGATATCATCGTAAACTAGAAGGACAAAATTCAACACTACATTGTCCCAGAGCCGAAGTGGCTGCTTTTAAAGCTTGGCTTTACTTCAATTACCCTCCATGGTAAGATAATTTATTTGATTTCAAAAGTTTTATAGTTATGTAATATTACTATTTCAAATCAATCTGATTTCAATAACTCGTCCATGCTAGAATAATATATATATATATTTCAAGAATAATTCAGTTGTATATTATTGCCATTTATATTTAATTGGATTTCAGTTACACAAAAACTCTATAAGTTATCAATTTCTTTGATTCAAAAATTTTTTAAGTTTTTTCTATGTAATATTGCCATTTATATTTAATGTAAATGGACAAAATTAAGGTTATATAGTACCTACAAATGCAGAATTTATTATGAAATTTATATTATCTGATATTGCTGCATTACATTGTTACTTTTGTGTTGCATTCGTACCTACTTTGTTTCAACTGATAACTGTGATTGTGATTAATAACTGCGATGCGAAACAATTGTTACATGATTTTGCAATATTTATTGTGTGTTTGCTTATAAAATATTTGTTCCTAATTATTCAAACCAGTTTTCCGGTCATTTTTTTGGATGATTGTAATATTTATAGTAATCCGTGATAGTAATTGTAATATTGGCAATGTTTATAGTAATATGAGTAGCTAAGTGTATTATAAACTGGTTGGCATAATTCGACTGTACCCTGTTCTTCGTCGGCCCACCAGTGACCGGGCGGTTCTGCGCTCAAAGCCGGTAGATGGGAGGTCCCGAGTTCGATCCCAGGTCGCGCTCATCGTCTTAGCGTTCGAAGTTTTCCGTAGTTTTCTCAAGAACTCGCGTAAATACGGGCTAGGAGCCCTTAGAAAGATCCCGCCATGGAGGGCATTTCACCTATAGGCCTAGAATCCTAGTGCGGTCAATCGGCCTTAAATTCCACAACCAACCTGTTTTTCGTCAAATATTTGTTCGGTTGATGGGTATATTAGAGGTTCACTTTCTTCTTGGCGAACTTCCGTAGCGAGAAACTGCCTATCCTTGTAAACATAACTTAAGAATTCTATTATGACGCAGTATGGAGAGATTTGATTGGTTCATTTGTTTTTTATTGATTTAAGTGTATTTTACATTGCAGTAGAGCTACATTATGGGGAATTTGGCTATATTTAATTGATTCATTTGTTTTGACTATATTTTACGTTGCACTAGAGCTACATTACAGGAAATTAGGCGATATTTGATTGGTTCACTTGTTTTGAGTGTATTTTACGTTGCACTAGAGCCACATTACGGGAAATTAGGCGATATTTGATTGGTTCATTTGTTTTCAGCGTATTTTACGTTGCACTAGAGCTACATTATGGGAAATTAGGCGATATTTGATTGGTTCATTTGTTTCGAGCGCATTTTACGTTGCACTAGAGCTACATTATACGAAATTTTGGTCTTAACATGCGCGATAGTGATTGGCGCGGAGCCGAGTTACGTGCGTTTTCAGATTCATGCACGGCGAGGTAGGGGTGTCCAGTGATGGTTTTTTTTGGTATTTTGGTTTTAACATGCGCGACAGTGATTGCCGCGGAGCCGAGTTATGTGCGTTTTCAGATTCATGCATGGCGAGGTAGGGGTGTCCAGTGATGTTTTTTTTTTTTGGTTTTAACATGCGCGACAGTGATTGCCGCGGAGCCGAGTTACGTGCGTTTTCAGATTCATAGTTTAATACAGCCATGTTTCTTTGTTGGTTCATATACCTTAGGGGTATGTTCCAATTCATCCTCCGTCGTTACAGTGGCCGGATCCGTGAACTTTTAAAACAGAGAAGCTTTAAATTGCTACAATTAACTAATTATGCATGTATTTTTTTTTTTTTTTTTTTTAATTTAATTTATAGGCACTAAAAATAAAATTTGAATATTAAATAGTTTACTTTCTATAATTTTTTAACAAATTATAATAATGCGAATAATGTAAACGTTGTCTGTAGAAAATGGGGATATTTGGTTGCCGTACTTATTGCCCACGACGTAGCAGTAGCACTAGTTCGACGTAAAACTCACTCACACAATCACTTGTTGGTCAAGTTTATGAAAACTAGGGAATTTTCCCCTCCGCTGAAATGTAAGTGTTAATGAAAAATTCGAAACGATATGAGTCTGGAGAAATGAAAGCGTATCATTTGATAACTTGAAAATACGTTTTTTATTTTATTTGTATATTCTCATAATTTTTATACCGATGTGTTTCGATTCATTTGAATGCGGTTTTAGAATCCTCGAATGTTACGAATTAACTGAGCGCGAAGTGAAATATTTGATATGAGATTTACGTATTATAGAGTCAACAGAAATTTCAAAATGGAAAATAAATAAATAAAATTCATGTTCCATATTTTGTAAGTTTTCATGCTTTTTTAATTACTTTTAAAGTTATATTTTTATTCTGAATTTTCATTTATTTAATTACATTTATTGTGTTGTTGAAATTAATATGCTCTTAAAACTTCGATGAGAAAGCGTGTATTTTGTTAAGTATTTGCTTATTTATTAAAATATTGTAGTTAAAAAGTTAATTAACCATCGCCATTTTATGAAATTTCTTCGATAATTTTATTTAATTACGTTAAATGGTCGTCTGCATTAATATTTATTTCATTTCGAACGTAAACAAACTTTTTGTAAGTTAAAAAGTTAATTAACCATCGCCATTTTATGAAATTTCTTCAATAATTTCATTTATTTTCGTTAAATAGTCGTCTGCATTAATATTTATTTCATTTCGAACGTAAACAAACGTTTTTTCAGGTTGCCATAAGATAAATTGATTTCCTTGGTTCGTTGGCGCACGGATAATATCGCCAAAATGTAAACAAACGCCAGTGAACCTCTATTCGTAACATCTGCCATTTGTTCTTGTAAATTTCTATTATAGGCATATATACTTACTATATTCGTCTTAAAAATGAACTCTGACGATCGCAGTATTTTCGTCAACTCCTTCCCCCTCGATACACACTCTCTTCCGATTCGATACATTTACCTTATCCCAATTAAATTTCTAACAACTTACCAAATTTTTAAAATGAAATATTGAAAAGCTGTTATTTAAAAAAAACTTGTACGATTTCTTTACAGTATTTGGTCTTGAGATAATGTGTGCAGAGACTAACAACCCTACAGACGAACATCATATCTATTTTCGGTTTCGGATTCTTTACACATCAAAACGTGTTAAAATGTTAAAAATCCGGTATGGAAAAATTTCCACGAATATGTAGGTTGGTCATACCTAATTAAAAATAAAGCTTTTTTTTTTTTTTTTTTTAATTCTTAAATATTTTAGCAGGGTTGGGTTTTTGATGTCAAAGTTTTTTTTGACATGACAAGGGTTTAAACTAGTGCTGCACCGAGTAGCCGAATACCGAGTAGTTGTAAGTAAGAATAATTGATGCATATATATGAAGAAATTTGCACATCTTAAAATTAAAGAAAAAGGCTTTTGAACATAAAATTTAGTTAATTGGTAAACAGAATGCTTTCGTGCAGAACTTTTGTACTGTATATACATAATTAGGTTCATTGCTATATTTTGATACTTTCAGCACAGTGGATTACTAAAACCATAACTGATAACTTTATTCTTAACATCTTTTTTCGATGTGAAATTATAATCCTCAGATAATTCTTAGAGAATATAAAAGTTACTAGGCCCGTAGGCACTAAGGCTTAATTTAAGATACATGAAATTCACATATGAAAGGGAACATTAAAGTATTTTATAATTTCAAACATGATAGGCTTCATTAATCTTCAGAACATAGAAATGTAAAATGACAAGTGGTTTTGGGCCATACTTTGCAAAACAACAGATTTGATTATGAAAATACGTTTTAAATAACGTTTTAGTGTATTTACCTTTTTTATATATAACGTAAAATGCCATAAAAGCCTTTCTTTACCCCCCTCCTCTTTTTACATTATTTATTTATTTATTTATTTTGTTCTTAAAATACTAAATAAATGCACCTTTTGATCAACGGTAGACTGTATCCGAATAGGTGATAGTTTTTTACGTTATTTTATAGTATAAAATTCAAAATCAATCTTTTCTTACCGATTTGAAAGTGTCTTACTTTTATTTGCACAAATGTATAACGAAAATTTTGTGTTAATATTACATAGAGGTTTTTTTTTTTTTTTTTCTAAAATATTTTATTTTTGTGTGATTTATAGATACAATTTCATGTACTAAGTTTTTTTAAAATAATGCATATTACATTCATACAAGATAGTTATAATTAAAAGCTCATATCATGAATCATCTCTATACAAAGTTTGGTAACCGCCCGTTGAAACTGCAGAAAGCTGTTATAGTAAAAATTTTAATTATGACTCTGTATTTATATTTTCATATTTTTTTTAGTTTAGTTATAAAATAAATCTCTCATTAAAACATTTCATTCAATAATGCCTAAAAATAGTGAAATTCCCACAACTACTCGGTATTGGCCGAATACATAGCCTAAATTTGGCCGAGTGCCGAGTACATAGGCGTAGCCAGATTTCCGAGTGGGGGGGGGGGGGTTGCCTAAACTAAAAGTTACAATATGAACATAGTGCGCATATGTATGCATGTGTGCGTTTTAACACATGTATACAAGTTACACAAGTTAACACATGTACGTTTTAACATATAAATTAAGTAACTTTCTCTTAGAATAAATAACTAGACTTGACGCAGAACAGAAATATCAATATTTACACACAAAAAATAATAAATAAATAAAAATGCCTATGTAAAAAATGTTAAATGCAGACTGCAGTTTCGGTAGCGTAAATCGGTGCATTTGGCTTCCTTTGAAATATCATTTGATAAAGTTTGGACTTTCAGAGTAGTGCCGCTATACGTCTAACAGAAAAGAAACAGAAGTTTGAAAATTGATTAAAACAAGGAAAGAATGTTGCATAAAAAATATTAAATGGTGTCGAATATTTGGTTTCAGTACGAAACCAATGAACGTTAAAAGGTTAAATAAAAATCTTAAACCTTAAGTTATAAACGAAAACCTAAAAACTAAACTACGGAAAAACTTATACTATGGAACTTAAATTGCGCACACAAAGGTATAAAGTAGAATTATAATGATATGTTTATTTATAATCTCATTTCATTTCTTTTATTTTACCAATTTCAAATTATGAGCATATATATATATATATAAATTAAATATATTTATATATATATATATATATATATATATATATTAATACAATCTTGTAGCTACCCCATATTCATGAATAACATTTATTTTCTATATTTTAAAACATTGTTGTATTGTTGTAGTTGTGATGTTAGTTTCAAACAGAATAGTACAAACGGCAACTGTGATCGCTATAAAATTAAAGTGATACTTAAAATAAGATTGTAATAAACTGTTGTGTGTACCATAGTATAAAAATGTGATGTGTGTAAAAGTCGCAAATAATAAAATCAGCATTAAATAAATGTATCGAATCGGGGAAAGTGTAGAAACACGCCACAGACCGGACCAAGCGCTGACCGTTAGCCAAATAAATTTACGAATTACCACTATACATAAGAATTCCATGAAAAATTGCATAAAGTAAAATGAAAACATTAAAAGGGACACATACCAACAAAATTGCACTGAAACTCCCCGCAAAATAAATGTATCAAAATGGAACACAGATAAAAAGCTAGTGGGGTGGCTCATTATCCGACCGTGCATTGGCCATTAACCGAAAATATTGTCTAGCAACCATCACAATTCAAAATTGCATACGTAATCGAATCCAGAAATATTCATTAATAAAATAGCACGAAAAATCATCATGACATAAATGTCCGAAATTTTTTACCCACACAAATAAACGCCTTTGCTATTTAAAAAATTAAAAGACTAAATAATGGAGCATATTTTGCGCATACCTTTCTTTGATGTTTATATTTTCTGTGTTGTCTTGAGCTTCCTCTTCAAACTCTCTCTTTTTCTTTGGTTGGAATAATTATCAAGTCCTTCACATTTTTGCACATGATTCCAGAACAGTTTTTCGTTTCTTTAGTCATTCAATACAGCTTTAATAGAATTATACACCACCTTCTCCAGATCACGGATTTCAGAAAAGACGAAATTGTTTCATAAAATCGCATAAATATTTACACTGTAGCCTAATTTTTAAGAATTTTGTTTCTTTATTAATTACAAATACCAAACCATCTGTTCATAAATACATAATTTATTTTCAGCAAAAAACGTTTGTCAAAGTTCAAAAGTAATGCAGACGATTATGGAATGTTTTATTATTATTAAATTTGAGGGACAGCTTTTAAATAAGGTAAACAAATTAAATAAATAAATAAAATGTGGCAGTTTGTCACAAAAATAAGATATTGTATACTTGACCGACCATTTCTGAGGTGATTTAAAAAAGTTGAAAATTGTTTTAGAAAGAATTTTGTTTGTCATGTACACTGCTCGACATTGAAAATGCAACACCAAGAAGGAATGATAATAACGGAATGAAATTTGTTGGACACATACACTATAGTAGAAAGAACAATTGATTAAAATTTCAGGAAATTTGGAGTAATATGTACTGAGAAAACAGTACATAAAGCAGCGACCTCTGTGAGCAATAACAGCACATATCTGCCTAGGCATTGAATCGAACAGCAATCGGATGACATGTACGGGTAGAGCACTTCATGAAGCTTCAACACGATGCCACAATTTATCGATCAAAGTTAGTGGTGAGTGGTGGGGGGCCAGTCGCTTTTCAATTATTAAACAGTCATTTTCATTGTATGAGATCAGGAGAACGCGCTGTCCAGAGCAACAGTCGAATACATTCTGTATCAAAGAAGGTCCGGACAATACAAACAACTTGCGGTCGTGCCTTATCTTGCTTAAATTTTGCGCTACGGAGGCCTCGACTACAGGGCAGAGGGGCGGACCTTAACTCATCAGAAATTTAATGGCCGCTCTTCAGAGTGCCAGGAATACGAACATGAAGTAATCGAGACGTGTACCTAATGAGAACCCATAACATCATTGCAAATGATGGACAGTATGATGATGTCGAATCCCAGCTGGCAATGTGCATTATTCATAATGCCGTTAAATACGGTTAAGGCAATCTTGATGCTGTAAACAGGATTGTGATTTGTCTGAAAATTGACTTCACGCCATTCCTGCTTCCAGGTTTATCGTTGATCACACATTAATGGCGCCCATATCAGTGATGCAGTTTTGAGGGTAATCAGAATTTTGGTAGCCGCATACTGAGTCACCACCTGGATTGATGGTGTTTTGTACCATTGGATACACGTCCCGGTCACCTCTTGTTTTATTCCCGCCACTCTGAATACCAGCCATTACATTTTTGACGAGTTAAAGCCCATAGCTCTGCCCTATGTTCAAAGCCTCCGAAGCGCAACATTTAAGCAGGACAATGCACGACCGGAAGTTGTCCATATTGTCTGGACCTTTATTGATGCCGAATGTGTTCGACTGTTGCTCTGGCCAGCGCGTTCTCCTGATCTCATACAATGAAAATGACTGTTTAATCATTGAAAAGCGACTGGCCCCCCACCACTAACCAGTAACTTCGATCGATGAATTGGGGCATCGTGTTGAAGCTTCATGAAGTGCTCTAACCATACATGTCATCCAATCGCTGTTCGATTCAATGCCTAGGCAGATATGTGCTGTTATTGCTCACAGAGTTCGCTGCTTTATGTACTGTTTTCTCGGTACATATTACTTCAAATTTCCTGAAATTTTAATCAATTGTTCTTCCCACTATAATGTATGTGCTCAACAAATTTCATTCCGTTATTATCATTCCTTCTTGGTGTTGCATTTTCAATGTCGAGCAGTGTATTTTTGTGAAGGGGAAGCATGTCAATTGCATCCTTCAAAACCCTCTGTTTGATTACTCTACCTGCATCCTTAAAACATTTAAGGCTTAAATGAAAAATATTTTCAAAATGATTCAAAGAACTTTCACCCACAGTAAATTTTTCAAGAAAAGTCTGCTTATGATATGATTTACAATACTAATTTGAACTTTCCAGTGTTGTCTTTTTTTAAAAATAGCAAATAAGACAGACCGACGAAGAAATTTTTTTTCTTCAGGTTGATATGCTTTTCTGATATATATTTGGATGTTGTTTAAGGAAAACTTATTTAAAAATTTCCCTCGAAAAAAAAAAAAAAAAAAAAAAGGAGTTGTTTGAGCTTAAAGTACCGTTTTTTTCGACTCCAATCTAAATTATTTCCCAAAAAATGTGGGTGATGAGTGAAGAACAAGGAGAGCTGTTTCATCAAGACATCAAAGAAATTGAAAGCCCGTATCATAGACAATACATTTTTAACATGTTAACAGAATATTGTTGCATATTGCATAAAGATCCCCCCCCCCCCCACACACACACACACACGCAAGACACTCAAGCCTTGCACAAGGTAAAATGCTCTAAATAGAGATTCGATGTGAAGAAATACATTTAAAAGATAGTGTGTAAATAATAGCCTATTTCAATGCATTTTTTATATAAATTGTATGGAATTTGTTATAACTTCTAGATGAATTCTTCCGATTTTCATCCTTACTTTGTGAAAATTTCTTACGTGATAGAAAAAAAAAAAATTATTTCTGAATTCAGATTATCAAAAAACATTAGAGAAACCAAAAGCAGTACATAAAAAATTTGAAAAGTAGGATTTCGCAGACCAGTGTAATCGGAAAAAAAAAAATACCTGCTAAGTTATGATACCAGATATGCATTCAAACCAACAATTACTAAAAAAATTATTTTTGTATTCCAAGAACTTCAAAACCTGGAATTATCGCAAATATTTAGTTTCGAAAATTCGACCCCGTAAATAATACTTTCTGTAACTCATGGTAAGGGAAAGTAATTATCATTTTTAAACGTTTTTACTGGACTCAATATAGTTTGGTATGAATGCTTTTAATCGAATCTAACTTTTCTTACAATCTTTTATACGAAAATTATTTTGTATGAATAGAATGTTAGTTTCATTATGTTCACTTTAAAAATATTGTTGATATGTACCAACTAGAAATTTTGTACTTAAAAAAATAATGTATTTGAACTCTTTGCAGTTCATAGTATACGGATCATTATGATATAAATTGAATACAATTTTTAGACTTCCTGCCAATACCTGCTTTTGAGTTATGCTCATGCAGACTAACCACAAGAACAATGGTTATACAATTTAGCGGACCTCAAGACATACTATTGTAAAAACTATTTCATATTCTAAAATTGGACCGCAAAACATTACATTCTCCAACATGTATGGGTAAGAGGAAGTTTAAAAAAATGCTCATTAAAAAGAAATGACAAGAAAACTTAACTCTCTGTTAAGGCCACGAGTTTAAATACTAAATCATTTTATCGCCTCTTTTCCTGCTTTTCCTTGAAGAAAAAACAAACTACTAATTTCATTTTATTTTTTTGTTTACCAATTAAAATTACTTTGCAAATTTTTGTAAGAAATGTGCCAGTAAATTTGGATTTATGAACAATTTAGATTGTTCTTTTAAATATATTTTACCACTATGTTTAAGAAAGTGTCTTTCTATTGGATAGAATTATTGGTATTAGTAATAACAATTTTTTTTAACATTCAAATTTTTTTTTCTGTTTTCAATATGTTTTTGTTGAATATACTGAATGTGTGTGCGTGAGCGGAGGGGGGGGGGGAGGGGTGCCCGGGCACCCAGGGCACCCCCCTGGCTACGCGCATGGAGTATATACCGAGTACTCGGTACAGCTCTAGTTTAAACCGTCAAAAACCTGTATTGTCAAAATTCAAAATCTATAAATGAGCTAGAATCTGGTTAGAAATAGGATTTTGTAATATTTCCTATGTATACAAGTGTATATATGTCTAAATATTATGCTATTTATAAATTAACAAATCTTAAAACAATTTCTAAATAATTTATAAAAAATTAGGTAAATTAACTGGTTTATAACCTAAGAAATATATACAAAGTATGCATCGACATATTTTGTATGTTTATTTATATTAATATTTATGAAATTCTTAAATTCCAAAGCTACTTACGAATTTTCACAAAAGGCATAAAAACACAGGAATACAGGATTTTTTTTTTTTTTTTTTTAAGTAAAACATAATATATGTGGGCAGTAAATTAATATGAATTTGAAAATAATTACATTTATAATCTATATTTATTACACTTATCATTTATTAATAATTTTTCATCTATTTATTATTATTATTAATTGTATAAATATTTGTACCTGTTTATAGCTTATTGTTTTGTCTTTTTACCATGTTTTTATTAACTTCTATCCGTATTTGTGTGTCTGGTACAAATCTTGCAATCGATTTTTAAATAACTTCCCTACTAGCTAGATATTTGAAACTTTTAGAATAGCTCAGAACCCGATGACAACACAATATTTGAAGCGTGATTTTCGAATTTTTGATTAGATTTCTTTTAGTTAATTTAAATATGAAAATAACTTCCTAATAGCTTTAAAAATAGCCATTAAATTATTAGCTATAATTTAATTGTTGTCAAAAAAAAAAAAAAATTACGAGTTGATTTTTTTTCGACATAAAAATAAAGACATTTAATTAAATGTGAACATTAAAAAATTAAAAAAAGTTAAATTAAGCATCTCATAAAAATTGACGTCATTATCACTTTAAAAATTTTATACACATTGATAAGTGCTAATGTAGTTCTATAGCTATGATTCATCAGAAAATTTAAAAGCTTTTTTTTTTTTTTTTTTTTTTTTTTAATCTTATAATTATCTTTTATTTCCTATCTAGATTTGCTATCGATAAAGTTCTAAACCAGTATGACTTAAAAATAATTTTCTCTCCCACGAATAAATTAGCTCTTTCCATGTTAAACGACCCTATTGGTTTTCATAACTCGGGGGCATTTATAGTATATCGTGTCAATGTGTACTATCACATATTGGTCAAACGAACGCAAAACTCAATTTCCTTAAAAAGAAAAAAAAAAAAAAAAAAAAAAAAAATGTGGGTTATATTAAAAAACCAGAAATCAACAAAAATCGGCCACTGCTAATCATTGCTGGAAAAGTAATCATACTTTTAACTTCAGTATCGTTAAAACAATCTGCAAGCCTAAATATTTACGTGAGCATGATTTTCTTGAAACTTTCTATTTACCTCATAGTCATAAAAATAAATAGCGATTTCACAGAAGTCCCTTTGGTACATCGCCTCTGTTTTATTATTGGGAAGATATAAAATCCACATTTTGTTAATTTGTTAACTGGGCCATTCTCCACTGTAAACCCTCTGAAGCCCAAATTTTTTTTTATTTGTATATATTTTTTACTGGTACTTTATTAAAATATATAAGTTAAACTTTAGGAAATGAGATAAAATATTTGTTTAAGATGAATTTGTTATGTGATATCAATACCTGAAAGTCAGCATTATAATTTTTTAATTTTCTCATTACAATCAACACATTTAAATGTTTTCATTTAATTAGAAAAATATTGTTGTAATTCTGTTCCTTTTTTTAAAAATATATCTATGTAACCTTCTTATTTGATAATGGAACCAAAAAATAAAGCATCACAATATTTTTTTTCAAAAAAGGACGGTTTATTTGAACAAAAATAGGATGTCCCGTGCAAAACACAAAAATATGATCTTTTTTATTTTTCACATTTATTTTTTCACCAAAGCTGAAACTGTTATAAATTTACTTTGTTTTTCATAGTATCAACTTATACTATAAAACAATTTTCTGAAAGTTTAAAATTGAGTGAAATATTAAGAATCTTTTCACGTCCCGTGCATAACACAGATTTGTCTAAAAATCAGGAAAGTCAAAAACTCCACAAGCATTGATAACTGTAGGTGGCCAAATTAATTTAATGGCTTCACTGATATTGTAGAACACTTTATCTTCTCTTTTAGGCCATTTCCAATACTTTCCGGATTTTTTCCATGGCAGAAACTTCGATATCATCAATCATCACCTATAATTTGTGTAATTTCTCCAGCATATAAACATTCATCATACATCACTACTACAAAATTTCCTACTGAAACATTTACAACTATGTTGTTTGAAATGGCATCAATATTTTGTTGCATAGGTGTTAGAGCATTTGCAAAAAATTCTAAACCAGAAGAAGGTGAACATTTAATGCCGTGCATTTTGGAAATTCCTGGTATTGCCTTTGCATTGCACCACACACTGTTATTTCTATTTATGTCTTTATCTAAAAATAGCATGACTGTTGTAGATGGCATAGCCTTTCTAACAACATTTGCAAAATCTTCTGCTAAATGTACAATTGGGGTAGTTGTTTTTTTTTTACATCACAGTATTTCGTACTAAACATTTTGCCTTGCCACCAACCCATCCACCACACCTTTTCCGTGGGCTGTTGTGAAGTATTTCCAGTGGAAAGTTTTTTTTTAATTTTATACTAAGCTCTTGCAGCAGATTTAATGTAAACAATAATTTGCTCAGTAAATAATAAACTTATAAATTTAAAATTAAGCAATAATAAAAGCAAAAAAAGATTCACTTACCTTTGTTTAAAACAATAAATAAAATTTCCAACTGTCCTTTAGTTTTATTTCTTTTACAAGTTTGATAATCAAGTCACCAAATTAACCACCTGTTTCATGAAAACAATGAATTGGTGTTGCCAATTTCCTGTTCATAATATTCATGTTATGTATATAGTAAATGTCATAAATTATGTGATGGCTACATTATAAAAAAAAATAAAATAAAAATAACTTTTATCCTTCAAAATCCTACCTGGATTCTATAATGTAATCTATAGTAATTTTTGTGTAATAGGAGTGTAATTACCATATTAATTTTTAAGATTCTTCTGCTCAGATGGAACAAAATTCAGACATGTCCTGTGCACAACATTAGCTGTGTCCTGTGCATAACACAAATTAAATAAATTTTTAATTTGATTGAATAATGCTTTTGGGAAATATTTTACATAATTGGTTACAGTTACTACTTAGCTGTTAGGAAAAAATTATAATGGCAGTAAACCACGGAGTAATATTAATAGGAGTTGAAGGTCCAATGGGAGAAAGCTACGAAACTGTGATCTAAATTTTTGGTAAATATTGAGGGCGCCACTTGTCATTCCTCCCTACTTCGGCGCGGATATACTGTTGTTTTCAATAGAATTTTGCTGAAGTACATTTAAATTTTTTTATTTTAAGTAATTTAATTTCTTTGTAAGTTCTTAAAACTGCATAATTCAGATGTTTCAAATAAATGCTTCGTTCCTAGTTGTAAAACAGGCTATGATAGTGATAAGAAAAACAAAAAAAAGCCCTAGGAGAAAAATAAAGTCCGAGTTCGTGTTTTCTGCACCTTAAGTAAGTTTATTTTTTTTCTTTACAAAATTTCATCCATTCTCCTTCCTCCCAATTGTCTGTTTTAGCTAGCTTCGGTTCATAAGAATCGTCATTTTTTAAAAGCTTTCTTTCAAAGTAAAATTAGTATAAAATGGCTCTTAAAAAAAACATGTTGGTTAGAATACTCTATTTAATGAAATTTGCTTTCAATCGAAATTTTTTCAGCTTGATATTATTTTTAAAAAAATAATTAAAACGAGACATTTCCCCATTGAATAACATTGCGGAAGCTGGAGAGAAGGAAGGATTGCACGGTGGCGCCATCTGTAAACATTATAAAACAACATCACAAAATTTCAGCGTTACCTTCTTCTCCTGTCTTTTTACTCCGTGCAGTAAACAAGTTCTAACTTCACAGAGTTCATGACATATAGAAGTCAAAGTGGAATTTATTTTTTTTTCTGAGTCCCGTGCATAACAAGTGAATTGAACCACTTTTAAGTATTTAAACTATAATTGTTGTTTAGGTTTCTACCTAAAAATTGAGAATCAGCTCTGCTGTTGAATTAAACTGCAAAAAGAAATTAATATGCATCTTCTTTTACTATTTTTATATGCTTCAAAAGTCTGCAAATGTCCCGTGCATAACAGGAGAATGGCCCAACTATCTTTTCCATAGAGTTGCATTTTCGAATTTTCTATTGGCTAATTCCTCCACTAACCTCACGATTCTATTGTCTGTTAGTTTGGCTCTAGAATCCGCTTCTACATTCAAAATTTAGTTTCCTTACCAGAAACTGTGGAGTTCATAAATACAGCAACTTCATAAAAATTTTAAAAACAATGTTGATTAATATACAAACATTTTTGTGTGAGACTAGCCACATTCCAGCAACATCTGAGGTGTTATTTAAAAAAAAAAAAAAAAAGATTATACGAATATTTAGAATGTCGTACTTAAATTTTATGGAATGATAGTTTTACTTAAATTTAGCACAGTTTGAAAAACACTTAAAACAACTTGAAATACACTTCCTGTGATTTCATTACAGCCCTAATATATTTGCATATTTTGTTCGTTTTGTAAACGAATGGTGGATGATTTCCCTATCATATTCTATACAAAACATGCTTTTATGCATGTAAAAAATATATGTTCATTTCACTTTGTTTAGTACAGTCTAAAGATGTTAAACTTTACCTTCACTTAATATTAATGTTTTAGATGTCCCTATGTGCGAATTATTTGTCAGTTTTCCATAAAATGTTTTAAGTAGCATCTCCATATTAATGCGATATAGATTTAGAATACGGATTTCCCTCGGTTTTTTGTTTTTAAGTTATGCTATAAGTTTTAACACAGACCTCTAAACATAAACACGCGGTTTTCGGATTCAGGAGACCTCAAACCGTAATAATATGTAACGTGTAAATATAGCAAAAACTGAACTTCGAAAATTTGATCCCAAAACAATACTTGCTCTAGCATATATGGATAAGAGAATGTAAATATTTGATGCTTTCCCCTGAGTCCAAAAAAGTAGTTTTTGCCAATTGGTCAGAATGTGTGTGTGTGGGGGGGGGGAAGGGGGGGGGGAATCTTCTGGCTATTATATCTCCGAAACTAATAAAGGTCGAACTATGAAACTTCAGAATTGAGACAGGTCTGGTGTACAGATGAAGTTTCTAAATTTTAGTGAAATTTAGAAAACCGGAAGTGGGGCCGTAAGACAGCATCTCAAAAATGGCTCTATCGATTTTCTTCAAAATTACTGTATAAGCAAGCACTCTATTAGAAGTCCTTTCGAAGGATATAGTTGGTTAGTTCAGGAAAATTGATAGTCGTCCTGTATAAATAGCTGCGTTCTTTTCAAAACGGCTGTATGGATTTTTTTTAAACTCTCCATATTAACTCTCCTTTTAGATACCTTTTTGTATGTAATTGTTTTCCGATCAATAATTGAGTATGTCAAGTTTTGATAAAAGCTGGTATCTCAAAAACGGCTCTAAGGATTTTCTGGAAAATTGTCACATAAACCCATTTTAGATATCCTTTATCATGCTTTACGAGGTTATTACAGGAAAATTAATAGTCATCCTGATCAGATACATCAGTTTTAGATCATGAAAATTGGTGTTTTTTTAAAAAAAAAAAAAAAAAAAAAAAAAAAAATCTTTTTTTTTTTTTTTTTTTTTTTTTTTTTAAACTTGCTATGTAAACTCTGTTTTATGTCTTCACAAGTGTATCAACTTTCTCTTACCAAATAATTTTTAGGTGTCTATTTCCTTAGGTCAATTCGATTTATTCCGATCACATTATCTCCAAAAAGTGCATGCCACTTTTCAAATCTAGAGGGAACACTATAAAAAGTATATTTTTATTGTGCTTCTTATAATTCTTTTTTCTTTTCAGGAGTGTGAAACAGGGTCAGCGTAATCGATGTGGGCTTACAGACGAATCTTCACGTACATCGTCACGTGCGGGATCGTCCTCGGAGTTATCTTCTTCATCCGACTCCAAATGAACTACATCGACAAGAGACCAGCAATGCCTGATTTCTTTCCTAATGTTGCTAGATACAGGACATCCAGAGTCTGTTCCACTCGTGCTCTCGTCCTAGTGAACTCTTCGCCTGCTCAATCGCACAGACGACAGGTTAGCGAAGAATTACCTTCCAAATCCCATGTGTCTTGTAGAATCCCTTTTCCTAGCATGCAGCTGAGTACAATGGACATAATAGGGCTACTTACCTTTTACTAATTGTGGTGTGCTTCAGTTGAGATTTTTCTTTTATATTGTAAAATGTGCAATCGAAACTTTCAAATAAAATAAGTTCCTGTTTAAATTTTAATTGCCTGCATCTTTACTGTTGGTTTGTGCAAGTCCAGTTAGATGTAGTTATGTTTCTAATGTCTGTAATCTTATGAATGCACATTGTTTCTCTTTTTAAAATAAATCATTAAGAAAAAAAAAACAATTTATAAAAAGCATAAAACACTTAATTAATAAATGTATATATATTTAAATTACTAGGCACTTTGCCTTCTAAACAAACCCAGCATCAGACAATACTAAGCTACTAGTCAGGGTTGGAAAAAACCCGGATTTTTTCAGAAAAAAAAACTAGCCCAATGGGTTTAATGAGGGTTTTTGGGTTTTTTCAGAGTATTTTCGGGTTTTATCAGAGTTTTCAAGAATATTTTCTTTCTTGCCGTTTTTAACCCTACGTCAGGCGCACCCGTAGGACGAACAAAATCGGGCGCACCCTGCCTGAGAGGCCAGGTAAATACTTTATCATTAAAATACTTGTACTACAATCAATAAATTCGAACTTATGCATCAAATTTTCGTTTATTACTTTCTATTCACTCCTAATAAAGTCACCATATGAGTGTTTTTGAATTAAAAATCATGTGTAGGATATTTAGAGAATAAAAACCAAAAGGGGCCTCTCAGGCAGGGTGCGCCCGACGGAGGGTTAAACATTAATATATCATTCATAATAGGACAATTAAAAAAAAAAAATAATTATTCATTAAAATCAAAATTTTAAAATTTCTAGTCTTTTTATGATTAAGTTAAAGAATTTTTTTTTTAACTAAACAATTGTACTTTAATTATCTAAAATTCTGTTTATCTGCCCTTTACAACAAAAACTGGATTTTAATAATTATTTAGTGTTGCTTCATTATCATTATTATTATTATTATTATTATTTTATTTTTTTTTTGTACTGAATTGATTTCCATAAAATAATTTTAATTATTGTTCCTTATACATTACTTAACAGTGTTGCACTGTTAAAGTTTTCAGAAATTTTTTATTTATTTATATTTTGCATTCCTCAAGTCCCCTAATTTTCTTTATATTGACAAACAACTCTTTTTTCTTGCTCTTATATTTTTTATGTATAATTTCTTATTATATTTAAAAGATAAAATTTTATTTTATTTATTTATTATTTTCCCATGTGGAATTTTTCAGTTTTTTTTTTTTTTAATAGCTCTATCAATATTTCAGAAAATTCTTTGTTCATGTTCTAATAATCTATATTAATAAAATCAGACTTTTGTCTGTAAATTTGTCGGAATCGAAAAATTTTGCGATATCTTCACGTTTTACACCCCATGAAAGCCGAAAATGACTCCAGAAAATTTTGCCTGTGTGTGTGTGTGTGTGTGTGTGTGTGTGTGTGTGTGTGTGTGTGTGTGTGTGTGTGTGTGTCATCGTGTCCGTCGCTTTTTTTGTCCGGGCATCACTTGAGCACGGCAGGACGGAATTCAACGGCGCTTGGCAGGGATTTTGGTCTTCACCCAACTTAAAATTATATCTATCAACTTTTCAGAAATTCCCCCCCGTTCCCCCCTGGGGGGTAAAAGACTAAAACACGTTTGTCCGGGCATCACTCGAGAACGGCTGGACGGAATTCAACGGCGCTTGGCAGAAACTTAGGTCTTCACCCAACTTAAAATTATATCTATAGAAATTTTTAAAATTCTGATTAGTGTTTAAATTGTGGGTAAAAAACGCCTGCGCATGCGCCATAAATATTTTTTCACTAAAACGCTTTGAATGGAAAAATAAAATGCAAAAATAAATTTTTAAGAGAAAGACTTTTTTTATTCGCGTGATTCGCACTACAGATTATGAAAAGATTGAAATGTGCCATCTGAGTTTCATACTTTAGTTAATTTTAAAACATCTAATTGTCGTATCGAAAAACTGTTTACATCCCAGGATTCAGAAAAATCACCTCTTTCTTTTGGTGCTGAATTTGTAACGATAGGTCTGATACTTCTAATTTATTTTACCGTTTTTCCGTTGCCACTTAAATTTCATACTTTAGTTATTTTTTAAAAATCTAATTGTAGCATCAAAAAACTGTTTGCACCCCTGGATTCAGAAAAATCACCCCTTTCATTTAGTATCAAATTTATAAATATAAGTCTGATATTTCTAATTTATTTTACCCTTTTTCCGTTTTCAACCCAGATTCGATATGGAACAGCTTTAGTATTGGATCCCTTTGGCAAATTTGAAATTCGGCACCGAAGTAGCTCGGACGTTTCTCGCCAAGATCTTTAATTGCACAATTGAGATAGCCAATTCAGTTCATCGTAAAAAGGGCTTAAAATATTTAAAGTCACCAAAGGGTTCCGATACTTAAGCTGTGCTTTTTGTATTTATTTATTTATAATACTGTCTATTAAAGACTTCTGTGGTCACGAAATTTGGTGTGTAAATTGTTTGTATGCATCCGGCACTTATTGTAACTGCATTTTACGAAATTCGAAATCCTCCCCCCCCCTTCTGGGAGTCGGAGGGCAATAAACATGTGTAAAAGCATGTTTTTTCCGTTTGAATTCGCTTTGAATTATCTTAGAATGGCGAATTATGGTGTGTGGATATTGATTAAGTGTACGCATTATGTACATTAGTGGGATTTTGCAAAACTTCGAACTCACCCGCTAAGGGTGGGGAAGTAAGAAGTGGGTAAGTTGTGCCGAAAACAGTGGGGACCCAGACTCCTCACATTGGGAGCGAGAAAACCTCTACCAATCACAGCGAGAACTTAGGTTATTAATAAAGATATGGCATTTTGACAACTCATTTAAGTTTAATGTCCAGCGAAGCGGGCAAAGCCTGCTAGTGGAAAAATAAAATGCAAAAATAAATTTTTAAGATAAAGACTTTTTTCATTCGCGTGAATCGCACTACAAATTATGAAAAGATTTAAATGAAGTTTTGCCATCTGAGTTTCATACTTTAGTTAATTTTAAAACATCTAATTGTCGTATCGAAAAACTGTTTACACCCCAGGATTCAGAAAAATCATCTCTTTAATTTGGTACTGAATTTGTAACGATAGGTCTGATACTTCTAATTTATTTTACCCTTTTTCCGTTTTTCCGTTGTCACTTAAATTTCATACTTTAGTTATTTTTTTAATATCTAATTGTCGCATCGAAAAACTGTTTGCACCCCTGGATTCAGAAAAATCGCCTCTTTCATTTGGTACCGAATTTATAAATATAGGTCTGATATTTCTAATTTATTTTACCCTTTTTCCGTTTTCAACCTAGATTCGATATGGAACAGCTTTAGTATTGGATCCCTTTGGCAAAATTTGAAATTCGGAACCGAAGTAGTTCGGACGTTTCTCGCCAAGATCTTTGATTGCACAATTGAGATAGCCAATTCAGTTCATCGCAAAAATGGCTTAAAATATTTAAAGTCACCAAAGGGTTCCCATACTAAAGCTGTGCATTTTGTACTTATTTATTTATATTTTCTATTAAAGACTTCTGTGGTCACGAAATTTGGTGCGTAAATTGTTTGTTTGCATCCGGCACTTATTGTAACTGGATTTCACGAAATTCGAAATCTCCCCCCCCCTTCTCGGAGTCGGAAACGGTATAACTTCTGTATAACCCCACAGCTGAATTTGGCGATTTTTCTTTGGCGTTGTTTTGAAGGATAACGATGTCGTTCTGGACTGTTTGCGATATAATATGGCAGCCTAATATTTTGTTTATTTTGGATTTATGATTTAGATTATGATTTTATCATTTATCATATATGATTTATGATTTTTAGATTTATGATTTAGCCATAATCGCCAACAAAAAAAAATCGCCAAATATCGTTGTGGGTTTATACTGAAGTCGTTCCCAATAAACATGTGTAAAAACATGTTTTTCCGTTTGAATTCGCTTTGAATTATCTTAGAATGGCGAATTTTGGTGTGCGGATATTGATTAAGTGTACGCATTATGTACGTTAGTGGGATTTTGCAAAACTTCGAACTCACCCACTGAGGAAGGGGAAGTAACAAGTGGGTAAGTTGTGCCTAAGGCAGTGGGGACCCAGACTGTATATTGATTAAGTGTACGCATTATGTACATTAGTGTGATTTTGCAAAACTTCGAACTCACCCGCTGAGGAAGGGGAAGTAAGAAGTGGGTAAGTTGTGCCGAAGACAGTGGAGACCTAGACTCCTCACTTTGCGAGCGAGAAAACCTCTACCAATCACAGCGAGAACTTGGGTTATTAATAAAGATATGGGATTTTGACAACTCATTTAAGTTTAATGTCCAGCGAAGCGAGCAAAGCCTGCTAGTGTATTATATAATATTTGTTTTATATTTATATGTTTATTGTAAGTTAGATAAAAGTGTAATTTTAAATAAAGATTTTGAAAAAACCCACTTGTGTTTTATCTTGGGTTTTTTCAAGTGGGTTTTATTGAAAAAACCCACCCGGGATTTTTCGGGTCGGACAAAATCAAGCCAACCCTGCTACTCGTAGATCTACAGGTAGGAAGTCTCAAAGTCCTATTTCCATCACTCATTACTCAGCAAATCATTTTTATTTATTCCATATTATTTAAAATAATTATTACATGATTAACTCGCTATATAACTATATATATTTCTGAGGGGGACTACCTCCTCCCCCCTTCCCACCAGAATACCCGTTGTATCTGTCTGTCTATATATATCTGTATCTACATATTCCCTTGTAACTCATAAATACTGTACGAAATTTCATGCAAAATAATTGCATATTTATACGTAAAATAATTTATCAGAATTATTTTTTATAGCCCTGTAAACTAATTATCAATTCTGTGCCTACCATTTTCCACAGAAAACATGCTTTTAAACATTCTAGTAACAATATATTTCATTATAGAGCGTAACCATGTTAACCCTACAAGGCTCAATTTCCTTTTAAGTGCGCGACAAAAATATATAGGTTGTAATTAGTGATCAGAAGATAGGGAAAACTTATAAAAATAAAGCCATATTTTACGGAAAAATCAACTTTTTAGCTCAACGTACCGTATGTGGAACATACATAAAAATATGATTTACTAATACGTTTACTATTATACATAAAAAAAAAAAAAAAAAAAAACTTACCTCTGCAAAATATACACTTCGTTATAACACACAGTATTTTTTGTTTGTTTGTTTGTTTGTTGTTTGAGTCAAAACTGTTCAAGAACTATTCTTTTTTTATTTTTGAATTCAGACAAACGACTAACGTATCAGTTTCATTCAAATTTCACACTATAACAAAAACACGAACGACATCTTTAGGTTAAGATTCGTATTACTACCTTGCTAAATGTCAGTAGCTTCTATCAAGATGTCAAGAGATGTCGCTGCTAATAGTTTTATAGCTATAGGAACAATTAAAGTCGGTGTTCCACATATGGAACTGGGTGCCTTGTAGGGTTAATCTACCGTTATAGACTTTAATGGTACGCAGTTCTTTTGTATGTCCCTGTACACGAGTTACAGTAATTATATTCACTACAAAATGTATGCAACTAATTAATTGTAACTCATTAATATTTGAACCTAATATGACAGCATTTGGGTGATTGTGAAATGTAATCGGAATTCTTTTGTGTGGTCCTGTAAATGAATTTAGTCAATACATACCTTTTTTCTAGAGAAACATGCTTTTAAATATCTTAATAATATATGTTAATTCTATAATGTTAGATACAGCATAAACGTGTTAAAATGTGCATAAAGAGAAATCTGTCTATTGGCTCCAATGTATGCTGAGCAGATGTCCTCTTTTTAACACGCTTTTATTAGCTTCACCTGTATACATGTATGTATGTTTGTAACCGCTCTGGGAGCAAACAAAAAATCTATATTGTAAAAAAAAGACTTTCCCTACGTGAACGCCGTCGCGTCGAGGTATAGCTCCGCGCTACGAACCTAAAGGTCTAGCGTTCGATCCCAGTCAGGTGAGGTTTTTTAAAAATGGTTTTTGCTTAATTCTAAATTATTTTGATTAAAGATTTAAATGTATGTAAATATTATGGTGTGTCACTCACACGATTTTCTCTAACCCTGCATTTTAATACTAAGATAGATATTTTGTGCTTTTTAGTTCACATTTCTATAAAAGCGTGTTCTTTAATTTTTTAAAACTATAATATTATTTAGATGACAGCCCGTTTTTGTAAGCCGTTTTTCTAAGTTTTAAAAATTTCTACAGGAAAATTATTCATCAGAATTATTAGTACTTTGATCCCTATTTACAAAGAATATAAAATTATATTCCTAATTAGGGAATCGTAATAATTATTAACGCTTTTAATTTATAAAAGTACTCTAATATGGTTATCAAACTCTAATTTCACAAAAAATTTTTATATGCTTTGTATACGAGTCATAAACATTATATGCACCAGTAAAAACTATACAAATTATATGATGTAGCTCATGCAAAATTGTTTGAAATTTTATATATTTTGGATAATTACGTGACAACACTTTTGTCACGACTTCCTATAAATTTTTAAGTCTAAGCACACATTTTTTCTACAGAAAATATACTTTTAAGTATCTAAATGTCTGTTGATTTTATTTTGTTGAATGCTGTGTAACCATTATAGATGCATTTAAATGGAATTCTGCACATAACCCGTAATGATAAGAAATACTTTGGTGTTGGCCCTGTACACGAACTATAAACAATATACACGTCAAAAACTGTACATCTATTTCTGTATGGTGCATGAATAGTGTACCAGTTTGCATTTCATTCGGTAGATTTTTTGAGGCAGCTATTTCCGTACATACGTAGAAATTTTGTCCATAGGCCGTAATGATACTGAAAACTTTGATGTGTCCCTGTACACGAACCACAACCAGAATATACACCCAAAACTGTGCAGCTAATTCCGTGTGGCTTATGAACATGTATGCGGATTTGCAAATCAATCAGGTGGTTTTTGTGGCCGCTATTGCAGTATAGAAAAATTCTGCCCATGGGCCACAACGATAAGAAAAACTTTGGTGTATCCCTCTACATGAACCACAAACAGAATATACACCCAAAACTATACAGCTAATTCCGCGTGACTCATGAAGATATGTACCAATTTGCAAGTTAATAGGAAAATGTTTGCGGTCGCTATCACGAAAGAGAGAGATCCAAAATGTTTTTGGATCTCTACATGCGAAGGCCTAGACTAACGTTTCGGCAACAAGTTTATACGAGAGAGAGGGGGGGGGGGAATCTATATTTGTCACAGTAGTAGGACTGTATATTCATCAGGAGTTAAACATGCCTCACTGACAGCATACTTCTAAAATAAATTCTGTTATTAATAAATTTAGATTTAAAATTTTTAGTCTTTTTAAAAACGTTTTTAACAAATTTTTTATACTTTTTTTCTTAATGTTTTAATCAGACATGAAAAAATGTTTAGTTATTTTAAAGGTAATTTATTTTATTTTTGCCATTTTTAAAGCAGAATAGTTATGCCATCTTTTTGAGGCATGTTTAAAATAATAAGTAATAATTCAGGGCCCGCTTTACCCTTTTGGCGGCCCTAGGCAATGGACATTTGGCGGCCCTCTCTACGCCCGGGCAGCTTATATATTTCATGTGACTACACCCAAATTTTCTGAGACCTTGGTCTTCATCCCCCCCCCCCTCTCCACAAAAAAGAAACATAAATAGAAAACATTCACAGTTTTTGTAAAAATTCGGTTGGGCGGGCCATATTTATGAATAACAAAAATAAACAGGCTGAATCAAACTTTAGATTTTCCACCTGTAAGTGCTAAGCGATTGATTTGGAACCGTAACAGAACATCTTCTACCCAGGATTTCTTCGTGATATCTTCAGGATAAAAAGACATCCCAGAAACATCTCGAAGATGTACTGTGGATAAATATGCTGTTAGGGAAATTGACGGAAAATTTCCATATATACAAACCCACATTCTCTACAAGACATTGCATCACAGGTCGTTTGGCGGAAGTTTTAGCGCAGAGGTGCAGGTGCAGTATATATTCGGACGCACGAACGAAGTTCGGGTGAAATTTTGGCCGATTGGAGAAATTTTGAATGTACACTAAGAGACAAAAAAAAAAAAAAAAAAAAAAAAAGCCGCACTTGGATATTTTCCTTTTCGCCTTCTACAACCGCCAATTTTATCGTTTATAAAGCAAATTTTCAAACAGATTTTATTATGTTGTCCTCCACATACACTTTAGCTTTGAGTCCAGTGTTAAAAAAAAAATGCAATTGTCAGGAAAGTTGTAATTTTAGAAATTATTTCAAAAATCGTAAGAATAAGGCAGTTAACGATGCCACAAAAAGTGTTAGTTTTTGAAGGAAAATCAAAAAATATTTTAATAAGTGAGATGGCAAAATAATTAAATGTTAACAGAATATTGGTAAAAGGATTTTTAGCAAGATATAAAATTTTTTAGCCGTTTAAACTGGAAATTTGGTTTTAAGCGGCCATATTGCTCATTCAAGCAAGATGATCGTAAGTTAAAAAGCCATTGCTTATAAAATCGGTTTGTATTACATTTAGAACATAAAAGAGATTCAGGAAAAGCGCTTAGTAGCATAATTTCTGTAACTACATTACAGCAACTATTAAACGAAGCAGGTTTAAATGGCAGAAAATTTGAAAAAATTTCATTCTTAGTAAAGAGAATTAGGAAAGCAAGACCTCAGATGGCTAAAAATTTAAAAAATGATTAGTTAATTATTGGGCTAAACTGGTTCTCTTTGGTGAGTCAAGTTTAACTTATTTCTAGCTAAAGAAAACAAGCACATCTGACAACGAAAATATGACTGACTTAATGAAAATTGCACTTTTAAAACAGTGACACGTTCACCGCATATTATGGTACGGAGGTGCATAACTTTTCAAACAGTCGGGGAAAATTTTATGCTCAAGGGATCGATTAACTCGAAATAAAACACAATCTTCATAAAAGTGTTGCCTGACCGACTATTTTGGAGGTATCTTGGACATTTCCGCAAACAGCATTTCAAGATGATAATGCACCTTACAACACGGCGTCTGTGGTAACAGTGTATTCACTTCATACTGTCAAAATTTCCTATCCATTCCCATGAGAACTTATAATTCTGTAAGTAATCATATCTTTTTTCACTTCAAGTTAAATCACACAAAGGATTTAAATTAAAGTGAAAAAAGATTTCTTCTTTACCAGACATGGAAATAGTCCAAATCGGGATCCGCTGGAAAGTGTTTCGTCTATAAAAAGGCGGGGGAGAGGGGAGAGGATTAGAATTTTGCAGCCTATAACTTTGCCAGAACTGGAAAAAAAATATTTGTGATATTTGGCACATTAAAATTTCTGAGATTTATATTAAAACACTGTATAAAACTATGCCATTGTGCATTAAAGCAGTAATTCCATATAAAGACGGAATTAACACAATGCAGAATACATATTTTTAATAAAAAATTGCTTAGATCTAACAAATAAATAGTTTTATTTCATATATTAAAATATAACTTGTTTATTTCATATAATAAATCATAATAGAATACAAAGTGTATGGTTATTACATTATATGTTCCAAAAGAAAATTTTATGCAGATTTTTAAAAAGTACTTCGTAGAGTGCAATAAAGCGAATTATTAAATCGAAAATGTACATAGGTATCATTTCATACCTTTGGTATTATGCAAACAAGACAGTTTTATTTGTTTCAAACATTAATTTTAAAGTTATTACAAATAAAAAGGGTACAAGTCATTTTTTCTGCAGTGCAGCTTTTTTTTTCTTTTTTTGTCGCTTAGTGTATATTTTCTCAGGAGAAAATATTATGAAAACGGAAATAACAAATCTACTGAAACAATAAACCAAGAGCTGTTTCTTTTGATTTGTTATTTCCGTTTTATAAGAGCTGTATTATATAAAAAGCACCATAAAACTGGCGTTTAAAAGTAATAAGCACAAAACTTTGAATAAACATCATTAAGTTGAAGAACTCGCATCAATCATGCTTTGTTTGCAGCACTCTTGCCTACTTTGTTCACCTGACGAAGGGTTGTGTGCTCTTTCTAACCGAAACAATTGTTCAGAGTTTATTGTATTTTATAGTGTTTATTCAAAGTTTTGTAATTATTACTTGTGCA
This sequence comes from Salticus scenicus, assembly GCA_963930645.1. Taxonomy (NCBI): domain Eukaryota; kingdom Metazoa; phylum Arthropoda; class Arachnida; order Araneae; family Salticidae; genus Salticus; species Salticus scenicus. The sequence continues at coordinate 296,805,169 of OZ005648.1, forward strand.
TACGTGTTCGCCTGACGAAGGGTCGGGTCTTCTTTCGACCTGAAACAATTGTTGCGAGTTCTTGCGTTTTATATTGTTAGTTCCCATCATACTACAGGTATGGTGAACTTAGGTAACTGTTAAAATTTTGGACCTCGGTTTTTTGATTTTTTTTTACACGTTTTCTGGTGTGACGGACACGAAAATGACAAAATTTTTATGGTGTCTGTTAGTTTATTAGTCCGTTAATATGTTAGTCTGTGTACACGATATCTCACGCACAAATGAAAGGAGAGAAGTCCGACAAGTTTTGAAATATTATTTATGACACTGGCAAGAGCCCTATTCATTTGCAACGTTCGGATTGAAAAACTTCGTAAGTTATTAGAAATTTACGATTTTCTGAACATGGGAGAACAGGTCAAAATTTCACTTAAACGTGCATTAAATGGAAAATTTTTACTGTAAAATTGTAAGACCAGTTTTAAAATATCAGTTTTGATGCCGGAATGGACATCATCAACTATAAACATGCTACTTTGAAAATTTCGCTAGTTCTTGGAAATTTACGAATTTCTTAACATGGCAAAATAAGGCAAAATTTCACATAAGCTTCCATCTCGAGGGATATTTTCAACGTAAAGATGTCAGACTAAATTTGAAATATTATTTAGAATACTGGCATGAATAACATAGACTATGATTTTTTTAATAAAAAAAACTTAAGTTATTAGTAATTTACGATTTACTTAACATGGTAGAATAGGACAAAATTGAGCATAAACGTCTATTTTGAGGATCATAAATATATCAGACAATTTCAAAATAACATTTATAATAATAATTTATTTTTTCACTTTTTTATTTCTGGCGCCAATAAAGGATTGCCTTAGCACTGAAAGATTTTTAAATGTATCTGTCTGTGTTTTTTAACATCATCATTAAATCGTAATCGAAGGGCGCCATTTTATTATCATGCTGCAATTTCAAATTACTCCCCCCCCCCCTTCTCCTCTTGTCCAGGTAATTTAAAAAAGATCTGGTCTTCATTCATTATCACAATGCAATTCAAAGCGTATATTTATTAAAAGTCAATATTTTACTACTTTATGGTGTTTTTATTCTATGTTAAAATCATCAAAGAATGCTGCTTTTAATTTACAATTTAATATGCATATATGCCTTAAAAAAGAGAAAGCCAAAAATAAGTTTATGATTTACGCTTTTTTTTTTTTTATGTTTTTGTACAGTGTTTTAAATTTTTTGGCGGCCCTCCTATTTCGGCGGCCCTAAGCAACCGTTTAGGTTCGCCTAATGGTAAAGCGGGCCCTGAGTAATATAATCTACTGGAGAACTCGCACTACTTTCTTGTACCCTAAATTACTATAGATATATGATTACTGTTTAAAATATAACATATTCTATCCCAACATTTCTGGTGCAATTTGAACAACAGTTCAATACCGAAAAATGTTGTAATATCTAACCTCAGAACAATCTTATTAACACTTTTTTCATGTTCCGAAACTATTTCTTCCCGCCAACTGATTGTTTCATACACCTGCCTCATCACGTGACGATATGTCGCGTCACACTCTACTACTACTTTTTTTTTTTAATCATGTAACATTTTTCTGTATTCGAAGGACGTTTTTTTATTGAGTCCTCCTTCCATTATTTTTGTGCCTAAGATATATTAAATAAATTTAAATAGTAAAAATGTAGGCAATCCTCTATTATGCAGTCAATATCTGAATTATAAAATATAATTAATCTACATTTCTTTCATAGAAAAATTAAGTACTTTCGTTTTACCCCAAAACAAGTTGTTTCAACATAATATGTGGGTAATTTATCCAATATTTTCAAGCATCAATACTGCTGATAAAGCACCAGATTTGTCTTCAACTAAATAGAATGCTTAGTACCTGTGCTGACCCAGGTAAGACAAACTTTTTAATTATTTGACTGTTGAATATTAAATAAAGAATTATTTATTATAAAAGTATATTTCGTAATAACTAATTGAGGAAGATAAGAACTTATAGCCTAATAATTTTATCAGATTATGATTCTGATTTTTTGAATTGAAATTTTAGATTTATTCTTAACAAAAGTTTTTTTTCTTTGCATATTTGAAGAAATTGCTACATTTAAAATAATAAAATAAAAAAAATGTAAGCGAAAATGAACACTTTTTATTTCTTCAAAAACGTAACAACATGAAAACGAAAGTATAGAAACGTATGTAAACATTAGAAACAAAAGAAGTGAAAATAAATATAAGAATGTTTAAAATAAACATATTGATGTTTAAAAATAAAATTTCAGTTATTATATTCTAGAAAAAAAAAAAAGAAAGAAATATTAATATGAGTATCACCAAGGACACAATCATTGAAAAACTAAATTCACAGAATTACGTATGGAAATTTAAATTGGAGATGTTTCTCCAAAAAGAAGATTTATACTCAGTGGTAATAAACGATGCTCCCGATCCGATTATTGACACATGGAATTCAAAAAACAGAAAGGCTCGCGCCATAATAAACCTCTTAATAGAGGACAATCAAATAATACATGTCAAAAATCTTCAAACCGCTAGAGAATGCTGGAATGCATTAAAAGCTGTACATGAACACTCCACCCTCAGCAGTAAGCTATTTTTATTACGAAAAATCTACTGTACGAAATTAACTGAGGGTGGAGACATGATTCAACATTTGACACATATTTATCAGCTAAGAGATAAACTATTATCAATCGGTGAAGAAATAAACGACAGGCACCTTTCAGCACTAATGCTCTGTTCCTTGCCTCCAAGTTATGATGTACTCATCACTGCTTTAGAATCTCGAGACGAAAAAGATTTGACACCAGAGTTTATGCGCTCAAAATTAATTGATGAATTTTCCAAAAGAAAAGAAAACAAATCTGAAAAAAATTATACAGACACGACATTATTTCATTATTTAAAACATGAAAATCTGACATTGACAGATTTTAATTTAGTGCCAGAGGCCTACTGCTAAACTTGTTAATATCGACAAATTCTTCTTTAGTTAATTCGTGACGATCTAAATTCCATGATAAAGTTTTCATTAAATCAAACCAATGTGTTTCAGCTGCAGATACTGTAACAAATAACGTTGGAAGTCCAAACTGTCTTATAGCCGCAAAACAACGTTTTTTCTCTTTTTCCCAATGAGGGGGAGGTGTGCCTTGGGGGGGGGACTCATGTCAAAGGTGTGCCTTGGGGGGGACTCGTGTCAAAGTTGTACCTTGGGGGGGACTCATGTCAAAGTTGGGCCTGGGGGGGGGACTCATGTCAAAGTTGGGCCTTGCGGGGACTCATGTCAAAGTTGTACCTTGGGGGGGACTCATGTCAAAGTTGTGCCTGGGGGGGACTCATGTCAAAGTTGTGCCTTGGGGGGGGGACTTCATTCAATAAATCCCCATTCAATAAACCGACTGAAATAGGCCCTTAGCACTATTAAGAGTGACGTATAAAAATTCGACAACGCTGTACCGTCTGAAATAGGCCTCTAGCACTAATAATTCAGTATTAAAGGTTAAATTTAAACCAAAACAAGAAAATTCAAAGTTCTGTCGCTATTGTAAAAAGAAATCGCATACAATTGAAGAATGCTGGCATCTTAAAAATATAGAAAAGAATCAGAAACAAACAAAAGCCAGCAATGCCAGATCAACTTTCAAATCTGGTATGTACTCTCAAGACAGACATAACGCGGATAGGGCTCTTATTACTGAGAGTGAAAATAAAAAACCCAACGACAAAATATTCAGTCTATTTATCGGTGAGAAGTCTAACAATTGGTATATAGACTCGGGTTGTTCAACACATGTTTGCAATGATAAGAGTAAATTTCAGGAATTTAATTATAATAATTCACGCGTAACAATCGCGAATGGACAGGAAATAGAATCCCTGGGTCATGGGTCTGTGAAATTAAGCACCATAAATTCCAATAACACACATAATACTATCATATTGAAAAACGTTTTGTATGTACCAGAAATAGAGACAAACCTCATATCTGTAAAAGGGGCTACTGAAAATGGTTGTGTAGCAATATTTGAAAACAAATCATGCAAAATAATGCATGAAGGAGAAACATGCATTGAAGGCTATATTAATAACAATTTATACGAATGCAAAGTTAACTATGATACACCACAAACTATAAACATGGTAAAAACGTGTGAAAATAAAAATTGTATTGATAAATGGCACATTAAATTAGGCCATAGAAACATTAGTCATATAAAGGATTTAGTTAACAAGGACATGGCTGTGGGTATTAAATTAAATGATTGCAAACATAATACTGAATGTAAAACATGCATCATGTCTAAATTAGTTGATTCACCTTACCCCAAAGCTGCACAATTTAGAGCCTCCGTACCACTCGAACTAGTCCGCACAGACTTATGTGGCCCTATGAAAACCCCCACTGTAGGTGGAAAATATTACTTTCTTACATTTATCGATGATTTTAGTCGTTATACTATTATATATTTGCTAAGAAGTAAGTTTGAGGTATTTTCTAAGTTAAAGGAATATGTGGCTATGACCGCAAACAAATTTGGCCGAAAAGTGCAAGCAATTCGCTAGGATAACGGGGGTGAATACACTGGTATGGAAGTAAATGAATTTTTGAATAAAGAAGGAATTGAGCACCAGTTTACCGTTCCTTACTCTAGTGCTCAGAACGGCGTGGCAGAACGTAAAAATCGTACGCTGACCGAAATGGCGCGCTGTCTGCTTAAAGACAGTAATTTACCAAATTCCTTTTGGGGGGAAGCCGTAAATACTGCGAATTACATACAAAACAGGCTCCCAAACTCCTCATGCGACTCAACTCCTTACGAAAAATGGACCGGCCGTAAACCCGATTTATCAAATATAAAAACATTCGGATGTCGCGCATACGCATATGTACATAAGATACATAGGGGAAAACTGGATAGCACCGCTAAAGAAGGAATTTTTGTGGGATATGATAATCGTAGCAAAGGCTACAGAATTTGCACAAATAATAAAAATGTAATTATAAGCAGAACTGTAAAATTCTTGGAAGATGATAATACAGAATCCCACAATAGTGAGAAATCACAAATCAATAATGAAAATTCAAATGATGAAATTCCGGTGTCTAGATTACAAATATTAGATTCCGATATAGATATAACGGGTGATAACGATAGTCCCGATGACACGCAGACTCTGCCGCGACGATCACAACGATTAAATAAAGGGGTTCCGCCCGACAGATTTGCATTTGCAGTAAATGACAAAAGAATTGATGAGCCTAAGTGTTTTGACGATATACTAAAAATTCAAAACCCAGCAGAAAAGGAAAATTGGCTGAACACCACACTCGACGAAATGAATTCACTCAGACAAAACAATACTTGGGAACTTGTTGACGCTCAACCAGGGACCAAAGTAGTAGGGTGTAAGTGAGCGTTCAAGGCCAAATACTATAGCCAAGGATAAGTCGAGAAATATAAAGCCAGGCTAGTCGCCAAGGGTTTTTCTCAAAAATACGGGGTGGACTATGACGAAACTTTTGCACCAGTTGCATCACATACCACTCTAAGAAGTTTCTTGACCATGTCGCTGTACAAAAATTTGAATCTAAGGCATGTAGATATCAAAATTGTTTTCCTACATGGAAATTTGCAAGAAGATGTATATATGCAACAACCCGAGGGCTATGTTGTCCAAGGCGAAGAAAATAAAATATATAAGTTAAAGAAAGCGATATATGGCTTGAAACAAGCCGCTAGGGCGTAGAATTTGAAAATTAATGAATCATTGTGTAAATTAGGATTTAAACAAAGTCAGCATGACAAATGTTTATATATTTGTAAGAAAGATAACACAGAAACTTACATTCTTGTCTACGTCGATGACTTACTTATAGCTGGTAAAAATCACAATATTGACATATTGATTGATCAACTTAGGGAAGAATATCCATTAACTGACCTTGGGGAAGCCAAATATTACCTTGGCATAAATATAGAAAGACCTTGTAAAGGGGGTAATTACGCTTGATCAAAGTAACAAAATACAAGACATTGTAACAAAATTCGGGCTAGATAACGCACGGCCCTCTGACACACCAATGGAACCAGGGTATATAAAATTAACTGATAACGATAATCTCTTACCAAATAACACAATGTATAGACAGGCTATAGGCGCGTTACTTTACATTTCTACAGTATCGCGACCTGATATAAGTGTTGCCGTTGGCATCTTAAGCCGTAGAAACGAAAATCCCAGAGCGAAAGACTGGGAGGCAATTAAAAGGGTAATTAGATACTTGAAAAATACCAAAGATATTAAATTAAGACTTTGTAACTCTGGTGAACCTGTTCTAAAAGCATATTCGGATTCTGATTGGGCAAAAGATCCAAGTGATCAAAAATCCATCTCTGGAAATTTATTTATGTTAGGCAAGAATCCAATTTTTTGGACTTCGAAAAAACAGTCCTGTGTGTCCATGTCTTCAGCAGAGGCTGAGTACGCCGCAGCTGCGAGTGCTGCACTTGAAATACAATGGCAGATGAAACTTTTAGATGATCTAAACTTGCCGGAAGAACATCGTATTGTGTTATATCAAGACAACCAGTCTACGATCAAGATTGCTGAAAGTGACAAATTTCATTCAAAAACAAAACACTTGCAGCTGAGATTTCATCTTCTGAGAAATTTGATACAGGAAGGCCTCATCAAGCTTCAATATAAAACCGAAGAAATGACTGCCGACACCCTCACAAAGGCTCTACCCAAAACTGCGTTTAAGAGACATAGACATTGTTTAATGAACAATTGAACATTTCTGAGCTTACGAGGGGGTGTTGTAATATCTAACCATAGAACAATCTTATTAACACTTTTTTCATGTTCCGAAACTATTTCTTCCCGCCAACTGATTGTTTCATACACCTGCCTCATCACGTGACGATATGTCGCGTCACACTCTACTACTACTTTTTTTTTTTAAATCATGTAACATTTTTCTGTATTCGAAGGACGTTCTTTTATTGAGTCCTCCTTCCATTATTTTTGTGCCTAAGATATATTAAATAAATTTAAAAAGTAAAAATGTAGGCAATCCTCTATTATGCAGTCAATATCTGAATTATAAAATATAATTAATCTACATTTCTTTCATAGAAAAATTAAGTACTTTCGTTTTACCCAAAAAACAGAAGTTGTTTCAACATAATATGTGGGTAATTTATCCAATATTTTCAAGCATCAATACTGTTGATAAAGCACCAGATTTATCTTCAACTAAATAGAATGCTTAGTACCTGTGCTGACCCAGGCAAGACAAACTTTTTAATTATTTGACTGTTGAATATTAAATAAAGAATTATTTATTATAAAAGTATATTTCGTAATAACTAATTGAGGAAGATAAGAACTTATAGCCTAATAATTTTATCAGAAAATGCATCTATTCACAGTTCAAGCTCTACAAAATCTTGGATCCTAAGATATTCATGTCCAATGTAAGGCTCCTATATATACGAGCTGGTGCATGAGGCATTTTGTTGCGTTAGGGTTGCCACAAGTACACAGCGCGTTTCATTGATAAATAAACGGCAGTCATTACTGTTATCGTTTTGTATTACTTTAGAGTACTCCTTTTATTATATTTTATAGTTTTAGCTAAGTAAAGTAACTGATGAACGATAAACTGCTATAATCACTCAAGGAAACAACGTAAAATGTTGAGATTTCCATAAGATAATTTAAGAAGAATAAAACAACATTACTTATATTAACTTATATTTTCCTTTGTATTTCTGGCATGTGTTAAGGTGAAACAGAAAATACAGAAAAATGTGTCATTTTAATCATACTTATATTAACATTGATAAATCGATTTAAGGATACCTTTTATTACTGTGTATTTAAATTTTGGCGACATTTTGTATAAGAAACAGAAACAGCCCTTATAACACATCTTATTTCCAATACATACACATGATATCCTGATAATGTAATGTGAAAAAAATGTGTTATGAATATTACTGTTGCTTATAGCTTTTGTTGACCGATCGTAGCTTCAGATCAAGATTTCTTAAAATCACAAGAAAGCGATAAGGACGCAAGCAGGAATGCCGTCCTCTTCTGAGGCAAAAAAAAAAAAAAATGGCGGCGATGCGCCGACCTATATATTTTATTTAAGCGGCTGTAGTCCAATGGGCTCTTTCCACCTGACGTCAGAGGTCACAAGACAGGTGATAAACAGCAGACGAAGTCTTCTATATCTATAGCGATTGCTGAAATAACATATTTTCTATTTTTATTTTTTATCAATCGTATTTAATTTGTATTATTTTTTTATACGTTATCATTTTTAATCCATTTTATATCATTGTTCATCATCTTTTGTTTGCTGTATGCATTTACAATCATCATTTAGTTTATATTTGTTATTGATGTTCATGGAGAACATGTTAAATACTCTGATTTTCGGTACTTAAATCATTGACAGTGCAACATCGTACGGTGTAAAGCCATTTAGGCCAGTAACTAAGTTTAACTTGTTGTAACACCTTTATGCAATTAAATTTAATTGAAAACATTTTAAAATTTTGTCCATAAACATTCCACAAAAGCAAGCTATTATTTATTGTTACATCAGTTAATGTAACAGTTACACTAGAACATACAAAAATCGATTCTTACAGGTAAAAATAAATAAACACAAAGTGTTTTTTAAAAATTATTAAATTTACAAATACAATTGTTCTACTGTTTACAAATGCACAATAATACTTTTATTTTATTTAATATTAACACTTTTGTTCTTCATGCATGAGAATTTTCTGCGGATCCGCGATTTTCCGCTTTTTTGTGATTTTCGTTGATTTCGTGGTTTTTTATTTTGTTAAAATCAAACTCCAATAATGATCAGTGTTCAAACGCTCCACGAAAAACTTTAGATTCTCAATCTTTTTCGATCCAAAATATAAATGTCAATAATCATTTTAAACGTGCTTTATCAGATTCTATAACATATAAAAGAACAGAATTATTCAATATTTCTCACTCAAGTATTTTTTTTTTGTCCGCCCCCCCCCCTCCTCACCACCATCATTTTCATCTCTAACCATCGCCAATCAAACATTCTGCGGGAAGCCTTTTATTTTTGAATATTTATCCATCCACAACAAAAATGTCAATATTAATTTTAAACTTACTTTATGATATTCTAGAACCCACAAAGAAGTAGAATTGTGTTTAATATCTCTCACTTACGAACTACTTTTTTACACCCCCCCCCCTTTCCAATTTTCCACCACCAGTCAATGTTATTAAAAGTTGATTGCTAACTAATGTTTTTTTTTTTTAACACATGTTTTATTGTGTTGAAGTGTTATTCTTTTAGTTTAATTTGTCACTTTAAAAATATTTTGTATAGTTTTTTCCTGTGAGCATTATTTTTCATTTAAAATAAATTTTATGAACACATTTGTATAGTTTTCCCCGCGCGCGTTATCTTTCATTTGAAATTAATTTTATGAACACGCGTGTTTCCTCTTTTTTTAATTTTCTGCACTCTCATGCCTGGTTCTTAAGAACAATATATAATTGAATTCGATTCTCAGAATTTGATTCTTTGTTTTCCCTTATCACATGATTAAGCAGACGACGCTGGGAAGAGCATTGTTGGAGTCGCTATTAAGAAATCCTGATCTGAACCTAACAGAAAATTTTTAGGACAATCTGGTGCATGCCGTTTTATGGAAATAGCAAAACTTACAAAACCTAGGATGAGTTTTAAATGGCCATTGATAACAGCTAGAAAAGCATCTCAAAAGACACTTTGAAATTTTTTTCATATTCTATAATCTCGAGAATTTAAAAGAAGAGAAAGTTTTTGGAATAATAGCAGTTTGTTACGTAACATCTTAAGTGCCTTATATATTTTCCAGCTTTCTACATGTGCAAAGTTTCAAATAAAAAATAGTTTAATTTTTTTGTAGTATTTTTGATAATTATTGAAATTCCTATTTGTTGCGTTGTGTATAATCTTGTATAAAATTTAAGTATGCATTTATAAGAATAATTCAGTTTTTTCAGTTGGCCTTAACATTTTTTCCAGCACAGTGTGTTGCATGTGCGATTTTTAAACAATATAGAGAGATGCACCAGGGAATAATCCAGGTGTTTTAAAATGGTACCCATTTGTGAATTTATAAAATAATTTATGAAATAATCAAGTAAGTTTGTGAAAATTAATGCACAAAGCAATTTATTTAATTTTAAAATGTCCATTTAAAAAATAAAATGTAACAGTTGTAAAATATATATAAATGTGCGAGTAATTTATTATCATGAAGTAAGACTGTGCGTTTACTATGTAGATATTTACCATTCCCTACAATAAATATCCAAATTGAGGGTATTTATGTGTTCGATGCAGCGAAAATTATAGAAATTTTTAGTGTGTATCTATATTGCTGAGAACTGACTTTGTGAAGGTGCCTCTTTATTGAAAGTTGATTTTGTGAAGGTGCCTCTTTGCCAAAAGTTGATTTTGTGAAAGTGCCTCATTGCGGCACTACATTTGTTCAGTATTAACCTCTGTATTACAAAAGTATTGTTTTATGCTTTGTATTAAAAAAAAAAAAAAAACCTTTAACGCGTTTACGCCGGCGCATTTTGTTTCCATAGTCTTCTCAAAAATATCCCAGCACTAGCCAATAATTCCGATGTCAAAAAAGTACATTTTAAACTGTTTTGTTCAATAAATCCTTGTCGAATCATGTTCTTAGACTGACTAAGAACATGACTCGACAAGGATTTATTGAACAAAGCAGTATTAAGTGTACTTTAAAAGTACACATAATTACTTTTTTTGGACAGGGATTATTGCTAGTGCTTGGATACCTTTGCTGCCGACTGTAGTTGTGACTCATCGGTGGGTCACGCCGGCGTGAACTTGTTAAACATAGGCTTGAGATTTTTTCCATCACAATTAAAATTATAGTAAAGTGTCATCATGAAGAAAAAATACATTGTAAAATAAACGATGTAACGTGTTCATACACCTGGAAAGTGTTTTATAATTCATTGAATTTTCTTTCTAGAGGATTTTTCTTTCTTTTTAAAAATTAAGTAATGAAAATTAAATCTTAAATTTGTTTTCTTCGAATTTGGAGTACTTACTTAATTCTTCATATTTTCACAACGTATTCAGACCTCGCATCGTTCCTAAAATCTTACTTGCGTCTTATTAAATTGTCACCACTGTCGTCAATAAGAATTTTTTTTTCAAAGTTTCAATGCTAAAACATGTGTAAACATTTGCTTCTACAATCTGTTTTCCGAAGGTGCGGGGCATTGGTTCCAGGGGCTTCGGATGTATTTCCCTCGAATGTGTATGTGTAAACATTATCAGGGTGGCTAGCAGTCAGCCAAAATCAGAGAATTTAGAAAATCTGGAAAAGTTAGGCAATTTCGACAATTTTTGTGAAAAAAAAAAAAAAAGCCATATTTATCATTAAATAATTATTAATGCTATTTTTTATCACTAAATTTTTTGCTAAAGTCGTGAAATTTTCATGGGAAATAAACAGTAAAAGTCAGGGAAAAATAAGGGGAAATCTCGAAAAATAGTCAGGGAAAAGTCAGGAAATTCAGAAAAGTTTAAATGACCACCCTGATTAAGTAAAAAAAAGTATTGTTTTAAAATAATGGTGAGAATATAATGCGTAAAATTTTAGGGACACTGAGAGGCCTGCGTATTATTAATCTATTAGTTACATTCTACTAACAATAAAAATATAGCAGTTAACTTATGTGACTTCAACATTTATGAGTGGAGAGTGTCATTTGATGTATGATGAAAAAAAACAAAAAGTCATGGCATTATGGCTATTTTTAGAATTGTAAGTACGCATCTTTTTACTTTTTGTTACTGAAGATGGAAGATAAAATGGTAAAGGGAAGACATACAAATTCTTATTTTTATTGTATTGTTTGCTTTAAATGTTAGCCCTTTTTTTTAAGCATTACTCCAGATAAAAAGTAACAAAAGAAAGATAATGTTTTAGGGATATGTGTAGACAGAAATAATAGCGGAAAGAAAATAACTACTTTTGAGCGCCGAAACAGTAAACTGAATGATATGAATGGAATAGTTATAATATGATAATATTGTTATTACAACATCACTATATGAAAATTCAATTTAAAAACTTCCCCAGACATCCTTAAAAAAAAAAAAAAATTAATAATTAATTAATAAATAAATACAGAAAAAGTCATTTTCGGAATAACATATCATCTGAAAAACGGATATTGTCGTACCATCAGTTGCAGGATTTTCTCTGTATGCCAAAACGGCACAGAAGAAGGCATCCTACGTATGACCTTTTTGACACCTATTGAACAGTTATAGGAAGAATGTAGACGTTCTCTGGATGCCTACAGAGATCTCTAAACCAGGGCTGACCAACCCGCGGGCCGCATGTGGCCCTCCTTATAAGGTTCTGCGTCCCGCGACAGAATTCAGGAAATTTCTAATTTGATATCTTCGGTTAAAACATCTAAAATTAATAATTTGTTTCAAATATTTTAATGAAAATACCGATTAAGGTAGATAAAGAAACAAATATCGCGCTCATTGATGTTAAAATATTTTCAGATCAATAACATATTCGTACTATTATTACTTATGAATGTATAATCATCAATACAAAAAACCCTTAACGGGTTAAAAGTTTGTGACGCAGCACTGCACTTTATGGCTATAAGAATTAGAAATACGGGTCTTAAAAATAATGATATCAAATTTTCAGTGACGCTTTGCTATTACTTAAAAAATACAGAGATTTTCTTATTTGAATTTGTTTTTTTCTTCTATTTATTTTTACAGTGTAAACGTTATTTTCAACATAAAATAATATATAACATTTACTTACCGATACCTTTTCATTCACATCTCTTATAATATCAAAATATGTGTTTTAAAAGAAATGATATGAAATTCCAGCAACGCATTGATGTTACACTAAATGATTTGTTTTTAAATTCCACTGCAATTATTTTGTTTTGCATATTAAAGTATATTTGCACATTGAAATATTGCTTTTAATTTTCAAATACGCAGTCAATCATATCACTTTCATTAAGTTTATATTATGTACTGAAATGCATTTATTTCAATGAATTATTTTATCTTTTGCGTCACGCCATCCAAAACTACAACTAAAAATTTCGCTTTTTTTTTTTTTTTTTTTTTTTTTTTTTTTTCAGCACACTATCTACTTGCATGCTTTTTCAATTAATTTGGATACGATGGCACAAAATAAACATTTCCATAAATTTTACTTACAGTTTTGGATAGCGTGACGCAAAAGATAAAATAATTCATTGAAATAAATACATTTCAGTACATAATATAAACTTAATGAAAGTGATATATTTGACTGCGTATTTGAAAATTAAAAGCAATATTTCAATGTGCAAATATACTTTAATATGCAAAACAAAATAATTGCAGTGGAATTTAAAAACAAATCATTTAGTGTAACACCACTGCGTTGCTGGAATTTCATATCATTTCTTTTAAAACACATATTTTAATATTATAAGAGATGTGAATGAAAATGTATCATAGGTAAGTAAATGTTATATATTATTTTATGTTGAAAATAACGTTTACACTGTAAAAATAAATAAAAGAAAAAAACAAATTCAAATAAGAAACTCTGTATTTTTTAAGTAATAGCAAAGCGTCACTGAAAATTTGATAATGAAAAAAAAGAGACAGAGAGTGAAAAAAAGAGACAGACAGAGAGAGAGATTTATTTTACTTTATTTAATATTCAATTTCTTTGGTTCAACGGTTCATCTGTTTCTTAAATAGTTCAACAAAATATTTAAAATAAATGTTCAAAAAATAATTTGTGTACGAAAGTTTTTGTAAAAAAGTGTTATGAATAAGTTTTTAAAGAGCTCCATTCACCGCATAGATTTTGGTTAGATAAAAAAAATTAAACACAAGTTTTTAAATGGTCCAATTGAATGAACAAAATATTAATATTTTGTTATATTTTTAATTGGAGATGTTTAAAGTAAAATGTTGTAAGGATTTGACAGTAATTTTCCAAAATACCTAACGCCATGGGGGTGGGGATCAGATCCTCCTTTGGAAACTCTGATAATTCTAAAAAAGATGCTTAATCAATCTGAGGGAGATTTTGTTTGGTTTAAAATTAATTCAGATGGGGAAAATAGGAGGGGGGCAATCAGTTAGACCACTTTGAAATTTTAATCGGGAAAACGTTTTTAGAAAATGTTTTGTTGAATGTAGTTTTATTCCTATCTGGTTAAATATACTGTACATAGTTCCCACATTCTTTCTGGCTAGAATTCCTGAAAAACTTCTAAAACGTGGTGAAGGGATTTTGGACATTGCCTCATTTTCTAAAATTGGTTTATGGGAGTAAAAAGTATACTAAGAGATCTAACATTAGAATTTTAAATAAGGATTTTTTGGCACTTCGAGAAATCTTCTAGATGCAATCACTTCAACGATACTTTTTTAAGGTTGGTTGGTAGTAGGTTTTAAGGCCAACTGACTACGCTAGGGTCCTAGGCATATAGGTAGAATGGCCTCCATGAGGTCTTTCTAAGGGATCGAGGCCCGTATTTAAGCGAGTTTCGGAGAAAAACACGGAAGGAACGGCTAAGACAAAGAGTGCGGGATGGGATCGAATCCGGCACCTTTCATCCACCGCTCGGCCGCTGGTGGGGCATTTTTAAGGAACTTATAATTTTTTTTTTTTTTTTTTCTAAAAGTCCCATCTTCCTCTCCAAATCTATCGGAAACGACTCGAAATTTTTGAAAATTGTAAGAAACGTGCAAATTGAATATGAGTCTGTAAGTAAGAACTTTAAACGAGCTCTTAACCCCCCTAATTCCCCTCCAAATTTTACTGTTTGCTTTCTAAGGTTCCCCCTATCATAATACAGCTTCAATTTCTTCTTCTTCTTCTTCTTCTTCTTTTTTTTTTTTTTTTTTTTTTTTTTTTTAAGAAGTTGTTTATGTTTATAGAAGACATTTTCGACAAACTGAAAAAAGCAATGCATTTGTTTAAAATTTCAAAGATGCGCTTTTCGCTGGTCCCTGTTTTCGAAATTTCCAAACAAAACAATGATCCTTCAAACTGATTAAGTCCCCCCGTTTTTTTTAGGTTTTTAGAATTTTCAAGGTGTTTTCGAGACCCGGGGGGAAGACTTCAAACGAAAAATTTTCTTTCATATTTTTCTAACTAATAATTTTAGAGAAAAATATTTTTTGTTAAAAATGTTGTTTTGAAAAGGTCTTTCCATCAAAGTAACAGATTTCCCCCTTCCCTCAATTTTCACATTTACAAAATTAAAATTTGCCCATGTCTGACACCTTGTGCCACCCCCACCCCCTTCCCCCACCATACATATTTGCTTTTTTCTTAACTAAACAAAATCTCGTAAAATTGTCGAAGACGTGTTTTACAGTTTTTAGAAATTCCGAAAATTACTGGATATAGAAAAACAAATTGAATAATTCGTATTCGACGCTATTTTTCAAGATTTTGTATGAACTTCAGAAACACACTTTTCTAAAATCATTTAACCAAGGAAGTCCTAGCGGTACCGTTTGGTACCAGCAATCACTATTTCAAAAATACCCATTTTGTGGGGGGAAAAAACCTGATGTTCTGAAGGCAATAAACATATACTAAGGGAAGGCAATAAACTGCAATATCTGAATAAAGGCAATAAACAAAATTTGCAAAATAATACAAAATTTGAAATGTGTTATTAATTTCTAATTTAAAGGTTGCAGATGCATGGTAATTTCATTTTATATCAATATTATATGTAAGAAATAAGTCTGTACAAGTGAAGGAGGTTTTTTTTTTTCTTTTTTTTTGTAGAGTAGCTTTTATTGTTATATTCATGCCTGCTCCCTACTGTTAAATTTAAGAAAGAAATAATTATTATTTTTGAAGTATAGATTTGATTTAAAAGAGAAAAATAAATAAAAATAGAAAAATCTTTAAAATGTGAAACTTTTATACTGGTGAATATTTAAGTAGTATAGTTTTTTACTGGAAATTTAATGAACAAAGTAATTTATAAAATAATACACTGTATAATTCTTAATTATTTTATCAGTATGCTTTGCAGAAATGTATTATTTCGTAAAATTAAGTATCACAATGCGAAAAACAAAATTAATTAATTAATATTTTTAAAAGTATATTATGGGTTTAAATTAAAGTCAAATAAAGATGTATTTTACTTCATTTTATTTTATTACTTATTTTACTAATTTTAATTCTGTTTTCAGAGTTTTTCCAATGCGTTTAAGTGTTTGGTAACCGAGTTTTTTTTTTTTTTTTTTTTTTAATTTCATTGCAATATTATTTTATAAAATTAAAAAAAAAAATCTGGAGTTACTCCACTCGACTTTCCGAACATTGAGTAACTAACAGTTTTGTAGATAAAATAAAGAAAGAGGAGTTGCTAAACAAACAAAAAAGAGAAAACCATAACAGAGTGTTTGAGTATTTTTCTCCATATATCACACGAGGTTTTACTTAACGCTACTGAACTTTGAGCCCTTAGATCATTATGATAAAGAATTTTTCGTTGTGTCCCTGTAAAAATCTATAAATGCTAGATTCACCAAAATGCTTATAGTTAGTGCAACAGTGATTTATAATATTCATAAAAATTTTGAGCTCAATTGAATAAGGCGTTTAGATGCTATCGCTGGTCTCATAGACCATAAAGATAAAGAATTTTTCTTTGTGTTCCTGTAAAAAAACTGTAAGTGCTAGATTCACCAAAATCTATACAGTTGGTTCAAATGTGACCTATAACATGTGTACAAATTCTTTGCTGAGATTAATAAGGCGTTTAGACGCTATCACACTTTTAAAAATTTGGCAAAGAATTTTTCTTTGTGTCCCTGTAAAAAAACTATAAGTGCTAGATTCTCCAAAATCTATATAGATTGAGTATCTGTGACCTATAATATGTGTATAAAGTTTTTTCTCAATTGAATAAGGCGTTTAGATGCTATCGCACTTTTAAGATTTTGGTCCCTTGGCCATAATGATAAAGAATTTTTCTTTGTGTCCCTGTAAAAAAACTATAAGTGCTAGAGTCACCAAAATCTATAGGGTTCGTACTATGGTGACTTACAATATACGTACCAACTTTCAGCTTATTCGAACAAAGCGTTTAGACGCTAGCGTGTTCACTCACAGACATACACACATACATACACACATACATACACACATACATACACACACACATACATACATACATCATCGTAAAAATAGTGAAAACGGACTCGTTGGACCTCGAAACGTATAGAAACATCAAAATCTCGAATTCGGATTTTTGACATGATTACAATACTTTCCTCACTATAGTGTTCGGAAAGTAAAAAAATAATAATAATAACAGAAAACATGAAATTTTAGATTTGGATTTGATATATTATAATTATTACAATCTTTGTAAAATATTTCATTTACATACTATATTATAGAAATTTAATGAGCAAATTAATCAATTAATAATTATTATTATTATTATTATTCAGGATTTTTTCTATCCATAGTTTAAGTAATTTATCACTTAGTTTAAAAAAAAAAAAAAAAAAAAAAAATATTACAAATATTTGCATATGATTATGATATTATCTATCATTTTTATGAAAGTAAAGAAAAAGGTTTTTGTAGTTGCAATCACTTCTTAAAATAAAACCAATTTTGAAAGTTAACAACGTATCAACTTGAAAACAATGGAATTCAATGAATATTTTTGATAAAAAAAATATTATATAAAATACAAATCTCTAAATAAATAACTCATTTAATACTATATATATTAAAGAAAGAAAAATATTTTATTATGTAAGTTTGTTTTTGACACTAACTGCCGATAGATGGAGCCAAATTACCTATCTGAGATTGAATATTTCAAATGGAAACGAAGACTGTATACGTCCGCGAACATTCCAAACCGGATTACATTCTTTTCTTTTGAGCGATGCGAAAGAAAATAGTGTAATTCGCGAGGTAATATAGTTCCATTTTTAAAGTGAAATATATAAAAAACAAGAGTTTTTTGGGAAAAACGAAGCACGTCACGATTCTCAGACAAAATAAATTAATATCATATATCAATTTCATAAAATTTCTTCGAGCCGTTTTCGAGAAAAAAAAAACTCACACGATAACACATTTTTCCTTTGAAGTCTTAAATTGCAACTCCAGATCTCAAAATATATACAATGTTGAAGTGTGAAACTTTCAGGATAGCATCATGCAGAAGATAAAAGATTATTCTGAAAACATCAGATCAAAATATCTCCTATTTACTGAGATATTAAATGTCGGCGTTTCCAAATTCCTTTGATGTAAAACTAGCTGTATAATAGAGTGTCGCTGCTAAGCTTTGTTTGAGCTTTGCTGCGTCACTCAAAAAACTGTCGTTTTTTATGATAAGTTTTTGACTGTTTTATAGTAATTATATAAATAAAAATATATTTAATATACATATTGCCTGTTTTATATCCTCACGAGCTGACAGGAAAAATAATTACTATATGTAGTTAGTATATTTTTCATACATTTATACAATGCGGCCCACCTGTGTAATATAAAATTCCAAATCGGCTCGCCAAGAGTTGGATTGGACAGGCGTGTCCGAAACTATCCATAGAATTGTATATTTAAGAAAACTTGACATCCTGTAGATATCAAGGTTGTACCAAGTATAAGATACTCTGAATTCATTTAAAGGTGCCTCGTGGTCGTGACTAACACAAGGCCATATTTCACAACATAATGAATTTTCGTTTATATGAACAAATTTATAATTATCTATGTTACACATTTATTGATTATACAAAACAAAATTAAAGCCCTTTGCATCCCATTTTAGTGGAAGATTATTAGATAACTTTAAATAGCTCCCCCCCTCCCCCCTCAAAAAAAAGCATGCACTTATCTTAAAATAACCACATATGTATGTATAGTGGAAAAGTGATAAAACCTATTTTATTCTCTTTGCAATTAATTGGCAACGGTCTAATATTCATTCCACATTCTCGCCAACTGCCTGATCCCCTGAAGAGTGTTTCCTGATTCCAGGAAATAACAATGTCAGGAATTTTAAACTTATATATTGCACTAAACAAGTAATTAAACTTTGAAATATTTACATGCTATAATTATTCTGTTTCTTAGCACTTTTCTTTGTTTTTCATGCGATATTATGGCAACACTGTTAGGAGATAGCTATTATAGGGTATGTTCACTACAGGATCCATCCTTATAGGATGCTCGGAAGACTGATGATGTATGAGTCGCTACTTTATTTAACAAAAAAAAAAAAACCTTATACAGTCGAACTTATTGCGATGAGGAAAAAAGAATCTCTACAAAGGCGCTAACAACTTTGGGCCCGCCCTGCAAAGTTTTTGAGGGAAGAATCCTCAAAAAAAAAAAAAAAAAAAAAAAATACTGGTATTTTTTTTTCTTTTTTTTTTTTTCTTTTTTTTTTTTTCTTTTCTTAATAATTTCATTTTCAGCAATTTATAATTTATCAAATTTTAGATTTATTTTTTAAGCAACAAATTGGTACGTCTGTATTAAGAAAGTTGTTTCGTAATTCAAAGTTAATCGGACGAAAATCCCCAAGATTATGCTGCTGACACGTGTATGTTGAACCTACCACTGCTAGCAAAACAACATATCAAATTAAAAATCTTATGTAATATTATGGTTGATATGTAGTTGCTTATAAACCCTAGTGAAGAGTGCTTTATTGATCGCCGCCAGTGGACTTCTATAATGTATTCGTTGTTCGTTGAATCAGAGTGCTCGTCAGAAACGAGTTAACAAATGTATTAAAAATAAAATTCACTAGAAAGATTTGCCGACGCTTAGGTATTTAATTATTATTATGTACTCCTGGCCACATATATATATAATCTCAGGGATATATCCCCGTCTATATCATATCCCTTTAACGTATCTGTATATTTTTTTCTATACAAACTAAGTCTAAAATTTGAGCCCAAAGTAAAAATTATCTGATGTGTTTACCACTTGACGGAGGTAATTACCCCCAGGAAGGGAGGAGGGGGGGGGGAGAATATGCTCCTACATATAGATATTGTAGAAGTCAATCAGTGTAAGGGGAAAAAAAAAAAAACTTACGTATTGTAAACGATAGAAAATTTCATGTTCTTTCAGAGGTACAAATAAATAAGTGAATGATTTCATTATTAACTGCCAAATAGCAGCACTATCACTGTCCACTGAATTACTGATTTTGTATTGTAATCAAGGCCAGAAAAAATTTCGGAGGGGGTTGAGTGTTGAAAATGAATTAGATCTCAAATCTTTCAATAAATTTGCCAGATTTCGCTCCCCGCAGCCACAGCCTTGATTGTAATTCTAATAAAAGTCTGTTTATTTATTTATTTATTTATTTATTTTTTTGACTTACTCTGATTAGCTTTACAACTTCCATATACACAAATTTTATTTTGGTTTATTATTACTATTAGAAATATGCATATATATATATATATATATATATATATATAATTAATTTCTTACTGATTGGTTAAACCTAATTCTTATTGTATACATTTATACGAAATTTTGTCTTATGCTGACATAATAAAAAGTTTCAAAAACTGAATAAAACTAGTTGGCATAGGTGGACACTGCTCAGTTCCCTATGATACTTATGTTCTCATAAATTTCTAGTGGGAGACACATTATAATCGTGTTAGAAGAAATGAATCTGACCAAAGCTTGATACAGTGACAGAATGAATTCCCCGCCTAATAGGCTATCCACCGTTCACTTCTATATATTTATCTTATTCTAATCTATTATTTTATCAGCGTCAATTCTGTTGTTTAGTTTTCATGCTACTATTTCCAATGCAATAATCCTCAAAATTCCTATTTACATGAAAATTTTACAATTTCGCTATGTTGATAAAATCGTAAATTACGAATAATTTACGAAATTTTCCTATTAGAATATTTGTATTCAATCATGTTCAAACAAATATCATAAATGTAATTTTGAAGTTGTCTAATGTATTTATGATCCTCAAAATGGAAGTTTATGTTCAATTTTGTCTTATTCTGACATTTTAAGTAAATCGTAAATTCCAAATAACTTACGAATTTTTTAAATTGGAAAAATCATAGTCCATGATATTCATGCCAGTATCCAAAATAATATTTAAAAAGTGGTTTGACATCTTTACGATGAAAATATCCCTCAAGATTGACGTTTATGTGAAATTTTGCTCTATTCTGCCATGTTAAGAAATTCGTAATTTTCCAATAACTTATGAAATTTTTATATTGGAAAATTCATAGTCATTCATATTCATGGCAGTATTCTAAATAATATTTCAAAAGTAGTCTGACATCTTTACGATGAAAATATCGCTCAAAATTGACGTTTATGTGAAATTTCCCTATACTGTCATGTTAAGAAATTCGTAAATTTCCAATAACTTGCGAAATTCTCAAAGTAGCATATTTATAGTTACTGATGTTCATTCCGGCATCAAAACGAATATTTTAAAACTGGTCCGACATTTGTACAGTAAAAAATTTCCATTTAATGCACGTTTAAGTGAAATTTTGTCCTATTCTCCCATGTTAAGAAAATCGTAAATTTCTCATAATTTACAAAGTTTTTTAATTCGAATGTTGCAAAAGAATAGGGTTCTTGCCAGTATCGAAAGTAATATTTTAAAACTGATCTGGCCTCTCTGCGGTCATTTGTTCGTGAGATATCGTGTTAACAGACTAACAAACTAACGGACTAACACACTAACGGACTGACACACTAACAGACACCCTACAGACAGACACCATACAAATTTTGTCATTTTTGGATTCCTCACACCTGAAAACGTATAAAAAAGTCAAAAAACCGAGGTCGAAATGTTTCACGATTACCTAAGTTCCCCATACCTATAGTATGATGGGGAACTAAAAAGGTTCCAACTGTTTAGTGACATGCACTAAAAGCTAATCAGCGCCGATTTTAATCAAGGTCCAACCAAATATAAATGTATATATTAAATTTCGTCCTTCGTTCGTGATGCACATGTGATATAGTTTGTTAATCTGTGTAGATAGCTTATTTAGATGCAAAAACATTATTCAGAAGGATCAGTAACGATGATGAAGAGTTGCAATTAAAGTATAGTACATAACTTATGTACTATACTTAAGTTATGTACTATATATAAGGATTTCTTATTTACATAAGAAATCCTTAATCCAAGCACGAAATAGACTGTCATTATGCGTTGAAAAGACAATTCACACAGAAAGCTGTGGCTGACTTCAAATACTTTATTTACTTTAAATATGTGACAAAAATATTCTTGATAAAATATTCCAATATTGTATGATTACAGCAGGACAAAGAAAACTTTTTGAAAACATCAAGATAGAAAGTTATTTAATAAAAGTAGTGATGAGAACACGGGGAGTATGCAATTTATTTTTGAGAAGACAACAGCAAAGGTCTTCTTAGATCAAAAGAGGGATTAAGAGAGTGCACCAAGTTTGGCAAAAACATTAAACTCAAAAAGAGCATTCGCCAAATTAAGCACAGAAAATTCGCCTAAGCAACACCAGTTTTTTTATTCGGTTAAGTACAGGGTGATCAATTTAAAAGAGTACCCGTTGGTTTTTCTTATTACCCTTGAATATGACGGATGTGGCAACTATTACACTGAACTATAATTGTTTGAACCATGTTTAAGTGTGGGAGACAATTTCCAACACTGTTGGACTGTTACAACTTTATTTGTGAGGTAAAACAGAAAGGGAGACGCACATTTTTTTTAATCCTGTAATAATTTTATTTATGAAAAACAAAATTTAATTAAAAATTTTTACATTATCGTTAGCATTTTTACATTATCATTTCATAGGGTTTTTCAGAGAACTCCTGCAAACATCGATGAATTAAAACAGATCATAACTGAAGAAACTTCGTTAATAACACCAAGAATGCTGCGAAGTGTGTCAAAAACCGAGTTCGACGTGTTCCTGTTTGCATTCAAAATGGTGGAGAACATTTTCAACATTTTCTGTGAGGAATGATAATGTAAGAAAATTGAATTAAATTATGTTTTTTAAAAATAAAATTATTACAGGATTTAAAAAATTGTACGTCTCTATTTCTGTTTTACCTCATAAATAAAGTTGTAACAGCCCAACAGTGTTAGAAATTGTCTCACAAACTTAAACAAGGTTCAAACTTGTATACTTCAATGTTAGAATAGTTGCCACATCGTCAAATTTAAGGGTTATAAGAAAAACCCACGGGTACTCTTTTAAACTGATCACCCCGTATATTCGTATATATTATTTTCAAAAGTTGTGGCGCATTAATTTATCGCCAATAATTACGTTAAACTTCTCATGAGAACTATGCGATTAGAGATGTGCCTATAGATGATGTATAGATGGGAAAAATCGAATGATTTTAATAATCGAGTAATTTGCTTTCGCGTGATTTTAATAATCGAATGATTTTACAATCGATTATCGATGACGTAAGCGTAGCATAAGTGTACTGTAATTAGTTTTGTTCTCTTCGTGAATATCAAGTTGCTCTCTCTTAATACTTTCGTTTTTCACTCATCGCTATGAAATTTTAGATCTAACCTTTAATAATAAAGATTTATTTAACTTTTTAGGTAGATTTTTTTTTTTTTTTTTTTATCGACCTACAATAATTATTTAGTTTTTCTCCCTCCCTCTTTCTCTCTGTATGTATATATCTATATAAATAGAAGTGTCTCTCTCTCTCTCTGTGTGTGTGTGCCTGTCTGTCTGTGCTCTGGTACTCAGACTACTAATCGCAGAGTGACAAAATTTGACAGACGGGTACCTGGGACCCTGTAGGTGTGCACCTCATCGAGATTTTTCGAATTTGAACTTTTTTAATTAATTTTTTTTTTCAATTTTAAATATTGGCTTGAGTGGAAAGTGGCTGGACTTCCAGAACTT
Organism: Salticus scenicus; assembly: GCA_963930645.1. Taxonomy (NCBI): domain Eukaryota; kingdom Metazoa; phylum Arthropoda; class Arachnida; order Araneae; family Salticidae; genus Salticus; species Salticus scenicus. Next base: position 296,829,297 of record OZ005648.1, read on the forward strand.
CGTCTTCGCCTATGATGAGGTGGCCACTTTCCACTCAAGCGCCGAGGGCCCTCAGGCAAAAAGCAGCTTATGCAAGAAATAACGTAGCAGTTGAGTAAGATCAATTATTTATATACATATAGATAGATAAAACTTCATTTTTAATTAATTTAAAGTTATTGGCTTTTATGTTTCATTTTTAATGAATTTATTATTTCATTGTAATCGTCTGCGTATCTTAGCAACGGCTATTACGCAATTTATTTCTTATTTAATACATTCATTTGAAGGCGATTTTTTTAAACTTATTATATTTATATTTATGGATAATTTTTATAATATAACAACTTTTCATTTTCCATTTCAAATTAATTCCTTTAAAATACAAATCCTTTTCTTTTTTTTTTTTAAATTTATAATATTTATTGGTGGGAAAAAATGGTAGTATATAGTAGAAAGGATTAAACTGATTAATTTTTTTTTTCATGCGTTTAATTCCTTTTAAAAGAAAATCTACTTTTTATCTTACTTAATTTATTACTAAATCAAATCGTAACATAGTGTTGTAAATAGCAGGGGCTATAAAATACATGGTTCAAAAACTAAAATATATAATAGATGCTGATCTACAGTCATCTTTAAAATCGTAGTTCTTAAATAAGAGATCCACATGTCGATAAATACCCAGATTGAAGAGCCCGGGAAAGACCTTTCTTCAGACTGTGGGAACCTTTATCCGATGGAGTAGAGCAACGCCCTCTGTAGACAAGTCCGCGGCGCTAATCTCTGACGTCACGAACATCAGGCTGTTGTTGATGAAATTAAAACTACTAACTTTGTGTATTATTGCGATGAAATCTCCACACAAAAGAACGGGATTTTTAGTTTTAGTTAAAGACGTCTTTTAAAACTGACTAAAGAAAAAGGCGAAATTTTTTAAAAATGTGTTTTAAATACTACCCTCACGATATGTATGTGTGAGAGTGAAAAAATTTATAAACTTTCTTTTATATATATTATAAGCAATTTTTATAATTTAGCAACTTTTATACTTAGAAAGAAATTTAAGATTAAATAAATAGTTTTAATATTATTATAATATTGCTTCAGACAAAAGAAATAAGTTGCACAAAATCTATGAATTTATTGAAAAACAATTTCTTTAAATAAAATTTTAATTTTCTTTTCCAGTTTTATCTTTCTTTTCCGTTAATTACATAATTAATTATTTAAATTATTCTGTGCTGTTGAAATTTTCAGCCACTGTTACACATAAAGTTTAAAATCCCTTAAATTGTTTTTTTAATAATCCAATCTGCTCATTTTTATAAATAATATCATTCTAACAAAATACCATTATTATTCATTTTACATGAGTATAGTATAAAGAAATTCCCCCCCCCCTTTTTTTTCTAGATGATTAATACTAAACAAAAGTTGTAAGCAATTACATGTATTAATTATCCTTTGGACTGTAAAGGGAACGGTGACTGAATATAACAATTTTTGCTGGTACAAAAATAAAAATGTTTTCTTGGGAAATTTATTTATTTACTCTATTACAATTAATATTATTTTAAAAATAACTTTAAAATTTTAAACATAATTTCTATTTAAATATTAAAATTAAAACAACAATGTTTTTATTCTGCTAAAATTAAAACATGTATAAAATTATGTGTTTGAATTCTGCTACAATTAAAACAGCTGTTATCTTGTTTTTAAAATTAGTTAATCACTGTGAGAGACTCTGAATTTTAAACTGTGGCTGAATTAAAAAAAAAAAAATAATAATAATAATAATAATAATGCTCGCGCGCATCTTTATACTCAGATGCACGCACACAAAAAAGCTTATATGTTACATTAAACGCATGGCTGTTAGCGTAACCCGAGAAACACCACGAGGAGGTCGCCATGCAACGTTTCTCATGGGGAGTTTTGATAAGGCAGGCCCCCTTGCCTACTGCCAGAGGAGTTTTGATATTCCAGGCCCCATGCGTACTCCAATCAAACATCCCATATGATTTTATTCCTTTACACTAGGAATGCAACAACAGCAACACCATGTTTTAAAAAATTTCCTTAATTTTCGGAATTTCTTTTTCCTTTTTTTGCCAGGTCGTTCTGAAATATAGGCTTGTTCATTTTCATTTAGTGTTCCCATTGCCTGAGAAAGAACTGAGTCCCCTTCGATTTGAAACAAAGGTTCGTCAGTATCAGTCCCAGGCAATGAAACAGAAACATGGTTATTTTTACTGGTTGCGTCCACTGTCTGAGAAAGAACTGATTTCCCTTTGATATCAAACGGTTCGTCATTATCAGTCTCAGACAGTGATTCAAAAATAGTGGGCAGACTTTTAACTTTTGGCAGTCTTTTTATTTTGGGATGCTTGAAAGGACGGCCCCTATTTAAAGCTGAAATATACATTTCTTTCTTTCTTTCTAAAACCCAATTTTTATCAGTATATTTTTTATTAATGATTTCGGAAATGTTGAGTTGATTTTCATTTTGATCAAGAATATTAGTACTTTTAAAAGAAACATTGGCCGAGAAATTTGATTTAGAAGAAGATGGATGAATAGTTTTCTGACCTGGAATATCATCAAACTCCAACAATCCAGCATAGAAGACTGGACATATGTAAATTTTGCGAGCATCAATATCAGTATACTCGAAAAATTGAAAAAAAAGCAATGTGAGAAACTTTTTAAAAAAGTAAATCACAAAAAGCACTTCTAAGAATGGATACGCCATCTCAGATAAGGTCTATAATTAGACTGAAGGGTAATGCTAAAAAGTTAAGCATTTGATTGTTGAAAGAAATAAAATTTCGTGCATTGTTCACATTATTTATACGCAATTGTTGCAGGTGTTCGTACAATTGTTGAATTGCAATAATGAGTGCATTGTTCAAAAATGCTATTTATGCGATAAAATAAATAAATAAATAAACATTAATTTTTTTTCCCTTCCATATAAACACATCGACCAAATATATATATATATATATATATATTGACAAAATGAATTAATAATAATAAAAAAAAAAAAAGTTGTGCCTTGTGGGGGACTTATGTCAAAGGTGTGCCTTGGGGGAAGACTCATGTCAAAGTTGTGCCTTGTGGGGGGGACTCATGTCAAAATTGTGCCTTGGGGGGACTCATGTCAAAGTTGCGCCTTGGGGGGACTCATTTCAAAGTTGTACCTTGGGGGGGGACTCATGTCAAAGTTGTGCCTTGGGGGGGACTCATGTCAAAGTTGTGCCTTGGGGGGACTCATGTCATAGTTGTGCCTTGGGGGGGGACTCATGTCAATGTCATTTTGAAAAGATTTTGATGAAATTCTGGCAAAAGCAGAATTTAGTTTAGGACGGAGGACTATTAGTTTTTTTTTTTCTTCCCAATTATAACATCGCTTTCAAATTATTCAATTATATTTTCGATAAATTTTAGATTTCGACAAATGTCCAACTATCGAAAAATGATTTCGACAAATGTCCAACTATCGAAAACGACAACGCAAAAATCGCTGTCTGAGACTAATAGGCCCTCAGTCCTAAAAAAAAAAAAATAATAATATTGAACATAATTTGCTACTAAAGTGTAAAACTACAATTCTGATAAAATAAAGTAAAACTTGCCTTTGGATGCTACCTAAAACTGGATTCAAGAAAAAATATGTATATGTAAAAAAAAAAAAATAATAATAATAATAAAAAATAAAAAAAATAATTGTAAAAATTAAGGAGTCAACAACACATTGCAATGTATATATATATACCTAAATTGTTATCAGTCACCAGAAAGATATATGGAAAAATAAATAAATAAATAATAAAATGTAGAGTTATTCCTTGAAACACCAATTTCCAAGATCTAACACTGACCTACCCAATCAGGATGACTGTTAATTTTCCTGTAATAACTACGTAATATATAAGAAAGGATATCTAAAATGGATTTATGTAACAATTTTCAAGAAAATCGTTAGAGCCGTTTTTGAGATACCAACTTTTACCAAAACTTGGCATACACAATTATTGACCCGGAAAACAATGATTACATATAAAAGGATATTTAAAAGGGAGTTAATATGGCGAGTTTGAAAAAAAAAATCGTACAGCCGTTTTAAAAGAAACGCACTTACCAGACCTGAAATTGAGCTATCTATACAGGACTCCTATCAATTTTCTTGACCTAACCAATTGTATCATTCGAAATTATATGTAATACAATGTTTATATAGCAACTTTGAAGAAAATCGGTAGAGCCGTTTTCGAGATACGAATTTACGGTTCCACTTCCGGTTTTCCAATTTTCACCAAAATTTGGGAAAATTCATCTGTACACCAGACCTGTCTCAATTGTGAAGTTTTATCTTAAATAGTTTCAGAGATATGAAAGCCAGACGATTCCGAACATACACACACACACAGAGACAGACCAATTGCCAAAAACTACTTTTTTGGACTCAGGAGAGCTTAAAACATGTAAATCGGGTGAAAACTCGATATCGAATTTTTGGACCGAATACAATACTTCCATTACCTACGGTAGTCGGGTAACTGAAGTAAAAAGGCGAAGAATGAATTTATCAAGCTTGTAAAATATCTTAATTAATCAATACAATTTAATGTGCAAAGCAATAAGAATCTGAATAAAACGTCTCACTATAATGTTTTTCAAAGTAAAATAATATTTGTGATAGAGTAAATGTAATTACAATAATTATAATATCATTAAAATTAATTTAAACATATTTGTTTAGGAATTAACGTCGCATTACTTCTTCTTCGAAATTACTTAAATACTGCAATTTCATGTGCAATGCAATATAAAAATTAAACATCTAACTACACTCTTTCTGTTGTATTTCAAATAATATTTTACAACAAAGGATTCAATCAATTATGAAATAATATTCATTAATAACATTCATTCAAGCTGCTGCAAAACCAAAACTAATATTTCATAAAAACTGAAATATATTTTTAAAAAATTTGGCTACCACAAATTGTTTTTTATTACTTATGCTCACTAATTAATTTTTAATAAAATTTTAGTAAAAAAGAATTATCTTTTAGTACATATATTTGCTAATTAATTTTTAATAATTAGTATAACCATATTGTAAGCTATTTATATATTATTCAGACTTAAAGAAAAAAAAATTATCTTAATTTAAAAAAAGAGATAGGTAGCAATTACAGATGTAAAGCAATGATAATATGAATAAAACTTTTGATCTTAATGTTTTTCAAATAACATTTTATATATTTGTGATGGAATATATATAATTGGAATTATACTAATGTTATGAATAATAATAGCAATAATAAATAATAAATTATCCCATATCACTTTTTTAGAGATAATATATAATAAAATATATTCACGTTTCTATAAACTTCGCATTATTTCTAAAAATCTGACATAAATGAAATGAATTTTTTAAGTTTTTAAAATCTTTTAATTAAATAATGCATTTTCACATGCAGAGCAATGAGAATCTGAATAAGTGTTTTTGAAGTATTGTATATTTGTGATAGTATAAACGTAATTAGAATTATATATAATTCTATTTAAGGAAACATTTATATAGGTAGCAAGACATTGCATTACTTCTATTTAAAAAATAAAAAAGTTTTAAAAGATAATTATCGAAACATATTCTTAAATATTTTAGCAGTCAAAAATCATTTTTTTTTTTTTTTTTTTTTTTTTTTTTTTTTAATTATTAGTAATGTTTGTTAATTAATTTTTAATAAATAATAAAATCCCATGAAGAAAATATTTTTATATTCACTACGGAAATTTCTTTGAATTTTTTTCGAGATCTCTTTATCGATAGATAAATTGTTACACAGAATATCATTACCTGTAATTAACTTATATATGAATACTATCGTTAATTAAATAGCATGATAATTTAAATAGTAATACAATAAGAATTAAACTATCAACTATAATAGCAATTTCAAATATTTTTTTAAGCGTTTTTAAAACTGTTCTGTGTATGTTTTAATATAATTATTACAATGTACGGTAAGTCACTTAAATGTTTAATTTTTTTTCTATACAAAAATAATGATTTAAGGAATATTGTTAAACAAAAGAAATAAAATTATCTAACCTTAGTATATTGTGTACGAGAAAATTTCTTTTTAGGTAAGGCCTATAGCTATTTTGTCATCTGCTGTTTATCTTTCGAGAAAGAAAACCAAGTGCATTTTTTTTCTTGCTTATCATATCCATAATTGCTTTCACAACCAGGAATGAAACACTTATAAACCATTTTTCAAAGAAATATTGGTAATGTTCTGCTATAATTGCTCTACCTTATAACAATTCAATCATTAGACAATAAATACTTTTAAGAAGGCAAATCAAATCAAATAACATATCATCGCACTTTTTAAACTATTACAAAAGAATGGCTTGGCGGGAAACGGGAAGGCAGGTGGTTCGCTAGGTTTCTTCAGCCTGATTTTGCTGACGTCACTGCATTTAAAGGTCCCGCCGCCGCGGCCTGTCTGGAGAATGCGTTGAGTAGAGGCGGAAAAAAGAGTTGCCGTAGGCAGCAGGTACTCGAAGCAAGGTCTAGAACGATTTCAATGTAATTTTTTTTTCTTTTTAAGTTTTTATTTATAATGTGGTGTAAAAAATATATACTGATTCAATTCTTTAAAAAATTCATTTAAATATAGTGGCCAGCGAAGCAGGCGTAGCCTGCTAGTATATAATAAAGGAAAGGAATCAACTGAAACACAAATTTGACAGCGGATTTAACATAGAAATAGCGTAAGTGATGATTTGTTGGTCACTTGATCCACCATCAAGTTAAAAATTGGCGGCCATTTAAAAATTTCAAGCTCGTACGGAAAACGCATTTTTGAAAAGACGTGCTTAAAATTCGCTATGTACATGGTACATATCAAAGTGTCAATCAAGATTATTAATGACCTCTATCGGGCATCGTGTTTCAAAATAGCAGCCACTTGAATATTTCAAACTCACATAAAAAGCGTATTTATGAACACATTTGCATGAATATCGATATATACGTAACTGTTTAAGTGGCAACCTCACATCTCACACGAACTTCAAAATGCGAAATTGAATTTTCTGTAGTCATTTATTTTTTCAGTTATGCTTTTAATGCTCATATGTACAGATCAAATTTTTAAAATATTGACTTTCATATTCACGAGGCCACAAAACGTGACATTATACAAAAAACAGTGCTGAAAATTGAATTTTAAAAAGTACTTTGTAGTTATGGCAAAATGTAGTAAAACATTTACATCAATTACATTCAACAGAATAAACACTTTCGTTTAATTTTGGGTAGCCCTTTATATTGTCGAAAAGTTACATGGACAGCACATTGTGTAAATTAAACCTACATGAAAAAATAATATCACAGTTTGAAATTAATTTCCACTAATTTTCAATTATAGCCCTAATATATTCAAACGCTTTTGAGTAGCTCTGTAAACGAAAGACCGATTATTTTCATTTATATTCTGCACAAAACATGATTTTATACTTATAAAGAAAATATGCTAATTTAATTTTGTTTAGTGCAAAATATAAATGTTAAACTTTAAGTAGTAGAAATTTCATCCATAGACATAATGTATTTGAAATTTGAATTATCTTGGATGTCCCTGCATACGAACGATTTGTCTGACCACACCACAACGAAAAGTTTAGTGTAGCATCCCTGTTACTTTTTCGTGAGATGTAATAGACACAGAGATCAACTGTAAAATACCTGATTTTCGGATTCATGGACCCTCAAAGCGTGTAAATATAACAAAAACTCCCACTTGAAAATTTGGCCGCAAAACAAAATTTTATCTATCATACATGGATAAAAAAATTTCGAAAAATTTTCCATTAATTAGCATAAAACTAAATTTAATTTGATATTTTATGCAGTAAATTCCAAATTTTATTTAGTTTAGTTCAGTTTAGTTTTTTTTTTTTTTTTTTTTTTGTGTGTGTGTGTGTGCGTATGTGTGTCTAATGTCGTAATAAATGGAAATTAATGTAACAATGTTTTTATTTATGTATTCTAATAAAACCAAATTTAATATATGAAAATATTTGAACCCTGATGTATTACATATAATCTTGAAAAATTCGTATATATATTTCAATATGATGAAAAAATTATGAATACTCTTTTTTTTTTCCTCTCCTTAAAAAAAACAAAATTTCTATTATTTTATTAACATATGTTTATGGACAGAAACATTAATGTATGGAAATAGCGCGTATTTTAAGAAACAACGATTCACAATCTATGCATAATGTGTGAAAAGCACGCATTACGAATGATTCATTCATTATAAGCAGAAAATAAATCGCTGCAAATAATCGACATACAGAATGAACAAGTAAATTTTCGCCGTCAAAACCACTCGAAATAAAATAATCGAGACAATCACTGGCGCACAAGTTACATAATATCACTCGAAATAAATTAATAGAGATAATGGAGTGATGAGCGGGGGCTGCTCCCTGTTAAATCATTCGCGCACGCGCATAAAGGATATAAAATCATCCCAAAGAAAATAATCGACAAAATCATTCGCGCACCCGCATAAAGGATATGATAGCAATCGAGAGAAAAAATAATCGGAATGAATGGATGGATGAATGGGTTTTTACGTCGCACTAGTGCTGCGCAGATGGGCAATTGGCGACGGTCTGGGAGACACCCTTAGAGGTGGTCTGGAGACATGCCATCACAATTTTGATCCTCCACGGAAGGGATGGCTCTCCCGCTTCAGTGACCCCCAGAGGTATAATTTTTGATGGGAACATGGAGGACATTGAGGCCACGACAGATTTTACGTGCACCAGCCACCATTAGTGTACACGATGGTCTTTGGCTGGCTCGAGTACCGAACCCGCAATCTTCCAATTACGAGTCCGGCACTCTACCGACTGGGCTACCGCGGCCCAGGAATGAAATAACGAATGAAATAATCCGAATGAATTACCGAATGATTTTTCCGCTTTATTTTCAGATAATCGAGTTATGCACTTGATTATTTGCAATCTTTCGATTAACTCGATTATCTGAAAATATGTCGGAAGAATCATTCGGTAATTTATTCCGATTATTTTTTCTTTCGATTGCTATTATATCCTTTATGAGCGTGCGCGAATGATTTTGTTCATTATTTTCTTTCGGATGATTTTATATCCTTTATGCGCGTGCGCGAATAATTATCTGGATTAATTTATTTCGAGTGATATTATATCACTTATGCGCGTGCGCGAGTGATTGTGTCGATTATTTTATTTCGAGTGGTTTTGACAGCAAAAATTTATTTGCTCATTCCGTTATTCGATTATTTGCAGCGATTTATTTTCTGCTTATAACGAATGTTTCGATTCGTTTGGCGGTTTGGCTGCAATTCAGAGTGGCTATTTTTTGAATGCTTGCTTTTCGCAAATTATGCGTAGATTGTGAATCGTTGTTTCTCAAAATACGTGCTTTTCCCATGCATTAATGTTTCTGTCCATAAACATACGTTAATAAAATAATAGAAATTTTGTTCTTTTAAGAAGGAAAAAAAAAAAGAGTATTAAAAAAAAAAAAAAAAAAAAAAGAGTATTCATAATTTTTTCATCATATTGAAGTGCGTATATGAATTTTTCAAGGTTAAATGTAATGTTTCAGGGTTCAGATATTTTCAAACAATAAATTTGGTTTTATTAAAATACTTAAATAAACACATTGTTACATTAATTTCAATTTATTACGACATTAGACACATACATACAAAAAAGAAAAAAAAAAAAAAAGAAGAAAAAGAAATACTAATTACATTAATGGAAAAATTTTAAACTTATAACAGAATGACACCTTAGAACATTGAAAGAACGAACTCTGGAATTCCGTTATTTAATATTTTAATTATAATAAAACACAATTACAAAACTATATACAACGCGCGCAGTAAACAGAACATTAGGTTACATAAGAACGATTATAACTTCTTACAGGCCGCTGCCTGCGGCCCATGGCCACAGAGGCTTCTTACACGAAAAAACGACTACATCTTTCAGTGAGAGCTGATGAACTTCTGACTGACTTCTGAAAACAAAATGCTTTCACTTCACTTTTATGGATCGGCAAAATATCATTAGATATTTTGCCGAGAATGGCGACAGCAATATTATTGATATATCCTTATGGCGGGAAATTTTTCTTTTGAAAATTCTTTTTTCGTAAATACACAAAATATACCAAAATATTATTCAAAAAATATATATTTAATATAAATTAAAAAATTTCATATTAATAGTTTCATTGTTATTTTCAGAACAACTCTTAAGAAAAAGGAAAAAAAAAAAAAAAAAAAAGATGCATTTAAATGAATATAAACATATTCCGGAAGTGCGTGGCAACTTCTAAAAAATAAATTACTCGTTCAAACTTGGTCGAATAACTAATAAATAAAGCAAAACACTTTGAAACCAAAATAAAATAGCATTCATTAAAGAACAGAATTAATTATTTAAAGACTAGATTCGTAACTGAGTACCATTTTGAGAACAACAAATTCTGTATTTGCTTTTTCCTTAAGAAAACACCAATAAAATTCAATTCTATATTTAAAAATAAAAATTTAGAATGATAATTAAAATATATTATTGATATGAATACTTTATATCTCTGAGCTCAGATATATTTAATAAAACCATTCATATAAAAATAATAATAAATAAAAAACTGAAACACATTTATTTTCTGCACAAATAATTTTCTTTAAAAAAAAAAAAAAAAAAAAAAAAAAAAACACTGAAATACGTATTTCAACAAGGAATAAAATTTTTTTTCTTTAATAGATTCAGCAAAGAAAGAAAAAAAAGCAATTACCTTTTTGAAGGGGGAAATGAAACTAAACTTGCATAAATGATGCAATAAAGAGAACTACTATCTCTTTTTCTCAGATCGACTGAGAATATTTCTATTTTTGTATTGTAGAATAAATTCGGTATTTGCAGCAATGTGGAACAAGAATTTTTTCTTAACGAAGAAACACAAAATTTGCAGATTTTTTTTTTTTTTTTTAATCCAAGAAATCAAGATGAATTCGATTCAGAATACCAAATGCACATAAGAGGCCGTTCCGTGGGTTTTCGTTTAAAACACTGGAAAATTTCCACAGAACACTCGTCGAACGTGTCAGGATGACACATATTACACTAACGACTTGCATAAACGATGGACTCAGATTGTCATAACTTTTCGTAAAACGAAAATTGCACTTTTATTCGGGCACATGCAGGGCCCGACTTAGATTACTTGGAGCCCCGGGGCAAGCTTATTCTGGTGGGGCCCCTTGCAGTGGCATAAGAGGTCTTTAGGTTGCAATATTTCTGCTTATGCCTGTTGGGGGGCCCCTTCCAGAAGGGGGGCCCAGGGCAACTGCCCCGTATGCCCTGGCGTTAATCAGGGTCTGGGCACATGAAAAGAGGCACAGATTCGCATTGATACGCAGATTCAATTTTAGGACAGCAGCAAGGATTCTTTCAGAACAGAACATGACATTCATGATGATACCAGTTCACGGAAATGTCCTATGTGCGCCATCAGAGACATTCCACTTATATATAAATTTTACGAGTATCCTTAATTTTTCGTTGGGCGCCAATATAACAGAATGACACCTTAGAACATTGAAAGAACGAACTCTGGCATTCCGTTATTTAATATTTTAATTATAATAAAACACAATTACAAAACTATATACAACGCGCGCAGTAAACAGAACATTAGGTTACATAAGAACGATTATAACTTCTTACAGGCCGCTGCCTGCGGCCCATGGCCACAGGGGCTTCTTACACGAAAAAACGACTACATCTTTCAGCGAGAGCTGACGAACTTCTGACTGACTTCTGAAAACAAAATGTTTTCACTTCACTTTTATGGCGCCAGCGCCGTCTATATTGTTTTAAATGACAGGGAAGATGGCTCAATATTGATAGGCTATTTAGTATGTGTGTAAGAGTTTGAATTTAGCGCTACAAACTTTCTTTTACTCATGTAAGGTAGAGAAAATATTGTTTTGCAGCCAAATTTTCGAATGTGAGTGTTTGTTATATTTACACGCTTTGAGGGTCCATGAATCGAAAATCAAGTATTTTACAGTTGGTCTGTGTGTCTATTATCAGTATATCTCACGAAAAAGTAACACGGATGCTACACTAAACTTTTTGTTGTGGTCAGACATATCGTTCATGTACAGGGACATCCAAGATAATTCAAATTTCAAATACATTATGTCTATGGATGAAATTTCTACTACTTACAGTTTAACATTTATATTTTGCACTAAACAAAATTAAATTAGCATATTTTCTTTATAAGTATAAAATCATGTTTTGTGCAGAATATAAATGAAAATAATCGGTCTTTCGTTTACAGAGCTACTCAAAAGCATTTGAATATATTAGGGCTATAATTGAAAATTAGTGGAAATTAATTTCAAACTGCGATATTATTTTTTCATGTAGGTTTAATTTACACAATGTGCTGTCCATGTAACTTTTCGACAATATAAAGGGCTACCCAAAATTAAACGAAAGTGTTTATTCTGTTGAATGTAATTGATGTAAATGTTTTACTACATTTTGCCATATCGACAAAGTACTTTTTAAAATTCAATTTTCAGCACTGTTTTTTGTATAATGTCACGTTTTGTGGCCTCGTGAATATGAAAGTCAATATTTTAAAAATTTGATCTGTACATATGAGCATTAAAAGCGTAACTGAAAAAATAAATGGCTACAGAAAATTCAATTTCGCATTTTGAAGTTCGTGTGAGATGTGAGGTTGCCACTTAAACAGTTACGTATATATCGAACGTATTACGTATATATGTTTTGTGTAGAATATGGTATGAAAATCACCGATCTTTCGTTTACAGAGCTTCTCAAAATCATTTAGATATATTGAGGCTACAACTGAAAATTGCTGGAAATTAATTTCAAACTGCGATATTACTTTTTAATATAGGTTTATTTTACACAATGTGCTGTGCATGTAACATTTCGACAGTATAAAGGGGCTACCCAAAATTAAGCGAAAGTGAAATGTTCTGTTGAATGTAATTGATGTAAATGTTTCGCTACTTTTTGCAATGTCAAAGAAAACTACTCAGGAATGAAAATTAATTATTCATACTAATACGATAGAGAAAGTACTTTTTAAAATTCAATTTTTAATTCTGGTTTTTATATAATGTCGCGTTTTGTGGCCTCGTAAACATTAAAGTCAATATTTTAAATGTTTGATCTGTCTATATGTGCGTTAAAAGCATAACTTAAAACCTGTCTTTGATTACAGTCCATCAAAATTAAACAGCCCGAGTAAACCTTACAGTTTCATTAGATTTCTTTGCTATTTTGAAGTAGTCGTTATTTAGAAAAAAATGGTTGATCGAGCTGATCAATAAACTTGGGTTATGTACATAATGACTTCATAAATAAGTTTTTTAATTGAATTTGAAATGTTGAAGTAATTGTAATTTTAAAGCAAGTTCATAAATTGGGTTCATTAAACATTTGGTTGAGCTGAGATTTTCATATGAGTTATGTATATACCGAGATTCATGCAAATCTGTTCATAATTACGCTTTTTGTGTGAGTTTGAAGTTTTTAAGTGGCCGTCATTTTGAAACACGATGCCCGATCGAGTTCTTAATAATCTTGGTTGAGACTTTGATATGAATTATGTACACACCAAATTTTAAGCAAATCTGTTAAAAAAATAAAGTGCGTTTCTTATACGAGCTTGAAATTTTTAAATGTCCACCAATTTTTAACCTGATGGTGGATCAAGTAACCAACAAAATCATTTATGCTGTTTCTATGGTAAATCCATTGTCAAATCTGTGCTTCAATTGATTGCGTTATATAAAAGAGGGGAGGGAGAAAAACTAAATAATTATTATATGTAGATTAAAAAATAAATAAATAAATAAATAAATCTGCCTAAAGTTAAATAAATCTTAATTATTAAAGACTAGATCTTAAAAATTCATAGCGGCGAAGTAAAAAACGAAAGTTAGACGTGATATTTACGAAGAGAGCGAAATTAATTACAAAACACTTATGCTACTCTTACGTCATCGATAATCGATTGTAAAATCATTCGATTATTAAAATCATTCGAAAGCAAATCACTCGATTATTAAAATCTTTCAATTTTTCCTATCTCTAGATACGATTCGTTAGATTATGGTATATGCCATAATATCTGCACAGACAATGGTGTTTTTAATTTTAGAGAAACCGGCCGATATAATGCAGAAAAAATTATTCATTCTTTTAGCCATGTGCACTTATCTTTTTTTTTCTTCTCTCTCTTAAGAATTGGAGAGATGATTCAAGGTTAGCCTGATCAGTGATAGCTGGATCTTGTAAACGGAAAATGAACTTTAGCAAAACTCGAATATTATTTCATGATTTCATTAATTAATTCACTTTGTCTGAGTGAAAGAAACCACAGAGAAAAATCTTATTATTTTCGTTTAAAAAGATTAAAGTAGGGTAATAATTTTTAAAGTAGGGTAATTGAATAATTTTATGAAAATAACTTGCAATTAAATTTTAAGAAAGAATATGTGATTTTCATATCACAACACAGCCTCCCCAAAATTTTGGTAACAGAGATATAGGCAGGCATATTTTTAAATTCTCAAATCATGTTCAGGAGATATCAGAACGTGTAAATCCATCGCAAGCTGGAGGTCGAAAGATTTTCACGAATCCAATACTTTCTTCTTACAGAATAAAGTAATAATGAAAGACAGGAAGAAAAAAAAAAAAAAAAAATCCCCCCCCCCTTCCCCTCCCAACCAATGAATCAATTAAAAATTACATTTTTATCTTAAGTGAATTTCCTGCAACCTACATTTATGTTTTCACCAACAACACATTTGATTATTCTCATCTTTAATACAGATTTGGACTAACAAAGTTCTAGATAAATAAGTTTGTATGAAAAAAGTTCCTCCTATTGACTGATATGGGAGAAGTAATTTAACATTCGTCTAATTGATTATCCAAAATAATAAGGAATATTTTAATATTGAAAAATATGCAAACATAATATATATACAGGGTGCTCTAAAAACCCTGACCTTGGATTTGATTCTTTAAACAATAATGTAAGACATACGTATAAAACTACAGAGATTCATAATATGTATATATATTATAAAATTGATCATTTTTTTAAGAATTAAATTTCCTGAATTACAAATTATAAATTTTTATGCCAATCCCATGCAAAAAAAAAAAAAAAACTTTTCATTAAGTAACATGTAATTTATATCCTAACAAAGTAATATAGAAAAATTTCAGCATTGTATCTAAAGAAAAAAAAAAAAAAAAAGAAAGAAAAGAAAATGTGGGATACCTGTAAGCAAAATTATTGATGGATTATTTGCAAACTTAAATGTTAATTTATCAATTTATTTACGTTATCATTGTTTTCACAAGTATTTTTTTTATGATCAGTGAAACGTGTTCTAACAGTATAGTGCGTATGACAACCGAAACTTGCTCCAACAATATTCGTGGAAAATTTAACCAGAAATATTGTCGCATTTTTTTGATACAGTGCTGATGTTTTATGCATCAATGAATTAAGTTATTAGGTACATTTTATTTATCAAAATTGTACGCATCATTATGCATATATTTAACAGAATCATGAAAAGGAATTCCAGCACAATGTAGACTACGAACACGAACATTAAGAGGCTTCTTCATCTAATTTGACCGTCAGTCTAATCTCACGTTATTCTGCGGATTTTTTTTTTTTTTTTTTATTATTTATTTTGTTTTATTTTTTTTTTTAATTCTGTTTTCGCATTTAGAAAATTCACAATCGTTAAAATGTTTCTCATTATTAAAAAAAAAAAAAAAATTGTTTAATCTTGAATATTTCGTTTTAAAGCTGTAAAATGCGAAAAAGTAACTAAGAGCATTTTTTGTACTTTATAGCTTTAAAAAGAAATATTAAATATTTTAAAAATAAATTTTTGAAAAACGAGAAACATTTTAAAGGTTGTGAATTTTCACATGCAAACACAGAATTAAAAAGAAAAACATTGAATAACAAGTCGTTTTTAAAACAAATTTCTCCATAGAATAACATCGGGTTAGACTGATGGTCAGATTAAGTGAAGTATTCCCTTAGGTATTTTTTGGTTTTGTAAATGATATTTTGGATTAAAAATTTTAAAAATGCTTGTTGTAAGTCCCATAGCAGAAAATGCGAGACGCGAGACGTAGACATACGTCTCAGATTTTTTTTTCTTTAGTCTGCAGATTATTTCCTAAGCAGTATTGTGCAGATATTTCAAGTCTCTCGGTTTCGACAGGAAAGATAGCGATTTTCAATCTTTCTCCATCTATTGCATATATGATAATATTCATTTTAATCACTCTTTATTTGATTCTAATGTTAATATTCATTTTAATCACTCTTTATTTGATTCTAGAACCCATAAAGAGGTAGAATTTTTCAATATCTCCCCCACATGTAATTTTTTGTGACCCCCCCCCCTTCTCCCTGCTAACGATCGGCGATCAGATGGATCCCGGAATCCTTGTGATTTCTAATCTTTCTTCTTCCGCAATGTAATTGTCAATATTCTTTTTAAACATTTAATTAAATTCCAGAACCTATAAAAAAGTACAATTGTTCAATATCTCTCACTCATATATTTGTTTACTCTTATGCCCCCCCCCCCTCTTGTCCGTGGTAAAATGCTCCACAGAGGTGTTGTAATTTACAATCTTTCTCCATCCACAGCATAAATATCAATGTTCGTTTTAAACGTGCTTTATTAGATTCTAGAACCTATAAAGAGGTAAAATTGTTCAATATATCATACAATTTTTTGTGATCCCCCCCCCCCCCGCGCGCTAACGACTCACGGAATCCTTGCAATTCGCAATCTTTTTCCATTCCCAACATAAATGTCAGTGTTCTTTTTAAACTTTCCAGGACCTATAAAAAGTAGAATTGTTCAATATATCTCACTCATATATTTATCTCCCCTAACTAACGTTCAGCGATCAAACGCTCTACAGAAAAATTTGATTTCCAATCTCTGTACATCGACAGCATAAATGTCAATATTCATTTTAAACACTTTATTAGATTCTAGAACTTATATAAAAGTAAAATTGTTCAATATCTCTCACTCTTGTAATTTTTTGTGACCCACCCCCTCCCGCTAACAATCGATGATCAAACGACTTGCAGAATCCTTGCGATTTCCAATCTTTTTCTAGCCTCTACAGAAACTTCAGTATTCTTTTTTAAACTCATTTAATTAGATTCCAGTACCTATAAATAAGTATAATTGTTCAATATCTCTCACCCATATATTTATTCTCCTCCCCTCCTGCTAATGATCGGCGATCAAACGCTACATAAAATAATTTAATTTTCAATCTTTTTACATCACAATAAAAATGTCAATGCTCATTTTAAACTTGCTTTATTAGATTCTAGGACCCATAAAGAAGTAGAATTGTTCAATATCTATCATTCATATAATTTTTTGAGATTACCCCCTCCTTTACCATTTGCTAACGATCGGTAATGAAACATCCTGCAGAAGTCTTGTGTTTTCCAATCTCTGTATACGCAACATAAATGTCAATATTCTTTTAAAAATTGCTTTATTAAATTCTAGAACCTGTTTAGAGATAATATTGTTCAATATCACTCTCTATTCATGCAATTTTTGTCATTGCTTCTTTGAATATACAAGATTTTACATTAATTTCAAAGTTTGATGAACTTGACACATTTTTCTTTGACTACCACTATTTTTTTAAATAGATCACTAGCACTATAGAAGAAGTTAGATCTCGCACATGATCACACGGATCACATATTAAATACAGTTTTTATATAAAAGCTAGTAAGCTGTCCAAAAAAAAAAAAAAAACCTCTGTACTTATTAAATTACTTAAAAATGCAGTTTCAATTCTAGTATCAGAAGTTTTCTGCGAAAATTGGGGCTCGAACATTGAGAAGCTGAGCAAAATGCAATTAAGACGTACAGATATCAATGATAACTGTAATTGTTGTTAAAAGAAAGTTTATTCTTACTTAATGTCCCTCCATCTGATTACACAGTAGCCGAAAAATTTTAGAAAGCTGCATTAATTTCAATGTTTAAAGTGCTACAAATATTTTACTAGAGTCTGTTCGAACAAAATCATGGACAAAGATGTTTCTTTTTATGCTATACGAAGGAATAATATTTAATGCTGACTAGTTAAATGTAATTATGCTAAATAAAGATTTTTATAACTACAATGCTTTCACATATCTAACAGATTAATAACATTAGATAAATGCAAAATTGTGATATAAATAAGCTTACTAAATCCGGTAATCTTTTCCCCGTTACTTATTGTAAAATTATGCTGCAGATTATTTTTTTAATGCCTAAATAACTGTCGCAGATTGAGAGAAAAAATTTTGCTACTGGGGTTGTAAGCAGATTTTACAAGTTAAAGGTATAGCTAATATAATGTATGCAAATTTAGGGACTAAACTTTGAGATTTGGGATTTATTGTATTCTTCATTGTACTATTTCTCGTCTTAGAGTTTGAAACACAAAATAAAATTATTGTTCTGAAATATTTTCCAATCAAGCCATTTTCTTTTAAGTGGTATCAATCTTCACTTGACATTGACCTAAACAGCACAGGATAATGTCTGGAACAAAAAATGTTACTCCTTATTGACATAAATTTCTATAAAAAAAAAAAAAAAATAAATAAATAAAGTAAATAAATTTGAATTAGGAAAAACTTAACTGTAAAGCAAAGGAGAAGGGCGGAGGGGGAGCAATAAATATTTCTGTTACTGATACTGAAGGCTTGATTTTACAGAAAAATGGGAAAGTACAATTGTGAGCAATAATACATGAGCAATCTTCGTTTACGCTTTTTTTTTCCTCCGTATTTTTATAAATATACTTTTTCTAACTTTTTCTAAATATATTTTTTGCATATTTATAAGATATTACCAGTTAAAAAAATATATATGATTTTGTTAACGTTGTTGTATAACAAATCTATTACAAAGTTAGTGTCGTCAGCAAAATTATTTTAGCGCTAGCAGTAATTCCTGTATAAAAAAAAGTACACTTAATACTGTTTTCTTAGATAAATCCTTGTCAAATCATGTTCTTAGACTGAATAAGAACATGACCCGAGAAGGGTTTATTTAACAAAGCAGTATTAAGTGTACATTTTTTACATAGGAACTATTGCAAGCGCTCGAATAATTTTGCTGCTGACTGTGTACTTTAAGAAAGTCTGAACTATTTCGATAAAAACAGTTTCAGAAATATGTAACAAACTTCTCGGAAAAGCATCAGTGTATAAACCACAGACAATATTAGGATGATATAACAAAATGTACGATGGTGCACACATTTACATACTCACATGTAGCTTCCGATATGCACAATTTGATTCTTAAGGTGCATTTAGCATTTCGGGAAACATTTTCCTTATTTGATATTGCAGACGATTTGTTTTTTGAGTCTAATTAACTGGATAGTATACTGTATGTATCTAAGCTAAATATTGCAAATTTGTAATATTTGTACGCAGTGTAGATTTAGAAGATTATTTAGGGTTGTAAATAATTTTAATAATTATTAAATTCATTCAGTATGCAAATATATGTCACATCCCATTCTACCAAAGAGATTTTTTTTCAATGTGAGTAAGTTGATTATAGAACCTCTGTTCAAGGCATGAGTTTTGTAGCGACAAATATCAGAGCCTACAAGCACATTCACGTACATAGATAAATAGGGTGATTCAAGTAATAGTCCATTTTAGATAACGAACTAAGATTATTCCACACATTCCATTACACCTAACGCTTTCATATTTGGAATTTGAAAGAGTATTATTTCCATACCATGAGGAAACGATGTGTGCAACACAAAAAGTAGTTTCAAAATGACTGAAGCCAACATAAGGGGGGGGGGGGGGAGATAAATTTAGTGTACGAATAAATTTAGCCGTAAATGAATTACATTTAAAAGTTTAGACTCTGATTATAAACTCCACCGAAGTAGAATTTCTTCAGAATGAAAAACTGGGTGGAAATATTTAATGCTTGAAAAATCCTGAATGCACTAGAATTTCAAAAAGTTTCGACGCCGCGTTGACGAGACGTGTGTTTATTGTTTCGTACATCTAAAAGTGATCCTCATCACTCTATATAATATTTTTCAGTCATTGCTTATCAACATGCATCCATGACAAAAAAGTGAGAACACAAATGCTTAGTGGCTGTAACGTGTAACATTTTCAATTTGATCATTTCTAAATGTAGTTTTTTAACTTGAGATAACTATAAATGTGGAATTAAAAATTGTAATATATTAAAGTTATTTATTGTATTTTATTTTTTCTGAGCTTTGTCATAGCACAGCCTATCGGAAAAGTTCCGAACTGGTTTACCATCAATATGCAAGTTTTGCAAGCAATGCTCACTTCCTTATCACATGACTACTCAGCCTTCGTCCACCAGTGGTAGATAGATATTTCCAAATGAATCTTTTTGCTAATTTGGTGCTTGCATATTATTCCAGCAAGCCGTATTTACTAAATCAAAAACAATGACCTAATGTCGTGATAAATAGCCGATAATGAAAAAATGATTATTTAAAATGTCACTTTTTTTTTTTTTTTTTTTTTTTTTAAATCAAAATAATGGAATTCTAGTAATGAAATGTAATTTAAATTTGATTAGTTATGAAAATGAACCTCAGCGCAAATTCATCAAAAATCAGCGGTAATTTATTTGTCGGAAGGATAATACCTATGCTCGAATTTTATTATTGCGCGTTTTATTTAACGGGGCGTTCTGCCTGCGGGATTACTGTCTTATTCTACTGTTGTTGTATTGGATCCTTCTTATAATTCAAGTTCTAGAAGGAGGGAAGCCTGCAATATATCCAAGTAATGAATTGTAGTTTTCAGAACAAGTCTTTGGACACTACGAAAAGAATTCTCAAAAGAAAATAGTACGGCAGAAATGTTGTAGTGAAACCTAACCCTACAGGCACTTTTCACGAATAAAAAAGCATTTCCTGTATTTGATTAGAATATTACCCAAATGCATAGTCTGCAGATACGCATTATACAGTTAATTAGGTCAAGCCAACGCAGTTACTTCAAAGTGCTTCAGGTGATTGCAGACACTATTTATCGCAAAAAAAAAAAAAAAAAAAAAAAAAATTTGTAAGAATAAATTTATCGGAAAATGAATTTTTAAAGTTTGAACTCTGATTGTAAACGGTGGAGTCTTATTATAAATAAATAAATAATAATAAAATAGATGGATTTAGTGTAAGAATAAGTTTAGCCAAAAAAGGAATTTTAAAGTTTGGCCTCTGATTATAAACTCCACCGAAACGAAACTTATGATTCGGTGGAATGTTATGCCAGTTTAAATCGTTTAACATCAATTTATTTACATGATACTTTTTAAATAAAGACATTATCTTTTACAGTGTAACACCCACATCACAATGCTAAATTCAAATCTGTTGCTCCAATTAACTCAAAAGATATGTTTATTTTACTCTTCTTTCTCCTTTTTTTTTTTTTTATTGTTTTATTAATTTAAAATCACGGATAAAATTTTATTTTATTTTTCTAATTACATTGTTGTAGTTGGGACGTCATATTTCTTGTTGAATTAAACATTCTTCCTTTCAAATTATTTAAGTGTTTTGGAACATGGACACAATTTTATTTTCTTTATTTCAATGCATTGTTCTAGCAGCTATGACATCAATTTCGAGCGTAATGTTCGCGAAATCATGGCTGTTATTATTAAGAAGATAGCTATTGCATTAAAAGTCAATTTATTAATTTAGTATTATGAAGAATATCAATAAGACAGGCAGCATCTTCAGTTACATAAGTTTATAGACACTAATCTATATATTAATTTGAAACATGTTTTTGTCTGTCTCCACTATATTGAGAGAACTACTTGGTGTAAAAATTTGGTTGAGGTGTCTAAAGAAACGCCCCCTGGCGGTGGAAAGTGCAACTAAAGGATTTTGCAGTTGACACCACCATGTGACACCTTATTTGAAAGGTCTTGGAAATCCAAGGCGATTGGTGACAGGGGTCTTGAAATTTCATGTTGATTGGGGATGTTTGTATACAGTATAGTGCGCCCCCTGGGGTTGAAAAATGGAACTAGGTGATTTTGTAGTATACCCTATCATGTTATATCTTATTTTAAAGGTCTTGGTATTTCCTGACCGTTGGTGATGTTCGTACAGAACACACTGCGCCCCCTGGCGGTGGAAAGTGCAACTAAAGGATTTTGCAGTTGACACCACCAGTGACATCTTATTTGAAAAGTCTTGGAAATTCAAGGCGATTGGTGATGCTCGTATACAACATACTGCACCCCCTGGTGGAGGAAAGTGGATTTTGCAACGCGTGCGTAGCATGCATGCCTGCTATACAGTGCAGCAGCCACAGGCAGAGGTAACACGAGTCAGAGGTTCGCTCGGTTCAAGGTTCATTTTTGAAAATTTTTTCATGTTATTAGCGGCCTGTATATACGCTGCCGCAGGCACCGGGTCACGAGCCCGAGTTCCGTTCTGTTTGAGGTTTTTTTTTTTTTTTTTTTTTTTTTTTGTTATGCTTTCATTTAAAAATATAAATTCAAACAAAATCGAGTTAAAGATATAAAACCATACAAATTTAAGGTTCATTTAAATTTATTTTCATGGGCCCGGGCATTGCCATGCGGGTTCGTTTGGTTCCAGGATAATTTTTTGGAATTTTTTTGTTATTAGCGGCCCGCGTATGCGCTGCCGCAGGCACCGGGGTCAGAAGGCAGAGTTTCGTTCGGTTCGAGGTAATTTTTTTTGTTACAGCTTATTATTTTTTTCATTATGCTTTCATTTAAAAACAGAAATTCAAGCTAAATCGAGTTATAGGTATAAAATCATACAAATTTAAGGTTCATTTAAGGTATTATGGGCCCGGGCAACACCGGGCGGGTTCGTTCGGTTCCAGGTTAATTTTTGGGAATATTTTTATGTTATTAGCGGCCGGCGTATGCGCTGCCGAAGGCACCAGGGTCACCAGGCAGAGTTTCGTTCGGTTCGAGGTAATTTTTTTTGTTACAGCTGATTATTTTTTCACGATGCTTTTATTTAAAAATTAAAATTTAAACAAAAACGAGTTAAAGATGTAAAACCATACAAATTTAAGGTTCATTTAAGGTTATTACCATGGGCCCGGGAAACGCCGGACGGGTCAGCTAACATGTAGTCTTACTATTAAACGGAATAGAAAATGAAAGATAGGAACTGTTTATTTGGAGTCAGTTTGTCGTCACATTGACTGCACTTTGTAGAAAGTGATGTCATATATAGTATTTCTATTTATAAGCATTTTTCTGACTTTCTTTTTTTTAAGTGAAATGTCGTAAATTATATTAGATGTTTTAACTTGAAATACATTTAAATAATGATGCGACGTTTTTTGAAACATTACGATCAATAAAATGATCGTCGAATTCGACGGGTTCCAGCTAGTTATAAATTTTATTTTGAATGTAATTATTTTTATTATTTTTATTTCTATGTCAGCCGTAGATCTGTGATGTGAGTACAAGTGGATAAAATATTTTTTTTCTTTGTCCAGATAATCCATTGGATGTATTTTTTGTTTTCAATGATCATTATGCTAAAGAAAAATGGTTTTATTTCGTAAACTTACACAGAGTTTTATTCACTAGACATCCATGCTAACAACACTTAACCCATTTATGGTTACGTCGTTTTCATTTTTCCCATTTGGAAGTGGTTTTACTGGGATGCGCTTTGTATCTTTGTAAGTGGTTATGCGTTAAAAATGTTAAAATTTATCAGTAATATAACGAAACTGATTTCCAACTGTATATCAGGGTAGAACCCCTCGGAAAGCCCTCCACGGAAAGTATTTCACCTATTGGCCTAGGATCCTTGTGTAGTTAATAGGCTTTAACCCACAAATCCAGGACCACAACAGCCAACTGTGTAGCAACATCGTGGCAATGAATAAACCGCTCGCAGAAGTTAAAAACTCTGACCGAATATACGTGTTCATGACCATGAAAGGGTTAATACTTCCTTACCTTTTCTATTGTATTCCCAACACTCATCAAAACTGAATTTTTGAAATTCGTAAATGTTTTGCAATATTTTCTTATTTCAGGTAATTCGAGAAACTTGGGGTCATCCAAGTATAACACAGTCTCTAGAGATCAGCGTAGCATTTGGTGTTGGTGCAGCTGACAATGTTGATGCCCAGAGGTTACTCGACTGGGAAGCTGAGGTTTTTGGGGACATCTTCCAAAATGCTGCAATGGATTCTAAACTTAAGTCTGCTACTAAAGTGATGGAAATGCTAAAGACCGCTCGGAGTGCATGCACACCTCTTCCTGAATTTGTACTAAAGACGGAGGATGACGTGTTCTTAAATACATTGTTTTTAGGAGAGTTTCTTGAAAGTGAGTTAGACTTAATTACAGTTCTATCAAATTTACTAATGAAAAGTTTTATCCGAAATGTGTTGCATGTTGTTTTACCAATGAAAACGTTAATTTTAGTTGTTATAATACGATGATAACATTTCACATTTATGCATTTATATAAGATACAAAAAAAAGTTTCTTTTTCTTTTTCTTTAGCATTGATGCATGTTCTAATTTACATTAGAAAAAATTATAATGTTGTCGCTAATTTGTTATTTAAATACTGTTTTGATTTAATTGTGGAGAAAATTTTTAAACAAGATTTTTATTTAATTTTACCTCCTGAACAAAAGCATCGTATTAACAGATATTTTTTAAGTCGTCTATAGGCTATAATGTATTATAATGTTAAAACAGAAATAAATAAATAAATAAATAATAAACCAAAAAGTAAAATTAATACATCATATTTAGTTGCTATGTGCTAACTATAAGTATGTTTTGCAAAATAAGAATTTAGTTTTTAAAGCACGATATCGACGTTATGTAAGTGTTTTGCCCCAATGAAGTAGAGAGGGTGGAATTTGTCTAAAAAAAATATTTCCGTGTTTTGTTCAGCAGTGATATAAATCACCTAATTACGAAATTTTTGGATATTTCTTTGAAATTGTAACTTTTAGACGAGTTCAATTCCTTTTGAAACATGCCATATGAAAGCTAGAAACTGTTTTGGCGAAAATTCGTTCTTGCTCAGATTATTACTTTCCGAAAATAAATACAGTGGTGGTCAGAATTATAAGGACAACTGAAAATGGAACAGAAAATTTTTATTTATGAAGTAAATGAAATGAAATGCATACATAAAATGTTTTTTTATGCTAAAAATCATTGTAGAATGCAAAATATTTGTAAATGCAAAATATGAATACTTTGTCATACTTAACGAAAAATGTCATTTTTAAAACTGCACAAAATTATAAGGACAATGAAAGTTTGGCCTGAAATACGCTAATAGTTAACCACTTAACTGACCCGGGCGTGTATATTCGTTTTTCCAATGTACGATTCTCTGTAATGTACTGCTACCAGTGAAACTACTGACACGATTTGACAATGCAATAAAATAACCTTCGAAGTGATCTTTACAGTGTCTTCCAAAGATATATTCATTTTAGTGTTGAGAGAGAATGGTGGCATTTTGAAGCGAATTTCTTAAAATTTCATCGGCAGGTAAGGGGGTAATAATATTCGCCATTCTTCTCAATCAGTCTTGACGTCATGAAGTTTGACTTCCTACAGAACATTCTTGGAAATGTATATATATATATATATATATAGCAAACAATTGACAGGAAAATTTATAATTATATAAGTTTTACAGAATAGAAAAACCAATAGGAGAATTACAAACCAATGCGCAAGATTGCAGCGAAAGGAAATGCAAAACTTAGATGTAGTAATATATAAATGCAGAAATATATAAACGAATGAATGAAATTAAATGTAGAAATATATAAACAAATGAATGAAATTATACCCCAAAAAACACTGAGATCTTCATCAGGGAGGCCCCTCAGTGTAGGGGTGAACGAGAAGTTTCTGAAAGGACAGTAGCTATAAGCTAATAACTGTCCTTAGCCCCCAACTTCTCACCAAACAGAAAACCATCAATAACTGAAGAGAAATCAAACATACATATAATGTATAAAACTACAAAAATATTTTATAAAATTATCAAATTGCAAAAGTTACAAAATTACATCAATTCATTTAAAAAAAAAAAAAAAAACAATACAAAAGAGAATTACTGAAGGTAAACAAGTAAGTATAATAAAATGAAATAAAAATACAACCCTTCATATGGAACACAAACTATCTTCGGCCGACGGGGCTACTCGTC
This sequence comes from Salticus scenicus, assembly GCA_963930645.1. NCBI lineage: Eukaryota > Metazoa > Arthropoda > Arachnida > Araneae > Salticidae > Salticus > Salticus scenicus. The sequence continues at coordinate 296,855,769 of OZ005648.1, forward strand.
GGTACTTCAATATCGCCCTTGAATGAGGAAGTAGAACAGACCGAGATAGGAAAACTCTGAAAAGTCACAGTTAAAAATTGTGACGGGTAGCAGTTAATATGCAAGGTATTTTTTAAGTCTTCAAGAGCATATTTTAAATCTTCTTCATTATTGCAAATAGTATGAATTCTTTTAAGCTGTGCGAACATAATATTTTTAAAAACTTTTCTACTGATATTTGAAAACCAGTTAGTAAGACTATTAACTTTAAAATTAAAATCCTTTCTTTTATCATATAATCCAATGAGCCATTTTGGCCAATGAGCCAAAAAGGTAAAATTAACATTGACAACGATATCTTAAAAGCTTTGGATTCAATTAATAAGGAAAAAAGGTAAAATTAACATTGACAACGATATCTTAAAAGCTTTGGATTCAATTAATAAGGAAAAAAGGTAAAATTAACATTGACAACGATATCTTAAAAGCTTTGGATTCAATTAATAAGGAAAATATTAAATTCTCTGATATAAATATAATAAAAACCAAGGTCTTCAGTTTGAAAAATAAAGTTATAAAATGGTTTATTGGAAATAAATTAAAAAGCTATTGTTTTAAAAATATTTTAATTAAAGATATTATTTTGGATTTGTTTAAACATAAAATTGGTAATTATGATTTGGATAAAGAGGGGAATTCGAAAGAACACCCTCAGGAAAATTTGGTTTTGTCGTTCAGAGATAAAATTTTTGACTCCATTAAATTAAAAAAAAGTTTTCAAAACTTGTGAAAGTTTATTTCCGTTAAAAAACAACTTTAATATTAGGATAGCTAATAGTTATGATAAAACTTTAAAAAATTTGATTTGCAATTATAATCAGTATAGTAAATGTATTAGTTTAATTAAAGAAGATGTATGTTATTGCAATACGGATAGTTTAAAAGATTTTATTGATCCTTATTATGGTCATATTGTATCAGGAAATTTAAATATAATTGAAGATGATCATTTAAAAAGTATTATGAATTTGGGATCAAGCTTTAGGTTGAATTTTAATTATAGCAATAAAAAAATCATTGATTTTATAGAAAAAGATTTAGACATTTTTATTTTAAAAATTTCCTATAAATATAGCTGGCCTTTTGAAGATTTTAAACAATGGAAATTTAAATTTTTGTACCTTTTTAAGAAACAATTGCTTTTCCTTAGAAATTACTATAGTAAATTTAATCTTGATGAGTTTAATTATAGTGCTGAACTTAAAAAAAGTATTGAAAATTTAAAAGATAAATTTATTATTGCTACAGTAGATAAAGCTAATAGTAATTTTGCTATTATTTGTAAAGTTTTTTATAAAAATCTTCTTTTAAAGGAATATTCAAGTAATAGTTCTTTCAATAAGTTAACTGACAACCCCTCTATTATCAAAAAACGTATATTGGCCTTTGATAAAAAACTAAATTTAAGCAGAAATTGTTTTAATTTTCCATATCTATTCGTTACTGTAAAATTTCATAAAAATCCAGTTAAATTTCGTTTTGTCACCTGTGGTACTAATAGCTATAATGATAAAGCCGGTAAAATCTTGTTTAAATATTTAAATTCAATTCTAAAAGTAATAAATTCTGCTAATGATTGTAACATTATAAACAATAACCAGAAAGTTTTAGAATATTTCAAGAATAATTCAGAAAGCATTACTTCCGTAAATACCTATGATTTTGAAAATTTGTTTGGCAGTATTCCACATAACTTGGTAATAGAAGTTTTTGAAAGCATTTATGATGAATTTGACAGCTACTTAAATTGTGATAAAAATTACTGGACTAATCTTATCAGGTTTTGTATTTTTGAAAACGTTTTTTTAACGGAAAAGATTACTTTTTACAGCGGAGGGGGATCCCAATGGGAACGAGTTTTTCGAGTGCTTTCGCAAATTTATTTTTATATTTTTTCGAAAATTTTTTTATAAATATTTCTTTCTTCAGATATATTGATGATTTAATTGTTTTTAACTGTAATTGTTTCGAAAATTTCTCTAAAAATATATATCCTAAAGAATTGGTTTTGAACCGCACAGATACTGATAAAATTTCTTTCCTGGATTTAAATATTAGGAGAAATGAAGATAAATGGCTCATTGGATTATATGATAAAAGAAAGGATTTTAATTTTAAAGTTAATAGTCTTACTAACTGGTTTTCAAAAATCAGTAGAAAAGTTTTAAAAAATATTATGTTCGCACAGCTTAAAAGAATTCATACTATTTGCAATAATGAAGAAGATTTAAAATATGCTCTTGAAGACTTAAAAAATACCTTGCATATTAACTGCTACCCGTCACAATTTTTAACTGTGACTTTTCAGAGTTTTCCTATCTCGGTCTGTTCTACTTCCTCATTCAAGGGCGATATTGAAGTACCGACGAGTAGCCCCGTCGGCCGAAGATAGTTTGTGTTCCATATGAAGGGTTGTATTTTTATTTCATTTTATTATACTTACTTGTTTACCTTCAGTAATTCTCTTTTGTATTTTTTTTTTTTTTTTTTTTTTTTTAAATGAATTGATGTAATTTTGTAACTTTTGCAATTTGATAATTTTATAAAATATTTTTGTAGTTTTATACATTATATGTATGTTTGATTTCTCTTCAGTTATTGATGGTTTTCTGTTTGGTGAGAAGTTGGGGGCTAAGGATAGTTATTAGCTTATAGCTACTGTCCTTTCAGAAACTTCTCGTTCACCCCTACACTGAGGGGCCTCCCTGATGAAGATCTCAGTGTTTTTTGGGGTATAATTTCATTCATTTGTTTATATATTTCTACATTTAATTTCATTCATTCGTTTATATATTTCTGCATTTATATATTACTATATATATATATATATATATATATATATATCAAGTTGAATTCTGGGATTCCAACATAAGACGTTCCATTACACTGTCCAGGTCCAAACTGCAGTAAAAGATGGCCGATAAAGTAAAACAAACTAATTGATACGGCATAATATAATTTTATTTTGGAGAGATTTCATAGAGCAATTTAACATTCTTTTTAGTTGAAGTACAAATAGACCAAGAGATTCGAGAATACAAAAGCTGGAGGTGATAGAGAGGGCTTCGTAATCGCGTATTACTTGGGCAGTCGTTTAGGAGCGAAGTGTGTGTGCTCCCAATTTCGCAGTCGCGATCCAACTGCCGGATAATGCCAAATTTTCCGAAAATAGCGCCAAATTTATAGCCAAACAGATTCCATTGTCTCTCGAATAAATTAATATAAATATTTTGAATTTAAACAGTCCGTTATAAAATTTATGCCAATCACTTATGCCAAACCTCACACCATAAAAATCGTCTGTTTCCGAGAAGACATGAAGTCTACATCTTGTCGTTAATAATATATAAATTATCCTTTAATGATGTTCCAACTGACATTTATTGCAAAATTTAGCTATAATATATAAACTTGCGTAATTTAACAGAATGAATTGTAATTTATGGATAAGCAACGGTTAATACACGGAAATAATATTTTTATTTTATTTTATAAAACAATTTAGCTTTCGAAGATTAGAATTCTGAAAGAGCGTTAATGTATTTAGATTACTTATATATTTTAATAGAAATTTTATTTATTGAAACTATAGTATTTAATTATTAAATTTATTTGAAAATATAAATAAAACTAATATATGGAAAGATACTCCATCACACTATCCAGGCTTTTTCGATGGAGGACATGTGTTGTTGCTTGTTTTGATATTAAATACCCTTTTTGTATACATTCTGTGCCAGAATTTCTCACAGATTTTCCATTGGATTTAGATCGGGGATTCTGGCCAACCGGTCAAGTAGTTTCACGAAATTAACACCAAACTATGACTTCGAAGTCTGAGAAACATGTATTGAGGCATTGTCCTGCTGGAACAAATAATCTCCAGTCGTAGTTAACGCATAGACCTTATATATAAGGCCTTATATTTTTCATATAAATATGAATTTGAGGATTATTGCATTGGAAATAGTAGCATGAAAACTAAACAACGAAATTGACCCTGATAAAATAAATTAATAGATTAGAATAAGATAAATATATCGAAATGAACGGTGGATAGCCTATTAGGCGGGGATTTCATTCGGTCACTGTATGAAGCTTTGGTCAAATTGATTTCTTTTAACATTATTGCCGAAACATCAGTGGAGGCCCTCTGTTGAGACTCAAAACGGTTTTGGGCTGTGTCTGTCTGTCTGTCTGTCTGTCGCGCGATAGCGGCCGCCAAAAAAGCGCTATTTACTTGAAATTTGGTACACATGTTCATGAGCCCCACGAAATCAGCTGTATAGTTTTTGGTATGTATTCCATTTGTAGTTCGTATACAGGGACACGCCAAAGTTTTTCTTATCATTACGGCCTATGGGAGAAATTTATATGTATCACGATAGCGGCCACAAAAATCACGCTATTGACTTGCAATTTGGTACACGTGTTCATGTGCCCCGCGAAATCTGCTGTATAGTTTTGGGTGTGTATTCCATTTGTAATTTGTGTACAGGGACACGCCAAAGTTTTTCTTATCATTACGGCCTATGGGAGGAATTTGTATGTACCGCGATAGCGGCCACAAAAATCACGCTATTGACTTGCAATTTGGTACACGTGTTCATGAGCCCAACGGAATCAGCTGTATAGTTTTAGGTGTGTATTCCATTTGTAGTTCGTGTACAGGGACACGCCAAAGATTTTTTATGATTAGGGCCTATGGGAAGAATCTGTATGTACCGCGATAGCCACCGCAAAAATCAAGCTGACTTCCAATTTTTGCCGAAATGTGAATGGAGGCCCTCTGTTGAGACTCAAAAGGATTTTGGATTCCGTCTGTCTGTCTGTCTGTCATGCGATAGCGGCCGCAAAAAACACGCTATTGACTTGAAATTTTGTACACATGTTCATGATGCCCACGAAATTAGCTGTATAGTTTTCGGTGTGCATTCCATTTGTAAGTTCGTGTACAGGGACACGCCAAAGTTTTTTTTTACCATTATGGCCTATGGGAAGAATTTGTATGTACCGCGATAGCGGCCCCCAAAATAACGCTATTGACTTGCAATTTGGTACACATATTCATGAGCCCATTGAGCAAGCATTTGACGAAACTGATATAGATCTGAGACTGACCGCCTTGGCGAAAATAATGCTTCTTTTATACTTTTCTAACGAAAACACACTGTTCTGGAAAATTCTCGTATCACATCAGCCAATGAGTTTAGAGCTTCCATATTTGGTATATCCCTAATAAGGATTTTCTCGCCAAGATCGCCAAAAAAATCGCCAAGGAGGGAAATAGTCGCCAAATTTGGCGCCAAAGTTATTTCTTCCCTTATAGGAGCTTTTTAATGCGTTTTTAAAGGAAAATTTGGCTATTTTAACGCTAAAACGACTATAAAGGCACAAAATTAGCATTTTATCAACTTACTAAACCTCTTTGAAAGAATTTATACAAAAATAAATGCAATTATTTACAATTTCGTAACACTTTATATCTTATACAAATAGGTATACAAAGAGAGATACAACGGGAGGTTGAGGGGGGCTGGAATGTATTTGATTTTGGTAATAAGTCGATCGAATCAATATATACTATTATATAATAAGGAATAAATAAAAATGACCTATTGAATAATGTCTGATGCAAATAGGACGTTGAGGCTCCTGATCTGCAGATCCACTAGTAATATGTCTCGCACTAGAAATTTCTGAGAACATAAATATGATGGGGAACTGAGCAGAGTCCACCTATGCCAACTAGTTTTTTCTTTCAGGGACACAAAGAAAAATTCTTTATCATTGTGGCTTATGGGCTCAAACTATTTAAGGTGCTACAGCGATTAAATGCCTTATTTGATTCAGCTGAAAAAAAAAATATATATGTTATAGATAACCGCCACACAAACTGTATGAATTTTGTAGAATCTAGCATTTATAGATTTTACTTAGCACTTAGGGGATAGCACCTTATACTTATATAACACTTATAGAAATTCAAAGGAAAATTCTTTATGATTGTGACTTATGGACTCAGATTATTCAAAGTATGCTATGATATCTAAACGCCCTATCCGAATGAGCTGAACATTTATATACATGTTATAGGTCACCGTCGCATGAACCGTATAGATTTTGGTGAGTCTAGCACATATACATATATTTACAAGGTCATAACGAAAATTTCTTTTTCATTATGATCTATGGGCTCAAATCATTTGAAAAGCAGTAGCGTTAAATTAAACGACATACTAGTATATACAGAAAATACTCAAACACAATATTGAAATATTCTCTCTTGTTTATTTAACGACTTCTCTTACATTAAATTATTTATACAACCGTTAATTACTTAACGTTCGGAAAGTCGAGTAGGATCACTCTAGATTTTTCACATTTGTGATAAATTCGTATTGCAGAGAGATAATTCTTGGAGAGGAAAAGTTTATGACTTTATCTACTAATACCTAAATCTTTTTATTTGAAAAAAAAAAAAAAAAAAAAAAAAAAACGCAAACTTATCTTGATTCAAAAAATATAAGAATCAGCTTTATTTTATATACAATCTTTGTTTGTCTATTTTACTCATTTATGATGATTTAATATACAGAATTAAAAGTACTATTGATACTCAATAATTAGTCACACAGGTAAATTTCCATTTATGAAAATATTTTAAATTTAAAAATTTATTATCCTAGTAAAGTTAAGTCTTGAAATTCATTTCAGTAAAAATTTTGAAACTTAAAATGTTACACGGTCCCCCCGACCCTACGTGTCTTATTTAAGGAAATCATATTCAAGTAATTTCATGAATATATATATATATATATATATACAGGGTGTTCCAAAAGTCCCCCCCCCTCCTAACTCGAATTTTTGAAAAATGGCGAAACACGTATTTAATGAATTCGAGAGGGACCTCTTTTGGTGAAAGAATATGGGCCCAGGGGGGAGGGAGAAGGGGCTAGAGAGGCCGATTTAAAATTTCAAATGGAAAGGTGTGTCTTGTCATACATTCTTGGAAACGTCTCTTCAAGACAATGAATTTGATAATTTGATATAAATAATTCGCCCTACGATGATTATTAAAGGATATACATGAGTTTTTAGACTTTTGAAATGTGGATATTATACTTATGTATCCCCTTTAATAATCACTGCAGGACAAAACTATTTATACTAAATTCATTGTCTTGAAAAGACGTTTCCCGGGATTTATCACAAGTCACACATTTCCATTAGAAAATTTAAAGCTACATTCCCTAGCTGCACTCCTACCACCCCCTTGCCCGGGCCCAAACATTTTTGGGCAAAGTATGTTTTGTGATACATCCCTGGAAACGTCTCTTGAAGACAATGAATTTGGTATAAATAGTTTTGTCCTGCAGTGATTATTGAAGGGGATACATAAGTATAAAATCCACATTTCAAAAGTCTAAAAACTCATGTATCTCCTTTAATAATCATCGTTGGGCAAAACTATTTATATCAAATTCATTGTCTTGAAGAGACGTTTCCAGGGATGTATCACAAGACATACCTACCTATTTGAAATTTTAAAGTTGCCCTCCCTAGCGGGCCTCCTAGTCCCCCCGGGCCCAAACTTTTTTCCCGAAAACAGGTCCCTCTCGAATTCATTAAATACACGTTTGCAATTTTTTAGAATTCCGACTCATTTTCGAGTTTGAAGGGGGTGTGGGGCTTTTGGAACACCCTGTGTGTATGTATATATATATATGTGTGTGTGTGTGTGTGTGTGTGTGTGTGTGTGATTAAAATGTATCATGTTACGAAAAATTTTTATTTTTATTTTTATTTTATTTTATTTCATTCTTTTGTTAAAAAGTTAAGCATGCAGTGCTCGTTTTTGTTAAAGTTACACACAGGCTGTACACTTTATTTGTTTCTATTAAAGCTGAAAACACAAATTGATATTAAAATAAATAAACTAGAATACCTGTAAAATACATGAGTCAGCATAAAATCTAAAATTTATTGGAAGAATTATATTAAAGTGAGGAGATATAGATTTGATTTAAGAAAATTTTAATATTTTGCATTTGAATAATTTAAGTGTAATACCTTAGTTTACCATTCGCCTTACATCCCAACTCTTATCTCTTTCTTTTACAGATGTAGAGACCTATTCTTCTTCTAACACAATGTGGTGCTTAGAATGGAATCGCAAACTGGACAAGATAGGAAATATCTCTACGTGGATTGTCTTGAAGACCCGCGACGATCATGATGGCCATCCAAATTATTGTATTGGTACCATCTACTTGATGACCGGTAGAGCTTTAGATGCCATGATACGAAGACACGATGCGCAGACTAGTAGAACTCAGCTTCCAGAATATGTATATGTGACAGATGTTTTGACCAAAGAAGCTCGCATCAAAATGTTGCTTTTAGGACACAGATTAGAGTATGAAAATATCGAACAAATAGACGTAAAAAAAATGGCTTTCGCCAATTTTGCAGATACAATTGAAGATAGTACGAAAAAAATGTGGAGTGTTTTCGTAAAAGACAAATTAAACGAAAGCCGACGATCTGATACCGGATTATGATAAACAAAACTTTGGATAATTGTAATATTTGGATATGTTTGATATAAAATACTTAAAATATTTTTCTTTCTAAATTTTTTAATGCATGTATTGGTGTACAAAAATTAAGAACGAGACATTTTTTCCACTTCGAGCATTTATGGTCTAAGTGGAAAAAAATGTCTCGTCCTTCACACTCAACACAAATCACATCATTTATCTTTATTTACAAATACTAAGAATTTGGCAGCTAAACCATTAGCCTTCTAGTTTCTCAATATTTACGAAAAATAGAAGTAAAATCATACAGTGTCTTGCATGTATAAATGTTCCTAGTTCACGGGTCGTCCAAAATTACATAAGTTACAGATAAAATTACTAAATCCAATTCTAAACAAATGGGCACGAAGACAGTCATGTCGAGTATGAAGACGGAACATAGCAAGAGCAGTGGCATAAAGAAAACTGGAAATTATGGAAGCTAGACATTTTCAGATAGCTTTAGTATAGTTAGAGAGCAACAATTTGTGACTTTTCTATTCTTTTTTTTAAAAATTTAATTCATGCTTGATAATACGTTTTGCCGAATTAACGGTCAACAAAGGTTTTGACCTTTGCAGAATGGTAGTGCCTTATTTTGCCCTCTCATTTCTTTCTATCCAGCAGTGAGAACAGCTGTTAAAAAAATAGACCTTGCAGGGAATTTAAAAGTGAATGCCAAGTATAGATGCAATTCCAACATTTTATTACTAGAAATAGCCTGGAAGGCAGCTCTGGAATCGGAGAGAACAACAACTTTATTAAAAGTTTCTCTTCTAGCCAAAATCTGCTCCAGAGCCACGCAAATGGCTTCCACTTCACCGTCGAAACTAGTAGTATTGCTACCCTTAGCTCTGTAAAAGGAGAAATGATGACTGTAAATACCAGCTCCTGAATTGAAGCCACCATCCATCAAGGAATCACCAGTATACACATTAATTCACTGTTCTTTAGGGTACCTATTATTGAATCTTGAGAGCGATAGCTCGAAATATAAATTGGTTCATTTCTTAACAATTTTCCAATTTAGTTCAAGGTGAATCTGGATGTTACAATAATAAGAGAACACCAAGGTCCAATCAAAATCTCTAGAGTTTGAGTGATATGAAAGTCTCTTAACACTTTATTACTAGCTTTATTGAATCTGAATTGGATTTTTAACAATCTATGACCGTTATAAATATAATTTATCCAGTAATCATTATATGGGATCTTACAAAATCCCACTGAGCTTCTGCAGCAAAATTCCACCATCTTTATTGGATATCATGTTTCACTGAAATTAAATTAGTTAATAATTGAATAGATATGATAGGGGAAGTCTTAACTAGAGCCTGGTTCTAAATTTTTTTGTAATTTATCAGTAATATTATAGGAAGCATTCACAAAGATTCCGTTACAATAACTAAAAACGTATTTAATGTACATTTTATAAGTAATAACAAGAATATCAAATCATATCATAAGATACTCAAGCTGCTTAAATATAGGACTAGTAAGCAAAACCTTCCAAACAAAGAATAAAATGGATACAAAGGCATTCAGTTGAAAAGGTAGTTTCGGGCACAATTGAACGTAAGACAGAAACGTCCGTGTTACAGGTGCCTGAATACAGAAATTTATTCTTTAGTAGTAATATGGCCGCTCCAGACTACAATGCAGATGAGACTGTCAAGGAGTTGTAGAGGCATCCTTATAAATTCCTCTTGAAGCGTCCATCGAAGCTGCGGAAGTATTATTGGTGGTTAATCAGATGCTGCCAAACGACTCTCAAAGAATCCACACATATTTTATAGGATTGAGTTTTGGGACTTTACAGGTCAAATTATCGGATAAATATATTCACTCTTCAGGAGAGGTGACACACATAGCATAGGAACATTGATTCAATGACTAGTCACTGAATTTCTTTCTAATACACCATGTCCCAAAAGTTCAGACAATCAATAAAATTTGCATTAACATAAAAAGAAATAAGGTACAATTAAAATTCGTGAGATAGGTAATAAATAAAAACAGTTTTGCTGATATACACATATAAATTATGATCGAAGGTTTGAAATTATAAAGTGTACATTAAATTATATAAAAATGGGCTGTCCCAAAAGTATAGACACCTGTAAGTGTTTTATTGTTTTTACATTTATAAAAGTAACTAAAAACTTACTTTTAATATTAAATTGTACTGCCATGACAATTTAGAACATCAAATACACGTTGTTCCATAGAATTAATTAAGCATTGTATTACCGGAGGAGATATTTCACACCACGCTTTATCAATTGCAGTTTTTAAGTCATTTACACATGTATATTGCTTTCCATTTCCATATATTTCACAAGATAAGATCCCCCATGGTATTCAAATCCGGACTAAGTGCTGGCCAGTCTAATAGTGTGATATTGTTTTGCATGAACCCCGTTTTCGTTGATCTGGAGGTATGGATGGATGCCCCATCTTCTTGGAAAACACAGTCCGTTCCTGCTAGTAAATTCATAATTGGCAATAAATTACTACGTAAAATATCCTGATAATCCTCTGATGTCATTTTTCTGTCCGTAAATCCTAGGAATGTTTGTCCGTTGAAACAAAACCATCCCCAGGTCATTACAGATCCTCCGCCTTGCTGCCTGCTGAAACAGTTCTTCGGTTCTTTGGTCATACCAGTAAAATTTATAACCGTCAGGGTCTCCCGAATTCCATTTCTTTTCGTCACTGAAGATGACAGAAAACCACTTTTCACCGCATGACATATGCTTTCTAGCCAACTTTAGACGTGCATTTTTATGTCTCTGCTTTAAGCAAGATTTTGCTTTCATTTTCCTGTAAACAATGTGTTTTGAAGCTTTAATTCTTCTGTACTTTTCTACAGTACTGTTTGAAATTCTGGAAGTTGATGCAATTGCACGCATAGATAAATTATCAACTGAAGCCCTTTTTAATAACATTGTTTCATCACGTAACGTTGTTTTCTTTGGTCTTCCGATTCGCTTTTGAGTGTTCCATGTTCCACCTCATCTCAAAACTCTATAAATACTGTTCAAGGATCTCTTTATTCTTCTCGATATTTGTACAGGATTTTGTCCTTGCGCTTTTAAATGTAAAATCTTAATAATTTCATCTTTAGAAATTTCTTTAGAACGTGGCATTTTTATTAGAATACGCAGGAAACGTCTTTTCCGAATCACAAACAAAACAATACATTGAAATTATTATGCTAAAAATATAGCAGACGATATTTCAATTAAAGGGAAAAATTATTCTGCATTTATAGAAGCAGACGACAATAAAAATATTTGATTCTGTGAACAAAAATGTAAAAGAAAACATGTAATGTTGTATCCGCGTTTGTAATGATCGATAGATGGCGCTTTTTCAGCTCTTGTTGTTAGTAAATATTACAGCCACGTGTATCTATTTTTGTTCTTTTTGTTATTCTACTTGATTGCTTTTGGAAAAAAATATTTCAGTTTATTCAAAGTTCGATCGGAAGTAGATTTTTAACTGAAGTTGAACAAATATTAGTTTCAAATCATCTGATTAATTCTTTACTTCCATTAGCCGAAGCAACTGTAATTTTAAATTTGTCATTTGGAAATAAATGAAAGCTTAATTCTGGATTTCTTGGTCCTTTGGAGTTACACTGGAGCACACAACTGTATGTGTTATCTTTTTTACCGGATTTATTCATTTTTATTCAATAAATATATGTGAAACTAAACATCGGCTAGCAATGGCGGCTTGATGGAATTCGAATTAAAGCATGTTTATTGTAATTTCCCCTTAGTCCACCAGAGGGCGAGCATTTCATTACAATCGGGGATTGTGTATGTACTTTTGAGGCAGCACATTTTTACGTAATTTAATGTGCATTTTATAATTTCAAACCTTTGATCATAATTTATATGTGTATATAAGCAAAACTGTCTTTATTTATTTCCTATCTCACGAATTTTAATTGTACCTTATTATTTTTTATGTTAATGCAAATTTTATTGATTGTCTTTTGGGATATAGTGTAGGTGTAGTGAGTATGACTATCAAGCATGATATCGTCTCCAAAATGTGGACATCTGAGGATGATAAGAGATATTGATTGCATGCTCTGTTCTCGCTTTAAATGTGTGTATCTCAAGAGTCGCTCTTTACACTAAACTGGTTTTCATCTGTAAATGTAATTTGATTCCACTTTTACTGCGTTTCTTGTGTTCATGGAACTACAGAAACTAGAGTCTTTCATGAGCAGGTATTGATAGCCCAAACTGTATTGTTTGTTGTGATATAAATCTCGTCTAAAAAGTTTTTTGGCTCGGTAAAACTTCCTATATTGGGCATCCAGTAATCTGTTAAATGTGAATTTGTAATTTTTCCAGTTCTTTGCCCTGGTCTTTTTTTGCCTCTAGGACAATACATCAGTCATCAGTTACAGTCATTGTTGCTCTTACAGAACAATGGTTGAATGTTAAAGTAGCTATTCTTGTCCTTTGAAATACTCTTCAAGCTTGTGGAAATATAATCTAAAAAATCTCGAATTCCACTCCTGCACTAATCAAGTTTCGATCTTCTTCCTGTTTCGAATGTTTCCACCTCGGATAAAGTCATCCTAGATGATATCCCTGTATTTATTAAACATATCATACGGTAGCATCCCCTCAAAATCTTTAAAATCACCGGACATCGTGTAATAGATTTCACCGTATAGTTGATCATACAACGCTTATGTTTTTTAAAATCATCCTACATTCTTCATGCTACATTATATGCTATATTTACATATGTCCAATTCCACCAATCCCTAATCTATCTATTGGCTGGTCTGTCAGACCGTTTTGTTGCAACGTTACACTTTTATGCTGATTTCTTCTCTTCGCCTTTCATTTCTGCACACCAATTATTATATGCAGAAATATATCGAAAAAATAGGTAAATCTTTCCTGAATTTTCATGAGGTTTGCACTTTTTTAAAAGGATAACTCAATATTTTTGGCGAATAAATTATATAAAAGAAATTTTCTTCGCGTTTGTGCATGCGCAGTTAAAAATTATTTATTAAAAATGTTTATAGTATTTCATCAACTATTTAATGTTTTCATAATCTGATTGCAGTATGTTATGCCAAAAATAGTATGGTAAGTTTTCCAAAAAGGACATTGCATTGGTTTTTAAACTTTGCATGCTATAAACAAAAAATATGCGAAAAAATGTCAGTTAGAAAAATTATATCCTCCAAAATATGCGTACTATTCACATACAAATGAATGTAGATAAAAGAAGAAGCATAATGACATGTTACAGGACAACGATTTTCAAGCATTATTTTAAGAAGAGTGATGCCAAACATTCTGTTTTATGTTTGAATTTTTACTGTTGCCCTTTTTTCCTTCGGGACTAAATTTTCAGTGAAATATATGCTGTATAACATATTCTTTACACTCCATAAATTTCGAAACTAAAATAGTGAAAAGTAAAGGCATAAGGTAAGGAAATGTTAATTTCTGCGTTTTGAGTCTAATAATTTTCACACACATTTAAATACCATTCCCCTTAAATATTTGCATTTTTTTGTGTGCATTCATCTGATAATTTATTTTTAGAATACGTACGACTTGCAGCATATACAGCAATATTTCCATCACCTAACAGTAGCACTGAACGCAGTGTGTCTTAGTAAAAATGTTTTTCCTGATTTACTAATTTTTCGAAGGAAAACACTTCAAACCAACAACGGCTTCAACCTCCTTTGCTTGCTGCTCTTGTGCCTACTTTATTCGTTTGACGAAAGGTCAATGTATTATTTCCGGCCTGAAACAACTGTGATATTTTTTTGCAGCTTATGTGCAGTTTACATACTGTTCGTTCTCTAATTCGAGCCCTAAACAAACAAAGGCGATTCTATTCCAAACAGCAAGGGGGGGGGGGGGCACTATGTTTCAGATGAGCATTTCCCGAAATTTTATCTCTGGTACATTTTTTGCTTGTTGTTACATTTTTGGAAATTGATTTTTTGGTGCCCTGAATCCGAAAAACATGACTTTAGCGGTTAGTCTGTGTGTATGTGTAAGGCCCGCCGTACACTGACGAGACATAAGACAAGTTTGAAGCAACATGCGACACGCGCATGCTCTAATAATAACTTCATCTCCTGAAAACCGTTTAGAGCACGCGCGTGTCGCATGTCGCTTCAAACTTGTCTCATGTCTCGTTAGTGTACGGCGGGCCTTAGAGTTTGTTATCAACATATCTCAAGAAGAAACAACAGCAGAATTCGTATACAGGGACATCCAAGAGAATTCAAGCCTTAAACTTAAAGCATATTTTTCAACTCTTGAAGTGCACAACACATATGAATGGTTAAAATTTATTTCTAATCAGTTTTCAGATTTTTGAAATTTTAAGTTATAAGTGTAATTGCATTTATAATTCATTTTAAAATTATTAATCAGAGTGTAACAATGATATTTTTTTCATTTTATAACTTAAAGAAATTGCAATGATTTGTATATGAATTCTTATTATTATTATTTTTTTTTTTTAGTTTTCGGCTTTTGGGTCCGGTTCGGGTAAAAAAAAAAAAAAAAAAAAAAAAAAAATCGATTTCAGATCGATTGCGGTTTGTCAAAACGGGTTCGGTCGTTTTTGGGAAGATGAACTTTTTTTTTTTTTTTTTATTTTGTCGGGTTCGAGTTGATTTAAAATTCATCTCTCCGTCTCGAGTCGGGTAAAACCCGACCCATGCAAGATTCTGTTCCACATCCAGCTATTTGTTTCACGAAAACTATGGGGATGTTAGGTTATTTGGGCATTTTTTGCGTATACCAAAGTAAAGAATCTGGCTGTGCAGAGATTGTACAATCTTGATGAGACATTCTATACAGTTCATGAAATATTACTTAAAAGGTTTTAAGTTTTACACTAGTTTATCACTCACCAAATTGTTCATCCATTTTGAAATTAAAAAATTATAACCTTTATTATAAATTCTTAAATTCAATCGCATGACAAAATATCATAAAAAATTTAACATCTTATACTTTTACCCTACTACCGTAGGTAATGGAAGTATTGTATTCGGTCTGAAAATTCGATATCGAGATTTCACCTGATTTGCACGTTTTAAGGTCCCCTGAGTCCAAAAAAGTGGTTTTTGGCAATTGGTCAGTGTGTATGTGTGTGTGTGTTGGGGGGGGGGGGGGGAATCTTCTGGTTATTATATCTCAGAAACTAATAAAGATAGAACTACGAAACTTTAGAATTAAAACAAGTCTGGTGTACAGATGAATTTTCCAAATTTTGGTGAAAATGGAAAAACCGGAAGTGGGACAGGAAGTTCGTATCTCAAAAAAGGCTCTAACGATTTTCTTCAAATTTGTTGTATAAACACTCTATTAGATGCCCTGTCGAATGATATAGTTGGTTAGTTCAGGGAAATTGATAGGCGTCTTGTATAAATAGCTCAATTTCAGGTCTCGCAAGCGCATTCTTTTAAAAACGGCTGTACGGATTTTTTTCAAACTCTTCATATTAATTCACTTTTAAATATCCTTTTGTATGTAATTATTGTTTTCCGGTCAATAATTGAATTCTGGTAAAAGTTGGTATCTCAAAAATAGCTCTAACGATTTTCTTGAAAATTGATATGTAAATCCATTTCTTTATTATGTATCACGTAGTTATTAGAGGAAAATTAACAGCCTTCCTGTTTAGGTAGGTCAGAAATTTATTTAGATCTCGGAAATTGGTATTTCAAAAAATAACTCTACCATTTTTTTTTTTTTTTTTATTTAACTCGCTACATGTAAGCTTCATTTTATATGTCTTTACATGTGTATAAATGTTAGGTTTGTGTTGTTACATGTGTATAAATGTTAAGTTAATACATGTTAGGTTTCTACTTCTTTAGGTCACTTTTATATCTTCTGATCACACTATCTCCAAAAAAATGCATATAATACGTGTAATAGTAGGTAATGGAAGTCGTGTTGCTGTTTCACACCAGATTTTTTTTTTTTTTTTTTTTTTTTTTTTTAAGTTATGATGTAATTGGGATATACAAAATGTAAAAAAAAAAAAAAAAAAAAGTAAAATTATTGGAGATTTTATATAATTTTGAAATGTACACAAAACATTTGAAAATCGGGAATTATTTTGCATCCTTCAATAAAAGACTTTTTTCTCCCGTAAGATTACTTTTTATTTTCAAAAGCATACTGTATTCATATGAATTATAGATTTCATGGCATTACTTGATTCCAATATAAAATTTAATAATTTCAACGTCCCTTATCCCTTTAAATGTATTTATCAATTCTGGGAATACAAAACTTGAGGTACAGATAAGGCAATCACTGAATTTGTGCGATAACATGGACATGTTATTTCCTGTATATGAATAAATTCTAGGAATTATTGCAAACACGGGATAATTATCACAGCGATAAGGAGTTATCATTTTAAAAAATGCAGAAAAGAAAGAAAAAATCAATTGTCCGTTTTCGTAGCACAAGCATATTCTTTCATGTTACAATTGACTTGTGAAATATAGATAAGATTCGTACAAAACCACACAGATTATCCCACAGGTAAAATAAATAGCATGTTAAATTTTTAAATATTTTTAAAAATATGTAAAATAATGTAGAGCGATACTAGCATTACTTTTGTGTACAATGCATTTTAGTACTGTGAAGACGGTCTATTACATATTACAGATTAAGGGGTAAAATAAGAGGTACTATATAAGAATGTATATATATCTTAGGAAAAGCTGAAAAGGGTTTTACGTCTGTGAGGACTACCGCCCTCTTCCTGCACTGTTTGAATATATTGGTGAGCACCCCCCCCCCCCCTGCACGCACTCCCCTTAAAAAAAAAAAAAAACTGCGTAAGATATTTAAGCTGTTTTTTTTTTTTAAATAGATTTTAACTCACTGAAGTCGAAAAATACAGTAAAAAATTTTATCACGAATATATATATATATGTGTGTGTGTGTGTGTGCGTGTGTATAAATGATAGCGATCTTAATAAACTTTAACCTTAATATTTTAGCATTTAATATGATACATGTCAATACTAACACAACAAAAATAAAACTGGTAGTAACACATTGCTTAAACCACCACGAAAAGGTTGCGATACATGTTAAGTTCCAATAAGAGACAAAAACAATTTAAATTACTTACGCCCACTTAAACAACAACAACAACAACAACAACAACAACAAAAAGGACTATTAAACATAATGGCGGAGAAAGTAATTAAAGGACTTCAGAATAATAATTGGAATAAAAAATGGATTAATAATTGGAATAAAAAATGCTTAAAAGTTGAAGTATTAACTCATCAGGGGGCAAGTACTTCATAAAGCTGTGAAAGCTGCAACGATTTCGTAAAACAATATAGCTAACAATAGAAAATTTGTATTGTTCAAACCTCAATCGCGCAGCAAAACCATTTTGAATGAGAAATGAAATAAAATGTTAAATAAAATCATCAAGTAAACCAGTGAGAAAAATAGAAAAAAATCGGAGTAATCACATGTAAAGCTATCAACCCAACATGGAGAAAAGGAAGTTGCCGCCATGTTAATGAAATAAAAAATAAATTCTTTGCAAACTTCGTTTAACCGATAAAGAATTTACAACTGAGCATTTTCATTAACAATAAAATTCACAGTGTAATTGTTGATTAAGTTAGATAAATTTTAAATTTAAATTTTATTTAAATCAATGAACTTTAAAACCTTTATGGAAAAAAAATTAATGACAGCTAATATTAATTCAGCAGTGAGCAAGCGCCATCTATCGTGTAGCTAGATAAACATTAATAAGTCAGTTAAATTAAATCAGGTTTAAACAAACAATTGCTATAAGGTGTATTATTTATAGAAGATTTTTAACTTAATGATTTCAGTGATTTTGTGGCACCATTTAATTCATTAGTTTTGATTTTAATAATGTTAAACCTAGATTAATAAAGCTTAAGCTTAAAGTTATTTCTAATAACTAAATGTTAAGTTTTAAAAGACACATTCATAAGCAATACACCCCAAAAACACACATGTAAGGAGAAGCAGTACAAGGCAATCTTCAATCATTAAAGTTTATTTTATTTGTTCTGATAATTTTAATTTTAATTATTATTATAATTTTATTTTTCTTTCCTTCATTCAATTGGATATTTTGTACAAATTAAACGTAGGGAGCCACTAATAGGCAAATGCACTCAATTAAACCTGACGAATGAAGAGTTCATAATTCACACTATCAACCAGAAAAAAATAATAATGTAACTTGCAATGGCAATTTTTTTTTTTTATAATTTAATTCAACAACAAACCCTCCCAACCAACCAGCCAAACACCACCACCTATCCTCCTTAATCAAACATCTGCCCGCCCATCACCTCATTTTTTTTAATACCTTAAATAGTTTTTTTTGTTGAACAGAGACATTTAATGATATACTATTGAATAAATACATTTTTTTGGGATAACCCATTTTTGTAGCAGCTTTAATTATGTGGATGATATTTTTGTTTTTATACCTAAATGAACAGAGATTATGTATGCGAAATAAGTGATTGAGAATAATATTTCTGTAAACAGAGATATGAAGAGAAGAATGAAATTGTGTTATATAGTCGAGCCTCGTTAACGTGAACACTGTTAACGAGAATTATTTTTAACATGGACTGTTTCCACAATCCTCATCGAAATGAAACTTAGTTTAGTTCTATGAGGATTAGTTGCTGATAGCATGAACAAATTTTTTATCCCCTTTCAGATTCACGTTAACGATGTTCCACTGTGTATTCAGTAATTTATTCACAGGAAGTTCCAGAAAAATACAGATCAATAAACCAATTATCAGCTTCAATTCAAGCAGTAACCACAGCTTAAACAACAGCTGTCAATAGCAAATCCACAGTACAAACTGTATAGCAATAACACTTGAAGCAAGTCTCTCTCAAAGAGGCTCAAGAGCAATGCAAGCACTAGCGAAGCTGGCTGAGATCTGAACTGAACTGACTGCCTTGGCGAGGAAGCGCTCCTTATATGCTGTTCCATGGAACCCAGATTTTTCGAGAAAACTCTAGAAAGTGGTCAACCAATCAACTTACAGCTTCCATATTTGGTATATCCTATATAAGGATTTTCTCGCCAAGGTCGCCAAAAAAATCGCCAAGGTGGGAAAAAGTCGCCAAATTTGGCGCCAAATCCATTACCTGCATTACTGGGGCTTTTTAATGCGTTTTTAAGGGAAAATAAGGCTATTTCAACGCTAAAACGACTAGAAATGCACAAAATTAGCACTTTATCAACTTACTAAGCCTCTTTGAAAGAATTTATACAAAAATAAACACAATTATTTACAATTTCGTAACACTGCCCCCCTCCCAAGGACTGCACGTCCCGGGCAGTGCAACCCTTGGTCAAGAGGCGAAACTAAACAAAACACAATCTAAAATACAAGAACTAAGTTGCATATAACGACAAAATAGAAACAAAAATCAAGTGAGAAATATTTACAAAATTCACAAATATGTACAAGTATCTATATACAAATATTTACATTACGCATGCGCAAATTTTACCAGTATTTACATTTTTAATTTTAATATTACCGTTACTCGTGGTACTTGTCTAGCCTATTATAGTGCACCACCTTCGGTTTTGATGAAGGTGTTTTAGTGATCCGCACCACTACATCATTCAGTCTTTTTAAGACTGTGTATGGTCCGTCCCAGTTGCAAAGAATATCTACTACGAAAAGAAGGAAAGCTCCAGTAGAAATAATGTAAACGCGAACTGGAAGCGTCTGAGCAAGCGCGCGAAACAAGTATTGTTGCATAGCAAACTTTACAGGGAAGTGACGTGACGGCATTCCCGTAGAATTTTCAGTTTTGATCCATTTTCATATCGTTGGGTCACGGACTCTTCTTCCGTGCGTTTGGTTTTATGAAACATTCCAAATTAGAAAATTACTTTAGGAATGTTTTCTTTTGGAATAAAATGATTTTAAAATATGGTTTTATCATAAGAAAATTAATATATATTTATTTATTAATTAATGTTTTTAATGGGTGATTTTTTTTTATTAAACTTTTCATTTTTATTGATTGAGAATGGATGTCAAAATATTAAATTTTACCAACTTTAATCGTTTTGTCAAAATTATAATTTGAGAGAAATGTATGGGTGTGTTTGTGTACATGTATAAAAATAGAAGGGGAAAAAAAAACTTAATTTCCGTAAAACACAAAAATGTATAAATGTGTTTATGTATATGTATTTAAAAATAAATAAAATACCAAAAGTTATTAGGAGAGCAGTAATGAATGCTTTTGTAAACAAAATATTTTTTATTTCATTTTTATAATTAATTATTCAAGTTTAAGTATATTGAAATTGCCTCATCGAATTTTAGATCATTAGTTTTATTGTTCATTGCAAAATAAATAAATAGTAATAATGATAATAAAAATAAAAATACTTTTTTTAAGCTATTTTGATTGTTAATAAAGGAATCATTGTCAAAAATATTAAACTCTACCCACTTTAATCATTTTGTAGAAACAATAGCTTGAGTGAGAGAAATATATATATATATATATATATATATATATATATATATAAATATATATATATATATATATATATATATATATATATATAAATATATATATATATATATATAAATAAATATATATATATATATATATAAATATATATATATATATATATATATATATATATATAAGTGTGAGTATATATATGAAAAACCTTTTCAAATAATTCACAGAAAAAAAAATATTTAAAAATAAGTGCTTGAAAAAATGGTATAATGACTAAATATGAATGATATCAACAATTTTTGAAATAAGTTTTTTTTTTTTTTATTGTAATATAAGTTAAAAAAAATTAATGTTATTTCTCATTAATTACTAATCCTTTTCCAAAAGACATAATTTTTATTTGTATTTCAGTTATTATTGGAAATGAAATGCTGCATTTTTTGTTAAATCTTTCCAAATTTTAAGTTTGAAAAATATAATTAACCAATTTAGTTATACTATTGTCTCTTATATTCAGTAAAATGCTTTTTAAACTAAAACTATAATCTGCTTTTTTTCTTTTTTTTCTAAGAAAAAAATATGTATTTAAAATCTCGTTTATATTAAGTTAGAATTATGAAATAAAAAATTTAATAAAAGGTATATAGACTTTCTCTCTAATTAATTTAAATATTTTGCCTGTTTTTTTAATCATCTGTGATTTATAACTAGAATTGTATAATCTAATGTAAAAGTACAGATATAAGGTAAAGATGGAATACAGTAAATTCAGTGTAATAAGAATTGATGGCATATGAAAAACAAATTTTACTGTCTCATATATTTCTATTTTAATGGGATACCATACTTTTGCATCTAAATTTATGTATACTTCTAATTTATTTATAAATTTTTAATCCATTTTATAATTATTGAAGTGTGCTTAATGTTACTCCCAATCTTTGATAGTATCAACAGTTCTTAAAAATTTATTAACTCCACTTATACAGTCTTTACTACAACGTAAATGTATGCATACACTTTCCATTGTTACAATACATTTTTTTTTAAGTTGATTTGTGTTTAATATTACTCACCAAATGAAATAACTTTAAGATGTAGTAAGGGTGTTGATACCTGCCATCTTAAATAAAAAATAAAGAACATTTTTTATCATATTTCCTGTCTACTTATACAGTATAAAACTATTTATCTGTAAACCAGTTTACGATAATTGCATTTTCCAACAAATAGCTCGCCCCCCCCCTTCCCCCCACCTAAAATACTAAGACTGTAATATTATTTTCTTTTACTAATGTCATTTTTTTTTAATATAGCCACTGTATTTAAAGGAAAAAGAAAATCACAAATTGTGGTTTTATAAAATTTAGGCATTATTGTTAATCAAAATACCAATTATTCCTCATAATTTTTTTTAATGTTTGCCATATAAGAGCTATAAGTAATAGCCACATTAATTCCTATACTGATTATATCTTGTGTGTGTGTGGAGGGGGGGGGGGGATTGTAACATATATCAGAGATTTTTCTGTTTTAGCAATTTAAAAAAAAATGAACTTCAAATAATTCAAGTCCACAGACTGTTTTATTTATGATTTCTATTTTTCTAATCTCAGTATAAGTAGAGAAATAAAGCCTATTTTGGTTTTCTAAGTAACAGATATACAATTCTTTTCAAAACAGAATATAATTTAATATGTTAGGTTTTTTTTGTGTGTGTGTGTCTATTCATTGACATAAAGACATATGTTAACTGTATTATGTTCCTTAGCAACAGTTACTAAATATTTACTTTTTAAAAACTCTTGGTACAGTTTTAGTATGACTACATTCGGTAACTGTATTATGTCCCTTAGCAACAGTTGCCAAATATTTACTTTTTAAAAATTTTTGATACAGCTTTAGTATAAGATTCCTTGGTGACTTGTAAATCATTGTTGCCATTTTGGCGATGAATTAAAATGGCTATCACAATAGCAAACATTAAGATATTCATGTGAAATGCCTGAGCTACTTCGGTTTAATAATTCACCAGGGGGACCTTATATGAAAGCTGTTCCATTTCTTTCACAGGAATTCTCCAATTTAATTTATTTTATTTTTTTAAGTTCATGCAAGACGTAAAAAAAAAACACTTTTTAATTGCTCTAAATATACAAAAGCTTAATAAATAAATAATTAACTGGCTTTTTACATTAAAATAGGAAGTAGCTTAACTTATTAGATTCATGTCTTAAAATTTCTTTGGCAGGTTTTTTGTTTGGTCTTGCTTTTAAATGGAAAAACATTTAGACATATGCAAGGTAAAACACATCAATTGATGATGATGATGTGAAATGCCTGACTAAAAGCAATGACTTTGTCCTACTAATAATGAATTAAATAAATTTCTACATTCATAAAATTCAACATAGCTCTTGTGATGAAGACCTGTAATATGCTTGTCCAATTTTATCTTAATTGAATGTACAGTTTAAATGCTAGTAATTTGAGTCCGTAGGCCATTACGGAAAGGAATTTATTGTGTCATTGGAAAGAACTATAACTTCCACCCTAATACCTACTTTATTTATGTGAAATTTGCACCTACCTTTTACTGCAACTGCCATTTAATAATTTAACTTAAATAGGCACATACAACAGTTTATTCTTAGCTATAAATAATATTACAACATAGTTTATTTCAAGAAATTCCTATTTTCTGAAATAAAAAAGTATAGGTTTTCATAAAACAAACAAACGCACACACACACACTCACAAAAAAAAAAAAAAAAAAAAAAAAAAAAAAAATAGAAAGAAAACATGAAAGAAACCAGACAAGAAATCTTGAAACAAATATTCTTTTTATTTAAAACAAATTATATAGTATCAAAGAAAGGAGTTGCAATTCTAGAAAATTTTTGCAAATTAACATTGGCTAGAGAAAATCATTCTTTTTATCATTTACAAAATTGCACTCTCAAGTGCATTCATTACACTGTTTTCTTCCCTAAAGAACATTAGAAAACAAACTAAGTGTAAAATTTAACAATGCAATTATATTTCATTTCAATTCCTATACCAAGGAATGCAACTAAAAGATACTCTACTCTATTTTGATGTGTTTCAGACATATTGGTTACTTGGACATGTATACATTAAATATATTTAATCATGTGTGAAACATTATCTATACAACACAAAATTCTACACAGCCTCGTGATCTTAGTTCTTTGATCTTAGATTTGTGTCATAAAGATCTTCTACTGTATATTGAAATAGGTAATTAAACACAGCACCAAATATTATCTCCATGCATAAATTAAAATAACTACCTATGAAAGTAAAGCAAGGACACATTTAAAATTTAAAGGATTGCAATAATTAAAAATAACAGTAAAAAGGGAGGTATTACTTATTCTCTATTTTAAAAAATATTTAAAACAGCACAAAATGCTGTTGGATTAAAAGAATTTAGATACTTATCTCCACGAACTGGGTTTTGCTTAAAATTAACTCTCCTCATTTCATTAGCTTCATTTTCTAAAGAATACTTCTTAATATCAATAATATATATATATATATATATATATATATATATATATATTTTTTTTTTTTGGGGGGGGGGGGGGTTCTTTAAAACTGTACTAAAAATTTCATTGTTTACAATGGCTTTGATGAGTGCAAATCTCTGGAGTTGTGGACTTTTAGGAGTGTTGATTTCTGGGAGTCCACTATATTTAAAAAAATTTAACTGCCGAAGACATTTACATTTTTTTTATTTAATATTCAAAAATAATATATATAGTTTAAAGTTATAATTATTCAAATTGATTAAATGAACATATAAAATTGAATAAAAACTGCAGATAAATGCAATCAGTTTAATTTTTAATTGCTAAACAAATAAAATGTATGGTTCTCCTGCTTCATTTAGCTAAATTATTTAGTAAAATTTATGTACATAATTTGTAATTGCCAAATATAGTCAACTCTGCGGAATCTGCAAAACCAAGGAAGAAGCATTGAATATTACATATTGTTGCTTTGTTTACATGTTTTCTATATTTAGCAGATTGTGAAATTGCATTATTAATGTTAAAATTAAAATGTAATTCATATTAGATAAATTTTTAAGTACTAAAGTATGTTTTTAATAATATTGTACTTATAAATAAATAAATAATAATAATAATGCAAATGTATGCAAAAAGTTATGTACAAATTAGCAATTTTATATTAGAAATTTGTTTATAAGGAATTATAATGCAAATAAAAGAGAAAAGCAATCAAATAATATATACATTCATAATTGCGACTTAGTTTATGAAGCATTGCGATAAACCTCAGATAACACTGAATTGCAGATTTCACAGAGTCTAATTCATAGCAAACTAAAAAACAGAGGCGTTTATTATTATTTTTGAATAATGAAATAATGTAATATAGCTTATGTGTTTAAAATATATATATATGTACAGAAAATACTATTATATAGAACAGGCCTGTCCAACCCAAAACACTTGGTGGGCCGCATTAGAAATATATTTTATTCATTCGGGCCACACTGTATGTACAGTCATAACCCCCCCCCCCCCTGCTTTACCGACTAATTCCGCCGTAAATTAATGTAGAGACTTGCGACTGGTGCCAATCGATTAGTAATAAGGCCTAGTTTAGACGGTTTAGTTAGATTTTGCTTAAGGGCACGTATACAGCCCTTAAAACTGGCATCAACTTCAATTTTTTTTTTTAAGGCAACCCGCAATTTCGACAAGCTTTTTTGATTAAAAATTAGATGTCATTACCAATCGTTAGGCATCAGCTGATAGTTTCTACGATGATTTACGGCGAAATTAGTCGGGGAGGAAATTATTACTATTATTATTATTTTATGACTGTACATATGCATATGTGTATATGTGTTTGTGAGTATATGATTCATGTATGTATATACTTTTTTCGGAGAAGGGCAGGGTGAAAATTCGGAGAAGAATACATTAATTTAAATTATTTTCATTCATAAATTAACAATAGAATTGTAAAAAAAAAAATTACGACTATATATTAAAACTATAATAAAAAGAATGAATAATGGATCTAATAACAGTCCATTACAACAGTTCCTTATCTACCATAATCGTTGAAAGGTATTTTCACTTCGAAAAGTCAGAACGTATTTATTAATTTTTGATTCGTTAACCAAAGTTGTCAAACTTTAAATATCATTAGTCTCCTCGCGGGCCGCAAGAAACTACGCGGTGGGCCGCATGCGGCCCGCGGGCCGCGGGTTGGCCACCCCTGATATAGAAGACAGCATTATATTGATTACTAAACAATATTCGTAAAATAAATCAATAGATAGATATGAAAATACACCCTAAAAGTATTAAAGAAACAATAAGATTGGAAAAACATTTATCATAAAATAAGAATTTATTTGAAAGCATTAAGAATACAAAATAATATAAAATCAATCAAAATATATCAGAGAATAAATAAATAAATCTATATACACTAACACATCAAAAGCAAAATCATAACAGTGATAATAAAATTAGTTGAAAATGCACACAAAATTATTAACAGGGATGAGATTCATAAATAGACAAAAAAGCTTAACTATAGGCAAAGGTAAGACGTTGAAATGAAATACTAAAATTTTGATGCCAAAATGCATTATATTAGATTAGTGAATTTATATTTTAATTTTCAGTCTATAAAATATATAATAATAATAGAAGAAATGATTATGCTTAAATATTTTATCAAGTTTTATTTGATTACTTGATGTAGCAAATTCACACCATAAATACAAAAGAAAAGGCTAAGAAATTTGAAAACTAAATCTAATAAAAATGTGCAAAATCTCATCCCTGATAATAAGATCAGAAAAGGAATTATCGAGAAAAAAGATTGTTACATAAAATTGTAAAAAATTAATGATAAATTAAAACATATAGAGATTAAAAATATATGCATATATTACAGTTTAATATTAATAATGCAGCAGAAAATACAGACTTTACTAACATACATTAAACAGGACAGAAAAAAAAATTAAATAGAAAACACACAAAATATTATCAAAAGAGGAAACAGTAAGTAAAAAGAAAGAAAATAAATTCAATTAAAAGACAAAGAATTAAATATATATATATATGTACAAATACATGTGTTTATCAAATAAAAATAAAAATAGTACATAAGAATAAATAATTAAAAATATATGAAAGATACATAAATACAAACTTACTCTTTTTATTTGCAAAATAAATAAATTAGAAAAATATTAACAGGAAATATGTGAAAAATAATATACAATTAAAATTTTTAAAGTCTATTGAAAAAAAAAAAAAATACATAGTAATAATAATAAAACAGGGAGCCAAAAAATCTAAAAACTTCAGTAGTTAAATTCAAACAAAATAAAAAATTACAAAAATACATTACAAATAGTTTAGCGAAGAAAAATTTAAAAAATCAAAATATATACATGATATTACAAAATAATTAGGCAAGTTTTTTAAATTTTTTAGCAATCCTTTTAGTATTATTTATATCTCTAGTCATTATTTTTAATTTATAATACAGCATTAATAATACATACTTTTTAACAATGAACTCCCATATTTCTTTGCCATTTTTGGGACAGTCTAACCAATCATGGTCAATATCTTTTAAATTACAAATTATATTATATACAATATTTGACTTATTACTATATACATTAAATAAAATACTAAAACTCCTGTCAAATTAACAAATGGTTTTTAACCAAGAATCTGAAGGAGCTTTGAGGCCGCTTTTTACATTATCATATTCCTTAAAATATATAAATAATAGATCTCTCGATAATTCCTTTTCTTTAGTTAAATTTAACTGACAATCAGTGCACTGAAATTTTTTCAATGCAACATGTGCAACATAGCCGCCAACATAAGCAGCTGAATTTACTTCATGCATATTATCATCAAAAATTTCAGTGCTGTCAGTAAGCACATCATGGGTGCTTGAATCGAAGCCTTCAGAAGTAACATTAGAAATACTAACATTACTATCCGCAGCCTTTGACTCTTGCACCTCAGAATTCACCAAGAGCTGAAGAGGTACTAGCACAGCATCTTCAT
This sequence comes from Salticus scenicus, assembly GCA_963930645.1. Classification (NCBI taxonomy): domain Eukaryota; kingdom Metazoa; phylum Arthropoda; class Arachnida; order Araneae; family Salticidae; genus Salticus; species Salticus scenicus. The sequence continues at coordinate 296,884,074 of OZ005648.1, forward strand.
CAGGTTCACAGTTTGTATTGCAAGAATTCATAATATGTTCGGCCATTAACATGCGAACACGAAATTTAAAGTCAATTGGCGTAGGATGGTCATTATTGCCACCCTTACGCCTAACAACAGAAAAAAAGTTTTCCAAAGCATCTTGTGAAAATCTGCTCATCAAAATGTATGGGATGTTAGTCAGCAATTCAGGAATTAATTGCCTGAAAGCAGATAATGTGATTAACCATCCCTGCAAGCAAGGAAACTTAATTTTTTTCCCTTGAGTTTGAAATTCAACTGATTTCAAAATCTCAGTTAATGTTTTCCAAGACTCAAGATGGGGCGAAGTTTTTGATACTGCTGACAGTAATGGGTTTTCATGTTTAATCATCCTGCCATTAACACTGTCAAACAGATCATTCATAATGGCACAAATTTCTGCCGTGTTGCTACCATTCACCACTTTAGCCTCAGTAAGGTAGCATAAAATGGAGGCGACAGATCTACTCATCACCTGAGCTGCAAGTTTAACATTCATTGCACTCAGTCCATCAATCTCCACATGCTTTCTTGTAAGCTTGGGAGTCATTCTATGAGTCATTCGAGAATCAATCTCCCAAGCTTTCCTTACGTGCTGCCAATCTGCAACTTTCAACAGACCCTTGTGCATAAATTGAACATTATACTTTTTGAAATTGTTACGTACACTCTTCAATAAATGAGGAGCATCAAACAGAGCATAAACCTTGTGGCTTTCTCCATCCAATTCAACATCAAAACGGGGCTTTTCAGGAGTAACGCCCAGTTCTTTCATGTAAAGCCTTTGATTGTTCGCCCCTTGGTCACAAACAACAGCTATAGGATCCAGACCACAATTAATAATCTCTCTGATGCCCTCAAACAGAAGGTGGCGCAACGCAGCTGATGAGGCAGACTCGCAAGTATAAAAATACCCAAAAACCTGTTTCCATTTCTTGCACAACCCACGCACCATAAAAACTAGTGCATGGGTTGCAAGTCTTGGATTTGGTACCTGAAAAGAATCATAATTCTCAAAACCACATACATTATCATATTTTATATCGTATGACAAACCTCTTTTAAGCTTCATTTCATCAAAAGAAATGATGCACTTTTTGTCATGCGACTTTAATTTACTGGCAAGAAATTTAATCGATTCCAAGATACATTTATTAAATCCTGGATTCGTTTCAATGCCAGATACACATTTACGTAAAGTAGTCACTGAAGGCAAAAAAAACCATTTACGTAGGGAGTTATATGCTTTAGGACTTGACATGTAGAGTTGCAAGGCTAAATTCTTATCCTTGATACCCCATCTACGTCCAAATGCAGAAATACCTGAAAACTTTATTTGATTAGAAATGAAGTTGTAAATTACAGGAGATACCATACATTTTATTGCACGCAAAACGGCATATTTAGACAACCTCCCACCTAATTTTGCATGTTTTTTTTGGAGATAGTACAGTTTGGTGCCGAGTTTTTTAATTTTTTCAGTCTTTGGTGTAGATAGTCTAATTCTCTTCCTTTTATTGTTTACAATACCAACTGGAGTATACTCCATTCCCAGAGATGAGTCTGTAAAAAGAAGAGAAAAAAAAGATTAAATACCTAATTAAGTATGGTTAATAAGTAGATTTTTACAATCCATGAAACCTAATTTAAATGCCAAATTCAAAATATATTTATTTATGTAAAATAATTTAGCTGTTTTGGATTTCTACAAACTCTATAAATTACAAAAACATGTAACAATTGTTTTGGAATGCAATAATAGCACAACCTTTTATCAACTATCAAATGCATCATGATTGCAAATAAGTTTATTATAAATATGGAATGCCTTGAAACTGATATGTTATTTAGATTTACTATAGAATGTTCTCTATTGAAAATGATGCAAAAAACATTTATGTTTTTTTTTTTTTTTTTTTTTTTTTACAGGGGATATCAAAATTATCTTAAAGCTTTATGGTCTGTGAGAGGTTTTTCTATAATGAGCTTTTTTCTTAAAATTAACCACTATTATTACTTTTCATGAGCAAGGAAAGAAATTAAATATTTTGTGACTGGTGAAAAATTTGTTCCAGGTCACCACTGCCTTCAGCAATGCATAGATGTGCATAGTATATGAGTCATACTTATATGTCATATTTAAATATGTCTGCACTGAACAAATCACAATTGAAATCAGCAATCATTATTCATGGGCCAAAAAAAAAAAAAAAAAATCTATAGTATATGGTAGAATTAGAATGAAGGTAAATATATTCAGATATACAAAAATATTCAGATATACAAACAGCTATAATTAAAAACTGCTGAAATTGTATTTTTATTTGTGTTAAGTGTTTTAAACACTTTCCAACAATGTTTAAAAGTTTACTTAAAATAATCTGTCTGCACACTAATGCCTTTTAAATTTTCTTCAAATTCATTTGCATTGTTAGAGTTAACTCTGGCATTTCCCATTGAAAATGTCACTAGCATGACTACACTTTGAATACACCCCCCCCCCCTTTAAAAAAAAAATGCAAGTTTATTATGTTTTGTCAGACATTTTTATAAATCATTTTAATTAATCCATTTATACTGTACAAATCGTAATGAAATCAGCATTTACTATTCATATAAGGAAAAAAAAAAGTACGTATGAAAGCTAATGTGTATATGGTCCCACAAAAATATTCAGATACATTAAAGGTTATAATTGGAAAATGCTGGAATTGAATTTTTCTGGGAGTAAGAAACTGGTTTGTAAATAGAGACATCACAAAAAAAATTTTTATATATTTTTTTTGCATTTTTGTTTGTATTAAGCAATTTTAACACTTTTGGTTAATGTTTAAGAATGATTATGATTTTAGAAATAGTCTGTCTGTTTATGCTCTATAAAATGCTTTTAATTTAATTACTTTGTGATTAAAGTTTACTGTAGCATGTTCTGCATTCAAAATACTAGAAATAGCCAAAGCTGGCTCTTATTTTCTTCTTAAATAGCTGTTAAAAAATACATCTTTAATTTTTTTTTCCAATTTTTGTTTATTTATATTAAATTAAAAGTAATGTACTTATAATACCAACATAATTTAATTAATTCCACAATACTAAGTTAGCATATTGTGCTGTTTACACAACTTTCTTTTCTCATTCCATATAAAAGTGCCACATAAAGGCAGAAATCTTTCTAAGGGAACCTAGTCCACGTTTATGTTAAAACCCGAATTAAACTACTACATCAGAAATGCCAAAGAAAAATATTTGCTATGCATACAGCTGTTTCAGTACACTTAAGGCTACCGAAACAGCTGTATGCATTTCAAATATTTTTAATTGGTGTTTCTGATGTAGTAGTTTATTCGTGTTTTAATATTCCAATGCCAAGTCTCCTGTTATTACACGTTTATGTTAGTTTTGGAGAAAAACAGGAAAAAATCAAAACAGCTAAGCTGACAAGTTAAACATGACTAGGCAAAAAAGAAGTTTGTTCTAAATAACAAAGCCGTAATTCAGCAAATTACGAATAAATTTTATGCCCGCCCCCCACTTCCCTCAAATGAACAAATGAATTTATTCATATTCATATGCTAGGAACAATTATTCAAATGATGACAAGAAATGCCTTTATATTTACAACATTGGATTTTTTCATGACACTCTTTACTTATAAAATGCTATAACAATGTTTTGGGTATGATTTTAAATTTCATAAATGAAATTAGAATTTTATTTTATGCAAAATAACATTAATAGCTCAAATTATCACATATCTATGTTAAATGCATAGTAAAATTCTAAATTTAATACTTAAAAAGCTAGAATTTTAAAATCTAAGCATTGGTAAAAAATAAATAAATAAATAAAAATCTTTTTTTGCACTTTTGTAAATAACAAAATAAATTTGAAGAATCGAAAAAGATTTCTGATGTATTATTGTCAATTAAAAGTATATTTTTAAAGAATGTTACAATTTGATTATACAACAAAGAAAATAATGAAATTAATACATATTTTTAGAATACACAAACCACTTTACCTTAAATTAAGGATTTATGTAAATGACTACTCCATAATGCTAACAAATATTGATATACTGTGAGATATAAAGTGAAATATTAGTTTTTCACAAATGTGAACTTCATTATTTTTTGTTCTTGTTTAACCAAATGAAAAGGTTGTGCTTTTAATGATAAGTAATTGTTGCAAGTTTTTGCTTTTTATGGTGTTTGATAAGAAAGTATTTTATTCATATTTTTATTCGACACCAGTTTCTTAATGCATCCTATGTCACTATTCTTATATGTTTAATACATTTTCAGAAAAAGCATGTACTTTACAACACATAATAAAGAAAATGTTTAAAAAGAATGAAATAAAAGAAACAAATGAAAGAAAAATGTTTCACTTACCAGCAACAGTTGCTTTTTCATGAGCCTGTTGTGATTGAGATACAGCGGCAACAACTGGAGTGGCATCAATATCTATAAATAAAACAAGAATATACCAATGTAAAAAAGATACAGTATAAAGCTTTAAAAATAATATGGATTTTGTTGCCTAATTCATTATAATCAAGGGAATAAGAAACTTACCAATACTATCTACTGATTGTACTGACTCAACAGGCAAAGAATTCAGATTAAAAGCTAATTTGTTTTTCAGATCACTGAAATTAACTCCTGAGATAGAAATATCTGAAATACAAACAATACATAATCATATATACACGTTTATTCAAACTTTCACAAAATATATAGATTTATTCATTATAAAAAAATTAATAATAAACATAGAGATAACACATTTTTAACTTACCAAGTTTGGGAACAGCAGTAGAATTCAGCCGAGTCTTGCTAGCTGAGTAATAGTCTGAATCAAAAAAATGCCGGAAACGGTTAATTCGCTCACTTATGGATGCTTTTAGAACCCATGGTTTTCCTATGATCTCAGCCCATTGGTTTGATCTAAAATAAAAATAATATCCTAAATATGAATATGTTTATTAATCAAAATATTAAATCAGACTCCATAATAGAAAGAATTTCTACTGATAGGCACATTACATATGTATAATATTTAAGGAGAAGTCCGACAGAAAGCAATATGAGAGTTCTTTGAAATTGTAAAGAATTATAAAAAATCTGGAGTGACTCCACTCGACTTTCCGAACATTGAGTAACTAACAGTTTTGTAGATAAAATAAAGGAAGAGGAGTTGCTAAACAAACAAAAAAGAGAAAACCTTAACAGAGTGTTTGAGTATTTTTCTCCATATATCACACGAGGTTTTATTTAACGCTACTGAACTTTGAGCCCTTAGATCATAAGGATAAAGAATCTTTCGTTGTGTCCCTGTAAAAATCTATAAATGCTAGATTCACCAAAATGCTTATAGTTAGTGCAACAGTGATTTATAATATTCATACAAATTTTCAGCTCAATTGAATAAGGCGTTTAGATGCTATCGCTGGTCTCATAGGCCATAAAGATAAATAATTTTTCTTTGTGTCCCTGTAAAAAACTGTAAGTGCTAGATTCACCAAAATCTATACAGTTGGTTCAAATGTGACCTATAACATGTGTACAAATTCTTCGCTGAGATTAATAAAGCGTTTAGACGCTATCACACTTTTAAAAATTTGGCAAAGAATTTTTCTTTGTGTCCCTGTAAAAAAACTATAAGTGCTAGATTCACCAAAATCTATAGGGTTCTTACTATGGTGACTTACAATATACGTACCAACTTTCAGCTTATTCGAACAAAGCGTTTAGACGCTAGCGTGTTCACTCACAGACATACACACATACATACACACATACATACACACACACATACATACATCATCGTAAAAATAGTGAAAACGGACTCGTTGGACCTCGAAACGTATAGAAACATCAAAATCTCGAATTTGGATTTTTGACATGATTACAATACTTTCCTCACTATAGTGTTCGGAAAGTAAAAAAGGGTGATTTCATTTACAAGTATGCTTAAAATTAAAACTATGTTATTGTATAATGTCAATATCTTAGACTGATCAATGTCAATTAATCATTATGTTAACATGAAAATTGTGCTATTGAATACAAACAGTAAATTGCAGTTTTAAGAAACACTATTTAATTGTTTAAAGCACTGAATGCCAAAAGTTTATAGAAAATGGCATGTTTAATTAGTAAACAAACAATATTAATGATACAGATAACTATAAAAATTAGCTACAAAATCTACTCACTACTGCTAAACAACATTTAATTAAATAATGTGCCAATTACTGTAAAATAAAACTACAAAATATTCAACTTAGCTTATGCAGCATCTGCATATCTAATAAATCAACAAAATGTATAAAAAGCATTTAATTCATTTGTATTATTAAAACAGTATGTGCCAGGTTTGAATCCAGCTCACACTCATCAGCCTAGCCGTGCAGAGTTTCCAATGGTTTTCTTTAAAATTTGTAAGAATACTGGTTAAGACCCATTAGAAAGCCCTAGATGAAAAACATCCCATCCATGTTTATGTTCTAAATTTATACAACCAGCCTTAAATCTGACAACACAAAATGATTAATATTGTAATACAACATACAGCTACAACAGGAGTGAAACTATTTAAAATCAAAAACCCTGTAAACTGCTATTAACTGCATATAGATTGAACAGCAACGAGAGACTTATTAATGATGTATCATATGGATATTAATAAAAGTATTTATACAGGTAAGTGATATTTACATAGTTCTTAATGGGTTATAACTCAAACACTCTAAATAAGAAATTTCTATGAAAATAATAATAATTTAACATGAAATTCCAAGACAGAAAATTTTTCAAATCCCTGAATTCCCGAGTAGCTCCTTAAAAGCTCCCCCCCCCCTCATTTGCTGTTACATAAAATTTACAGTATTTATAAATTTACATGATAAAAAAAAAAAAAATAATTCTTTATGTGTTAATTTACATAATATATGCTGATTCTTTTTATTATTAGTGCATTGAAAAATTGCATTATTTCTAGAATTATTTTTGGTGAAAGTTTAGTAATGCATGAGTATTGTAAAAATGTATTATTTAAAAATGCAAATTTTCAAACAATAGTAATAATAATAAAATTCTACAAAATATATGCTTTTAGTGCATAAGAAAATTATATTATCTCTAAAATCATTTTTGGTGAAAGTTTAGTAATACATGAGTATTGTAAAAATGTATTATTATTTAAAAATGCAAATTTTCAAACAATAGTAATAATAATAAAATTCTAGTGCATAAGAAAATTACATTATCTCTAAAATAAATTTTTGGTGAAAATAATAATAATAATAAATTTTTCTATGTCAATTTACAAATTGTATGCTTATTGTTTTTATTCTTAATGCTTAAGAAAATTACATTATCTCTAAAATAAATTTTTGGTGAAAATAATAATAATAATAAATTTTTCTATGTCAATTTACAAATTGTATGCTTATTGTTTTTATTCTTAATGCTTAAGAAAATTACATTATCTCTAAAATCATTTTTGATAAAAAATAAGCATTAATGTATTATTATTATTATTTAAAAATGCAAATTTACAAAATTAATAAAATTTGTTTACATGTCAGTTTACAAAATATATGCCTGTAATATCTGTTTTTATTCGTAGTGCATAGAAAAATTGCATTATCTCTAAAATCATTTTCGATGAAAATGCAGTAATGTTTAAATGTAGTAAAAATTTATTATTTAAAAATGCAAATAATAATAAAATTTGTTTATATATCAATTACAAAATATATGCTCGTTGTTTTTATTCTAAAGTAATATTATTTTTTAAATTATTTTTGTGAAAAAAAAAATTATGCATAAGCATAGTAAAAATGTATTATTTAAAATTTTGACATGAAAATTAAACAAATGTGCGTGGGTATGTTCATAAATTTTAATGAGATAAAGTGAAAGGAAAGTGAAATACTTACAATTCAGGATTTTTCGGAAAGCCATGAAATTTCCTATCTGGCCAGTCATTAATTCGGACTTCACAAATGATGCATTTTTTGCTAGTACCTGGAGACTTGTAGTTCCTATATTGCAAATATAGAAAAGAAATTTAAAACAAATTTTGGATTTTATCTATTCATAAATGTGAGAAACAGCAAGAAATGTTTGTAATAAAGTTAATAATTACACCCTAAAATAAATTAAAAAGTGCTTTCTAACCTCTCTTAATCAAAATATTAGAAACTTAAAAATGAAATTATAATAAAATAGCAAGATTTTTTTTTTTTTTTTTTTAATAATTTAATTTTTAATTTTTAAATAGTCGTGAAAAGTCTAACATTAAAAGCATTAACGAAGAACAAATTTTAATAAAAATTCATTTGACCACATAATATAAACGCCAAAAAATTAGGTTTTAAAATATGTGTAATTTTTAAGAAGTGCATTATAAAATACATTATTACTTGAAAATGATTATTTCTTGAAATATCTAAATTTCATTAAGAAGGGAATTTATCGCATTAACGATTTAATAACAATAATCACTAATATTAATAATCTCTAATAATAACCCTAATCACTAATAATATGCATTTTAGACATTATTTTCTCACAAAATAAGAAAAATATAAATGAATAAAAAAGACTTACCTCGATTTTAATGAATGTGCAGTCTGATAATCCAGGGGTGGCCAACCCGCGGCCCGCGGGCCGCATGCGGCCCACTGCGTAATTTCTTGCGGCCCGCGAGGAGACTAACGATATTTAAGGTTTGACAATATTGGTTAACGGATTAAAAATTAATAAATACGTTCTCACTTTTTGATGTGAAAATACCTTTCAACGATTATGGTAGTTAAAGAACGGTTGTAATGAAATATTATTAGATACATTATTCATTCTTTTTATTATATTTTTACGATTGTATTGTTAAGTTATGAATGAAAATAATTTAAATTAATGTATTCTGCTCCGAATTTTCCCCCTGCCCTTCCCCCCAAAAAAGTATATACGTATATGAATCAAATACTCACTAACATATATGCATATGTACAGTCATAAAATAATAATTATAATAAAAATTTTCTTCTCCGACTAATTTCGCCGTAAATTATCGTAGAAACTAGCGACTGGTGCCTAACGATTGGCAATAACATCTAGTGTTTAATGCAATTGCTAAATTTTGTTTAGTGTGTCATCTACATATTAAAACTTGAACAAACATCTTCTTCTTCTTCTTTTTTTTTTTTTTCGGAATAGTAACACCTATTGTTGACTACATATTTGAATTTCTGACTAATTTAAGGCGAAATTAGTCGAGAAAGAGGGAGGGGGGGGGGCTTTTTGTATAACTGTACATACGGTGCGGCCCGAATGAATAAAATATATTTCCAATGCGGCCCACCAAGTGTTTTGGGTTGGACAGGCCTGTAGATAATCCATTCCTTCGGACATATTGATGGAAAAAAATTCGTTTATTAGACGACCAAGACAAGATTCTGTGATAATGAATGACGTAATATGATTTTAATCCTAAATGAAATATAATACAAATGAAAAAAAAAAACTGTAAGAAAAGCGAGAAGAATAACGTGCGTAATAACGAAAAAACAATTTAAAAGTGGCGGGAAAGGAACACAACACAGGAAATGCAATGGGATGACAGTAGTGATTAATTATTAAAGGGACGCTTGCTGGTAGGCGGCTGGCAGAGGGAGAAAAATCTGTCTCTCTTGTTTACCAAGAAAATGCGCATGCGCGGTTCTTACGAGCCGTTCAGCCTGTATGTTTGCTTCTCCTTTATGCTATATTCGCGTCGTCAGATGGCAATAGTTACGCTTTGATAAAGCTTTCCTTCTTCTCGTAGTAGATATTCTTTGCCAGTTGACTGTAACTTGGAAGAGAGTCCTTTGCGTCGAACAGGATTCCACAACCAGACCTTCTCTCCTTCCTGGAACTGATGTTGTGTAGCCTTGAGATCGTACCTCGTCTTCATTTTCTCCGTTGCCATGTTAATCGACTCCCGAGCAAAGTTGTGTACGTCCTCAAATCGTGCCTGGAGATCTTGGATGTACTCCTCAGGCGATGAAGGAGCATTGGGTGGACAACCAAACAGGAGATCACAAGGGAGACGAAGTTCATGTCCAAACAGCATCTGGGCTGGAGTATAGCCGATGGTTTCATGGACAGCACTTCGATAAGCCAGCAGGAACAATGGCAACTTCAAGCCCCAATCTTGCTGGTTCCTTGATACTAGAAGAGAGAGGTTGTTCAGGATGGTACGATTGAACCTCTCGACCATGCCGTCCGACTGGGGATGTAAGGGTGTTGTCCGGGTTTTGTCTATGCCGAGTAGTTGACACAGTCCTTTGAAAACATCAGAGGTAAAGTTCCTACCTTGGTCGGTATAAAGTTGTAGGGGCGTGCCGTACCTTGACACCCATTGTTGCACTAGGACCTCTGCGACTGTGCATGCCTCTTGATTGGGAATGGGATATGCCTCAGGCCACTTGGTGAAATAGTCCATCACGACGAGGATGTATTTATTTCCACTGGAGGTCCTTGGCAAAGGACCCAAGATGTCGATTGCAATCCGTTCAAATGGTGCTCCCACGTTATACCGTTGCAGTCTTCCTCGACTTCGTTTCTGCGGGCCCTTACATGCCGCACAAGAATCACAGGATTTACACCATTTCTCCACATCCTCCTTTGCCTTGCACCAGTAGAAGCGTTCCCGAACTTTCTGCAGAGTCTTCATTACCCCAAAATGGCCTCCGGTAGAGCTACTATGCAGTTGTTCTAAAACAGCTGGAATTTTTGATCTTGGTAATAAAATCTGCCATCTGAAGCTTTTCCCATCATCAGATTCGCATTTTCTGTATAATACGCCGTTTCTGATATGAAGAGAGTCCCAAAGTGCCCAATAATTTTTCGTAATGGGACTAAATCTGGAAATGTCCTGCCAGATAGGTCTGTTGCTGGTCGTCTCCTTCAGCTGTAATATTGGCTTTATGTCAGGATCTTCCAATTGGACTTGTCTAAGTTCTTCGTCACTCCATGGATCGGGATCTTGTTCAGATGGTGTTGAGACAGTAACTTGGCGAGCAACTGGCTGTATTTTTTGGGGTCTATCTTTGGCTTTAGAGCTGTACTTATGATCTTCAGATGGAGGCTTCCGAAAGAAGGCATCTGGATTTTCCCGAAGAGCTCCTTCTGCGTAGCATACTTCAGAGACATTTTTGGTTGCTTCTCTAGGTGTTCTTACTGGGCAGCTTCGTTTGATATGCCCGTCTTTTCCACAGCCCCAGCATTTAGTTGTTGGAGTCTTCCCTTCTTTCTTACTCTCAAGAATGCGTAGTCTTCTATTAATTTCTGCAATCATTTTCAGAATCTCTTTAAAATCATCTTGAGAACGGTTCACTTTGTCTACTGTGCTGTTCGGACGATGTTCGTGGGAGGCTTGTTGGGCTGTCTCGAGCTTTAGGGCATACACCAAGGCTGACTCCACATCCTTCACGTCGGAGAGTCTGAGGGCTTTTTGAATATCTGGATCTCCGACAGCATCAATGAAATATTCTAGAGCCAGATCATTGCGTGTTTCAGGATGACAGTCTGAGAAAGCCAAATGTGAAAGCCGCTGGATGTTTGATGCCAGTTCTTGTAAGCTTTCCCCTGGTCTCTGACGACGGGACCTTAGCTGGAGTCGACTATATTCTTCGGACCATTTCGCTCCAAAACGTAGCTCTAGTGCTCTGGTTACAGCTTCGAAGTCATATCGCTGTTCCTTCGAAAGGGTCTCCAGAATATCTGCGGCGTCGCCCCGCAACGATCCTACCAGATGAGCCGTCTTTGCAACAGAGTCCCAGCCGTTAGCTTCAGCTACGATGGAAAACTGCGTCTTATATACATGCCAGGAGGAACTGCCATCGTAGGTAGATAGCTTAATAAATTCGTGATTCTGGCTTCTTCTCTCTTTCTTTTCCGTTTCCTGGGGCTTGGATTCTAACTTTTCTTCGAGATTCCGAATCTTGCTCTGCAGTTCATTCCCTATTACCTCTCCGCTCCACTCTTCTCTCATTTTTCTCTCAAGATCTTCCTCCATTCTCTTAAACTTGCTTTCTATCTCTGAAACCTTTCCTTTCAGCTCTTGATCAAAGTTTTCTTTAAATTTCTCCTCAAAATTCTCTTCTATCTTCATAAATCTCTCTTCAAAATTCTTTTCCATTTTCAAAACTTTCTCTTCAAAATTTTCTTCTATCTTTATAACTTTCTCTTCAAAATTTTCTTCTATCTTTATAACTTTCTCTTCTATTCCATCCATTCTGTTTTCCATAACCGTTAATTTACCCTCGATTGATTCTTTCACCGTTGAAAGCTCTCTCTTCATCTCATCTTGATTAGATTTAATTTCTTCCTGAACTTCACCCATAGTGTCTTTCAACTCTCTTTGTGATGTTTCCATTTTCTCTTGTGCTACCTTCATTTCTTCAGTCAAACCGTCTTTCAACTCTCTTTGCGATGTTTCCATTTTCTCTTGTGCTACCTTCATTTCTTTCATCTCTTGACTCAGGCTATCTTTCATCTCTCTTTGCGATGCTTCCATACTTTCTTTCATCTCTCTTTGTCCTTCCTTCATTTCTCTTTGCCCTTCTTTCATTTCATTCATCTGGGTAGCTAAGCTTTCTAGAAGTTTCTTCATCTGTTCCTCCATAGCTCTAGTTATAACCATTCACAGACAACCCCACTCCTGACACCAGAAATGTTGCGTACTTGAGGGTTCGTGAGTTGTCCGGGAATGAAAGGCCAAACTTACAAAAATTCAGTAATTTATTCACAGGAAGTTTCAGAAAAATACAGATTAATAAACCAATTATCAGCTTCAATTCAAGCAGTAACCACAGCTTAAACAACAGCTGTCAATAGCAAATCCACAGTACAAACTGTATAGCAATAACACTTGAAGCAGTCTTTCTCAAAGAGGCTCAAGAGCAATGCAAGCACTAGCGAAGCTGGCTGAGATCTGAACTGAACTGACTGCCTTGGCGAGGAAGCGCTCCTTATATGCTGTTCCATGGAACCCAGATTTTTCGAGAAAACTCTAGAAAGTGGTCAACGAATCAACTTACAGCTTCCATATTTGGTATATCCAACGAGATATATAAATTAGAGTGCTGATTCAATGGATGAAGGATTAACTTTCCGTGGTTCAAGATGAATCACGTGATATGCTCGAATAGGTTGCTGTGTTTGGCCCTTTATCGCTATTTTGGCATTTAAAATATCAGTTCGACAAATTATCATTATTATTAGGTAACATGGCAGTCCTATGACCGAAATAAATTGCTTTTAAAATAATTTTATACGTATTTCACATTTTAATAAATAATAAAATACCTTTCTTTTCATCGTTTCTCAACAAACTTTAAAAGTGTTTATAAAACAAAATTTAAACTTTTAAAGAGCTAAATTTAACAACAAATAATAATTTTTCAACTATTTTTAAGCATTTTAACGGTTAAAGTTCAACTACACGAAATAAAAAAGAAGTAAAATCAAAATCAAAATGGTTTAGAACAAAAGAATATTAAACTACGTAAAGTAAACAAAAACATTGAAACCGTTGCCATAGAAATGTACTGAAAATGAGCTGTTACCAAGGAAACCACCGAATACGCATGTGCAAGGAAAGCATGTCATATGACTCATCTTGGACCTTCTCAAGGGTTACCATTTATCACTCTACTTTATATATCTCGTTGGGTATATCCCATATAAGGATTTTCTCGCCAAGGTCGCCAAAAAAATCGCCAAGGTGGGAAAAAGTCGCCAAATTTGGCTCGAAATCCATTACCTGCATTACTGGGGCTTTTTAATGCGTTTTTAAGGGAAAATAAGGCTATTTCAACGCTAAAACGACTAGAAATGCACAAAATTAGCACTTTATCAACTTACTAAGCCTCTTTGAAAGAATTTATACAAAAATAAACATAATTATTTACAATTTCGTAACAATATGTATATATACAGGGTAATCAGTTTAAAAGAGTATCCGTGGGTTTTTCTTATAACCCTTAAATCTGGCGGATGTGGCAACTATTTTAACATTTAAGTATAAAAGTTTGAACCTTGTTTAAGTTTGTGAGACAATTTCTAACACTGTTGGACTGTTACAGCTTTATTTGGGAGGTAAAACAGAAATGGAGACGCACAATGTTTTTAATCCTGTAATACTTTTATTTTTAAAAAACATAATTTAATTAATTTTTTTTACATTCTCATTCCTCACAGAAAATGTTGAAAATGTTCGCCACCATTTTGAATGCAAACATGAACACGTCAAACCAGGTTTTTGACACACTTCGCAGCATTGTTGTTATTGACGAGATTTCTTCAGTTATGATCTGTTTTAATTCATCGATGATTGCAGGACTTCTCTGGAAAAGCGCCTATGAAATTATAATGTAAAAATGATAATGATAACGTAAATGTAATGCAGGAATGATAATGTAAAAAAATTTAATTGAATTTTGTTTTTCATAAATAAAATTATTACAGGATTAAAAAAAATGTGCGTCTCCCTTTCTATTTTACCTCACAAATAAAGTTGTAACAGTCCAACAGTGTTAGAAATTGTCTCCCACACTTAAACAAGGTTCAACCAATTATACTTCAGTGTTAGAATAGTTGCCACATCCGTCATATTGAAGGGTAATAAGAAATACCAACGGGTACTCTTTTAAATTGATCACCCTGTATATACTGTCGAATCTCGTTAACGTGAACACTGTTAACGAGAATTACTTTTAACATGGACTGTTTCCACAATCCTCATGAAAATGAAGATTAGTTTAGTTATATGAGGATTAGTTGCTGATAGCATGAACAAATTTTTTATCCCCCTTGAGATTCACGTTAACGAGGTTCGACTGTGTATTTATATGTATATATATATATATATATCAAAACGGTTACTTTAAAAGATAATTTATTAAAGTAAAACTTTAAAATATGGAAATACGAGGGATGTGGAAACAGTATAAAGGGTAAAAGAAAAAGCAAGTTTGAGAAGAGGTTAAAAAAAAAAAAAAAATCACAGGCAAAAATACTCAACACGGAATCATTAACGGTTTGTTTGTTTAGTTATGAGAAAGAATATGTTTAGTTTAATGTAATAAAGTTAGAGATTTTTTTTTTTTTTTTTTTTACTGCAAACTCTTATTATCTTGTAAAAAGAAAACGTACGTGATAGACAAAAATGGGGCCGTGCCCTTAGCGGAAATCTATAAACCCGTGTCCTTAGCGGAAATGTTATCTCCCCTCTGTGGTGTACTTTTAGCATACGTGCCTTTAGCGGAATTGTATAATAAATTTAAAAATAAATTAATAAATAAAAAATGAGCTCTTCAATTTTCCTCTACACTTTATCCACATTTAGCACTGGCTATATTTTACTTCAGAAGTAATCTGTCTCAAAAATAGGTATGCGTACTGTAGAATATCCGTTATTTGAGGGAACAGTGATCTGTAACCATATAAAGTTTAATGAACCACAGTACTCTATACGAAAACGTACATTATTGCCATTTTATGATTTTATTTAAGTTTTTGAAAACATCATTAAGCATTACACCTTTTAAAACTAAAACAAAAATGAAAAATCATGAGGTACACATTCGTTAACAATACTTTCCAACTGTACGTATTCGTTGTATCGTATAACATTCTATGTTTTTTGTCTATATGATCACACAATGGACAGACATATAGACTAATTGAATTCATAATCACTTTGAAACATTGTTGGGAAGTATTAAAAATGCTTAACACAAACAGATATGCTGCTCTTAATTTCCAATACCCCTTAATGTATCGAAACATTTTTGCGTAACTCTGTAAATCTGGAGGTTAAGCATATTATAGTTTGTACAAAACATTTTCTTAGCATATAAACAATAAATGCGAAATTCTTTATGATTTTTTGATTAAGTTATTTAAATGTGATTTATAAAAATGTCTCCTCTAAAGCGCAAGGCATTGGCATTTTTTGGATGTCCCTGTGCACAAATCAGTGGCATAGGTTCTATTAGAGCCATTTTAAGTAGGGAATAATCAATAATGAATTTGAATAACACATATTATTTAAACAAACAAACAAACAAAAAATATCTAGTATGTTGTGGCCACCACAAGTCTTTCTTCTATATTTTCCTATACAAATTCACTAACAAGGAAACATTCAAAAGGTGTCGTCTTCAAAAAATATTGAAAAAAATATATGTGATTCTACTCTTCCTAAAACACCAGAAAGTCAAAAATTATCGGCTGAAAGGAATTACAGCGACCACAAAAAATTATCAAAATTAAGCATATTTGGCGATTTCACATTGTTAGGCGATTGATTTTGAGTACTTGGCGGAGAAACAAAACACGGTTCTGTTCGTACACGGCAATCTTGGTGCTAGCGAACTGAAAGCCTAACAGCGCTAAATCGCAAAATATGCTTAATTTTGATATTTTTTTGTGGTCGCTGTAAATCATTTCAGCCGATATTTTATTCACTTCCTGGTGTTTTAGGAAAAGTAGAATCACATACAGTCGGTAACAAAAGTGTCCGAACACTAGCGAAAATTCCTATACAAAAAAAGTACGCTTAATACAGTTTTGCTAAATAAATCCTTGTCGAATCCTGTTCTTAGACTGATTAAGAACAGGATTCGACAAGGATTTATTTAACAAAGCAGTATTAAGTGTACTTTTTTTACATAGGAATTTTTGCTAGTGTTCGGACACATTTGTTACCGACTGTATATTTTTTTCAATATTTTTTGAAGATGACACCTTTTGAATGTTTCCTTGTGATTGCAAATAATCAATTTTTATCTTAAAGAAAACTAACACTAAATATCCAAGAAAGATTTATTGTCTATAAATGACATCTTAAAAAATGCATTTTTATAATAGTTATCTCACATATCAAGTTTCGTACAGTTATATGCCATTGAAGTTGAGATATAACTTTCTCGTTATCGAGGAAATTTGCAGTATAGCAGAGCCATCTATTGGCCGATAAGCATCCAAATTGAATCAGCATAATGTCTCATAATGGCCTTCTCATATATCACGTTTTGTTTGATTATACGCAATAGAACCTGAGATATAGCCTCCCTTTAAATTGTGGAAATCGCTGTATAGCAGCGCCACCTGTTGAGCGGTTGACACTAAAAGTTTATAGACACTCATTTAGGTTAGAGTGCATCAAATGCAATTTTATGCAGTAGTTCCTGAGATATAGCTTTCCTTTATATTGCAGAAATATCTGTATAGAAGCGCCACCTGTCAGTCCATAAGCATTCAAATTGAATCAGCATAATGTCTCACATTGGCCTTCTCTTATATCAAGTTTTGATTGGTTATACACAATAGCACTTGAGAAGTAGCTTCCCCTTAAACTGTGGAAATCGTTGTATATCAGAGCCACCTGTTGAGCGGTTGGCATCAAAAGTTGATAGGCACTAGTATGGCTCAAGGTGCATCTACATGTAAATTTTTATGCAATTCTGAGCAGTAGTTCTGTTGATACAGTTGCCACAAAATATTTTCCCATACACACACACACGTGCTAAGTTATTAAAATTTGGTTTGTAGAAGTACCTCTCATAGAACGAAATGCTTTGGAATACTTTCGGCCGGTACATAAACCAATAACAATATTTACTCCATTTTCCATAGAGAACACTCGATAATGAACATATAACAGTTCGAGAATGAACATACTTTCTTATTTCCGCTAAGGGCACGGCTTCTTCTTTTCCTCCTTCTTCCCTTTGACCCCATTCCGCTAAGGGCACGTTCCGCTAAGGGCACGATCGCTAAGGGCACGACACCGACAAAAATATAGGTAATTTTTGGATTCAGCATCCTCGGAAACATAAAGTTTACCAAAAAAAAATTTCATGCAGCTGAAAAAAGTTTTATTTTATTTTTAAAAAATTAAACATAATCTATACGTCTCATTAATATATTAAAACCAATTGACTTTCAAAATGAGATAAAGAATACTAAAATTTTAAAAGACACATTTTAATTAAAAAAACTAAAAACACAAGATAGACGTTTCGGCGAAACACTAGCCCTCCTTTGTGTCATATACAGTCGGTAACAAAAGTCTCCGAACACTAGCAAAATTTCCTATATAAAAAAAGTACACTTAATACAATTTTGTTAACTAAATCCTTGTCGAAACCTGTTTTTAGACTGACTAAGAACAGGATTCGACAAGGATTCATTTAGCAAAACTGTATTAAGTGTACTTTTTTTACATAGGAATTTTTGCTAGTGTTCGGAGAATTTTGTTACCGACTGTACATACAAAACACAACATTTACAATAAAGTCATAAAACATCAAAACAAGATTAGGTATTCCGGGGGAACAGCTTTAGCCTCGTTCAAGGCAGAATGCTGTAATTTAGTATAAGCGCCCTCTAGGAAAAATACGGGATTCGTACAAATTTACATTTGACGCTAAAATTTTAATGTTGTCAATATCTAGTGTTTCGTCGAAACGTCTGTCTTGTATTTTAAGTTTTTTAATTAAAATCTGTCTTTTAAAATTTTAGTATTCTTTATCTCGTTTTGAAAGTTACTTGGTTTTTTATTTTATTTTATTTATTTATTTTATTATTATTATTATTATTATCATTTGCGCACCTGTGACAGTGAACTCATGTATAATCATAAAACATTTAAGGCTGTCATTAAGTAAATAAATAAAAAAATTTCAAATTATTCAGAGAATCTCCGTCTATGCCAGTTTTTAAGACCTTTTCTTAAACCCGCTCTGTCTGTCACCGGCGTTTGTCCGAATGTGTTGCATCTTTTTGCTTATATCTCAGCAATCAGACCACCTAAAGACTTCGGGTTTTCACTAAAGTGTTAGTCATACTGACACTACAATTTAACCAAAAAAAAAAAAAAAAAAAAACTTAACATAATTGATTAGTTTACTTTTAATTAATAAAAATATCAAAATAATAAGCTAATAATAGCAAAATATCAGAAATTTAAATTTTATCCATAATTGTGGTAAAAAAAATTTACGAGTTATTTTATTTTATTTTATTTATTTATTTATTTATTTTCCCGACAGGAAAATAAATACATTTATCTAAAAGTGAACAACAACAACAAAAAAAATAAAAATAAAAATAAAAATAAAAATAAAAAAATAAATAAATTATGCATCTCTCAAAAATTGACGTCGTTATCACTGTAAAAATTTTTTTACACATAGATAAAGTGCTAGTATAGTTTACGATGCTAATATATGTTGTACTAAAATCAGTTTTATTTTTAGATCCTCCTGGGTACACCGAACATTTTTCGCCAAGAAGTTTAATTTAGCAACAGCGATTTTAATCTAGGTAGCGCGTCAAAAATATAAAAATTATAAAATATTACAAAAATAAAATAAATAAAAAATAACACTTATTTAAAAAAAATAAAAAAATAAAATGCCCTTTTCTTAATGCACTAAAAAGAACAAAATAACTTTTTCAGCTCAGTACCGCCGATCTGAATACTTGCATTTTACTACTATTCCAATATTATTGCACCTCAAACGAAGAAAAGGGCGGCTCAAACCATTTTATACCGAAATTTCCAATTTGGCTAATTTCAGCTCATATTTTCATAAATCCGTAATAATTTAAAATTAATTTAAAATTTGAAATTATTATTAATTTATGAAAGTATGAGCTGAAATTAGCCAGATTGGAAATTTTGGTATAAAATGGTTTGAGCCGCCCTTTTTTCGTTTGAGGTGCAATTTTATTGAAATAGTAGTAAAATGCAAGTATTAAGATTGGCAGTACTAAGCAGAAAAAGTTTTGTTCGTTTTAGTTTTAGTGCATTCAGAAAAAGGCTTTTTTTCTTTAAAAAAAAAAAAAAAAATAAGTGTTATTTAATCTTAACAATCTTGGAAAATATTTTCAAATGGCATACATTTCAAATGGCATTTCTACATAATATACATTAATAATAATAATAATAATAATAAAATGCGATTAACTGTTTTTAAGTTATGCTGATAACAGTAAGGCAAACAAACCCACAAACCCCAAGAGAAATATGAATATAATTCAAACAATTTCGGCTACAGGCTATAACATAAATAAATTCTTTTACGCAGTCCTGTAAGAGAATAGTGAATGCTTTTCATATCATATTTTATATGAAACATCCTTTTATGCATATAAATATGTACATGTAAATTTCATTTTGTTTAGAGCAGTCTAAAGATGAATGTATTAACTATGCCTATGAACGTAATATATTAGAATTATTTTGTATGTTCCTGTACATGGACCATTCGTCCGATCTCAATAAAGTCCCACTAGTAGTTGAGAGGTTCGACTCTCGAAGCGGGGAGAGAGTAGGTGCCGGGTTCGACCCGAGCTCACGCTTGTCTGCTTTGCCATAGGAGATTTCTGTGTGTTTCTCGATAATTCGTGTAAATATGGGCTAGAACTTCTTTGAAAGACCTCTACCGAGGGCATCCCATCCTGGCCAAGGACCCTAGTGTGAACAATCGTCCTTAGCCGTTAGCGCCCAGTGTCCTCATTTGAAGACAGCTAATAAAATGGCACGTATATCTTTTGTGGTTTCTCGGAATGTTTTCTGCTTTTTAGTGACAGGTTATAGCGTTACTCTAAATGATCCCTGAAAGTTTTATGTTCCTACTATTAATTATTATTTCATAATTTGGATAGTCATTTTATGATTTTTCATTCGTCTCACATGTTTGCTTTTTGCGCAGGTGCACTAACTTAAATCAAGTTGAATAATAATATATATTATAATACTTTACTTTCGAGATCTTTGTTAACGTATAATAGAAAATTAAACTATTATTTCAAAGTTTTTCTATCTCGAAGTTTTCTCGCTAGAACACTAAACGTCCATAAATGAGAATAGGCTTTAAACTTAAAATTATCAGAAGAATTGTTTAAGTTAATATATTTTACTGTCAGTTGTCCATATGAATTTAGAAGTGAAATAATCAACTAATAATATTTTGCAAAATTAATTCGGGCGTTAACGGGTTAATTCCTTCACCTATCGACCTATCCGATCTCAATAAAATATTTGAAGTGCTACCCAATAAGGACATAAGTTTATAATAAAGAATTTTATTATTTAACAAGTGGAAATATCGTCTCTAATGCATTAATACCCATATAACATTTAAATGGTTAAAATGCGACAGAATTTTTCATTTATTCCAAATACTTGTCTTATATTTAAACGTTAAAGTTATTTATCGACATGCTACACGCGTCATCACATCTGGTGATCGTTGTTACAGTTCTTTCAGTAATATTTGATACTATGAATCATCTGACATGATAAACACAAAAACACTTCAAGTGCTATTGCACACATTGGTATATTAAAGATTCTGCATTTATTTTTCGTTAAGACTATTTAACCAATAATTTGTAATTCATAATATTTTCTAAGAATATTTTTTAACAGCACAGTAATTAAATAAAAAATGTATAAAAAGTTTGGTTTTATTAAGGCTGATAATATTTTTAGAAAAGTTTTGATATTACTTCTTACAAATACAAATATGATATAAATTAAGTCGAAACCATACTTATTAGCGTTTCGTAGATTATTTTACTCTTAAAAAACTTAATTTCACAGTTTAGCAAGTACATATTTTGCCAAATATCTATACATAATTGCCATCATATTTATAATGAACTTAAATTTCTAAATCCCGGAATTTTCGGGACGGTAGAGCACCGGCCTAGTAATTGGAAGATTGCGGGTTCGGTACTCGAGCCGGCCAAAGGCCGTCGTGTACACTAATGGTGGCTGGTGCACGTAAAATCTGTCGTGGCCGCAATGTCCTCCAGGTTTCCATAAACCATAAAAAATCATACCTCTGGGGGGTCACCGAAGCGGGAGAGCCATTCCTTCCGTGGAGGATCAAAATTGTGATGGCATGTCTCCGGACCACCTCTAGGGGTGTGTCCCAGACCGTCGCCAATTGCCCATCTGTGCAGCATTAGTGCGACGTAAAACCCAACCATCCAACCATCCCGGAATTTTCGAGAAAGGATTTTCGAAATTAATCGGAATCATGAGATTGTCATCACTATTATTGCAGGGTTCCAATTATTTGAAGAGCTCGTATATGATAAATTATGCACGCCACTTCTTGGACACTTGGTGTACACAAATACATTTTTCAAACATATTTAGACATTTACGCCTACACCTTATTATTATTAAGAAGAATAATGCTAGCATATATGCCGTAAAATATCGTTCAAGCGCCCCCTCAATCTTCAAGGAAAGTCGAGATATATTTGGGAAGGGAGCAGATAAACGGTAAAAATCGGCAAAATATAAAAATTGATGTGTAGTTATTTTTTAACATAATTTCAAATTGTATCTTGTGAGCTGCCTTTTAGTGCATAGTGTTGCAAAGTTGTCCATATTTTGAAATCACTTTTAAAATGTGAATATATATATATATATATATATATATATATATGTATATATATATACGGCAGTGTATTTTATTTCCAGAAGTATTTAATTACAAGGAAATTACGATAGAAAGAATCGCAATAAACTTTTATCAAAGGGGTACATACAAATGAAACACTTCCAGTTGCAAAGCCGTTTGCAGACGTTCCAAATGTATGACTGCAGTCGGCAGCAAAAGTATACGAGCACTAGCAAAAATTCCTATGTGAAAAAGGCACACTTAACACTGTTTTGTTAAATAAATCCTTGACGAATCATGTTCTTAGACTGACTAAGAACAGGATTCGACAAGGATTTATTTAACAAATCTGCATTAAGTGTACTTTTTTTACATAGGAATTTTTGCTAGTGCTCTGTTACTTTCGCTGCCGACTTCAAATTTACGTCATAGAAATTGCAAGCGTTCCGTTTGTATGTAACCCAAATAGTATTTTTTTTAAATAGGATTTCATGCAGAAAGTGCAGATGAAAATTTCAATTTTGTTTTTTTAGCAAATCCCCGACACTCTTCATGCACATATCGCAAACACCGATTACACAATCGCATAATCATTATTTTTTCCTCTTTGTACAAAGGACAAACCCAGCTTGGTTTTTGCTGGGCACCACTTGTATAGTGTAACCACGTTTCCTACGCCTAGCAGTGAGGACGAGTCGAAAATCTTGGAGGGTTTCCAAGTTGACCAACAGGTTTGAATTTAGTAAACATCCGGTTATTCGGTATTCCCTTATCATTATTTTCTTTCAACGAAAAGCTTGTCTCCCCTATTTTACTAGTGGACTCGTTGAATCCGCACTTGCGCAGAGGCTTCCATGGTCGCAAGAAATGTAGTTAAAGAGTACCAGGCATGACAGTATCAGTTTGTCTGAGAAATCGTTTTAAAGGAGTACTAGATTGTTTTTTATTTTTTATTTTCTTATATATTATATTCTTACTATTGTGTTTTGAAGACTCTTTCTTTCTTTGTTATCTTTTGGACTTTTCTTCTTATCCATGATCTATCTTATCTTTTTACACAAAATGACTTTCAACGACTTTTTGTGCAAAGTTGTTCAGGGCTTTTCTTCTGTGTGTTACTGATTTCTTTCCGGAGATTTCTGGGATTCTCAATAGTGTGCAAATTGTTCGAAAATGATAGGCAATAAGATTTTTCAGATTTAAGGAGATATTTTGAAAGTTACCCTTGCATATCTGTTTCCTAAGCTAACGGTTCGCAAGATCCAGGCCACCTTAAGAACATGTCCATATGGTCGCCACTTGACGGTCTTAAACTATTAATCTGATAAATTTTGTTAGAAATAAAATTAATTTGGTTAAAAAGAAAGACATAAGCTTTCAGAAAACATATCATAACTCAAATTTCTAAGAATTTAAACGCATGTAAATTAAAATATCTTCTTATCTTGAAATTAGGATGACTACTCCTCTAAAGAAAGTGAAATAACCACATACAATGGCGTTCGATCGAAATAATCTCTTCCAATTCAGTTATATACCCTGGAGGTGGAGATGCATCGATGCATGATTTACAATTCAGTAGCGCTATTTTGTGATTAAAAATTAAATTAAAAACCTCTTTTAGGGGGAAAAGTACCTTAGAAACATTGACCACCTTTGGTTCATTTATCTTATCCTATGTGATAATACTTGAAAATTTTCTTAATGATCGAACAAATGGTCTTTGTTGGGACACACAAGAGAATTCCAATACATTACACCTATTTCTCAAAATTTCTCGTTAAAACATTTTTAACATAATCTGATTGAATTGATTTGAGTAAAGCACAGTTTATATATATTTTATTTTTATACGTCAGTTTAGTGTAGTCCCAATTCATTCCTATTTATTTTAGTACAGAAATGCTTCCTTTATAAGAAGCACCAATCTATTAAATATAGTTTTACACCATTCTGAAATCTACAAATTTTCTATTTGAATCCTTAGTTCTCTGTTTTTGTGTTATTAGTTTTCTCAAATTTCGTTGAGAACTTTTTTTTATGTCTCATCAATGAAAAAAACATCCAAGGAATTCAATTCGATTCTTGATACTGATTTTAATTCTCTCAGGCAATCAGCCCGGCAGACGATTATGAAACTGTTTTTTTTTTTTTTTTTTTTTTTTTAAATATAAGGGAACTTGGTACCTTTGATTTGGTACAACTGTAGGTTTCATATCTGTATTGATAAGTATAAAGGATTTCAGTCCATATTCTTGATTTTTCAGGAGACGAAAAATAAAGTTAAACTAACTAAAAACTAATCAGAAGAATCGATTGGGAAAAAGGAATTATGTTGGTTTATACGCTTTATACCATTCAGTGATTGTCAATCTTCATTTAATAAAGGAAAAAAATTGAATTAAATATTTTATACCAAAGATTAATGCTAAATTTCTGACTTTAATCTTTTTTTACCAATGGATTTTCTCAAAGACTAAATGACATGGATTTAAATTCTTTATACCAATCGATAGAGAATTTTTTTCTGTGTCTAACTATGTACTTAACTCAAAATCGACATTTTTGGACTTAAATCTTTTATACTTATCAGTGCAGATATAAAAGTTTATATTTCAATATCTATAAGTTGAAATATATTAGGTTTGTTCAATAAATTATATATTGAGGCAATACTTACGGTTTTTAATGTAATTTTTATAGATTTGAAATTTTTAAATTGCATTTTCTCAGTAGGATTTTTCATGAATTTCCTGAGCTTCAAACTGTTAAAACTTCTGATATTTAAGAAAAAACTTAATATTTTTTTAGATATTTAATAGAATTTACCGCCTGCCTACCGTCGGAGGTGATTTTTTTTTTTAATAATTGACAAATTGCCTATTTATGTGCATTATATGATAGAATATAATAAAAGACAGTGAATAACCTGGAAAAAAAAATGCAAATTTAAAAATATTTTGATATTTAGGCTCAAAATATGCATACAATTTGCGGAAAAAAAAGCACTTTTACAAAACATCATAAGTCAAATTTAAATAGAGATATTTTTGTTCTGTAAATTTTATTTAGATTATTGAAAGGTCCTTAAGGGAATGAACTACTCTCAAAACTATAACCATGTTATTTAATATTTTAGAGAAGATAACATTTTTACATGCTGAAAAAATCATGAATATACAAGGCAGATCATAACTTCTATCGACAAAAAAAAAAAAAAAAAAAAAAAAAGCTAGATTCATTGTCGTAGTTCAATCCTTAAAACAACTCCTCTAGAGTATTTTGTCAAAGTTTCATAACGACGGGTCATTTCCGGTCACTTCCGGTTTCAAAAGCTGGCGAATGACTAATAATGCCTGTAACTCAAGATCTAAGCAAGATAGAATCAAAATTCAAACCGATTTAGAAAGCTAAAATGTCAGGCTTTAATACTAACCCTAACCCAAATATAGAAAATCGGAGTTTTGACCGAAAATTGCGTTTTAAAGGTGGGCAGGCATCTTAAAAGAATTAGGGATGGATTTCAAAATTCATTAATTAGTTTTTGAGCCAAAAATTAAAAAGTGCATGTCTATATAAAAATTGGCAAAAAAAAAAAAAAAAAAAAAAAAAAAAAAAATTGTTATTTTTTTATTTTTAATATTTTTTATTTTAAAAATAATGCAAAATCCATCCCAAATTCTTTTAAGTAGGTTCTATTATACATAAAAAAAGAAAATAAATAAATAAGTTTTTTTCTTAAATATCTGTAGGAGTTTTAGCATTTTGAAGATCATGAATTCATAAAAAAAATGCAAACTGAGAAAACGGATTTTAAAGATTTTAAATCTTTAAAAAATCTATCAAAAACAATAAGAATTGTTGCCTGAATATATATTTTATTGAACAAATCTAATATAGTTCAATTCATAAATATTAAATGGAAATATAATCTTTTATATGAAACCTGGTGCCAAGTCACCTTAAATGACTATCTGCATGAACACAATTCATTTGCAGTGTAGATTATATGTATGTGATTGAATTCGATCAAGATTATATGATTTAATTACTCAAGAGATGATTTAATTACTCAAGATTTAATTACTCAAAATTATATGTATGTGTTTGAATTCGATCCATGCTAAGCAATCTCAATTAGTAAAGGTAAGAGATCAAGATACAATCCTTACACTTTTTTAATAAATGTTTTATTTTTAAAATGCTTTTATTGTTTTTAGTATTAAGGCTAACCTGAATTGATTACTTTGGTTTTTACACATTTAGCGTTTTACGATTGTAATTTTATGCAAAAGTAATAATTTTAGTGTTGATTATTATGCATTTTCTCGTTTATATTACGTCATTTTTCGCCAGTTCGTTGACAGACATTGAAACAATGCCTTACTGTATTCTAAAGTTAAAATGTATTTTTTGCATTCAGAAAAAAAAAAAAAAAAAAATGTCGCTTATAGGATATTGGTTCCAACAGTGGCGAGAGGTTCTGCTCTCCAATCTGGTAGACGAGCGGTGCCGAGTTCGAGCCCAAGTTGCGTACCTCATTCTAACCTTCCGGAGTTTTCCATGATTTTCTTCGAATATGAATTAAAATCCCTTAGAAAGATTGATTTCCCACCTGGTATTCACACCCAAACGTGATCAATCAAGATTAATGAACATCACCGACACTTATAGAATATGTTAGAAAAATCAATTATCGTTCGCTTACAGCTTACAAGGGCCACACAAAAAAAATTGAAAAACTGTTTGAAGTGAATTTCAAATTGCACTTTTTAGTGTGCTAAATTTAGATGCCCTTTGTGGTGTGTATACAATTTATAAACAATATACAGGCTCTATGCGAAATTAATGAATTGCATGGTTTTCTACTGAATGTAATTGATGGTGTCCTTTATTAAACTAGTGGATCTGCAGATCAGGAGCCTCAACGTCCTATTTACATCAGACATTATTCAATAGGTCATTTTTATTTATTCCTTATTATATAATCGTATATATTGATTCGATCGACTTGTTACCATAATCAGATACATTCCTGAGGAGACTGCCGCCCCCCTCAACCCCCCGCTATGTCTCTATTTGCATATCTTATAAAGTGTTACGGAATTGTAAATAATTGCATTTATTTTTGTATCAATTCTTTCAAAGAAGTTTAGTAAAGTTAATAAAATGCTAACTTTGTGCATTTTTAGTCGTTTTAGCATTAAAATAGCCTAATTTTCCCTTAAAAACATTTAAAAAAGTTCCAATAAGGGAAGAAATGGATTTGGCGCCAAATTTGGCGACTGTTTCCCTCCTTGGCGATTTTTTTTGGCGACCTTTGCGAGAAAATCCTTATTAGGGATATACCAAATATGGAAGCTCTAATCTCATTATGAGATACGAGAATTTTCCAGAACAGTCTGTGTTCGGTAGAAAAGTATAAAAGGAGCATTTTTTCGCCAAGGCAGTCAGTCTCAGATCTGTGTCAGTTTCGTGAAATTCTTGCTTTGCTTTGAGCCTCTTTAGATGAGACTTTCTTTATGTGTTATTGCTAAATAGTTTGTACCGTTGTTTTGCTGTTAACGGCTGTTGTTTAAGCTGTGTTTACTGGTTGAATTGAAGCTGATACTTGGTTTATAGACCTGTATTTTTCTGGAACTTCCTGTGAATACATCACTGAATTTTTGCAAGTTTTGCCTTTCATTCTCGGACAACTTACGAACCCCCAAGTACGCAAAAATATGTATTCTTAATGAACGACGGTCTTGTATTATTTCCCTGAAATTCATAAATACCAAATTTCATAACTACCAAATTTCATACAAAAAAAAAAAAAAAAAAATTACATAGCATATCGGAAATATTTTGCGTAACCTTTAAACTAATTTCCAATTCTATGCCCACAATTATCAACAAGAAAACATGCTTTTAAAATTCTAACATAAATTCATTATATTTGATGGGGTGTAACCATGTTAAAATAAACTTTTAAGAAATATCGACTATAGACCGTAATAGTACGAAATTATTTTTTATATCCCGGAAAAGTAGCCACAGTCATTATAAACGCCAATAATAAAAATAAACTTAATTAATTATAACTCATTAATTTTTCAAACTAATTTGACATCATTCGGATGATTACAGTACATACTCGGAATTATTTTGTGTGGTCCCATAAATTATTTAGTCTATACATAACCTTTTTTAAGAGTAAACATAATTTTAAGCATCTTTATAATGTATGATAATTTTAATAAGTTCAATGCAGCATAAACGCATTAAAGTGCGCTCTTAAATAAAAGTTTGTCCATAGGCTCTAATGCTACGAAATTCTTTTGCGTGTCTCTGTAAACAAACCATAAACATTCTATACACCTGTAAAAACTATTCAGCTTACTTTGCGTTTAAAATTAATAATTGTTCCAAATGTAACATCGTTTGGATGACTACGTGACATTGTCAGAACAATTTTGTAAGGTCCTGTACATTAATTAGAAAGCTTAAGAGCACATATTTTCTTCAAACAACATAAGTTAAACATCTTACTCATGTACTCTAGTTTAATTTTCTTGATTGCAAAGTAAAGATGTTAAAATGCGTTTAAACGCAATTCACCTCATACGCCGTAATGTGAAGTATTTTGCCGTGTCCCTGTCTACAATCCATACAATCCATAAAAAGTATAGGCCTAAAAAAATAAATAGCTATTTCTATACCGAGCCTGAATATATGTGTCAATTTGCAAATCAATCGGAGAATTTTTGCGGTCGCTATTGCGGTACATACAAATTCTTCCCATAGGCCGTAATGATAAAAAAAATTTGGCGTGTCCCTGTACACGAACTGCAAATGGAATGCACACCCAAAACTATACAGCTAATTTCGTGGGGATCATGAACATGTGTACCAAATTTCAAGTCAATA
Organism: Salticus scenicus; assembly: GCA_963930645.1. Lineage (NCBI taxonomy): Eukaryota > Metazoa > Arthropoda > Arachnida > Araneae > Salticidae > Salticus > Salticus scenicus. The sequence goes on from OZ005648.1 coordinate 296,913,496, forward strand.
GCGTGATATTTGCGGCCGCTATCGCACGACAGACAGACAGACAGACGGACAGACGGAACACAAAATCCTTTTGAGTCTCAACAGAGGCCCTCCACTGACGTTTCGGTAAAAATTCGAAGTGAATAGCTTGATTTTTGCGGTGGCTATCGCGGTACATACAGATTCTTCCCATAGGCCGTAATAATAGAATGACTTTGGCGTGTCCCTGTACACGAACTACAAATGGAATACACACCTAAAACTATACAGCTAATTCCGTTGGGCTCATGAATATGTGTACCAAATTGCAAGTCAATAGCGTGATTTTTGTGGCCGCTATCGCGATACATACAAATTCCTCCCATAAGCCGTAATGATAAGAAAAACTTTGGCGTGTCCCTGTACACGAACTACAAATGGAATATACACCTAAAACTATACAGCTAATCCCGTTGGGCTCATGAATATGTGTACCAAATTGCAAATCAATAGCGTGATTTTTGTGGCCGCTATCGCGATACATACAAATTCCTCCCTTAGGCAGTAATGATAAGAAAAACTTTGGCGTGTCCCTGTATACGAACTACAAATAGAATACATACCAAAAACTATGCAGCTAATTTTGTGGGGATCATGAACATGTGTACCAAATTTCAAGTCAATAGCGTGATATTTGCGGCCGCTATCACACGACAGACAGACAGACAGACGGACAGACAGAACACAAAATCCTGTTGAGTCTTAACAGAGGCCTTCCACTGACGTTTCTGCAAAAATTGGAAGTCAATAGCTTGATTTTTGCGGTGGCTATCGCGGTACATACAGATTCTTCCCATAGGCCGTAATGATAGAATGACTTTGGCATGTCCCTGTACACGAACTAGAAATGGAATACACACCTAAAACTATACAGCTAATTTCGTTGTGCTCATGAATATGTGTACCAAATTGCAAGTCAATAGCGTGATTTTTGTGGCCGCTATCGCAATACATACAAATTCCTCCCTTAGGCCGTAATGATAAGAAAAACTTTGGCGTGTCCCTGTATACGAACTACAAATGGAATATATACCAAAAACTATGCAGCTGATTTCGTGGAGCTCATGAACATGTGTACCAAATTTCAAGTCAATAGCCCTATTTTTGCGGCCACTACCGCGATACATACAAATTCCTCCTATAAGCCGTAATAATAACAAAAACTTTGGCGTGTCCCTGTATACGAACTACAAATGGAATACATACCAAAAACTATACAGCTAATTTCGTGGGGCTCATGAACATGTGTACCAAATTTCAAGTCAATAGCGCTATTTTTGCGGCCGCTATCGCGATACGTACAAATTCCTCCCATAGGCCGTAATGATAAGAAAAACTTTGGCGTGTCCCTGTATACGAACTACAAATGGTATACATACCAAAAACTATACAGCTAATTTCGTGGGGCTCATGAACATGTGTACCAAATTTCAAGTAAATAGCGCTAATTTTGCGGCCGCTATCGCGCGACAGACAGACAGACAGACGGACAGACAGACAGACACAGCCCAAAACCGTTTTGAGTCTCAATGTAGGGCCTCCACTGACGTTTCGGCAATTATACTATGCCCACGAAAATTATCAATGGAAAAAACTTTCACCTGGAACAGCAAGGTTTTAATAAGAATGCAATGTAATTTATGAAAAATTGTGTAGTTTGAGTACCACGCCAATTTATTTAATGTTAACAATAGCTCTTATTTATTGGTGACATATTTTTATGGGTTCTTTGAAATACTTTGCATAGACACTGATATAACTTTTTAAAATATTTTGGATATATGAGTTATCTTGTATTTATGTTGAATTTTGACCTATTTTGAACACATAAATCCCTTCGTCAGCATATTTGCTCATCAGTATCTCGGAACAATGAGTGTTATAATTTTTATTAGCAAGACATTTTATACTTTCCTGAATGTACCATGTACTCTTTTTAGACGCATGCTGTGGAACAAATAAGTTTAACAATAATCATTTAAAAAATTTGATCCTAAAAATTTTGTGCTCCCGAAGTTGGTGAAAGCAAGTGATAGGTTTAATCCCAGGTCATGCCGATCAACCAAGCCATTCAGAGTTTTCCGTGGTTACGAGCTATCGAGCTGGGGCTTAAAAAGGACTTCCATGGAGGACATTTCACACAAGCTTAGAACCCAGATGCATTGAAACGACCTTAATTTTATACATACACTTATGCCATTTATAAATTTCATACAATTAAATTTTAGTGTTTTTTTTTTTTAAGCTTTTGTTTATGAAAGTCTTAAATTAAGTGTTGTAGAGTGTAAAGTACTAGTAAATCTTTTAATCTTTTGAAAATTAAGTAAGTGTTAATAAAATTAAAAAAATATTTCTTTGAATTAATTGGAACTCTTAAAAAAAAAAAAAAAAAAGAGAGAGGGAGAAAAAGAAATCGAGTAAATTTGTTTGTAAACGTGGAAGAAAATCTTCTTTCAGAAAAATCATCGCAATAAAAAAAAAAAAAGAACAGGTCATTATATTTCAAGAGTAATTTTCAATTGAAATTGCTTGAAACAATTTTTATAAAAAGTTTAATATTTATTGTCTTAAAATATTTTCTGTAATCGAAATTTCGCTTAAAAGATGGCAGCACTAGCAAATATATATTTCCTAATGGAAGCAGTTACTGAAAAAATCCCTTTTCGGCAAGCTTAAAGGCAAAGGTAGATTCCTTTACGTTAATGTTACAAATGTAAAGAAATTTTACATATGCATTAATACTTAGCCAATGGCTTTGTTCGCACACATTGAATTTTTTACGTTGCTATTCTGTTTTCAAGAAATTTAATTTTCAGCTAAAAAAGGATTTTATTCAATCTACTTAAAATTTTAGGCTAGATTTATTGGTCTGTAAATGCTTCATTTTGTTTTTTAATTCAAGCTCATAATCATTCAACAAATACAAGTCTTAAAGATATACAATCCCAGCAATGGTGAATCCCGGAGGGGGCTATTGGGTTACACCCCCCTCCCCACCCAAGCTTAATCAAAATTATATTTTTTATTTAAATTCCATATAACTGAAGTTCAATATCTTTCTTTTAAAGAAAAAAGTAATAGAAACGTGGAAATGCACTTGTGACCTTACTATGGTCGAGCACTGGTAAGGCTGGCGTTACTATGGTCAAGTCAAATTCAGTTAAGTTTTTAGATAGTTATTTCATTGTAATTTTTATTGAATTATTTTTAAGTTTTGTATTGTGTTTTTGTGATTCTTATTGTCAGATGAGTAAAAATTGTAAAGTGAAACTGTTTTGGTTCATATAAGCTGGAACATTAACATTAACATTAGTTAACATTGGATCATTTGGCACCGCTGAATTTCAATGTTAATTGTTATGAATTTAGTCAATTGTATGATTTGGCGAGATTTTGGTAACAAAACTTGCGACTTAGCAATGAAATTTGTGATTTGGTGGCAAAATTTGATAGTTGACGACGAAATTTTTGACTTGGAGACAAAACTCGTTGTCCGACGACAAAATTTGGCCAGCTTGGCGATGGAGAAAGGCTGCTTTGGCGTCATTATATTTTCTTTCCACGAGAAAACCTCATATCTCTTCACAGACCAATATCTTGTTTTGACAAGATAAAAAGTCAAAAGAAGCTGTAACGTATTACTCTCAATCGTGAATTTTAAATTCTTGCCTAAACTGACGTTCTAAACTATTCACCACAAACGATATTTGTATTAAGATTGACGTGTTATTTTAATTTTATATTTTTAAATGATTAATTAAAGCGTTTAACATGGTTTTTAATTAACACACTTTTATTAACTTGAAGTGATGCAACTCTTAATGTATGCAACGGAGTTTTGCAATTCAATTTTCGGTAATTTCTTGTCGTCCGAAGAACTTGAAATTTTGCACACGACTTCATAATCAATGACAGTACTAGATACAAGTGTTTCCAGGCACTTTTCTCATCAGGGGCAGGTTCCAGGGGCAAACAAAAAATCTATACTTATACAAAACTATCGTATGTGACACAAGATTTGGATGAAGATTATCAAAATAAGGCAATTCGAGTAATGAAATATTTTAATTTAAATGCAAGTTTTTAATGAAGTAAACGTCAACGGAAAATTCATTAAAATCGTCCCTAGTTTATTTGTCAAAGGGATAATACCTAAATGTCCCCATATTTATTACTTTTTCTATCATGCCAGTTTAATTCGTTTAGCATCGATTTACACGATTTTTTATTTATTTACTTTTTTTAAACGATGACATTTATCTTTTACATTATCCGCGTTTGTAATGATCGATAGATGGCGCTCTCTGAACTGCAGTTGTTAGTAAATATAATAGCCACGTGGATTAATAATTGTTCTTTCTCCGCCATTACATCATGGAAAATCGATTGCATAATATGATGATATGCAGTGGTGTGATAATTTCACCTTAGCCCACCAGAGGGCGAGCATTTCATTACAATCGCGGATAGCATGTATGTCATAAAGCTAAGTCTAAATCTGTTTAGCCCTAAGATATGTTGATTTTATTTACATATTTACTTATTAACTTCTATTTTATTTGTTTAAAATCACGGATAAAATTTTATTTCATTTTTCTCAGTACATTGTTGTAATTGTGACGTCATATTTTGTGTTAAATTTAACATTTTTTTTTTTAAACAGATTATTATATTGTTTAAAAACATTATTAAAATTTTATTATATTTTCAGTGATCTTTTTTTTATTATCGTTTGCACGTGACATACGCATCAGATTATAAATTTTTGCAATGAAAGCTATAAAAAATGTCGGCTTCAATACAATTCACGAAAAATCACTTTTTAGCTTGTAACTTCTAAACAATTGAAGTTATCGAAAAAGTTTAAATACAAAAATTGTTCTTTAGGGTAAGGCGGTAATTCGCCTGATTTGAAATTTTTTCCTATTTTCAATATTAAAGAAATTATGGGCAAAGGAAAATTTCCACCCCCTTTGAGCTGGATACCCCATCTACGAACACGACCGAGATTTTTACTGTCCTGACAACATATCCTGAGCTGGTTAAATTTAAATAAAAATTACTCCAGTTATCGTGTTCACAACTTAACATGGGAAAAAGTGTTATACATACATATATATATATATATATATATATATATATATATATATATATAAACTTTTGAACGGAGGGTGGCTTTGGGTTCTAGGGGTCATGATCGGTGAAGATATGAAGAAATTTTCCAGAAATCGTGTCATGAGAACCATTGCAATAGGTAAATCTCCTATAAGGAATCTACCTAAAAAGTCAGAGGATTGATTTCTACTCTCAAAAGTCTCTCTGTAAAAGTCTTCTTAATATTCTTATTCTTCTTGTATCTTAAATTTTGCGCAAGATATAGTAAGTGGGTGTCCCCTCCCCTCAATACCAAACAATTTTCGTTCATGTTTCATTCATAAAATGCAGGGTTTTCAAGCCAATGCTATGTCATTTTTAGAATACTTGACACAATACAGAAGTGACAATACACTGAAATCAGAATTCAGAATTAAAAAAATTAAGCATCTGATGAAATATGAGAAATTTTTTTTTCTAAACTTTGTTTAATTTTGTTTGTGCAAGAGTTTATAAGACAACTCTAAACATTTGGCTAATAAATTATGGTTGGTTGGTTGGAGGCTTTAAGGATGATTAACTACTACGCTAGGGTCCTAGGCCTATAGGTGAAATGTTCTTCGTGGGGGGACTTTCTACGGGGTCCTGTCTATGTGTTTGTCTCGCGATAGTGACTTAAAAACTCACGCTATTGATTTAAAAATTGGTGCACAAGTTCATAAGCCACACGGAATGAGCTGTATAGTTTTGGGGGTGTATTCTATTTGTAGTTCGTGTACAGAGACTCACCAAAATTTTCTTATCATTACGGCCTATGGATTTAATTTGTATATATTGCAATAGCGGCCGAAAAAATCCTCCAATTGACTTGCAAATCAGTACACATATTTTGGCACTATACAGAAATAGCTGTATAATTTTTTGGAGTTCATATTGTTTATAGTTTGTGTACAAGGACACACAAAAGCTTTTCTTATCATTACGGCCTATGAGCAGAATGCCATATAAACGCATTTTAACATGGTTACACTGCATTCAACAAATCGAAATTAACATACATTGATGAGATTATTAAAAGCACGTTTTCTGTAAAAAAAAAAAAAAAAAAAAAAAAGCAAATAAATTGATAAAATGTATTTTGGTATACATAATGAAATAAATACGTAATTTTTAACAATCAACAAAATAACTTTTAGTGTAAATACGTATATGTACACTCTTAACGAGAACAACACTATAACATTTATGAAATCATATTACTGCTAAATTCAATATATTATAAAAATATTACAAAATACGCATTGGCACATCTAAATGAATATCACTAAAATTAGAAATTCTAACTTCTAAACTTTCATTAAATTATTTATCTTAATTTATAATTGTTGCCAAGAAAATTAAACTTTAAATTTTACATCTACTTTTTAAGATAGCACGCGATCGTGTTTTATATAAAAATCAAATCATTCATATTTTTATTTATTTTTATTTCATATTATTGCACGCGCACTATTTATTTCCTAATTCAAAATTATTAAAAAAAAAAACGTTTTCGATATCTCTTGTAACGATACTGATTATTATTAATTTACTTTTCTTTTTCTTTCAAAAAAAAAAAAAAGATTTTGATGAAATTCTAGCAAAAGCAGAATTTAGTTTAGGACGGAGGACTATTAGTTTTTTTTTTTTCTTCCCAATTATAACATCGCTTTCAAATTATTCAATTATATTTTCGATAAATTTTAGATTTCGATAAATGTCCAGCTATCGAAAAATGATTTCGACAAATGTCCAACTATCGAAAACGACAACGCAAAAATCGCTGTCTGAGACTAATAGGCCCTCAGTCCTTAAAAAAAAAAAAAAAAAAAAAAAATGTGTGCTTAGACTCGTTGAATGATATTAAATGCATTTAACATGGCATTTAATATCAATTTACAGGGCCTTACAAAAGTTTTCTGAAAATGTCATGTAATCATCCAAATTCTGTTAAATTTCGAATAATTATTCATGAGTTCAACATAGAAAAAGTTGAATAGATTTTATAATGCTCATGGCTCCTTTACACAAAGCACACATAAAATAATTTCATGATATTAGAACCTATGGACAATTTTTTATTTAAGTGCATTTGAACGCGTTTATAATACATTCAACAAAATAAAAATAGCAAACATTATTGGGATGCTTAAAAGCATGTTTTCTGTAGAAAAGGGTATGAATAGACTAAATAACTTATTTGAAAAACCATACAAAAGAATTCCATTGGCATTATGTAATCATCCAAATGATGAAAATTTGGTTCAAATATTAATGGGTTACCATGAATTAATTGTATACATTTTATTAGTGCGTATGATAACTGTGATTCTTGTACAGGGATACACAAAAGAATTGTGTACTATTATGGTTTATAGACAGTATTTCTCACATTGCATTTAACATGGTTACACTCCATTAAACATAATGAAATAAATTTACATTATTAGAATGTTTTCTGTGGAAAGTGGCTGGCACAGAATTGATAATTAGTTTACAGGGTTACACAAAATAATTCCGATGTATTATGCAATCATCTGACAGGAAGTTTCATACAATCCACCTCAAAAGTTCAGACCCTATGCATTTTTTCATATTATGATTGAAATTGGGTTTTATTTATTGTGAAAATGCATCAAAATGAATGAAATCTCTTTTAATTTACTATTTGAATGCTATTTATAATGTGGGAAAAATATAGTGGGTTTTATTTTTAAATTGAGGAAATCTGTTGTTTCATAAATATAGACACAAATCAGTTTTTATGCAAAATTATTGAAATTTGAAAGTGACGTATTACATCACGTGTCGTGTGACGTTACGATGACGTGTGAAATAGATACTTTAAATTGAAGATTGATTGAATTTTCTTCAGTCAATTTTCGAAATGCCGAGAGCTTCTCAGTTAACGTTGAGTGAGGAATGTATCCGATGGCAAATGAAAGCTAAGGGCACGAATATAAGTGACATTGCAGATCATTTGAAAAAGTCTGAAAGACATATTTATAGAATTCTTGCAAATAAAGATAAGATGCAAAGAAAAAGGCCTCGTTCAACAAGTAAACGAGATGACAGACATACACTGAAAATGGTGTTTCGTCAAGGTGTCTCTTTGCGCGGTATTAAGTTAATGTCTGGACTTCAAGTTTCAAAACACACGATCCACTGAAGAATTAAAAACTCTCCTCATCTTATTTTGAGAAAGATGGCCAAGAAGCCATCTTTGACAGTCCGTCATAAAATCAACCGATTAGAATGGGCAATGAAACGTATGTCATTTGGAGGTAAGTGGCTTTCTGTCATATTTTCTGACGAGAAAAAGTGGAATTTAGATTGATTTGAATGGTGGGCTTATTATTGGCATGATTTGCGAAAAGAGCCAAAAGCATTTTTCAGCAGACAGCAAAGGGGAAAATCTGTGATGGTGAGGGGGTGCATTTGAGTTCAACAGTCAAACACCATTAGCCATTTTAAGTGAAAATACACATCCAGAAACTATCAGGACACATTGAAAAACAATTTGTTGCCATTTTGTGACATTTATAGGAGGACCAAACTGCATATTTCAGCAGGATAATGCATTCATACATACATCGATTTCCACTAAAGCAAGCCTTCCTCGACAAAATCTTCATGTTATGGACTGGCCTGCGTTAAGTCCCGACTTAAACCCAATCGAGAATGTTTGGGAATATTAAGCAAAGTTTATGCAAAAGTTAAAAGTTATTTAAAGTTTATGCAAATTCTAAGCAGTATTTCACCATCGACGAACTGAAAACTGCCATAGAGAGAGAATGGTGCATTATTGAACCTGTAGTGCTACAAAAACTTGTTGAATCGATGGAAAATTGATGTGTTTTCCTCTTTCGGTTTGTTCTATTTCCTCATTCAGAGGTTCATTTTATTTATTTTATTTGCTTTCTTGTATGCATTCTGTACTTCTTTATATTATTATATATTTTTATATAAATTAGTCTGAAGTATTTTTATGCCTTGTCTTAGATATTTTTTTATAATGTCAGATTTCTATTTAGTTAAAGGTGGTTTTCTGTTTGGTGAGAAGTTGGGGTCTAAGGATAATTATTAGCTAATTGCTACTATCCTTTCAGAAACTTCTCTTTCACTCCTACACGGAGGGACCTCCCTGATGAAAACCTCTGTGTTATTTGGGGTTTTATTTCATTTCATCCATTTATTGAATTATCCTTATATTCAAGTTTTGCATTTCCTTTTGCAGCAATTTTGCGCATTGGTTTGTAATTCCCCTGTTGGTTTTTCTAATCTTTAAACTCTTATTTTAATTTTATATTATATACATATCCGTTTTAAAAGTTTCTTATTTAATAAACATTGTTTAGCTAAGCAGCTTTTAGCGCTAGCTATCTCTGTTTTACGTTTTATTACAATAATTTTAAATTTTATATTATATACATATTCGATTTAAAAGTTTATATATATATATATATATATATATATATATATATATATATATATATATATATATATATATATACATATATAATTATTTTGTATAATATTAAATAAATAATAATGATCTTCTGAGTAATTAGAGATGCAAATAGGACATTGAGGCTGATGATCTGCAGATCTACTAGTGCAAAAAATAAAGACAAAATTAATTTAATCCTTAGAAGACATGCCGAAAGAGGAAGGAGAAAAACAGCTTAGTGAATACAAATGCATGAAGTTGGGCAGAGCCATATTTAGCCAAACTGGGACCTGGGGCAGGTGCTTTTTCAGAAGGTTTCCTTACACATATTCACATAAAATCAAAAATGGCCATTGAAATAAGAATTACATTTGATTTGGGGGCCCTCTTCAGCAATGGAGGCCCCGATAAAATTGTCCCGCATGCCCTTGGCTCAGTCAGTCTCTGGACACTCCTTTCCTGAAAAGTTCTAAATTGGTAAAAATGTAAATTTATTTTTTATTTAAAAAAAAAAATAATAAATAAATAAAATAAAACTATTTCATAGAATTTTGATGATAATCTAAATTTCCATTTCCAGATAAATTTTATATCACAGAATCAGAGCTAAACTGACCAAAACTAAAACTGGACTGTAACTTTTTCAGATTCAGGTTGGTTTGGAATTTGATTCTTGAAGGTCAGGTTAACCTAATTTTTTATTCAATTTATTTATTTTTGAAGTCAAGACTATTTAATCAGATGAAAAAAAATCTACATTTGAATAAGAATGCGCATATATGTATATATATATATATATATACTAGCAGACCCGGCCACGCGTTGCTGTGACTAAGTTATACGGCTGTAAACTATTTAGTACAGTCAAATTATTATTTACGAACAAAGACGAAAACGTTGTAGCCGATGTAAAAACCCACAGGGTTGAGATTTGAAACTTAGGTCAAAATTTGGAAGCGATTGATAAAAATTTTCGTAGTGTTGATATTAAGCACAAATTAATTTTATTGTAGGGTCCTATAAATTTTAATGGAGAAGTGATATATATTATTTCTAATGCTACTTTGGATAAAATTGCTAAAATGACTAATATATAAATTAAATTCTATTAAAATTCTATTAAAATAAAAGTATAAAAGAAACAGACGATTTTAAAATCAATTTTTATGGAGGAGTGAAATATAATATATGCTATAATGGATAATTTTACTATAAAATGACCTCATCATTTTAAATATTTTAAAGAGGGCAACAGCTGTAGTTATAAAAAGGAAAACAATAAGGCTAAACCAGAAAAATAAGTAAATTTGATAAATATTTTAAAACTTTAAAATTGGAAATCTTATGAAATATTGGACATTTAAAGTAAATACATGTATTATTTTAAATAGAAAAAGATTTTGGAAAAGTTTAGTGTATTTTAACGAAGTGATGAGAAGTTTTTGAGTATGTTAAAATTTTAATAGTAAATTCAAGTTAATAAAGATGGGAAACATTGAGGATTAAGATAAGAATAATTATAAGATTTAAAAAAAAAAAAAAAAAAAAAACTTTTTATATACCATGCTTTTAAATTTTAATATACTAATAATATACTAATTAAAGGAAAATGATAAATATTCTATCATAGTTTGAAGTCAAATTTGTTTTCAAATGTCTAAAAAAATACCTGATGTAAGATACTAATATTTTGCAGTGGAATAGATTTCATTTCTGTCATCCTTGGCGAAAAAAAAAAGAATATCGCCAAATTATCTGGCGAAAATATTTAATTCCTTTCAAAAATCATGGTTATTTTAACAACTTATATTAAAAGAGTAATGAATAATATGAAACAATATTTCGTACAATACATATTACATGTCATACATACGTTCAATGAATAATACATATTACATTTCGTACAATGCATACATCTGGCATGTATATTTTCGTGTTACGCTTTTGATCGCCAAATAATAATAATAATAATAAAAAAAGCCAAGGGCGACAGAGTTTTGAAATTTAAAATTAAAATTTTGTCAATTTGACAGCAAAATAATTCAATCTAACACCCGCGATAACTAATACATATCTATACCCAAATATAAGGATTAAAATCGGGAAATAAATTTCCTCGATTTTTAATAATTTCTTACAAAAAATCCAGTGGGCAATTAACATAGGAAATCTTTTTCTTGGCTGCACAGACGGTCAGTGAGTCACACTTCGCTTGCGTATAGAACTCATAGATATAGTATAGCATATATAGAATAGAGTGATCATTGGGGAGAAAAAAGTTATTCCTTTTCATTTGGGAAAAGACGACGTTTTTACCAAAATATGGCCGTCTTTCCCCGAGTGAATACACACGGGAATACATACTAATATTTTAGCAAATAAAATTTATGAATAATTTATTTGCTAAAGGGGAATGGAAGACTCCAGATACAGTTTCAAATTCATATTTCTTTCTTTCTTTTCTTTTCTTTTTTTTTTTTTTTCAATACCACTTAATGGCTGTTTCCAAAGCTTTTTTTTTTTTTTTTTTTTTTTTTTTTTTTCGGCATCAAAAATCTTTGTACGATAACATGGGGATGAGAGATCTATATATATTACTATATCTATGATAGAACTACATTAGCACTTTATCAATGTGTATAAAATCTTTAAATTGATTATGACGTCAATTTTCGTGCGATGCATAATTTAACTTTTTTTATAATTTTTTAACGTTCACGTTTGATTAAATGTATTTATTTTTATGTCGAAAGAAAATGAACTCGTGATTTTTTTTTTTTTTTTTTTTTTTGCAACATTTAAATTAATGGAACTCACAGATATTTTGGAGCAACTTTAATAAAGGTCTATAATTAACAAATAATTGCAATAAAACAATATTGTGACAATAAATTGAGATAAAAACTATCCTATCTCTCAAGTTGGACCAAACTGCACACAGTGTGCAAAATTTCATTAAAATCGGTTCCTTAGTTTAGGAGTTTACCCCGGACAAACATCGTGACACGTAATTTATATATATATACAGATATATATATATATAATTTTTCTTCTAACGAAAAAGAAATAGTATTTATTAGAGATATCATTTTAGAACAATTTATAAGTGCATTATATGGTAGCCTGTATTTTTTCTTTTAATTATAATTATAAAAAACCTTTACATGCTTCATGTTCTGTAGGCCGTAACGTGTTTTCACTGGGGTATCCCAGCTTGCTCACCGGCACTTGCGGTATCAGAAGTTCTGCCCATGCTTTGCTACTGGCTATCAAGCCCTATTGCATCGTTGCCATTGCAAGAATTACTGGAGTTAATAATTTCGACAGCTTCGCGGTGTGCAGCATAACTATGGTTATGGTAATTCGCAATTTTTCTAACGTTCTCGAAATGAATATTTATATTGTCTTCTTGGTTAGCTTTAGTTAAGGCGGTGGTAATTTTGCCTGTGGCTATGTCGAGGCTGTGTTCTTTGATCCCAGTTTTTCTTTTTCTTTTTGATTTTCCAATATAACATTTACTATTGCCTTGGTTGTCTGTGTATGGAATTTTATATATAACGGCGGTTTCTAAAGGATGGATGGGATCTTTATTATTTCTTATGATTTGGTATATATTAGGATGGGGTTTTATAGGGATTTTCAGATTATTTTTAGCGGCGATATTTCTAATTTTGCAGGATGCTCGACGATCGTATGGAATCGAAGTTGTGAATTAGAGGAGTGGGGTTTTTGATAAACAGGAATATTGTTGAGGGTTTTAATTCTTTTTTTTTTTTTGTACATTTTATCAACTACATTTTCAGGGTAACCGGCTTTAAAACTCTCAAAAATATTCCTGTTTATCAAACCCTCCCCCCTCAAATTCACAAAAAGCCGGTTACCCTGAAAATTTAGTTGACAATATGTACAAAAAAAGAATTAGAACTCTCAACAATATTCCTGTTTATCAACCCCCTCCCCCCTCAAATTCACAACTTCGATTCCATACGATCGTGAAGCATCTTGCAAAATTAAAAATATCGCCTCTAAAAATCTTAAAATCCCTATAAAACTCAATCCTAATATATACCGAAGCATTAGAAATAAAAAAGATTCCATCCATCCTTTAGAAACAGCCGGTATATATAAAATTCCATACACAGACAACCAAGGCAATAGTAAATGTTATATTGGAAAATCAAAAATAAAAATAAAAACTGGGATCAAAAAACACACCCACGTCATAGCAACAGGCAAAATTACCACCGCGTTAACTAAAGTTAACCAAGAAGACAATATAAATATTCATTTCGAGAACGTTACAAAAATTGCGAATAACCATAGCTATATACCGCGAAGCTGTCGAAATTATTAACTCCAGTAATTCTTGCAATGGCAACGATGCGGCAGGGCTTGATAGCCAGTGGCGAAGCATGCTTAAAATATCAGTAAACAGAAACCACAAGTGCAGAACTTCTGACACCGCAAGTGCCGGTGAGCAAGCTGGGGTGCCCCAGTGAAAACGCGTTACGGCCTACAAAACATGAAGTATGTAAAAGTTTTTATAATTATAATTAATATAGTCTTCATGTGAAACAATAAGTTTAATATTTTTTCTTTTATTTACGGTTTCAGGTTAAAATTTATTGGATTCAAGTACAATTACCTTCTCGTCGATCTAATCTCTCAAGCTATGCCACCAAATAAGATAAAGGTTTTATCTTTAGAAAATATTCTATTTATTTGGCTGTTATTATCTAAAACCATTATCTATTTTTGTAAGGGTAGTCGAAATAACACCAGTTTTTAAATGTCTTTAAAGTTTTAAAAATCTATAATAATTTTTTTTTTTTTTTTTATAATTGATAAAATGTTAAAATAAGTAAATTTTGTAGATACGAAAATATCGCGAGGCCTCCAAGTGATTTTTCCCTCGGTGGTAACCAAACACCATGTTAACCTATGGGAAATTTAACCCATTATTATTCATTTAATAATACATTTTTAACATTCCGTTTTCACATTTAAAACATTTATGACCTCTGCCCTTGTTTTCGAAAAGATTTTTTTTTTTTTTTTAAATTTTAAGTATTCAGTCCCTGATTTCATACCATGTTCTTCAGTTTTCAGTTAATTGCAAATCCTTAAATTCAACGAAATGTCCGATTAATGATTAATGCAGGATATTCAGACGAAAAGCATATTTTTAAGCTCTGCCACCTCAGACTTTTGCAATGCATAATCTGCCCATATTTTTATTTGCAGTGAATGACAAGCTAGTTATTGTGATGCATTTAGTAAAAGAAAAAAAAAAATCCTTATGCGCAAATACTGAATAGATTTATTCTTCTTAATGTAAAGAAGCATAAATTTAAAACTTTTGAAAAAGTAATAATGAACATCTAGTTGTGCAGTAACCGATTATTACATAGACTAGTCGGTCTGCGCGCCAAGCGCTAGATTTTTGCTCTAAATTTACAGGGTGGGTCAATTAAAGTGTAACACAGAAACTACTCTACGAACTCTTCTTTCCAGGACATTTATAGGACATCTTGAGGACGAAATAGACATCTTTAGGATGTAATGTGGATGGAAGGGATACCTTTAGAATGAACTGGGGATAAGTGTGTTTGTAGGGTAACGTTGTGTATAAGGGGGAAAAAAATATTGAAAACCTTTTTGATATAAAATAACCTTATACTTGAAGGATTGTAACATTATACAGAATTTTCAAAATAACATCCTTTATTTTTAATTAATAGCTTAAAACGCTTATTCATACTTTCGACAGCACGCACCACGTCTTGTAGTATTTCGTTCCATATTTTTCTTAAAGCTTTTCTAAATGAATCTAAACTGTTGTATCTAGAAGAACAGACATTATTCTCCTACTATGTACCCCACAGTGAATAATCTGATTGAGATCAGTTCTGAAAAAGGGGCCATTTAGAAATGAAAGAGCATTTTTCTCCAACCACACTTGGGTAGTAGTACGTGTGCAAAGTCCTTCTGAAAGGTAAAATTTATTTTTCAAAAATGAGATTGAGCCTATGGCATTATTTAACCTTCCAAAATTAATTCTTGGTGCTTTTGAGGATTAGTTTTAAATAGAATTGTTTTGGTGCTGCCATCTACTGACAAATATACCACTCTCTAAATATTATTCACATGAATAATTTGTAATTGATTTAATATTATAAAAAAAGTTAATAAAATGTAATGAATATTATTTTCTCTTGTTTATACAGTTATAAGTAAAACATATTACTTATGAAATTCTATCTATTATGATAAAATGTTTATGTTTTTAATTAGTTCATTTCCTTGGAAAATAAGTAGTTATTGACATATTTTTCTTATTCTCCTTTTAAAGATGTTAGTATAAATAAATTTGTATTCATTAGGAAATAAATATTTTATTAAGTCTATTGTTTAAGATAATTCGTATTTAAAAAAAAGAAATTTTAGAAATAATAATAAAAAGGCAATAGGTACGTATTAATTAAATTTTTATGCCGTATTGTGTTTGATTTGCTTTTTTGAAAAGCAATGTGTATA
The DNA here is from genome assembly GCA_963930645.1 of Salticus scenicus. Classification (NCBI taxonomy): domain Eukaryota; kingdom Metazoa; phylum Arthropoda; class Arachnida; order Araneae; family Salticidae; genus Salticus; species Salticus scenicus. The sequence continues at coordinate 296,929,634 of OZ005648.1, forward strand.
TAAATAGTAATATCAATTTTTATGTACTCGCCAAAATAGTAAATATCAAGTATTTTTTTATTTTTAAATAACCATTCAAATTGCCAACCAATTTTGTCACTAATCTACCCAAAACTTAGTCTATTATTTTATTCAATCCAAGAATAAACCAATCCTTCTATATTAATCAGCTAGTAAAAATTGCAAGCATATACACAGGACCTCATTAACTTCATGTGAGACCCTGGGCAAACATACTTATGTGGGCCGCCTCGCACTATTTCTCAGTCAGCAAAGGTACATACAGTCAAATCTGTCTAAAACGGAACAGAATGGGACTATTAAAACTTTCCGTTTTAGACAGATTTCCGTTTTATGCAGATTTCCCATGTTACTGCCGTAAATTTGCCGTGTCTAACAGAAAATCGACTTTCTGAAGAAATTCTTAACTTTTAAATCATCAAATTACTACTAAATTAAATTCTAATTATACAAAAAATAAAATTGATGAAAGTCCTTATCTCGTATACTATTTTATCATTTATATATGCATTATTTAATTTCATAGCTGCTTAATTATTGAGTATTGAAACATAAAAAATTTAAAAGAGAATGATTTGAGACCCTTTTCCCTATAGTTCTGCCCAAAATATAATGTTAAATAAAATCATCCATTTTAAAGACATTAATTTCTTATTTTTTCACAAACAGAAAACTTAAAAATTTATTTTTATGTCAACAAATTTCGAGACGTGAAAAAAAATTATGATCCAATGTTATCTCTAAAACTCGCGTAATGCATATGATAAAAAATTGTAGTTCTAATAAGTAAATAAACGCTTACCAAGGTAGCAGATGAATTTTTTTACAATTCTTGAAATATCCATTCTTTATTCACAAATTTTCTACTATCAACACTTGGTTTAATTATATTTTGAATTTAGAAGTTTACATTTTAAATTTTATCATTTTAAAGAATTAAAGTTCAAGTCCTTCATTTACACAGCATTACTAAAATAATCTTTTATCGATGTCTGTTTTGCATGTCCTTTTAAAATAGAGTTTTCAACTTCATATTCTATTTCTTTTAACATTGTAATCAGTTTACCGTTATTCTTTTCAACAGCAAAAGTTTGTAAATATTGTACGTGAGTTAGAGCATCGTTATAGCTTTGAACAGGATTATTATTTGTAAATTCATCTTCCTTTTCCTCCTCTTCATCTCCATCACTTTCCAAATTATTATACTGTGATATCAATTCATCCACTGATGTAATTCCAGCTTCGGTGCTTAATTTTTCATCCATATTTATATATTCCTCTGCTGATACTTCCGCAAAGCTTGCCCCACTGAAAATATCTTGAAATTCTGAAAAATTGTTATCTGAATTATTATCAATGGGTGAAGTGTTGAGAATAAACCCCGCCTTATTAAAGCACTTGGAAATTGTTGAGGGCAAAATTTCTTTTGACGCCTTCGCTATCCAACTTATTGCATCCAAAACTGTAAGTTTTTTTATTAAGTCTGATGCACTTTTGCTGGCATCAATACGGGCCATTAACGATTTCATTAAATACTGACGATACTTCATTTTTAGTGTGTAAATAACGCCTTGATCTAACGGTTGCGTCTTTGCAGTTGAATTAGGTGGTAACCACTCAATTTTTACGTTAGATAACTCGATATCAGGATGACAACGTGCGTTATCTAAAAATAGAAGCACCATTCTACTTTTTTGCTTCATTTTGTTATTAAAACTATGAAGCCATTCTTCCATGATTTTGGTTGTCATCCACGCTTTTCCATTGGATTTCCAGACTACCGGCAGATCTCTTACATTTAAATTTTTAAAGCAACGTGGCTTAGCAGATTTTCCTATTACAAGTGGTGTTTCCATTTCCCCAGTTGCACTACAGCATAAAAACACAGTCAGTCTTTCTTTTGACAGCTTGCCTCCAACACATTTTTCATTTGCCATTGCTAAAGTTTTGGTCGGAAGGGCTCGGAAAAACAAGCCTGTCGCATCCCCGTTAAAAATATCCTGGGGGGCATAATCTTTAGTTAACAATTTTAATTTTTCTGTCCATTCGTCCACTGTTTTACAATCAACATCCTTTGCTTCCCCGCTCAAAGTTTTCCAGGAAATGTTATGCCTTGTTTTAAAGCTTATTAGCCAGCCATTCGAAGCCTTGAAAGATGCATTTCCTAACTTTTCAGAAATTTCTTTTGCCTTTGCTTGCAAAATTGGACCAGAAATAGGTAGATTCCTTGCTCTGGCATCTACAAATCAAGTCCACACTATCGAATCAATATCTTCATTTTCTACTTTTCTCCTTCTCTTTTCAAAATTCGCTCCTTTTGAAAACTCATCCTTCAATTCTTTTTTTCTTTTTAGTGTATCATAAATTTGTGTTTTGCCACATTTGAATAAATTGCATAATTCCTTTACACTCACATTTTTATCCTTCAAATCAATAATTTCAATTTTTTGTTTAAAAGTAAGCGTATTATGAGAACGTGTAGCCATGCTTAGTTAACCTACAAACAGGAGAAACGAAACAAACTAACAGAAGTGACTAACATCGAGTGTTTTTTTTTTTCCCCTTATCTCTTTGTATGAGTGAATTGTATTGATTGGTCAAATGGGAGGGTCACGAGGGTAGAATGTGTACCAAGGCCAGTCATTCTATCTAGGGGAAAGAAATCTTCGTCTTTCACCTTCCTTCAATTCGTGGAAAGCCTCAGATAGTGAGAACAAATTCGTTTTGCATGTTTCAAGGGAAAAGTGAAAGGAGACATTTCCGTTTTACAGTAATTTGGGGCTGAAATTTCTGTTCCGTTTCCGCGTTAGACAGATTCCGTTTTAGTAGTATAAGGTTCCCATAGACTTTTGAAGGGACTGAAAAATTTTTCCGTTTTACGCAGGTTTCCGTTTTACACAGATTCCGGTTTAGGCAGATTTGACTATATACCGGATATATAAGACTAAAATGACAGAATTTTGCATATTATGATACTGTTTTTTGTTATTTTTGGGAGAAAAAAAGCAAAATATTTTTTTCAGGACCAGTTTTAGGTCCTTCTATTCAGGGCCTGGGGTACGTGCCCCGCATGCCCCTGCACTGAATATAAGCATGGTTTAAAATATAACACAAGATTTGAGGATGAGGAAGTTCGAAGTGATCTATATAATCCAGTTTAATTTTGTTCTCTTTTAAAGAAACCTACAACTCAAAACTCCTCCAGTAATGAATTCCAATAGCTTTATGTGGCCTTTTTAAATAAATATTTATTGTTAATTTTAGAAATTTCTGCTGAAAGCATCCCTTACTTTTCCTTTAAAATGCATGATGATTTCATTATGTCTAGCGCATTATAAAGATGTCAAAATAAGCTTAAAATAAATACCTCTCTTAGGTCTGTCTTATACACGAAATATTTTTTGAGTTCTTGTACACAAACCAGTAGTGAAACTTATAATATTTTAAATATTAAACATGATATAGTGAATTTGAATAACATGTATAACATAAGAAATTCTAAGAACTGTTATGGAAATAACAACAAAAGCACTTACAATAGTACAAACGGACAGACAGATAAACGAAACAAAATCAGGAACAATTTTTTTTATTTTTATTTTGTTGAAAAGCGTTAAAAATGCATAACATAAGGGAAATGCACCTCAAACCTTCTCCATGGGCATTCTCTAATATAGCTGAAGAATTTTGTGTAACCTTATTAACCAATCATTGATACTAATTATACAATATTATATAAGAAGCATATCTAAGTAATGAATGTATAATGACAGTGTGGCTAAATCTTGAGAAATAAATTGTACCAATTTTCACTCTTGAATTCATTGTTATACTGACGCAACACAGGGTGATTTTTATTAAAGTTAAATTTTCAAAACGCTATAATTTTAAAACTACCCTTCAGAGCGATTTGATATTTTACCAGAGAAATCGTGAGGCAATGAAATTTTGTTCGGGCGAAGAAAAAAGTAGTTCCAACATGTTCCTATAGATGGCGCTGTCAGGGTAATGTCAGGGGAAACGCCTAAATGGACTCATTAAACACAGGAATGTTGTTAACAACACAAAGGAATAGCAGGAAAGAATAGACTTCAAGGGTTTACTACATTTTCTTTTTAACAAAAAAGACAATAATACGTGTTTACAGCGGAAACAGTTATCGTGAAAAGAGAGAAAAAGAGGAGCTTCATGAAACAAATACTTTACGGATAATTAACGGCACAATTTGGAACTATTTTTTTTTTTCTTTTGTCAAACAAAATTTTATTGACTCACGATTGCTCTGGTAAAATATCAAATCGCTCTGAAGGGTAGTTTTAAAATTATATCGTTTTGAAATCGTAACTTTAATTATAATCACCCTGTATATTATGTACAGTTAAAGTTATGTATACATAATATATATACAATAATACTTACCATTTATTAAGAAAATGAGATTTTATCTACTCCCATGCTTCTCATGCATCCAACCATACTGGCGCAGCGCCCTAGCTTAACTGGCTAAATAAAAATCGCCTCTCGTTCTAACATCAGAGCGGAGGATTGGTTAAGTGAGCAAAAGAGAAGAGAAGTGTTAGGTTTCATAGCAATATATGTTAGTATTTTAACGTTTACTATGTTAGTATTATGTCACGTGATGTTTTGTGCAGTATAAATACATTAAGACGTGCTTTAAAAAGTCCCTCCCATAGATTACAATGCATCCAAATTCATTTTCCCTGTACACAAATCATAATGCAATGTATACTATTTTTGATAGGGAACGTGCCATAAGGATCTAAATAACGTATATCAGTTTCAAGACATTCTAAAAATGTTTGTGGAAACTAGAGCGCGGACAGACAGAAAGACAAACGGATAGATAAATATATAAACGATTTTTACTTTACCGACAAAGGTTAAAAAATGTGATCCCACTTGACTTTACGAACATTTAGTAGTTAACAACTGTTTAAATAAATTTAAACGTGATAAGTCATTAAATAATCAAACGGAAAAGCGTAATAGTTGTTTGACTATTCCTCTCCCCATGCCCCCCCCCCCCCGTTGTTATGTCATTTAATGAATCATGATGTATCCAAATTCTCTTTTGCATCCTTGTAACTAAAAATAGTATGCTCTTAGTATCAAATATTTATCTTTTTAACACTTTCCAACAAGGTTGAAAAGTGTTAATGACTTCGGTTTGTCTGTCTGTCTATCTGCGCTCTAACACCCATAAATATTCATGAAATTTTTTGAAACTAACATATGTTATTCACGTTCACTATCGGATGTTCCCTATTGAAAATGGAGTGCGTACTTCTACTTGTTTGTGCACAGTGAAACCCTAAAGTATTCCAAAGCATTGCGTTCTATGAGAGGTATTTCTATAAATCATGTTTTCATATTATCTTTACTTTAGATAAATCTTAATAAAATTGAAATGTGTCCTTAAAAATCACTATCGGATATTTTCTATAGAAAATGGAGTAAATACCGCGACTGGTTTGTGTACCGCGTACCGCCCAAAAGTATTCCAAAGCATTGTATTCTATGAGAGATATTTCTATAAACCATGTTTTCATATCTTTACTCTAGATAAATATTATTGAAATTGAAATATGTTATTTAAGTTCACTATCGATGTTTTCTTTCAGAAATGGAGTAGATACTAATACCACTGGTTTGCGTACAGGGACACCCGGAAGTATTCCAAAGCATTGCATTATTCTATGAGAGATATTTCTATAAACCAAATTTTAATAACTTTACTTTGAACAAATCTTAATGAAATTAAAATATGTTCATCGTATATTTTTTTTTTGATCTGGTGAATCTGTAGATCAAATTGAGGCGCTTTTTATGGCGGTTTTCGGAAAAGTGGGTAATTGTTGTTGCATGCATGTACAATAATCGATTTTTTTCTAATGTTTGAGATTCTGTCATATCTATCTTATGTTGGGAATCCCTGTGGGACTAGTTGGCGAAGTTAGGTATGGGGTCAGTTGGCATAGCTATAACATAGCTATTAGAGGTGAGTTCGGGCTCTATTTTGGCAATCCGAGCCCGCCCGGGCCCGAAACATTTTTAAACTGAGCTCGCCCGAGGCCGAAAAATTTTGTGTGATCAGAGCCCGAGCCCGCCCGAGCCCGATATTGAAAGTGGTACGCTATGCAACGCATACACAATAGTAAAAATAGATACCATTTTCATTTTCAAATTAATTTTCTTATTATCAATTCTCAATTTAAATAACTATAAATGTTATTATAACAATTTATAATGTCTGTGTCTTTGTATACATGTATATATTTATATAATATATATTTATAGTGTAGCCCATTGTTTATAACGCGCCTATCGGGGGACAAAAAATTTATCCGGATGAGTGATATAATGAGGTCCAATATAACGAAGGAGGAAGGATTACTGTATAACACTATGAAATAATATGCATCCCGTTGAAAAAAAAGTTCTATTTAGAAAAAGGAAAGTCAAAGCTACTAAAGTTTGCAAGATTATTTTGTGATTTATAACCTATCATGACTATTATGGCATTACTAAAGGTGTTCTCAAAATGAATATATATTTGTATATATATATATATATATATATATATATATATATATATATTTACATTTTCCAGTTAGTGAAAAATAAAATAAACGGAACTTTTAGCTTGAATCCGAGCCCGCCCGGAGCCCGAAGACTTGCATAAGATTTGAGCCCGATCGGGCTCGGGCTCGGGCTTACGGGCTCGGGCTGAGCCCGTCACATCTCTAATAGCTATGGCATACCTTGACTTTCCTTAATGATTTTTCAGAGGTTTAAAACCTCACCATGAGGAAGAGTTTTCATCCTCAGCCTCCTGTCAAGATGATGAGGAGAGAGATTTTATGTAAAATTACCTATGAATTCCGGAGAATCTCAAAAAGACGGTAAGGTCAGGTAAAAGACGACCAGCAACCAAATCAAGGACCTCCTGACCACTCTGAATACAAAATAAATAGTTTTTGTTATTGTTAAAAACCAATACTGTCATTATTTTAGGAAAATTGGCTAAACTAACGGCAATGAGATTCACGTGTCCACCATAGTCAAAAAGGAAAAAAAAAAAAAAAAAAAAAAAAAAAAAAAAAAAATGGAGATGGCCAGACAAAAATGATTTAATTTTGTGCGACTAAAGTAAAATTGTGCAAAATGCAATTAGCAGAATTTCTCTAAATATATTTCCGAAAAAATTAAAAAAATCAAAAACAAACATCTATACCAGCTAGTCCCGGTCTTCCCTATTATATCTTGAATAATTCTTAAAATTAAAAGCAGTACTGCCTTTTAATAAAATGCTACATTTAACTTTATCAAACATCCTTATGTATTAAAATTATTTTGATTAAAATTTAGTATGAAATACTGATTCACTTTAATGAATTCACAAATTTTTCACATTTATTGTTTGCATATTTCTTTATAAACATAAAGAAAGAAAAGATATATCCATTATATACTATTTAAAGTTTAAAAAAATCATGTTCTGTCAGTTGCATGTAAAAAGTTTGTTTTATTTATCAAGATAATTTAACTTTTTTGTTTTAATTTTCTAATTATTAAAAATTCTCCGTAATTTTTTTTAAAGAAAGCATCATCGTAATTGATTAACAAGATGCTCTGTTAATTTACCAAGTGACTTGTTGCTGCTTCATTACCAGGTTTTGTGAACGCAAAACAGAAAAAAAAAAAAAAAAAAAAAAATGTACACACAAATAAAATTTGTATCAATAGTTATAGATTTTACCTTTTTACTGAAAAAAAGCATGCCTGTTGACACATTAAGATATAATTTTATAGTAAATGTATGTAGTTTCAGAAAAAAAAAATTCAGTAGAAAAATTAGAGATTTTTTTTTTACATATTTTTTTACAGTGTGGGGGAAGATATCTTTGAAAAATTATCTTTGTGCTCCCCCCCCCCCGCTTATTGAGATAAAGTAGTAAATATATTTTTTGTGTACCCCTGGATATTGTTTATGTCTAATAAATGCTTCTACACCATGTAGTGTACTAAAAAGTTAGTATAGTAATAAACTCCTCATGACACAATTGAATAGGCAGTTTGCGAAATTTCCATTTATATCATTTATTCCACTTGCAAAGGGTTTTTCATTAGGAGTGATACAATTTAAAAATAAGAAAAAAAAAACAAACATAAATTATTCAGTGAGACACATTTTTTTTTTTTTTTTTTTTTTTTTAATTTTAAAGCTTTCATTATGCCATTAAGTATGAAAATAGTATCGTTCATGTGAGCACCACGACTTCTCTGTACATACCGCATTCTGTCAACCAAATTTTCCATCACTCTTTCACATAAATTTGTTTTTCACGAATACCGCGTTCAATGTTTTTTTTAATTGCTCAATTGTTATTGAATTATCAGCATAAACTTGTGACTTAACATATCCCCAAAGAAAAGAATCACAATCGATCGAGTCGATTTACTGAATCGTCCATGAATTCTTCTCAAATTTCTCTCAGTATTCACATATGAACACTGATTTTGATAAAAAAATTTAATAATTTCGAAACGTTGTTAAATCGTGTATCTTTGCATGATTAAATGGCATAGCATACTAAACACAAATGACACAAGAAATGTCAAAAAATAATACGCAGTGTTGCCATTCTAACCATTTAAATTTCGTATTGCCCTGTGAGCTAATCGTTGACGCTAATTATTCTACATTCTTTAAGAAACATACAATTTAAAATCAGTATGTAGTCCAGTCAATAGGTACGTAAAAAAGGGCTTACCTAGCAAAAGGTGGGGTAGAAGATTTTTCTTTTTTAATTTGTACATATTAGTGTCAATATGAAAAAAACGAATTATCCAACATAATCGACTCCGGGAGAATTTTTGTCGGCTGAAAAACCTCGAAAATTTACTACTTTTCTTACTTTTTTTGAAATATCTCAGAAATGGCTAAATTTAGCGATATTTTTCTATTATAAAGTTTAAAGAAGATTAAATTTCCTACAATTTTCTTAATTACAACTTTTTTGTAGTACTAAAAGCAAGCGTGTTACAGCCTCTTGAAACTTGGCATTTTTTCTCAATCTAATAAAATACAACTCAAAGAAATGGGTCGGTGCATGAAAGTATATTAGAAAACGGAAAGAAAGGAAGGGAGATATTCAGCTGTCTGACCTTAGGAAATGACATTTGCTTCGTAGCAAAGAAGGTATCAAGAAAAAAAAAAAAAAAAAAAAAAAAAACCTGCCTGCCCGCCCCCCCCTTCAACTAAAAAGCTCTCCCTTTCCTCCGACGTCTTCTCATCCTGTAGTATGCTGCGCCTCGGCTGAACATCAATATATGTTATTCAGTTCAGTTCGAACGTGCGAACGTACTGTTTCAACCCATGAGCGTTTTCTATTACAATAACCGGAGTGTTTGTTTTATTTTCGAAATCAGTTTGGATAAAGGTGAAGTAAAGATTCTGAAGGAGAAAGGTATACAAAAAATCTGTAAAAGTGCAATGCAAAAAGTCAAAATGAAGAACATTAGTGTTTTTTGAAGAACCTAAAACAAGTAAGAATTCACAATGCCTGTAACAAACGATAGCGAATGACTGCAGCATATGTACGGCGTCATACAACTGGTGATGGAGCTGGTCCAAACAGTGCGGCTCCATATCTTCCATCAAGAATTGAAGGTTTTAGTTTTAAAGATCAGTGTTTCTTGTGTGGAGAGGGGATACTTGAAGATTTCTTTGAAAAACAGGAACGACTTCCTGAGCATGAAAGAAATTTTATCCACCATGCTATGAAACTGGGTGTGAAAGAAACAATTGTAAATGGTGCCGAAAATCGTGGGGATGAGAGAAGAAAAAAAAGTACTTGAATGCATCGGAAATGTAAAAGGTTTAGTTGCTATAAATGCTGGGTATCACAGGTTTTGTCATCAAAAACTGCATTGGAGTCCTAAAAATGAGATGAAACGAGGATACTACCCTGCAAGTAACATTGATGAGGCAATGGAATCAATTTACTCCTACCCTGAAAACGACTCGGAGGAGTGCCAGCCTCATAAAATATTAGATGAATAAAATAGAGGGTGATTTTCGTCCTGGCATCAGAACGGTTACATCATGCCTTTGCAAAAAATATGGTGAAGATGTTTTAAAAGCCGAAACTGCCAACAAGAAAGCAGTTTGCTTCCAAAATGTTGGCTATAAAATACTCAGTGAAACTGGTATAGTAACAAGGACTCTGATCCTCAACAGGAAAATGTCGTACTAATTTCATCATTGGACGAGGCTGAAAAAGATGATAAGCTATTCTAAGAGCTTATATAATTATTGCAAGACGGAGAGGAACAGTTTGAGGATGACACACCTTCCTTCTACTTCTGATGACTATTGAAATTTAAGAACCCGAGCTTTCAAAACAACCACAAAGAAAATGAACATGTATACATTAATGTACGTTTCTTTATTTGTTTCAAGGCTAAATGAATCTCCCTATAATTTATGTATAAAGTTAAATTTCTACAATTTACTTTTGTAATTATTTGCTATTGTTCTTCAAACAAGTTTGCCTATTTATGAAGTTCATTTAAAATTTAGATTGTATATTGTTATTATCATCAATATTAATATAGCCGGAATTAATGTTAATTACAACATTATGTATTATATCTAAATATCATTAATGTTTTATACTTTAATAAATAGTAGAAATAAAATATTTATGCATCAATGCATTGAGTTTTTGCTTATTAGCACCCTATAGTTTATTCAACGAAAGAAGAGAACGAAACTAAATAAAAGGGTTGCCAAGATGGTTCGCTTTCAGCCTAAATCCCCAATTTGGAGAATTTAATTTTTTTTCACACTTTCTATTTGGCACTCCTGGCAGAATGCCAGTTTTTTCACCGCAAGTTTATTTAACGAAAGAAGAGAACGAAACTAAATAAAAGGGTTGCACAAAAATAGTCAAGAAGGTTCACTTTCAGCCGAAATCCACAATTTGGAGAATTTAATTTTTTTTTCACACTTTCTGTTTGGCACTCCTGGCAGAATGCCAGGTTTTTCACCGCAGCCAAATCGCACGTGCGTTTATTTAGTTTCGTTCTCTCGATAGAATGAATGGACTATAATATTCATTCATTTACATTTATATACAATTTTTTTTTTTTTTTTTTTTTTATCTTTCTATGCGTTTGAGTGTGTATTATGTGTTGCCGTGATAGAATACTATACATCGTCAGTTATTGGAGTCTGATGATGACTATTGTTGTTACGCCAGAATTGTCAGTGCATGGCCCGGGGGGGAGTTAGTAAAAGGGGGAAGGAAAAAATTAAAAGGGAGCAGATTTGTTATCTGTCGTCCTTAGTGAAAAAAAAAAGAAATGATCGTCAATTTATCTGGCGAACATATTTAATTCCTTTCAAAAATCACGATTATTTTAACATGGTATATGTTAAGAGAACAATCAAGAATATAAAACAGTATTTCTTACAATATATATATAAAAAAAAAAAAAATACATCTGGCGTGTGTATTTCCGTATTACGTTTTTGATCACCAAATCCAAAAATCCCAAGGACGACAGATATCAGAGCTATACCATTAAAAGTTGTTAAGCTTTCTCTAAATAAAGCTTCTAATTCTAATAATTACTATACATTATTTATAAGGAGTAATGCGCTTTTTTTACGAATTTGAGAAAACTGCTTATTTTCAAGAAGCTGTAACGCGCTTGCTATTAGTACTACAAAACAGGTGTAATGAAGTAAACTGTAGGAAAAATAATCCTCTTTAAACATTACAATAGAAAAATATCGCTAAATTCAGCCATTTCTCAGATATTTCGAAAAAACCCAAAAAACTAGTAAATTTTCGAGGTTTTTCAGCTGACAAAAATTCTCCCGGGGCCGCCCATGTTGGATAACTCGTTTTTTGCATATTAGTACTAATATGTACAAATTAAAAAAATAAAATCTTCTACCCCACCTTTTGCAAGGTACGATGTATTTATTGACTGGACTAATGGTGTCCTATTTAATTTTGTTGTATTTCGTTTAGTATAAAGGTATTAAAATATGCTTAACAGAAATAGTTAGAATAGACCGCAATATTTCTGAATCTTTTTTAAGTCTCTTGATACAAACTAGAAGTTCTATGTATATTGACTTCAATATGAAAATAAAATTGTGAACATGAATAACATATACCAATTTTAAGGATAGATTACTTATGGAAATGACAACACCCACAGACGGATAGACAGACAAGCAGAAATAATATATATATATATATATATTGAAAGTATTAAAAGCACAAAACACAAATGTACTTCCAACAATTTTCTGTAATGAATGTAAATATTTTTGCCTGCTCCTGTAAACGAACCATTAATGTAGTAATCACGTAATTTCTACAGGAGACGTCCTTTATTTCATCTAGAAAGTGTGTCTTAATTTTGTTTCCTTTTAGGCAGTATGGCAAGTGTTGAAATGCGATTAAAAGAAATATTTCTCATAGACCGAAATGTATCCAAATAATTTTGGGCATTTCTGTACACAAACCAGTTTTGATAGACTTACCATTTTCGATAACATTATAAAATAAGACAGAAAAACATAACAAACACGTATCAGTTTTAGAAATTCTAAAATTATTTAGGGAAATGATAACGTGAACAAACAGGCAGACACAGATTGACAAACTGAATTCTTAAACATTTTTTTAAAACTCTGTTGTAATGTGTTAAAATCGGATAACACAACTGAAAATCCACTTCGAGTAATTTCCCTTGATATTCTTCAAAGTATCTCAATATTTTTGAGTGGAACTCATTATTCTAATCGTACCGTATGATATAGAAAATATGTTATTATGCATCTAAATAATGTTCATTGAATTATGTGCGTTATAACGGGTGTACCAGAATAAAATAGACTGATATAAATTGATGTATAACTCAATTTATTTAAGTGAAACCCAGCTTGGTTTTACACATAAACAATATAGATAGAATAATAAACAAAATGCAACATATTAATTTATGTAAACAATCCCTGTTGCTGTTTGCCGTTTGATGTAAGCGTTTGGTCCAACTTAGAAAACTTTCCATTATTACTCCCTTTCTTATTCTCTTTACAGCTCGTTTTAGTTCTGAAATCAGTATTTTTTAACATTTTATTTTATTCCAGCTCATCTGCTGTACAAATTCATCTTAAATCGAGTAGTCCAGTGGATTTAAATCTTTTTTTCATCAGAAAAAAGGATTCTCTTAGTCTAACCTTTTCTGAAATTGTGTCGCAGCCAATTAGCGAATTCGATTCTTTTCTGCTTTTGGGTTTCTATGAGTTTAGGTTGTATTCGTTTTTTGTAAGGTTTTAATCCAATGTCATTTTTAAGTATTCGCTGTACGGATGGTTTTGATACTTTCAGTTCCCTAGCAAGTTTTCTTATGGATATGCTCTTCTTACGTGTCAAGCGACTCTTCACTTTTTGAATCAGATTTTTGGTGCGGACAATGCGTGGACAGTCTGGAGGTTGAGATGTTTTAATATTGTCACTCTTTCTAATCATATTACGCCACTTAAAAACAGTGGCACAACTTAAAACACCTTTCAAATGACGAAATATTTTGCTTCTGGATTTTCCACTTTTGAACTTGGAAAGTGCCAATTTTTGCTCTTCATACTATCCTGTAGTTGCAACATAATTTTTGCTTTTGAGTTGTTGCACAGATTTTACCAATGTAATTGGGAATTTATAAAAAACGTATATGTCTATATATAATTTAAATTTCCATGCATACATAGTGTATTTTATTCTGGTACACCCGTTAAATGTATTTAAAACTCTCTAAAAGAGTTATTTCTCATAGAGTCTAATGTCTTGGATGACTTTCGCGTTTCTCTATACACGAAGGAATAAAGATATTTATATTACTTTCATTGGGAAACATGCTATAGCAGTCCTAAACAACATATATCATTTTCAAGGCATTATAAAAATATTTACGGAAATTAGAGCGCGGATAGAAGGCAGACGGACCAACAAACATACAAATTGAAGTCATAAACTCTTTTCAGCTTTGTTGCAACGTGTTTAAAAAAAAAAAAAAATAATTAAACTTTTCGGCCTTTATGGAACCTAAATTCCATTGCACACTCTGAGCTATATCCGCTGCGTGCCTTATATATAAAGAAACCTTTTATATAGGAATAAAGTTTTAATGGGTCTTATGATAACATTTAATGTTTTTCCCACTGGTATTATTGCGAATGGCATTTTACTTGTACGTATCAAATGAGTCGCACCTTGCCGATATTTTGCCGTGTTCACTTATTGCTTTTGCAATTGTTTGAAATTTCTTTCAGGTAAGTTCATTTCTCATCAGAAACCAACCACACATTATAATATCATAATGAATATTACTTCTATACTGAGTAGGAGAAAGTACTGGATTCTTAAAAATTTTCGGACTTCTGGTTTACGAAGAAGTTACATGTTCTGAGATTCTTAAATACGATTTAATCTATTTTAGAAAAAGTCCGTCTGTGTGTTTGTGATGATTCAAAATTTTTCTATCGGCTTTAGATCTAGAACTAATGCACAGAATTTCAAAAAATATATATTTAATTTCACCCTGACATAAACTGGTGCCTACCGCGCAACAGGTGAATTGTCGTCGCGTTTTAATAAAATTTTTAGAAAGTAGTAGGGAAAAAAATAGTATAAATGTACATAATAGGGATTATTTTTAACCAGTCACAGAGAAATTAATATATATATATATTTATTTATATATACTCGTATATATAGACTACATATACACGATAAAAATTTTGCATATGTAGAGCATCGCTTTCCCCTCCTCCCTTAATGTGCGTGCGTGCATGCATGCGTGTATATATATATATATATATGTGTGTGTGTGCCAATTCTTTTTGAACGAATAGTTGAATCGGTGATAATTTGAAACAAAGTTATCTTTTTTTTTTCTAAATTTTTAATAAATAAATAAATAAATGAAAACTAAAATAAGAATGAAAAAAAAAAATTCCTAAAAAGCATTTTCTAAGACATCGTTATAGGCTACAACAAATCTTCGTTTTCAACACTTAGTGTTATACTTTTTGGAGATGGAAGTCATCTGCACTCAACACGGAAAATAATTTTGGTAAGTAATAGTATTAATAAATAAATTGTAGCGCCTGAATTTGTATAAGAAAATATAGAAGAAAGTTTTTTGTCTTGGTCACAACAGATTATTCTATTAACGTCTATTAAAAAACTAAAGCATGCAGAACTTCAGTAATTTGTGAGTAATTTTAGAAAACTATCTTTACAAAACAACTAGATTTAGAAAAAAAAAAAAAAAAAAAAAAAAATCTGGAGTGACTCCACTCGACTTTCCGAACATTGAGTAACTAACAGTTTTGTAGATAAAATAAAGAAAGAGGAGTTGCTAAACAAACAAAAAAGAGAAAACCATAACAGAGTGTTTGAGTATTTTTCTCCATATATCACACGAGGTTTTATTTAACGCTACTGAACTTTGAGCCCTTAGATCATAAGGATAAAGAATTTTTCGTTGTGTCCCTGTAAAAATCTATAAATGCTAGATTCACCAAAATGCTGAAAGTTAGTGCAACAGTGATTTATGATATTCATATAAATTTTCAGCTCAATTGAATAAGGCATTTAGATACTATCGCTGGTCTCATAGGCCATAAAGATAAAGAATTTTTCTTTGTGTCCCTGTAAAAAAACTGTAAGTGCTAGATTCACCAAAATCTATACAGTTGTTTCAAATGTGACCTATAACATGTGTACAAATTCTTTGCTGAGATTAATAAGGCGTTTAGACGCTATCACACTTTTAAAAATTTGGCAAAGAATTCTTCTTTGTGTCCCTGTAAAAAAACTATAAGTGCTAGATTCTCCAAAATCTATACAGATTGAGTATCTGTGACCTATAATATGTGTATAAAGTTTTTGCTCAATTGAATAAGGCGTTTAGATGCTATCGCACTTTTAAGATTTTGGTCCCTTGGCCATAATGATAAATAATTTTTCTTTTTGTCCCTGTAAGAAAACTATAAGTGCTAGATTCACCAAAATCTATAGGGTTTTTACTATGGTGACTTACAATATACGTACCAACTTTCAGCTTATTCGAACAAAGCGTTTAGACACTAGCGTGTTCACTCACAGACATACACACATACATACATCATCGTAAAAATAGTGAAAACGGACTCGTTGGACCTCGAAACGTATAGAAACATCAAAATCTCGAATTCGGATTTTTGACATGATTACAATACTTTCCTCACTATAGTGTTCGGAAAGTAAAAAAGAATGGAGAATTGTGCCGCAATATGTTAACTTGACTCTACACAATGTATATGCAATATGTTTGTTGATAAGTTTAATGGCTTTTGTTTTGAAATGTCACAAAATTGGAGGCATACGTAATGTAGAAAAAATATCAATTACAAAAGAAAAAAAAAAAATGCTGATAGGGAGTAAATGTGAGACGGTAATAACAGAACAAATAAGCACTATGCATAAAAAAGAAATTTTTAAATTTCCTATTTCTTCGCATTGCTAATTTTATAGTCGCTGTTTTCACTTTCCTAAAGCTAACAAGCTACAACAGTGGGAGCTCTAGAAACTGGTAAGTGGAGGTGCAACGTTCAAAACCAGGCAGAGAACGTATGCTGTTCGGAGTGTTCCGTAATTTTCTTCGAAACTCATGAGAATACATTATAGGATTTCTTAGAATCCTCCTTCCTCACGGAAGGCATCTTTCCTAGTCCTACTTCTCAGGGTATCAAGATAATTCACTTGAACCCAAACACCTGTACGCCATGTTTGTATATTAGAAACACTTTTATAATTTTTCCGAAAATCACGCGTGATAAAATGATTTTAATAAAAACAAAGAGAGGAATTAACCAAAAAACACACTATTACCTAAGGATAATATTAATAATTACAGAACTTTGAATAAACACTATAAAATGCAGCACTCGTGCCGACTTTGTTCGCCTGACGAAGGGTCGTGTGTGTTCTTTCGACCCGAAGCAATTGTTGCGAGTTTATTGCAGTTTATGGTGTTCATTCGAAGTTTTGTAATTATTACTTTAAAACGCCGTACTGCGATGCTTTCTTATTATTAAAAATAACATTATTTCTTTTCCTATCGCTTCTTCCCATTTAGATTTCATGACACATTATACATTTTTAAAAACTTTAAAATGCTTTTTAATTGTCTTTTTCCAACGTCTTTCGTGTCTGATGCTCAGAAATCACATACGTAACATACCCTTCCCCCTCTCATTACTTTTATTTTTCATTAGTAACTTAAATATTTTTTACTATTTTCCTTAAATTTTTTAGTAATTCATGCCACACCAGTACTTATTAAGAATTCGTTCTCATTTATTTAATCTTATCCCTTTCCTCGGTTTAACGCATTGCCGCTTTCCTACTGCACTCGTGCCTACTTTTTTTTGACTGATGCTCCAATGATGTACAACCAGAAAGAATATTTGCGACTCTTTGCAATTAATAATGACTGCTTACAATGTTCGTTATTCATTACCGTTTTAACACCAGGTTTTCGGAGAATTTTACAGAAATAGGTAAAGAGTAGTTTATAAGTGATATAATGACAGAAAAAATAACTTAAGGGGGTATTCTAGTCTAGAAATTTAAAAAAATCGTTTTTTTTTTTTTTTTTTTTTTTTCTTTTTGCATATTTTGAAAGTTTAGACTTTCAAAAATATGATCCTAAAAGGATTTTTCAAAATTCGAATTATTTTCGGAGATACAGCCGATTTTGTGACGTCTTAAGAGCTTTGTCCATGAACCCCCCCCCCCCCCCCCTGAATGAAAAAGTTTTGGATGTAATAAAGCCTATTTATACCAGCTTATCATCTGATGATTTATTACATCGATGTTTGGGGTCCGAAACACAAAGTAATAATGAATCACTGAATTCTTTGATATGGACTTTTGCTCCGAAGCATATTCACGCTGGAACTCATACAATTCAAATTGCAAATTATCTAGCTGTTGCTATTTTTAATGAAAGTTTTTTTACCGATCTTGAAAATAATGGAACTTATGGGCCTCACCGTTGGTACTGAAGCTCATGCATTTGCTGTAAGGCGAAACGAAGCTAGAATTGACCGCTCTGAACTACGAGCTTCTGCTGCTTCAAAAGAAGGTAGAACAGCTCGATTAGCTGAAAGAACTTCTCAAGAGCTGAATTATGAGAAGGAGGAAGGCCCAATGTATGGATCTGGGATCGCCGATTGATGCAAAGTGAGTATAACATATTGTTTTCAGAGTTATTCCATTAGAATTGTTTCCTAAACTTTAAACGCGTTTCTCTCGAAACTACTTTTTTTGAGGTGGTTGACATGATATTTCAAGTTCTACTGAACCGATTGCTTTGAAATTTGGTATATATCTTGTTTATACAACTCTCTATCGCGTCTGCCTTGGATTAAAAAAAATTTTGATTTTCAATATTTTTAAAAAAATCGAAAAGGTCGAAAAAAGTCGGGTAAAAAAAATTTTTTTTTTCAAGTCGACGCCATTTTGTCATTTTTTTTTTTTTTTTTTTTTTTGAAAATGGTCAACCCGATAGCGACATCTTTATTAATGAAGAATTTGTTTGATTTTTTTGTTTTAGATCACTACAAGGGTTGAAATCTTGTCAACCAGGACGCACCGTTTTTTTTTGAAGCCCCCACTCCATCGGCCTGTATCTCGGCGAATTTTGGTTTTTTTTTTTTTTTTTTTTTGTGATTTTTTTTTTTTTTTACATTCTCAAAATGTCAATAAAAAACATATAAAAAATGGATAGTAAAAATGTTTTTCATTTTTTTTTTTTTTATCTTACTTTAAAAAATGCCTAAAATTCAGGCTTCTAGACCAGAATACCCCCTTAAATATGGAGTATGTAAAACCTTTTACTCACGCATTTGAAAATGCTATAGATTTGAGTATCGGATGTATACTTAAGTGATTTCTTCAAAAGAACATGTGAAAAATAAGGAAAAATATGAAAAAGTCGTACATTTGAATAAAAGAAAAGAAAAACAAATATTTCGAAATGCTCAAAATTCTTTTTTTAAATCTCTTGCGTGAGATATTTTGTTGAAACAGGACATTTTTTGAATTTTTTTAATCTGTTGCATAATTAATAATAAATAAATAAATAAATAAGAATAAGAATAACCTTAGCATTTTTTTAAGTTTGCAAAATACAATTAATTAAAGTGAAATGTAAAAATGAAAAAAATTCACAAAAAAAAAAAAACTCATTTAATAATTAAATTTCGCAGCCATTGAAATTGAAATACGATAAAAAATACATAGCATAAATTTTAAATTATTTGTTAACTATATATATATATATATATATATATATATATATATATATATATATATATGTGTGTGTGTGTGTGTAAATGGTATTTGTTGAAGGATAAAAATTCTAAAAAAAATTATTTGAATAAGATTCTATTTGAATTAGATCTGAAACTTTATTCTGGTTGCAAAATAAAATATAACTTGCTTAAACTATATATATATATACATATATATATAATATATTGAATTGTTTTATTAAATTTCTCATATTTTATATTATGTTAGTTTTTCTTCTTTTACAATAATTAGCAAATTTTGCCCGTTTAATTGGTCACTATATTTAAATAAATTTTCAAAATTTTACCTCACTTATTATAAACATCTCAAGAATAAAGAGAAAAAAAAAATCATTGAAATCAATCTAAACTTCGATATGAGCTCCCGCTACATTCAGTAGCAGGGTTCCTGCTCATATCAAACTTATCTTGGGTCCCCGCTGCCTACGGTTCGCCTTACACAGCCTACGCTTCGAAACGGGCTTTTAGCCACCCCCGCCCCTAAAGGGGAAAGCAGGAAAATTTCACAAATACTTTTATAGTGTGGGATGAGTGCATATAATCAACACGCACACACACACCAAAATATCATTTTGAAACAGAATTACGCTTGGAAACGTGTTTTTCCACCCCGCCTTGTCAAACTTCGCAAAATCCTGTAACAGATGGTGTCTAATGCTAATAAAAACAAATACAATAATAAATAATAATAACTCCAAAATTCCTGAATATAGCTCCCACAGATTCCCCATGAAAAATTCAACGCAAAAAAGGCATGCCTTGAATTTGCCCCCTCGTAAATGCATCTCTCAAAATCAAAAATCGCAATACACACAAAGTGAGGTTTTGTACTCCAAAAAACTCACAGCCGCTTTCAACTTCTTAGTGCCATTTTTGGTTCTTTTTGTAAAATCTCAATTTTGCGAAATCCCCCCCCCCCTTTTTTTTCAACGATTTTCGCTCTTAAATTAAAAAATTAAAAAATCAACATTTTTATTATTTTTTTTCCCCCTTCGTACTTGAGTCTAGTTACCCTATGTGCAATTCCCTTTACCTTGATGTTATTTGGGGTCGAGTTATTCTTGCAAACGTGTTTTTGCGACCTGCCCCCCCCCCTCCCCCCAAGGGAAAGGAGGGGGATTTCACAAAATCCTGTCTTAGTGGGTGTCAGGGCTCTTGTACCAACCTCCACATCAAAACTCGTGACCCAGTCCCACACAGAATCGCCACGGCAGCGTTGACTCAGTGGTAACACGAAGTTTATGTGAAATCACGTTTTCCCCCTGCTCCTTCCCTTGGTGACCAAATTTCCAAAATTCCAGAAATTGGCTTTTAGGTGTTTGTGTTTGCTATATTTAAATCCAGAAAATTTTGCGAATATATGTTTTTTGTTATACGGATATATGTTTTTAAAGGATATATGTTTCTTAAAGGGTTATGTGAAATGATATTTTGCCCATGTGAAATCACATTTTGTTCCGTTCCTGTCCTGGGAGATCGAATTTTTAAAATTCCAGATATTAGTTCTTAGGTATTTGTGTTAGTTATATTTTAAAGCAAAAATTTTACGGATATCTGTTTTTTCTTTGAGATATAAAGGGTTTTGTGAAATAACGTTCTGGCCCTCTTCCCCTTCCTTGAGGAGAGAATTTTGTAAAATCGTTTCGTAGTGAGTGTCTACGTCACAGAAGAAATATTTTAACTAAGTTTCATGCTTCTAGGTGTAGGGGTTTTGGTTGGTGATCATGAATTAGTCATTTACTCACTCAGTCAGGTCAAACGATTATATTTATAATATATATATAATCCATTTGATAATAAATAGAAAAGAATGAGAACGAAGAATAATTAGTCAAATAAATCACCACAGAAACATACACAGGCCAAACAAAGTAACTAGTTATCTTAAATTGATTTAATTTTTAAGATTAATAATATTACTTACTTTAATTTATTAGACTACAATACCTGATGAAATATAATATAGGACCGTGTATTTTGATTATATATAGATAGATGAACTGTTTAAATAATTAAAAACAGAATAGTTAAATTTTTATATCCAAAAGTTTTTACGGCAATATAACCATACAAGATGTTTAGAATATTAAGAATAGGAACGATAGATTATGCTATGCATATATTAAGAATTTATTTTATTTTTAATTTTATTAGAAGCTTTTTATATGAAATCGGCTTCGTCATCGTGTCTTGATGTCACGCTAATAAACAAGGCGCCTCCATTTTAAAGTAAATAAAAGCTGCTTAGCTTGTCGCTTCTTGGTTCAGTTGGTTAGAGCGTCACGTTGATAACGCGGTGGTCGAGAGTTCAGTCCCCGGAAGGATCCGTGTGTTAATTTTTGCAGATAATTAGTATAAAAAGTGTCAACTATACAATAAAATTTTTCATTGTTTACACAGTATCCTAAGAATTTTTTGAGGAGTTATTTTAAGAAACTTTTTTTTTTTAGATATTAAAAATCACAAAATATTTTTGGTTGTAAAAAGAGCATCAAATAAAAAGTTTTAAGTAAGAAAACATAAATAAATATTTTTTTATGAATTTCTTATTTTTGATATTGGATTTTGTCATCGCGTCTTCATGTCATGCTAAAAAACAAAGCGCTTCCACTTTAAAGTAAATGTAAGGAACTTTTTCATCATTTAATTGCTCAGATGGTTAAAGCGTCATGTTGATAACGCGATGGTGGTTTGTAGGTCCGGTCTTCAAAGGTCGATGTGTTACTTTTTTGTAGATAATTAATAAAAAATTTGTCATTTGTTAAAAATAAAACCTTTTACGGCCTACACAGTATCCTAAGAAATTTTGATTAATTTTTTTAAGAAGCTTTTTTTAGTAACTAAAAAGAACAACAACAACAGAAAAAAAAAAAAAAAAAAAAAAAAAAAGCTGGAAATTTTTTGTTGTGGTGCTTAAAAAGCATAAAATAAAATTTTATTCTTGCAGGGACATGCTATAAAAAATAAAAGTTCCAACAATAAGAAAATTTTCAAGAAGAATGTAGATATTTCACTTTTACACAAGATGAAAATTCTTAAACATTCAAAGTATTTCGAAAAGCATTCAAGAACAATATTTTTTTGCATTACTTAGATTTTTCTAGCAAGTTCTATGACTTTTTTCGACTGTTCTTTGACTTTTGGTTAGAATGTCCTGCTGATAACGCGTTGGTCGTGTGTTCGATCTTCGAAGGCCGACGTGCTATTCTTTTTTGAGATTTAAAAAAAAAAAAAAAAAAAAAATGTCAGTATCTAAAAGAAAATTATTAGTTATCTGCACAGTATCCTAAGAAGTTTTGATTAGATTTTTAAGAAGCTTTATTTATAACTAAAAAGCACGAAATAAAAATTTAAGTAAAAAATAATTTTTTAAGATTAGAAGCTTTTTACTGTGAAGCCCTAAAAAGCATAAAATAAAAAATTATTGAGGTCAAGACATGCTGTAAAGAAATGAAAGTTTTAATACTAATGAAATTTTAGAGAAAAATATAGATATTTCCCTTTTGTAAGAGATGACAAATTTAAATACTATTCAAAATATTTCAAAAAGTTTTCGAGACGACCTTTGAAATTTATGGCTTAAAGAATAATTATACAAAAAACTAATAACTAAGAATATTGGTCTCGAATGCTTTTTAAAATATTTTGAATATTTAAAAATTTTCATCTCTTACAAAAGGGAAATATCTATATTTTTCTCTAAAATTTCATTAGTGTTAAAACTTTCATTTTTTTATAGCATGTCTTTACCTCAATAATTTTTTATTTTATGCTTTTTAGGGCTTCACAGTAAAAAGCTTCTAATCTTAAAAATTGAATTTTTACTTAAATTTTTTAAATCTTTATTTATTTTTTAACTAGGAACTCAGAGGTAGAAGGTTTCTCTAACTTTTCCTTTTATTTCCTTAAAAAGTACGTCACTACTCTTGTTAATCAGTGTATAAATATTTTACGAAATTGAATCGAATCAAATCTATTGCTGTAAGATAGCTTGTTATAACAATTTCTTCAGGGTATGATTTTTTAATTTTGCATCTATGAATCTCCACTTAACCCCTTTCCCCCCGAAAACAATTAAATACACAAACAAACAATGAGTAACAGAGCGCACACACAAAAATTAAAGCGTCTTCAATCGTAAGATACCCTAATGACCGCTCCTTCATCGTTAAAAAAAAAGAGCGGAAAAAAAATGCACGTCGGAAAAGATTAGTACCTATCTAATACGAAGGAATGATGAAAAGTTTTTCCTTACGAAATTTTTCGATTGATTGGAATTTCACAGGAAATATTCTCTTATATTTATCTCACTAATCGGACCATATCCATTATAGTCCACCAGTTACACAGGAGCTGATGACTTTCAACAGCAATGTCAACAAATTTCAGCACAAAACGAAAGAAAAAAAAATATCTTAAAATAAAAAACAGAATAAAATTCGAGAAATTCCGATTGCTTAGCGGACCACTCTAGCAAGTTTGATAACACAAGATTTTTTTCTTCTTTTTTATCTTCTTAACTTTAGTCAAGTCAAACCATTCTAACCTGAATTTGGTGGTCATTTTTTTTTTCCTCCCTGTCGCACCTCTTTTCCTTCTGTGAAAAGAGGGGGCCCTTGCCCCCCTTCGTGTTTCTGCTAATGTATTTTCCGTGTCCCCATCCTATACGGGACATATGTCCCACACTTCTCCATTCGAGCGCTTGATTTGTTACATGGATTTCCACTAAGCTGTCCCGTCCCCCCTTGTTACTTCCTTTCCCCCCAAAGTCGCAGTTTCCGACTACTTTGTCCTGATTCAGAAGAGTCCCCCCAACCTCCCACTTTCTCCAGCAATTCCACCTCTTGCATTTCTACCATTGATCGAATCTTTGACAAGTCTTGATTCTAAATAGAGGAGAAATGCAGTGTTTCATTTTTACTTTTTTCTATAGAAAAAAGTTTCCAGGTTCTAATTAACGCTGTTAAAAATTTTAAATTAAGTTTGGAGAAAGTTGTCGACGGAAAAAGCTCTATTTGGATTAAGGAAGAAATGTTTTAACTCCCTATTTTTTTTTTTTTTTCTCTCTCTCTTTCTCCTTTTTTCCACCTTTTTAATCATTTATAGATAAAATGTTCTTTTTATTTAAGTGTTAAAATTGTTAGAAGAAATCAATGATCTTGAAAAGTTAAAACCCCAGAGAATGGTATAAGGAAAAATATTTCTTTGTAATTTTAAGAAGGATTTTTGTTAACTTTAAAATTGATAATTAAATTTTCAAAGAATAAAAAAAAAAAATTCTTTTTCTTCTTTTTTTTTTTTTTTTGTTCGCTCTTTTCAGTAGTTATTTCGCTTTTGTAAATTCTATTTAAACTTAAGTTTTAATTGATTAGTATAGTACAATAAGTGACTGAGAATTATATTATTTGTACAACAGTTGATAGATCTCTCTGTAAATCTTCAATTTTGTAAAAATAAATAAACAAATACAGTCGGTAACAAAAGTCTCCGAACACCAGCAAAAATTCCTATATAAAAAAGTACACTTAATACAGTTTTGTTAAATAAATCCTTGTCGAATCCTGTTCTTAGTCAGTCTAAAAACAGGATTCGACAAGGTTCAACTACTTATAATTTCGTATGAAATTTTGTACAATAGTTCCTAAGACACAGTTGTAAAAAAAAAAAAAACTTTGTCTCCCAGGCCCACCAGTGGCGAGCGGTTATGAGCTCAAAGCTGGAAGAAGTGAGGTGCCGAGTTCGATCCCAGGTCGCGCTCGTCGGCCTAGCCGTTCGAAGTTTTTAGTGGTTTTCTCCGAAAATTGCATAAATACGGGCGAGGACCACACATACTCTCACACACATACAGACTCTCACACATATAAAGACATTTAAAAAAGTGGTGAAATCGTGTTTCAAACCTTTCAAAACGCCTAAATACATCGAAAACCGAAAGTCGAAAATTTTACGAAACCGATGTTTTCTTCTATTGAATATAAAAGAACGTAAAATTTGAACTTTGAAGGAAGTAGACGATAAGAATAGAATTCGATTAAAAAGTAATAATGATAGTTCATGAGAACTTAGCTTTTTAAAATGACATTTTACATTTAAATAGTGGAACAAACTACACCCGCACATTAAATAGAGGGACATAGTAAATGAGTTGTGGTGCTGAAATTCTTACTTGCATATATTAGAGATCTTGGTAATCGTAATACAAATGGGTGTGACCTATTAAATTTATTATCCTGCACAAAATTTCATGCGCACAGCAAAAAACGTTGTAAAATAATATGTCTATGAATCATGGTATTGAAAAGAGGGATACATTTTCTAAGGCGCATATCAACTCCCCTTCGCTCCTTACAAAAAATATAATAAAATCAATAAACAAGAAGGTCTAAAAAATGCGCGATAGAAAGTAACATATTGTTTCAGAAAAAAATTCACAAGAACTGATAACAATAACGAAAAATCATGCGATACGCATTGATTATTAACACTTTCCAAGTGTACTTACTCGTTGCATAGCTTGACCATTAATGTTTTTTGCCTACCTTATCACAAAATGGACAGATATAAAGACAGAAAGGCTGACAGATAGAGTACATGAATTCATAATCGATCTTAAACGTTGCTGGAAAGAGTTAAAAATGCTTAACACAAACGGAATTGAGCAATTTCCAAGTGTATCCCTTAATATATTTGAATATTTTAATGTAGACCTGTAAATATGAACGACAAACTTATCATATTCTATGCAAAACATTATTTTAGCATATTAAAGTGTTGCATTTGAGGTGTTTGGGACAATTGTAACCCAGACAGCACATCGCCTCCACAGGATATCTTCAAGATGTCTTCTGGATGACAAGGTATCCCAGAAACGTCCTTAAGATGTACTGTGGATAAGTTAAGCCTAACTGTGCTGTTAGGGAAAGCTCCTGCCCTAACAGCAAATCTTCTCCAAATGACATCCTCAGGATGTCCTATGGAGGAAGATGATATCTATAGACATCCTATAGATATCTTCAGGATATATTATGGACAAGTATGTTGTTAGGGTGGTTGCATTTGCTAGACATACAGAATTCACTGTCAATTGTAACAACATTTTACAAACCAAAAAGATTAAAAAATAGAACAAATTTAAATTTATATTCAAAATTTATGTACAAAATTTAATTTCCTCACCAAAAACTGTAGAGTTTACTTCACAAATGCAGCAATGGCATAACTTCGAATTTTGGGAGTGGCACTCTGTCTGAGAGGAAAATATTAGCCATTTTTCAAACTTCTAAAACTATCACTGTTTCACGTCTGATTTAATTTCTTATGGTTAAATATGACAAAGAAAGATTCAAACAAACAAACAGGATGACACCCATGGGATGCCATAAGATCCACATCCACCTTATGTGTTGAGTCAGCCGTGGATACACTTATTACCCCGTGGATTACACTGTCCCAACTTATATCACACACGGACTTTTTTCCAAGAACTTTTTGCATTTTTACGCTTTTCAATCCCTTGAAAATGGTTTTCTAAGAGTAGATGAAATATATATTCTATTTATTCGAAGGTATTTATAAAATTCAACTTACGAAACTTTCGTGCAGAACTTTATACTTGCGTTAATTCTTTCTTTTCTCTCTCTCTCTCTCTCTCTCTCTCTTTTTTTTTAATAAAATGCACTATAAAGTATGTTTTCTCAACTATCTTGCGTAAAATTTATATTTTGAGTTTTATTTCTAAAATAAAATGAAGTGTATAATTAAAGCTACCGAAAGTTCATTAAATATTTTTGATATAATTATTTAGTATTATTTAGATATAAACACCATCAAATATGAAGGTTAATGCATTTAAGAAATACTAAGAAATTCTTTGAATACTTTTAAAGTGACTCTTTTTTTCTTCAGTTACTATTTTATTTAAAAAAAAAAAAAAAAAAAAAAAAAAGCTTGAACTACAGCTAACTATAGATTATAAAAAGTATGAGCTTTTGATAATTTAATCAACCATATGTTACTTGAAGGGGGGGGGGGGGGAGGTCTATGTTTTATGATTCCACTTGCAACATGGTGGCAAGTTTAACCTCAGTCTATTGTACTTATATATAGTACATTAAGGGGGTACATCACAGATCGTCAAGGTCAATCGAAGCCCATGTTATTTTATGGGTAAAATTATTTATAGAATTACACATTTTCTAATTGTTATTTTTAAATCGGTTTTCACATTTTCAAAATACACAACCGTTCAATTAGTATACTCGTTTGCCAAAAATGTATTTAAAAAAATTTAAATTTGAATTTTGAGTTTAAAAATGTGAATTTTCACTAAATGCATTTTTTTCTCATTTTTTAGTTGTAAAATGAAATATTACAATTAAGAAATTTCATTTTGTGGAAAACGAGTACTAATTTAACGGTTCTGAATTTTATAAGTGTGAAAGCGGAATTCAAAAATATCAATTAGGTAATGAGTACTCAATTCTATAAACAAATTTCGCCATTGTCTTATAGTATTGGTATTTGGTGACTAGAGAGGGGGAAATCGTAAGAGGGAGTGAGTAGCTTTAAGATATATATACGAAATTATTTAACAAACTATTTTACACTTAATGTTTTATTACTGAGTTTTATCTAATCTATTGTGGATTCCATCCCCCCCTCTTCAAATCTTACTCGAAAATTTTTCTCAAAAGTGTTGCAATAGGCCCATGAAATATTCACTTGGTAATACTGGATTAAGTGAAAAATGTATTTTCGATTTTATAATATATGAAAGTTTACATACTATGTCAAGTGAAAACGCACCTCTTCTACAATTTTATCACTTAAAAAAAAAAAAAAAAAAAAAAAGTATGTATATATATTATATATATATATATTTAATGTTTACACCAAAGATAGAAAAGGTCAATTTTACATTTTTTTTTCCCCCTGAGCATTTTTATGAGGATTAATTTATATTATTAATTTTATTGAAAATTTTTCCTCTAATTTTTCTAGCTAGGAGAAAAAAAAGCCAAAATAAATATTTATTTCAAAATAAAAGAAAGGAACATTATTTATTTACAAATTTCCCCCTTACATATTATAGGTCGAGTTGCTAAATAAGTTTATTTGCTTTTTAAATAAATAAATAAATAAATAAGTAAAATAAATGACAATAATTTTTAAATTTTCCATTTAGCAAGCGATACAAACATGAATTAAAAAATAACTTATGAAAATTTGCTGCTGTTCCGGTTCTTTCACCTAATTTTGTATGACAGTACGTTCACGTTCAATTTAAGAATTTTCTTTAATTATTCTTATTAAAAAAATTCTATATATATAAGAAGAAAGTATTGGATTCATGAAAATTTTCGAATTCCAGTTTTCAGTGGATTTACACGTTTGAGATGTCCTGAACACAAATTGACTATTTTTAGAAAATGTCTGCCTGCGTGACTGCCTGTGTGTATCACAAATTTTGTGGACGTTATATCTCATGAACCAATAAACGAAATTTAACGAAACTTGGTATTTAGTTGGACTTTGACCTAAATTATTGCTGATTAGAATTAGAGGTCAATCGTCCAACAAGTGGCGCTGTAATTCCATGTTTTCGAAATTTTTAACATTGCATTATAGGACAAAATTTCGTATAAATGTATATAATGAGAGTTATTTTTAATGCGTGATTGTAATATCAATATGAATTTTTGATAACAATAGTAGTGAACTAGGGAAAAAAGAAAAGTTATTGATTTTTTTTTTTTTTTTTTTAAAGGAAAAAAAATCTCATTTCTTCTGATATTGGCAAAAAATTGACTTTCTTTCGGCATTTAGAGTTTTAATTTTGTGAGATAGAAATCGTCTGCATTCATCATGGGAAATAATTTCCTAAATAATAATTTAATAAATAATTTGTACTGCCTAAATTTGTGTAAAATTATATAGAAGAAAATCTTGTGGTGGCCACAACATACTAGTTATATACTGTAATTGAAGAAGTATACTAATTATTGAAATATAAATAGTAAATTTATTTCTAATAATCAATAATTGAAAGTTCTTCAATTTAATTTAATTATTTTTTAAAAACTTAAAAAAAAAAAAAAAAAAGAACCATCTGAAAGTTTTGATGAATTTTTAGGGTTTTATTTTTGGTTGAAAAAAAAAAAAAAAAAAAAAAAAAAAAAATCGTGGCTCAAAAAAAGAAAAAGCTTTTTTCGTAACAATTTACTGTGTTATACATATTGATGATACCTTGCAACCGATTTAAATGATAAAATTTTCTGTTTTGCATAACTGATTTTACGAAATAAAAAATGTTGGAAAATCCTTTACTTCTACGATGTAAAAACAGCTGATTTACTATATATGTAATATAAAGATAAAAAGGGGGGAAAAGGGGAGGGATAATCAAAGATACAATTAATGAACACACACATGCATTTCTAGGCATAAAGGATTTCTTTATCAAAACAAAATTACACAGAATTATCTTTTTGATATTTCAATATCAAACACAATAAATATCATACCGTAATGATCACAGCATCTTCTTATAGTTGAAGAATGAAGAAAGCATAGCGTCGTAAACAATAATACGCATTTTGCACAACACTGTATATATTACACAAGTGCGGTGTTTGATATGTAAATGCTTATATTCGAAAAAATAAAATAAAAACATTAAATTACACTAAATAGTTTTTTTTTTTTTTTTTTTTTTGTATTAGGCTAAAATGTGTTTTAATTATTTTATATTGAAGTACTTTTATAGATTATATGATTGATATTTGGTAATGACAATTTAAAAAATACCGAAATGTTTATTACAAAGATTATCTTAAAGTTAATTGGCTTACAAAAAAAAAAAAAAAAAAAAAAAAAAAACTTTTTTTTTTTAGTTTATCTGCGATTTCTGTAATGAAATTCAAATCATTTCTGCGTTAATTTAGTTTGCTAATTTTTACATTTGCTTTAACTAAATTTATTATGTTATTGAATTTTCTCTGCTGAAGAATCTCCAGGGAAAATAGTGTGTGCAATAACAGCCCCTTTCCACATCAAAGAAAAAGTTCAGGTACCTTATAACCTACAGTCTATAATTATTTAAAATGCGATTTATGGTGTTGTATTATGTTTTATAAAACAAAACTAAATAAGAAAAAACATTAAGGCTTACTAGAATATATTTTCTATTGAAAATGATATGTGTAGTATCTATATACAAAATTACACATAAAATCGTACCCGAGGTGTAAACTTGAAATCACATTCTTTTTCGTATTGAAAGTGTTTGAAAAATAAAGCGCAACACATGTTTTTTTCTTTTAATTTTCATTAAAAAAGGACTCTTGTGATGTATATTACAAACTTCATTTAAGCTGTTATTACTTTACATATCCTGTTTGATATTTTTTTTTCAACATGTTACACACTTAAAAAACAATATAAATGATGTTTAAATATATAATTTAGTGTACATGAATTCCCTGTTATTAGTGATGATCACATTGAAATATTTTTTTAATTAATAAATGATGGCCACATTAAAATGAAAGAAGATGAAATAATTTCATTGCAAACATAATTATAATTTATTACAACAAAACATTTGTACTCACACACATAAAAAATATTATTATGAAAAAATGCAATAATTTTTGTAATTTAATAAATAAATAAATAAATAAATAAATAAATAATTTAGAATATAATAGTACAACTACCGTTTTATAATTAAAATAATCCTGGAGTCTTCTATCTTCTAAAAATATCTTCTTTGAATGCATTGTTAAGGGGGATTTGGCACCTTTGATTTGGCACCACTGAAGATTTCATATAAAAGCTTATATTTGCATTTAATATTTATAAATTGAACTATGTTTGGTTTCTTCAATAAAATATATTATCAGGCAACGATTCTTAGGGTTTCTGATATATTTTCTAACAGATTTGGAATCTATAAATGGAATTTTTCCGTTTGCATTTTTAGTTCCCCATCATACTATAGGTATGGGGAACTTAGGTAATCGTGAAAATTTTCGACCTCGGTTTTTTGACTTTTTTACACGTTTTCAGGTATGAGGAATTCGAAAATGACAAAATTTGCATGGTGTCCGTCTGTAGGGTGTCTGTAGTTTGTTAGTCCGTTAGTGTGTTAGTCCGTTATTATGTTAGCCTGTATACACGATATCTCAAGAATAAATAGTCGCAGAGAAGTCAGATTAGTTTTAAAATATTTCTTTGGACACTGGAAATAACCCTATTCATTTGCAACATTCGATTTAAAAAACTTCGTAAATTATTAGAAATGTACTATTTTCTTAACATGGGAGAATAGGACAAAATTTCACTTAAACGTGCATTAAATGGAAAATTTGCACTGTAAAAATGTCAGATCAGTTTTTTAAATATAACTTTTGATGCCGGAATGAACATCATTAAATATAAACATCCTACTTTGAAAATTTCGCAAGTTATTGGAAATTTACGAATTTCTTAACATGGTAGAATAGGTCAAAATTTCACATAAACGGCAATCTTGAGGGATATTTTAATTGTAAAGATGTCAGACCATTTTTAAAATATTAATTAGGATAATGGCATGAATATCATAGACTATCAATTTTCCAATTTAAAAAATTCGTAAGTTATTTGAAATTTACGATTTACTTATCGTGGCAGAATAGGACAAAATTGAGTATAAACGTCCATTTTGAGGATCATAAATACATCAAACAACTTCAAAATAACATTTATGATGCTTGTTTGAACATGATTGACTACAAATATTCTAATAGGAAAATTTCGTAAGTTATTCATAATTTAAGATTTTATAAACATACCAAAATTTAAAATTTTCCATATAAACAGGAATTTTGAGGATTGTTGCATGGGAAATAGTAGCATGAAAACTGATCTACGAAATTGACCCTAAAACAATAAATTAATAGATTAGAATAAGGTAAATATATCGAAGTCAACGGTAGATAGCCTATTAGGTGGGGATTTCATCCGATCACTGTGTCAAGCGTTTGTCAAATTCATTTCTCTTAACATGATTATAATATGTCTCACACTAGAAATTTATGAGAATATATATATGATGGGGAACAGAGCAGAGTCCATCTATGCCAACTAGTTTCATGAATATTTGATCTTCAAAATGCTAAAACTCCTACAAATATTTAACGAAAAACTTAATATTTTTTTGAATGAGTAACAGAACTATATAACCTACTTAAAAGACTTTGTGAGGGATTTATCTATTTGATTTCGAGAAGAAAAAAAATTAAAAAGTACATGTTTATGTAAACATTTCCAAGAAATCTGATTTTTGTTATTTTTAATATTTTTTTTTCTTTTAAAGATATTGCAAAATCCATCCCTAATTCTTTTAAGCAGATTCTACTAAAAATAAAATAAATAAATGTATATTAAGTCTTTCCTTAAATATTTGTAGGAGTTTTACCACGTTGAAGATCATGAATTCGTGGAAAAATGCAAGGTGAGAAAAGGCAATTTGAAGATTTCATATCTGTAAAGAATGCGTAAAAAAACCTTAAGAATTATTGCCTGAATATATATTTTATTGAAAATAACTTAATACAGTTCAATTTATAAATATTAAATGGATATTTAAACTTTTATATGAAACCGTCAGTGGAGCCTTGATAAATGTGCCAAGTCCGCTTAATACACACATTTGGGAATTTTTACTTTTTTGAGAAAATAAATTAGTTTAATTTTGATTTCCTTTAAACGATTTAAAATTACATTTATTGAGAAAAATAATACAGTGAAACTTGACTAATTCGAACTTGTTTAATTCAACATTCTGGCTAATTCGAGTTTTTTACTCGTTCCCTTGAATTTTGTATTAAAATAATGTTAAAAAAATCATGGATAATTCGAATTCTATTTTGGATAATTCGAATTTTTCATACGATTACCTTTAAAATATTACAGTAAAATTTGTTCCCGAGATTTTTCTCAGCTAAAGTGCATTATGTTTTTTAACAGTATTTCAAAAGAAGGATAGGGAAATTTCCTACCGGCACTGTATAAAATATGTCCTATTTGCTGCCAGAAATTCTCTGTAATTTGAGAAAGTACGTTCTGACAGCGTAACTTTTTCGTAAATTACTCGTATTTTCTCAAATTACAGAGAATTTCTGGCAGTAAATAGGACATAATTTTTATAGTGTAGGACATCAGAAGATATGGTCCATATACATGAACTTCGAGGGTTTTTTTTTAAATTGAAAGTCATGTCTAATGTAGAAGATTCAGTTTTTATATCAATTGATTTGTTGAAGTCATATGCTATGACGCAAAGATTGTACTTAAAGAAGCAATCAAAAATATCTGACTATTTAAAAAAAGTGTTGAATAATTAAGATCATAAAAAAAAATACTGATTTAATGGGAGGGGGTTAATGATGCAGTATTCTTACATATACAGTTTATGTGTTAAATCTTTGATCATAGAGTTTTATATTTTTAATTCATCTCTTCTTTTTGACAAAATAGTATATGTAATTCGAATTTTTGGATATTTCGAATTTTTCTCTGGTCCCTTGAACTTCGAATTATCCAAGTTCTACTGTATATTGTTGATTATGCAATTGATCACTGATGTGTCAAATTAATTTTGAGATTTAATTTATGTGTTAAATCTATAAAATTTTAAATTTTAATTAAATCTCTTAAATTAAATCTCGTAATTTAATAAAGAAGTTTACAGGTTAGATTTTATTTAGATTGCTTCGAAAATTAGTTTTAATTGCTATTTATCACCACACCTTTGAAGCATTTTTAACAATACAATTTATTTGAAAAAAATATTTCATATTAAGGAAATCCAAAGTTCTACTATAAAAATGAACGAAATGTTTTGGTGTTGGATGGTACATAATTAGAAGATAATTTGCAGTTAAATTCATTTCACAACTAAGGTAAGCTTAAATTATGCAGGGAATTTATTTAATAGATCAATTGAATTTAAATCTCAGTTTGAATACATCTGAAATTAATATAGAGTGATATTATCCTATCCTATCACAAAATGGTTATTTATGACAAATAAAATTCGTACGTATTAGGATTTTTTAAAATTTAATCCTCAAAATCGGATCTCAAAATCAAACATTAAAATCTCCGATTTTTAATAAATGTTTAGTTAAATAAATAAATAAAATAAAATAAAATAAAGAAAGAAAAGAAAAGAATGAAAAAGAAAAAAGTACAGAATATACATAGCGTCAAGTGATATCTGCTAATTGTAATAAATATCATATACAACAAACATTATTACATAATATATATAGATATATAGATATATTTATTTATTCTCAACATTTGAAATAGACTCTATGCTTTCTTCAAGTTTATTTTTCCCATTTTTGTGTGGTTTGTAGTTCTTTTTTTTTTTTTTTTTTTTTTTTTACTTCATTCTTAAATTTAAGTAGTACAAACGTATAGCATTCAAAATAATTCATCACATAGGATAATAAAAAACTACTCTTTTAAAGAATTAAATATAATAAAATAAATTGATTGAACACAATTTTTAATTAAATACTTAAAACTGGATGATTGTTTTTTCATATTTAACTAATCATAATTCAACAGCTATCTTTTTGTCTTTTATTTCGGATTTTGAAATTTAAAAAATATTCTTTTCAAAAGCAAATTGATTGAAATTGTGAGACTGATCATCAAATTGTGTGTTTTTAAGATAAATGCCCCAAATAAAATATTGTTTCTTCGTGTTGCTTTGAAAAATATTACATAAATAAATAATTATATAAAAGCCAAATTTTTCGGATAAATTTGTTTTATTATTAATAAGGATATATGCCATAATTAAACTGATTGTGCTTACAAGGTTCTGTGATGCGATATAATTGCAAGAAGGACACCAAAGTGTGTAGAAAGATTAAAGAAGACAAGGACGAAATGTTTCGGGGGGGGGGGGGAGTCCAATAGTCACCATTATTAGGGGAATATGTGGGTGGCGCTGTGTAACAGAATAAAAAAATTTCTTTTTAAATGAAAAAATGGGGACAAATTAGCG
Source organism: Salticus scenicus (assembly GCA_963930645.1). Taxonomy (NCBI): domain Eukaryota; kingdom Metazoa; phylum Arthropoda; class Arachnida; order Araneae; family Salticidae; genus Salticus; species Salticus scenicus. The sequence goes on from OZ005648.1 coordinate 296,965,195, forward strand.
CGGTGTCTCCAATTTCAAAATAAGTAAAAGGACACAAAAGAAAAAAAGTGCACAATCATCCCTTTTAAATTATAAAATGCGATAAAAGCTTTACTTAGAAAAGCAGCGCCACATATTACCCTAGAGGTAAATTTTGGAAACTTTTTTTTCGTCCCTCATCTTGTTTAATCTTTATACAAAATTTGGCAATATTCTTACAGTTCGATCGCACCACAGAGCAGCACAGTCAATTTAATTATCGCCACCCTGTATATTTATATATATCTGTGATAATATTTATATAAATTCTGTTAACACGTTGTGCGCCGCGCAAATTCTTAAAATCCATTAAAATTCCATAATGATTCCTACTGTAATAAATAAAAATTAAGCAAAATTTTAATAAATTTTCAATCATTAAATGTAATATTTTTAGTTTTATATCCTATTTTATATCTGCACCGATGGTTGACGCGGCTTTATGTCATATTTGACACTGTCAGTCACCGATGGCTGACAGGGCGCTCAACGTTTTAATCTTTTTATTGGTACTGCTTTTACTTTCGGGGTAAAACTTTCACTGAAATGTTTGAAGCATAACATGTTCTGCACACTCCTAAAGTTTCAAGATGATTCCTTCAGTATTTAGAGATATGTAACAAAATATCTAGAATCTAGAATGGCTGACATGGTGCTCAACGTGTTAATGACTTCTTTAAAGTGCTTTTAACAGCGTAAAACATTTGTCAGAGGAAGAATTAATAACAACAATTACAATTAATTTAATTAAATAACTATGAAAACGTTACAGTTAATGGAGTTTAAGATTTAAATACTATTTCAAAAATTTTACAATGGTAAGATGGCACGCCCTATTGTTATATTTCTGTATTATACTTTTTTTTAAAAATGATATTCCAAGATTAAATAAGTCTATTTTTAAACAGTGTTACTAAACAACAAGGGTTATAGTGTAATCTCTGTATAATATAATTTTAATCAAATTTTATTTTAAATAATTGTTTCAGGAGTAGTTTTGTTTTAGCATTTTTTTTTTTTTTATTTTTAATAATACAATCAACTAAACAAATGATAGGTTAAATTTGAAAAATAAGGGAATTTGAAATAAAATAAACTCTTTTAATATATACACATATATATATATATATATATATATATATATATTTGGAAGTTAAAGTTTGATCTTATGATAATACAGAAATTCATGTCGATTTTATATTAAAGAAATTAATATAACAAAGTAAAATAACGATTGATTTTAAACGAATTCTTATGATAATTCTAATTTAAACAAATAAAATAAGTTGGTATAATTTACATTAAAAATATTTTTAAAGTTTTAGATTATCTCATAAAGCTCATTGTTTAATATGTTTTTAATAGCTTTTTATAATTAACACCGACGTGTGACAACAGTGCAATTACTCAATTGCTGGTTCCAACTCTTAAAAAATATTTTTTATGTACTTTAGTAATATTTTTTTAACCGAAAGCATTTCTACCCTCATATGTTTGCCTCCATTGCTTCATCGAAGAGAACTAAAAACCACACCAAAAATACAACGAAAAAAATTCAATGGTCACTTCTTCTGAGAATTGAACCGGGTTCATTAATTTCTATTACACTCTGATTTGATGCACTTTTATGTAAGGTTCCCAAGCCCTGCGCCTGTTCATAACCAACTCCCGAGTTGTAAAAGTCAGTTCTTGCGCAAGAATCTGACCCTGTATAAGGCATTATCGTCGGAGCCAGTTTTTTTGTCGTCTGTCCGTCCACTGTACTGTCTAGTGGTTGCTGGCACTTAGTTGTCGGATACTCTATTGCACATAAGTCCTTATTTTTGTATTGCTTCTCCCCGTAGGTATAATGTTCTGTGCCATTATTTACGCCAGAATAATCGGTGGACGCGGCATAGTTACAATGGCTATTCATCATACAAGAATTTCTATTAGGTGATGCACCAAGACAGTCTGTGGATTCACACTTGGTGGGAACATTACAGTTGGGCAAAACTCCTGCGTACATGGGCCTAGTATCACAACACAATTCTTCAGCAGGATTTTTCCTTACACTAGTTCTGTCGTGGCTATATTCTGGATAGGTCACTGAACAACTACTGTATCCAGTTTTCATTTTAGCACAGTCTCCGTCTTCTTTCGAACCACTGTCCATGCAATAGTCTGATTGATATCTTCGGATGAGAGGTGGACTGTTCGAGGTTGCAGTCCTAGCCAAGGACCAGATTTTTGGTCTAGATCCAGGACCAAAAGTTTGAGCAGCATCACAAAACACCCCAGTATCTTTTTGTTCCCCTTTGTTATGTTCAAATCGTTGCTGAGGTGGATCGCCATAACATGGCACCTGCAGAGTTCGAGCTGGACTCGGAGATTCAGATGCACCTGAGTCCTCAGAAGATTGAGTTCTGTACGAACAGTTTAGACCATATGAGACGCAGCTTTTGACGGGATGGTTGATAGTCTTTGAATCTAGAGACGGATCTTCAAATTCTGAAAATGTATGTTTGTTGCTAATGTATCCTTCTGACTCCTGTTTCAGATAATCTAGAAAGAAAAATGTACAATATTAAAAAATATCTCATCAAAATGTAAAATCTTTTTTAAAAAGTTCAGTTGATTAGTTAACAAAAGCAACACTTTCCTACTACTTTTCTTTCAAATTTTAGATTTGTAAATAGCGAAACATTAAAAAGTAGTGAGAAAACGCATTACTTATTAATCATGGGAAAATGCACGTTAGTGTGAATTAGATATTCACATGCAGACTTGTTTATAAAACACAATATTCATTTGTGGAAAAAAAAAAAAAAAAAAAAAAAAGAAAGAAAATCGCAGGTGTTCATTCATTTTTTGCGTACACGAAAACAATTTAAAATGTAAATGATATATATCAGGCCTGTTCAACCCGAGAAACTTGGCGGGCTGCATTGAAAATTTATTTTATTAAGGCTGGCCGCACTGGAAATTTATTTTATTTAGGCGGGCTGCTCTGAATGTACGTATGTATGTGTTTATATATGTTTGTCAGTGTATGAATCATGTGTGCATGTACTTTTTTTCTGGAGAAGAGAGGGTGAAGATTTAGAGCAAAATACTAATATTAAAAAAATATTGATATTAAATTTTCATATATAAACCGACAAAAATTTATAATTGTATATTAATAACCGTAATAAAAAGAATGAATAATAGATTTAATAATATTTTCTTACAAAAATGTGTTGTTTTTTTTATTTAGAAACCGTTTACAGGTATTTTTACTTCAAAAATTCAGAAAGGATTTATTAATTTAAGCAAAGTTCTGAAACAATAAATATCGTTAATTTACTCACGGGCCGCAAAATGCTGCACGGCGGGCCACATGCGGCCCGGAGGCCGGGGGCTGGCCACCCCTGTTATATATAATTAATTTGTCAGATCAGGATAAAATTTTAACTCACTTCTCAACGAAAAGATATATCAGATGTTGAAAAGGAAATTGATAAAAAGACTACGGCTGTTAACATAATCATATTAAGAAACTTCAGTTTTTATGAAAAAATTCGTGCTATTATTATTATTTTTTTAATGACTTAATTTAATTTAATTTAATTTATTAATTTTGATGTTAGCATTGGTATTGTTTCTTGCATTTTTTAGCTGCAAAATGAGATATAAAATATTTAAATAATAAAATTTTGAAAAAACGAGTGCTAATTTAATGATTGTGAATTTTCTTAATGTGAAATAGTAATGAGAAAAAATACATTAGGTGATGAGTAATTCTATAAACAAATTTCCTCATAGAGTTACATGGAATTTGATGATCGGACATGAGGAAACTGTAAGAGGGAAAGAGGAACCTTAAGTAACAAAATATTGCAAATTTAAAATTTGTTCCTAATGTACAGCATGCTGAAGATGTACCAACTAATTTCTGCATCAGTTTTAATGAATAAATATAAATTTTAATGAATATAATTATTTTTACGAATGATGTCGAAAATTCGTTTTGTGCTAAGTTAATAATATGCCTGCCAACCTACTAAATAATATCCCGGAAGATTGTCGGTAAACCCCCCCCCCCTCTTTTTTTTTTAACACTAGTCTTTTTTTTTTTTTTTTTGAGTATTTTTCTTCTTATTTAATCGCAATTACATTTGAAGGAAATTTCTCTAAAAATAAAGTGGTGTGAAAAAAGGGGAGGGTTCTAAAAACCTTCCGGATATTAATTATTAAGTTGGCATGGCAGGTATGTAATAATACACTACAAATTCTAAATTTTGATTATTTCATTGAAAACATGAGCCTTTAAAAAGAAAAAAATATTTTTCTGCTTTTACCATAATAAAAAACAATATTTAAAAGCTTTTTCGTATTTTCTATATATTTTCTATATAAAATTTTTGTATTGTGCGACTATAAAATAAATAAGAAATAAAGCGTAAAGTGCAGCTTTTTGACTACAATGACAATTTTTTTTATTTTATTTACTTATAACAAATATCTATTTCATGATACATATTTTATAAACGCAAATTATGGAAACATGATATGGGCTGGAAACAAAAATTGCAGTTAAATTATATTTGTCTTCTAAATATTATTCTTATATATTATTTTAATTGTAATTTTTATTTCCTCTTTTTTTTTTTTTTTTTTTGATGAGATGAAAAAATTCCTTTTTTCGTACAATGTTTTAGTTTTTAATTTCTAAAATTTCAAATCCCAGTTATTTAATCAGTTTTCTGAATTTTTATTGGTTTAGAAAAAGTATATATGTTTATGTATGTTTATATTCCTTCAAAATGTTTTACGTTCTCCACATGTCATAAAAGAAATATTTAATATGACAGCTAAAAGTTAAAATATAACCTTGCACATTTTTTTCTCAAATTGTACAAAAAAATATTCAGCAAAAAATGAAATAAACATTGATTAATTCATACTTGCCAACCATCTCATTTATAACCGTACAATTGTTAACGCCCTCTGAAAAAACGCCCCTTTTCTGACACCACTATATTTTTAGAGTAATTCTCTTTAAATGTTTTTACGATTAAATAAGATTAAAATTACTCTAAAAAATTATTGGTGTGAAAAAAAGGCGGGTACTATAAACTGTACGGTTCATAATGAGATGGTTGGCAAGTATGTTAATTACGCTTATTTATTTTAGGGAAAATGAAATAACATTTTTTTTTTTTTCAAATATGTGGTAATTTGCATAGTAAAATTCTCAAACAGTTAAGGTCGAAGAACAAGTGCGTATAGAACATTTATATCTAGATTCTCATGTATCATTAAACAGGTTACATCTGTTTCCGATTCAAGAAGTTAAGTGCATGTTGGTTTAGCACAAGTTCGTCCTTATTTCAAGCAAGATTGATGGAACTTAAAAAATCATAATTGTGTGCTTGAGAGAAAAGATTATAAACGATCGGTTCCAGTGATCATCGCTCAGTACGAAATCAGAGGAGGAAAAAAAAAAAAAAAAAAAAAAAAAAAAACTCATCTGATCTTTAGATAAGAGAGATCGGAAAATACTGTTTAAGTGGGAAGTGCAAATACGAGAAACAAGACACACAGTCTCATCAGTGGTGGAAAACGAGAGTCACGATTTAGAAATTATCCAATTCAGATTGATAAAGAGAGGGATGGGGTTGTTCTCACATTTAAGAGAGTTGGTCTCACGATTTTTCATTTAAGAAACAGTCAATGTCTATCTGCATGCGGAGGTTACAGTATATATTCTATTCGAGAATGTATTAACCACTGTAAGGTATTTTTAACTGAAACAAAAGAAAATTATTATTATTATTATTATTAAATAATCAATACAATCATGCATGCATGTTTATATGCAATTCATTGTTCTTTAGTCTGCGATTAAAAAGTAAAATAAGTAAAAATAATAAAGTAAAAAAAGAGAGAAAACCGAAGCCTATTTTTGTTTTCTATGTAATAGATATAAAATTCTGCATAAAGAAGAATTTAATTTAGTACGATAGGACTTTTTTTTTTTTAGTCTGTTCTTCCATGTATAGGCATGCGGTAACTGTGGTGCGTTTCTTAGAAACGGTTACTATGATAATTTCTTAAATTGTGTTTTGCAGGTTTTATCTCAACTTTAATTATATATATATATACACATATATTTATTTATTAAATTTGTTGCCAAAGGGAAAATCATTCTCATATATTCAAGGTAAAACATGGAAATGGTGAAGCGAAATGTATGATTGAAAGCAATAGTACTGTCGTGCCAAAAATTTGTTACATGTTCATTTGTTTCTCTACCTAAAAAGAAATGTATTCATTATTCACGTGTAAATAAATATGTTTTCTTTTTTGTCAGTAAAAACAAAAACAAAAAACGCGACATATATATATAAATATATTTTTTTTTTCATTAATATTTCCCCCCTATTTTAGTAATTTTTAAGCTATAATAGAGATTTTGTTTTATATATTTTGAACCTATTATCCTATTGAATTAAGAAATACGGCAGTAGTTATATTTTGTTCTGATTAATAAGTGTATCAATTTTCGTAACGATCGGCTGAACGGTGTAACTTTGTATTGCAAACTAAAACCCGACATATTTTAGGTGTAACACAGAAAATGATGACGGTTACTAGGAGCACAATCCCCAAAGTTCTTGAGTCCAAGTCGGAAGAGTAGATTGAATTAGTAAAATTTGTTAATTCTTTAGGTAAATTTATTTAATGTTTTCTTATGAACTGAAATTTATTAAAGCACGTTTTACTAATTTCTGTAATGAAAATTTGCTAATGTTTAGATAAAATGTTGAAATCTGAGCCTGAGTTAAGCACGCGTGTGTCTACATTAATAAATTACGTTACAATAATGCTAAATGGAGAATACAAAGCGCAGATTGATGCGTTTCAACGTAAAGAACGGAGTGTGAATACGAAGGTTACGCTTTCTGGAAAGAGATTATGTTGTACAGCTTAGTTAATCTTATTTGAAATTCTTGAAAGATTTATTTTATAGTTGTTGCTTACTGTAAAGTATAATAAGCAACAAAATTGTTGTATTATTACTTTTTAAATTTAAATTCTAATTACTTATTAAATATTTTTTATTTGAATTTTAAACTTTTGAAGGGCGGTGATATTTATACCATCCAAATTTTATTTCCGACTGCAAAGATTCGTTCCCGTCTTTTTCAACAAAATTAGGTTTTTGAAACTTAGCCAAAGCGTGTTCAAGTTAAACGGCGCAACATTATGCTAAAAAATGTTCACCATAGCAGCACCAGTTGCCTGCAGAGGTCGGACGACAGTAAAGCAACCAGCGGCAACAGATTAAACGTTAGAGGTCTGCACGGGCCTAAATTTACAGGCCCGGCCCGTTGGAAAGGTTTGCTTACCCGGCCCGGCCCGGACAAAAAACGATAAAATCAGGTCCGACCCGGCCCGGCCCGATTCAAAAATACATAAAATTACAAAAAAATAAAAAAGCCTTTCTACGAAAAAGATTTTTAGTATGTGTTTTGCAGAGGTTTTATATAGCTAAGCATTAGAATGTTCTTTAACAAAACTGCTGAATGTTTACAAGATATTTATATATAAACAGTATTTCATTATTATAGACAAGGCACAAAGACAAACAGAAAGTCAAATCGAAAATATTAGCATTCATCAAATAATACAGGAAGGTATTTAAAACGGTTAATACTACTAAAAATCCACTTTCCTCTTATATACCGTAATGTATCCGAATCTTTCATGTGATCCAGTAAACAAAAATTTACCGGTAAACAAAAAAGAGCGAATTGAAAAATTCGGCCCGAACCCGACCCCCCGGCCCGTGCTTACCTCTATAAACGTTAACAAAAAAAAAAAAAAAAAAAAAAAAAAAAACAGGGTGGCCATAATTAAACTTGGCCTATTCAGAGCTCTCTGTAGCTGTAACCAGTGTTACCAGATCTGGATGATTTTTTATTCAGTAATCACCAATAATTTTGAGAAGTGATATTTGATATACATAATAGACTATCAATCTTTGAAGTGATTAAGAAAACGTTACAACTAAAAATTATTGGTGATTACTGAATAAAAAATCCGCCATATCTGGCAACACTGGCTGAAACTAAAAGGCGGATTGATTCTAAAAATTTGTAAAAAGACAATTAAAAGGATGCGCTCAAAGATTCTGCAAATAAATAAATAAATAAATAAATAAAAAATCTGCTAAGAGGGGGGGGGGGGATACATCAAAATACAAACAAACTACAAATTTCAATACAAACATCTTTATTTATTATTACAGACATTTTTGTTATTTTTTTAGTGACTGCTTAGCGGTGTAAAGCATACTGTTCAACGTGGGTCCCACCATTAATATGTAAAATCTGCAGTCGGTGAACGGTGTGTTGAACAGCTGACCGCAGTTGGTCGCTAGTGATCTGCCGCACATGCAACGTTTTACGGTCTTTCAAGTTAGCCAAAGTTACAATATTTCCATGATAAATCGAACTCTTTAAATGGTCCCATAACCAAAAATCACACGGATTAAGATCCGGAGAACGGGCCGACTAAAGAATGGAAGATGAACGGCTAATCACTCTGTCATCTGTAAAATTTTGACTCAAAAACCTTTGAAAAATGTAAGAATAGCAATTTTAAATGTCGTAAGGTTTAGAAAATCCTAAAATAAACAGTTATTTATTGCATATCATTTCGAGCATTTTGACTGTAATGTGTCCCCTAGAGGAAATTTTTAAAATTTAATTTTAGTTTTTTTTTTTTTTTTTTTTTTTTTTTTTTTTAAGGACTGCGGACTATTAGTCTCAATTTGCGGATTTTTTTTAGGACTGAGGACTACAGTCTCAATCTGCGGATTTTTACGATACCAGTTTTACAATAGCTGGACATTTATCGAAATCGAAAATTTATAGAAAATAAAATTGAATAATTTAAAAGCGATGTTATAATAATAATAATAATAAAAAGAGTCTAATACCTCTCCGTTCTAAACTAAATTCTGCTTTAGCCAGAATTTCATCAAAATCTTTTTTTTTTTTTTTTTCTTGAAAGAAAAAGAAAATTAATAATAATCAGTATCGAAATAAACACTATCGAAAAATTTTTTTTTAATAATTTTGAATTAGGAAATAAAAAGTGCGCGTGCAAAATGAAATAAAAATAAGTAAAAAAATGAATTTAATGATTTAATTTTTGTATAAAACATGATCGCGTGCTATCTTAAAAAGTAGGTGTAAAATTTAAAGTTTATGTGGTGCGTGTGGCATCTATAAAAATTGCTTTAAGAAATAGAATAGAATAAAGAAAGCAACGATGTTGGTTGCATTTTGTTATATAGTTTGAATTTTTGAATTTTATAGAAGTAATATCTACCGTAAGAATTTTTTTTTTCTTTTCTTATGAGGCAGCTTTTTTCTTTTTTTATCAATTTATAATTTTTTTTTTAGAATCATTGAGCGCATCTTTTGAAATGTCTACATAGAAATTTTAGACTCAATCCGCATTTTAGTTACAGCGATAGAGTGCTCTGAATAGGCCAACTTCAATTATGGCCACCATGTACAGTCAAATTTAACATTTACACTGCGGGATAGGTTAGAGAAACCGTTTAAAACCAAAAATGCTTTCTTAGGAAAATTACTAATAGTGTAATCATTTTCTCTAAAATATTTCCGGTATGAAATAAATATTATTATAAGATACTCTTGCCGCCCCAAATCTGTAACAGTCAGCCGGACACATCCCCCATAGAAGTTACATTGCTTATTTTATAAATGCTTTAAACATAACAATTTTTTTTTTTTTTTTTTTTTTTTTTTCTAATTTTGATTGTATATTCTGGTTTTCAGTCTTTATAAAATGAGCATAATTACCTCGCCCTTCAAAGGATCAAACGATTATTAAAAAGACGTTAATTATATTTAAATTAAAGAAATATATGAATAAATAATAATCCATTAAATAAATAAAATTAAATTTTCACATTATTTTTTAATTTCTTTTATCAAATTACCTACAGAGGTCGTAGTGCTTCTACTTTTTTACGATTGTATCTTTTAATGTCCCCACAATTTCAAAATAAATAAATAAATAAAATAACTTTCAATGCTTTAGTAGCACTAAAACCTTCAAAAAATTTTCTTTTTGCAAATTTTAGTGACACTAAAATAAAACGATAATAAAAAATGTAGGAGTACTTCGACCTCTGCACCTATAAAAAGAATCAATTATCATAGCAATTTTTTATTTTATTTATTTTTTTTTTTTTTTAGGAACATATATTGATGTTGATTATGAAAAAAAAAAAAAAAAAGAGTGATATTAAGAAACTTCTGGCAATGTAATTTTTATTTTTTTTCTTCAAATCGACAAAATAAAACAAGGCTGTTAAAACAGCTATGTTCCATAAATTTTTGCTTATCCATATCGTAAAATGTTTCAAAACAACAGAAAAAAATAAAAAAAAAGAAGAGGGGAGGGGTGTACTTTTCACTAAACATACTCTACATCTTATACCTTTATGGAGAGAAAAATTGTTTCAAGCAACAATTATCGAGTATTTATATTATAACATGTAGAACACGAATTACATACAGTTATCTATGACAAATTGTTGTAAAAACAACTAATAATTTGAACACAGTGTTCCAAGAACCTTTCGGCCACTCCTTCTTCATTATCAAAATCCAGTTTTGCAAATGAATATTTGTCATTTATAACTCGCCGATGAGTGAAAAAAAAAAAAATAATAATAATAAAAGCCAGATTACAGTTTTTATTCTTCAGTGTTTTCATGGCAGACCAGATGAAAATGGCACCGTTTAACATAAGTTACCCAACCTCTAGAAAAAAAACGCAGCAACAGATATTTCATCGCTTGAGTGTTTTGCCAGTCACTTTTTGCTTGATGTTGGTTTACCATGCGACAGTTTAATCTGTCGCTGTCCCGCGACATCAACGTTTGCGCAATTATTAACTTTATCTGTCGCAACATATTATTTGCTGCATATCGACGAAGTGTTATATAAGGCTGTCATCCTACCGCTAATAAGTAGCTGCCAGGGAGAGATAGATTTTTCGAGGCATTGATAAAAGTGGTACCTCGTAAGTAACCTGGTCATGCATGTCCTATCAATCGATTTACTTCTCAAATTACGTATTTAAGAAGAGTCCAAATTAACGTGTCAATTATGCAATGACAGCCGCTTAGGGAATCAGGTGAAAATATAGGTACTGATGAAAAATTCACTGTGACAGCTAATAAGTGCACACATTTTTTTCTCTTTAATATGCATAATGCTTATAAAATAAGGATTTGAAACTTTTTTTTTTTTTTTTTTATGAAGAAAGATAAAGTTGATAAAGGTACGTGTACCGCTGTTCATAAAATTAACAATTAATTTCAAAATGTGTTTTAGGGGAAAAAGAAGTAAAGGAAACAGAAAAAATTATCTACAATAAAATTAAAAATTAATCTCAAAATGTGTTTTAGGAAAAAAAAAAAAAAAAAAAAAAAGATGCTGATTAACCTTTTGCGGCGCACTGTCCTCACTGAGAGGATGCAAACATTAAATTCCAACTGCAAAAACTCATCCCGGAAATCTTTCTAGCAAATTTTTACTTTTGCAACATAGCAGAAAAGGTCGTCAGTTTCTTTTATTTTAATTTTGCTCATGAATTCCGGTGGCAGTATAATTTAAATGAACCCAATTACCTTGCGCTGCAAAAGGTTAAATACGAATGTTGCATTAATTGAACTGTTGTTATTTATTATTAGATGAAACTTGCGTAAATATGAGCTAAGATCCCCCTTAAAAAGATCCCCACGGAGGGCACTCTCCTTCAGGCCTAGAATCATAGAGTAGTCAACCGGCCTTGTTGTTAAGCTCTTAAATCCTGTTTGAGGTACTGTAGAATGATATTATTTTAAAAGTATGATATCGATTATTCATACATTTTACAATAACTATTTAGGTATTTATAGCTGCATCGATTTTGACAATTTTAATCGTCCCATGTCTCCTTAAAGTATGTTATGAAGCAACTTTTCTTTTCTTTTGCATGTCCAGTGAAGCATCCATAATCAGGAATTCTATAATCCGGAAACACCCATAAACCGGCACTAATGACATTTTCTGTCTATTTTTTTTTTTTTTTTTTTTTTTTTTTTTTTGGGTTAATCTTCGCCCGTAAATTGTAGTAGTACTCAACTACTTATTCGCAGCTTGCTTGCCTACTTTTATGGATGTCATAGTAAAGTTTACGGATTTTCATTTAATTTTATTGATTTACGGACCAGCGTGAATTTTTTACGGATTAATCAGGAGGATGACAAAATTTCCGAAAAAGAACAACGAAATTTTTTGTCTCGCTATGGCAAATCCAAAAGTTATTGATAAAAGAGATCATTCCTATTCCTGATATCGAAATTCAAAATAAACACAACCAGCCGAAATCTCGGTTAACAGTTTTTAGAAGGACTTGAAAAATATGATTTTATCAGCGATAACCAACTAATGAACGTGCATACGTTAATTAGTCAACGACAAACTGAAAAACAAAAAAGAATGAAATAAATGAAATTGACTTACATATTTAATAAAATGCAACAATGTCATACTCCTGATCTTATTTGTTATTAAGCCAGTTTTAATATGAATTTATTATTATTATTATTTGTACAAAAATAAACGATCTATATTACTGTTTTATAATTGTTATTTTAAAAATTTTAATTTATTTCAAACGTAATTTTAACTATTTTCGTTTTTGATAAGAGTTTGCATACATTTTTAAAGCTATTTTTTTTTTAAATATTCCTTTAGATGTTGTGACTGATGTAATTTCGATACACAATTTCAGAACACCTGTAATCCGGAAAAATCCGTTATCCGACAATGTCTATTTCCCACTGATGCCGGATTATCGATGCTTCACAGTAATGTAATTTTTTTTTTTTTTAGGATTATTGGAGACAAGAATGTATATTAAGGGGACTTGGAAGCTTTCACTTTGGCACGACTGAAGGTTTCATATAAGAGCTGAAATTTTCGTTTAATGTTTATAAATCGAACTATATCAGGTTTATTAAAAAAACACACACATATATACATTCAGGCAACATTTCTTATAGATTTTGATACCTTTTTTACAGCTATGATATCATTAAATTGTGTTTACTCAGTTTGCATTTTTTCATGAATTCATGATGTTCAAAATGCTAAAACTTCTATGGATATTTAAATAAAGATTTAATAATTGTTTAGGAAGTTCAACAGAACCTACTTAAAAGAATTTAGAATGGATTTTGAAATTGAGTAGTTTTTAAGGAAAAAAAAAAAAAAAAAAATGCATGTCTATGTAAAAATTTGCAAAAAAAAAAAAAAAAAAAAAAAAAAAAAGAAAAAAAAAAAAAAGATTTGCTATAGTTTTACTTTTATTTATTTATTTATTTTTGTTTTTAAGATATTGCAAAATATATACTTAATTCTTTTAAGTAGGTTCTTCTAATACCCCCCCCCCCCCCCATGAAAAAATGCTAACTGAGAAAATGCAATTTACAGATTTCAAATCTGTAAAAAATCTATCAGAATCCATAATAATTGTTGCCTGAATACATATTTTATTGAACAAACCTTACATAGATCAATTTATATATTATATTAAATGGAAATATAACCTTTTATATGAAACCCTGTGTGGTGCCAATTGCCCTCAAAGGAAAAAAAAAAAAAAAAAAAAAGGACTAGCGATTACGTTAATCGCTATATCTTTCTCCATTCTAAAAACTTACAGAATATATATACATACCCATATATATACACACACACACATGTATATATATAATAAACAATATTAAAAGAAATAAAAAATGTAATAACAACGAAAGAAAATCTTATATAACGTATCTAATATGTGGCTTTTTAAAAGAGTAGGAATTGTTAAATTAATTTAGGTCAAAGAGCACTTACATCAGTGGTATGAACAAACAACAGAAAAAAAGTTTATTTATGTTAATTCTGAGAGATAAAATATAATTCTGCTTGAAATATTAATTGAATTAGAAAAGATACTGAGAGCAAAGGAAGAAAAATGACAAAACGCATTGTTTATGACAATTTACCTTTTAAAAATTTGTTTTAGATGTAAATTTTGTTACATGCAATACTTCTTAAGAGGTTAAAGACGATCAGCAAAACAAACTGATTTTGCTAACATTTCACCAAGGTAATATGATTTATTTACTTGCAATGCAAAATAACTGAAATTGTAATAATAATAATAATAAGGAAATACATTACATATGAGATATTTCCTAAAAGGGAAAGAAATCTAATCGTCATAATTACACACATTAAGTAATATAAATTTAAATATGAAAATTATAACAAATTAAAGAAAAAAAAAAGTTTTTTCAGTGACAAAAGCTTAATGAAACAGCATATATTATACAATGGAGAGCAGAAAAATAAATATGTTATGAATAAAAATGAAATGTGAACAGTGTATTACTTGCTGTTTGTGGTGTTTCAGCTATTTATTTTATTTTATTTTTTTTTATTGTGGCAGCGAAATAAACAGATAACTTTTATAAAAGACGTAAAGCAGGGATGAAACAGTTCCGCTTTTTCAGCCAGCGGTATTTTTCTGTAGAAGCTTTTATCCTATTTTTAAAATTATTTTTTGTGATTTTATAGGTTAGAAATTTTTGTAGGAAAATACTCGGGGCAAAAAAGTGGAGCTCTTTCACCCCTGATATAGTGATAATTTTTGTAAAATTAAGCTCAAGTAAAAAGTCAGTTTTCTATTTTAATTATATTTTTAAAATGAATTAATTTTTTTCTATTTCACAGGAAGATAAAGGGATCTAGCTTTCGAACCTTATTTATTTATTTTTTTCCACCTGAAATTTTAAGAAATAAGAAATTTTGCATCTAAGATCAATTTTACTCCAGTGTTTTTGTTCTCACTTTAAATAATGTGATCAAAATCTTTGAAAACGTTAGGTGTTTTGATGTGCAGAACAGTAGAAATAAAAATACTAGCCCCCCTTACCCCCCTCAGAAAAGTTGTAAAAGGATTATTTTATTTATTTATTTATTTTACCAATGCTGGTGACGCCCGAAGATGTCATGTTGCTGTCCTCTTCTGTGTTGTCGTCGGATTTGTCTCGAGGCGAGCTACTGTCTCGATCATCCCCTTCACTGGTCTTGTTGCGTGGCTCCCACGTCATCTTGTTCTCTTTTTTTAGACGCCTGCGTGCATTTGCGAACCACGTTGACACCTAAAGTAAAAAGCAGAAAATCACAATAAAGAAAAAAAAATGTTTGACAGCTACGATACCTTCCAGAAAACTTAAGATAAGCATTACAGGAGAAAAACTGCTAAATATATTTTGCCCTGCTTACTTAATGTGTGTCTAGTCAAGAGAAACGGCTCATATAACACTAATTACCATTCAATATTATCAGTTAGTAATGAAGAAGACACTCGAGTACTGTGTTCGTTACCTAGGCGATAATTTACAGGTCTTTGCAAAAATAAAGTAAAAGATCGTAGGATAAATTGGAAAAAAGTTGAAATCACTCACTTAATGCAAAAAAGATAACTGTTGTTAACAATTGATCGTTTAAAACTCTGAGTTATCTGAAGCAAATTAAGAGTAGTTTGTAACTTTAAGACTGGGATTAGCATCATTAACCAGGGGTCGTACTCTCCGCCTTTTTTTCAGAACACTATCATGAATGAAAAATTTTGAAATTTATTGCAACCACTAGTTTTATAAAATAATCTCTACCCTATATAATTATGACACATTTCCTCTACTGGTTTTAAATTAGTACTGGCTCAATGCACGTATCACAATTTTACCATAAGCAATCTCAGTTAATCTTTGCCTGCAATTCAACAGCATCCTGACTAAGTGCCCCTTGTCGCGAAGGGTTATGCCCGGCACTATCTTAACCGATCTCTGCTCTGCATTGGTGTCTCTTGTCATGATGAGTTTAAGCTCGGCGCCTACTATACTTCATCATAGTGTACTTATTGCATCTAGTTATAAATTGAAATATGACTTCTTTACCGCCGCTCCTTGTCGCGTGCGAGACCTGTCTCTAACGGCCCTTGTATTTTTTTTTTTTTTTTAAATAAACGTTCCCGAGGAGGGGACTAGCATAGCTAGAATCGCTCGACACCACTCCTGGAGTAGTGAGCGGCCCCTCCTCCTTGTTAATCCCTGTTAATCAATCGGCACATTATTATAAAATACACCAGAAATATTTCTGCATGAAATTAGTGGTGGCAAAATTTACAGAAATTTCTTATTTCTGAGAGTGTTCTGAAAAAAGGGCGGAGAGTACGTCCCCTGCATTAACTGACTGTGGAAATCTCAATTCTAGGTTTGATGAAGTATTTCATTTTCATCTGACTCCAGGACAAAATTTGCATCTTATAAGGAACAGTGCAAACACCTTTTTTTAATTAAGGCATTTAAATAGTTTTTGAATAATTGTGTATTGTGTGTGATCCGTTCGCGATTTGCAACTGACAGCTGTACATACTTGCCAACAATCTCATTATGAACCGTACAATTTTTAGAACCCGCCTTTTTTTCCTCACCAATAATTTTTTAGAGTAATTTTAATCGAATTTAATCGTAACAACATTTGGAGAGAATTATTCTAAAAATATAGTGGTGTGAGAAAAGGGACGTTTTTTCAAGGGGCGTTAACAATTGTACGGTTATTAATGAGATGGTTGGCAAGTATGGCTGCATAAAACTATTCATAAATTAAAAATATCGTGTTAGAGTACCAGTATATTAATCAAACTCGAAAGAATCCTTTCTATTTTAGAGTGCGGGCGTTCGTAAATAATATACTATTGGGGAATTATCGGCTACAGTTTTATTAATACATCAATTTCCCTTCAGAAAAGGAACACTTATACAAACATTAAAACTACATGTGGAAAGCATAGTTCCCAACCTAATATTGAGGATTATTAGTACCCGCCCCTTTTTCCACACCAGCCTTTTTCTTCTGAATCCATGGTAAATACATCTGAAGAGAATTACTCTAAAAATTAAGTGGTGTGAAGAAAAAAGCGGTTCTAACAATCATCTGGGTTAGGTTGGCAGGTCCGGAAAAGAAACACAGAACAAAAGCAGGTTCAATAATTTTGTATAAAATACCATGTAGTTGAATTATTTACGAATGAATTATCAGTGTTGCAGGCTGTCGTTTGTACGGATAATCATCAAAACTCCTTTCCTCCTATACTCAATGCATTATAGATCGTTCTGCAGACACATAAATTCTCCAAATGAAATAAAAATATATAGGTATACTCTTTATCTACAAAAGATCAAGTGATTTGCGCAAATAGTATTTGGAACACAAAAAATTTATTTTTAGATGAGGAGAATTTTTTCTCTCGCATATTTTTGAAATAATGTGGTGTTTTATAACGGAAAAAGGGAATATAGAAATATAATAATAATAATAATAATAATCATAAAAAAACAAAATTTGATGGCCATAACTTTTTTTCCCCCTTTTTTTCTTACCAACTTTCATGTAACAACCGAGTTGTGTTAAATAACAAGCTAGTCTTAAAGTATGCATTTCACATACAAACCAGGGGTGAAAGTGTGCCTTCTTTTCACGGAACTCTTCATTAGTATTTCTCAACAAATGTTTGTATCGTATTTAATCACAAAAAATAGTAGTGTAAAAATGCATTAAAGTTTTCTAAATAAAAATAGTGGTGCCGAAGACGCTCATCACTTTCCCCGTGATACATACTAACAAATTTATACATTTGACGGTCTTAAATTATTTTGATTTACATACAGTGATATTCAGGGTTCTATTTAGAAATTTAAAAGTCGTATGCACAGATATTGTTGAGAATCTAAACATAATATACCTTATGTAATTTGCTTATACATTTATAGTGAAAGAGAACTATTATAGTGAACATTTATAGTGAAAGTTTCTAAGAACATAACTACGCACACACACACACACATATATATATATATATATGCATATAAATAAAGAAGAAGAATTTTTTTTGGTAAAAACACCAATTATTATAGAAGTAGAGATAAATCATTATTAAATAATAATAGTAATAATAAAACAGCCGTGAAGAAAAATAGTAAAATTAATTTCTATTTTCATTATTAATGAAACAAATTGGAAATGAGATTCATCATTTCCATAAAACAGTATCCATGAGTGGTCATAAATTTGGAAGTTTAGACTCGGAGTTTATTTTGTCTAATACAAAATTATCTTGGGTGATATTTTTCATGATAATGCAAGAATATTATTTAAGCATCTGTAATTTCCACATTTCCAGTGGATATATCTGTACTGATAAGTATAAAGGATTTAAGTCCATATTCTTGATTTTTCAGGAGACGAAAAATAAAGTTTAACTAGCTAAAAACAAATCAGAAGAATCGATTAGGAAAAAGGTATTTCGTTGATTTATACCCTTTATACCGTTCAGTGGTTGTCAACCTTCATTTAATAACGGGAAAAATTGAATTAAATATTTTATACCATACATGAATGGTAAATTTCTGAATTGGTCCTTTTTTTTACCAATGGACTTTCTCAAAGACTAAATGACATAGAATTAAATCCTTTATACCAATCGATAGAGAATTTTTTTCTGAGTCTGACTACGTATACTTAACTCAAAATTGACATTTTTGGACTTAAATCTTTTATACTTATCAGTACAGATATAAAACCCCGATTTTCTCTTTCGACAAATTGTAAATAGTTTCTTCTTTAGAAGATTATTAGAGTCCTTTTTTGATAATCGGTCAAAATACTAATCCTATAAATGGGTTAAGGATATGTGATTTTGAAGTTACGACACCCCATTTCGGTTAGGTATATTTTTAGTTGAACCACCTGCCATATCAATGAATTAGAGATGATCCGATTCGTCACGTAAGATAGCAGAAACAAATCCTTTGGGTGCAATGTGTGTAATTGCAGGAAGTACCAAATTATTCTTGATTAAGCAGACGGGAGCATTAATAGCTGGGTATTTGTGATTCATTGGAGACAAAGATGAATGCGATGAACCACACCTCCAAGAATCGCAACTAGTTTCATTCAATATTAATAACTATAAGACTGCTGTAATTTTCTTTCCGATTTAACATACCCGGGAAATAAAATAAAAAGGAGGTAACGTTGTAACAGGAACAACGGTTTTATTTCTCTCAGGTGATTGATTCGGTTTTTGGTTTATTTGTCGTTTAACTGAGGGCATCTGGTAAGTGGGAATTTCCGATAAGGGGTAAAAGGTTACACTCATATAAAGGTCATCATACAAATGCCTCCAGTTTAATTACATGAATTTTCAAATTAAAAATTTCAAGATGTAGTCTTAAAAAAAAAAAAAAAAAGTGTGACAGCACATGGTATAAATAAAACCCTCATGAATGTTCCGCAGATCAATTAAGAAGCATTTTTTTTTTTTTTGTAAACATTGAAGAGATAGTCATCACTATTGTAAAACTAAAATTGTCTACAGAAGCGATAAAAAGTTACATTTTCTATAAAATATTTCTCTAACGCGGTTCAGTTACGATTAATTTTTTTAGAAACGATACGATATTGACTTAATAAAATACGCGAGGATAAAAAATAATATATATGTAATATTTAAGCACGCGGACTCGATTCACTGATCTAATAATAATAATAATAATAATAAATACGACATTTGTCTGATGAGATCATTTTATGGAAAAATGTATTTTTGAAATCTGCATTTTTACAACCTTTGCAAGCGTCATTTTAAATCTAGCAATATGTTAATGATATAAGCCCCATATGAAATTTTGTCATAAATTGACTAAAAAACACAATAATAAAAAGTATAATTAAAGTAGATATTAAGTTTTTTAACGTTGCACGTTTAATGTAACATATGTATATATATATATATATATATGTGTGTGTGTGTGTGTGCGTGTATGTTTTTATTTATATATTTTGCGTGCGTGTGAGTGTATGTGGGGGTATGTGAGCCTGTACTACAAGCTTTTTTTTCTTTTCTTTTTCAATCTGTGATTTTGCGACGTGCTAAATATTATAGACTGTATATATATATATATATATATATAAAACTCCCTCTGGTATCAAGTTAAAAAGATAATTAATAAATGATTTAAAAAAGAAACACATTTGAAAAATAAAAGTAGTTAAAAATATAAATCGAATTTCCTCTCCTACAGATTTTAATAATTTCGCCGGCAATGGTGATTTATTAAAATTATTCATCTTTCTTCTTCTGCATCTTCTTCTTCTGAAAATGAATCCAGTCCTGTAATTGAATATTCAAACAATCTTCCCAAATTCGACAGGGGAAAATTTACTTAAAAAAAAAAAAAAAGTATATGTATATGAAAAAAAAAAAGAAAGAAAGAAATGAAGAAATAAAGAAAAAGCTTTACATTTCTGCTTTAAATATGTGCCGCCTCTTGACCTGAAAATTTAAATTTTATGTTACTTATCAGTAGCTGATAAATCATTATTGAATACTCACAACTTTTTTACCAAATATTTGGCTGATTAGTCAAATAAATTACATTATTCTCGTCCAGTTGAGTTCAGAAATATACCACATTTTGGCGTCCAATTTTTGAAATTCATGGTCGTCTGTTTGATTTACAGTCATGTCCATAAATTAAGGATAATTCAGATTCACACTGAAATAGAACTTTAATACGAAAATTTCACCTGTATAAATACCACACACATCTTTAAGAATAATATGCAAATTATAGGAAGCCATCAGATGACGCCGATATGATGTTACAATGACGAAAGTGTAAGAAGGGGATAGATAAGGAATGGGAGCAAAGAAGGAAAATTGTTCACAAGCGTTCTGTTGAGCCGCTCAGTACCACAACCGAATGGTTATGACACAGAGAACGCATGAAGATATTTTTTTACGTGGTAGAATTATCGGCCGACTAGAATGTGGGCGTACTCAGATAGAAGTATCGGGGGAACTTAGAATCGTCTAAAGTGTCATCTCTAGGCTTTGGCAACGGTTCCAAAATGATGGAAATGGCAGTTGACGTTACAGTACTGGTCGGCCTCGAGTTACAATGCCGAATGATCACCGGTATTTGGCAGTAACTGCCAAAATAAGCAGATAAAGCACAGCATCAGGCCTGTCTCGTCAGCTGTCTGCAGCCACGAGTGCCACAGTTTCAAGACAAACCGTGTATAGACGTTTGGGAGATATTGGTCTATATGCTGGCAGGCCTGTTAGATGTGTTCCACTCACGGCAATGCACTGTGCCAGCGGTTAACTTCGAGTAGAGAACATGCAATGTGGACAGCGGCACAGTGAGCTTGTGTGATGTTTTCCGACGAGTCCAGGTTTAGCTTGCAGTGTGATTCCCGCCAGACTTTCATATGTAGAACGTCAGGTACCAGTTACCACCAAAACATCATTGAACGACACCGTTACTGTGGGGCAGGAGTGATCGTTTTTTTTTTTGGGGGGGGGATTATATTGGGCACCAGAACAGATCTGCATGTTCAAATCGGAAGAATGATAGGCCAAATTTATCAGAACATCATTCGGGAGCAACGTGTACGCTTATTTAGTGCCATGAGCCCAGAATTTGTGTTTATGGATGACAATGCGCGTCCTCACCGTGCAAACGTTGTACACGGATCCCTACAATCTGAAGCTATCACCCGCATGCAATGGCCAGCATTCTCACCTGACTAGAATCTGATAGAACATGTGTAGGACATACTTTTCCGGCGAGTTCTAGTCCGTCAACCACCTCCTACATGTGTACCGGAACTTCGGAGAGCATTGCTTACTGAATAGAGTAATCTTCCCCAAGATCAGATCAATAGTTTAATACTCAACATTCCTAGGCGTTGTAAGGACTGCATTTCATCATCTGAGAGACATCACTGTATTAACCATCATACCAGCCATGTAATGTTAAGTTTTTGTGAGGGTGATATTTTTTGTAATTGCTTCAGGGAGCAAAAATCGTAGTTTTTATAAATGGTATCCTGCATAAACCACCTTTTTTTGTTCTTGATCTTTTGTTTAATAAATGGACTTTATGAATAAGTCATGTTTGTTTTGCTTCTGAACCTTTATTTGCCTCAGCTAGCATTATCCTTAATTTATGGACATGAGTGTAATTTACGCTTGAGTTCCGAAATACGCGATTTTTACGTCCACTAGACTCCACTAGACTTTCCGAACGTTAAGTTGTTAACGGTTGTTTAAATAAATTTAAATAAAAGAAGCCTATAGATACAGAAATGGGAAAATAATAACAACCTTGAGTATTTCTGCCTAAACTATGCGTTATTTAATGAAATTTCACTTTAATAATTTGAGTCCATAAGCTTTAATGATAAAAACATTTTTGTGTCCCTATAAAAAACTATTACTGGTGCAGCATCAACATTAATAAATTTCGTACGATGTTGAACTACAACCTATAAATTTTGAGCTCAATCGAATGAAGCAATTAGACACTAGAGCACTTTATACACTGGCTTAGCTAGACCGCAAGTTTGGGGAGGGGGGGAGTTAACATATTTTTTTTTTTTAATATCCCTTTAGTGAAACTGTTTCATATATACGATATGCAATTATTTCTACTCTCTTGTATATTCAATAAAATAAAGTATTGTATTCGTAAAAGTTTTCGATTTCCGGTTTTCGACGGATTTACACGTTTTGAGAAATCCAGAACTGAATTTAACCAGTTATAAAAAATGTGTGTCTGTGCGTGTGACAAAAATTTTTATGGCGACTCTATTTCAAGAACTAGTGCACAGAATTTCATTTAAATTCATATGTAGTAGTACCTTGACATAAATTAGTGCCTATCAACTTTTGTTGCAGATCACTCAGCAAGTGGCGCTGCTAGACTGTGATTTGTTTTATTTAAGGGAAGGCTATATCTAAAGTTCTATTGTGTATATAACTGAACAGAACACAGAATATGAGAAGGTCTGTATGAAACATTATATTAAATTAATTTGGGTGCAAATCGGCTGATAGGTGGCGCTGCTGTGTTGCAGTTTTCTCTGTTAACGGGAAGGTTACATCTCAGAATTTATTGCATATAATTGCACAAAACTTGGAATATAAGAAACCCATTATGAAACAGTTTGCTGGTTGTATTCGTGTGCATATCGGCCGGCGGGTGGCGCTAATGTGCTGCAAATTACGCTCTTGAATAGGAAGGCTAAATTATAGCTTCTATTGCATATAAATGCACCAAACTTGATATGCGTGATAACCATTATGAAAACGATCCTGAGTTAATTTGGGTGCATATCAGCCGATAGATTGCAGTGCTATTACTGACCTTCTATGATTTTTTACATGACTACATCTCAGCATCTGTTGATTAAAAATGCGTAAACCTGCATACTTAAAATAATTATTGTGAAAAGCTATGGATAAACTTTTATGCATGTCAAAGTGGTAAAAAATAATTAAGTGGTACTCTTATATAAAAAGATATAGAAGAAAGTTTTGTGATGATTACAATATACTAGTTTAATTTGTATGTATTATTGTGTAATTTTTCCTTTCAATTTAAATAATTTTTCATTTCGAGCTGCAGAGGATAAGTTTTTTCATTTTTTCTTGGTAAGATGTAGGGGGACCAAGCTACTTTTTGATTTTGCTGTTAGCTCTTGAAACATCTTACTATTTTTTCTACCCTGCATTGATTGAGGGGGGGGGGGGGAGAGGGGATCTCCCTGATGATGGTCTCAATGTATTTTGGTTAATTAATATTATCTGTCTGGTTTAATTTTTGTTTTCTGGTTCCATTCATTTTAAAAATATTTTGCATTTTGCATTTCCCATTATATGTATTAAATCCCAATTTCTAATGTATCGAGACTGTATAAAAATACCTGATTATTAATATAAATAACAAATTACATTTCTTTATTGTTGATTGATTTTTGCAGACTGGTAATTGTACTAAGTTCATTAAAAAGATCTTGGCAAAGTACAAATAACAATTGTAATTTGCCAAGAATATATTATAGTAAATACTTTATCTAAGAACATTAAATTAAATTAAATTAATATTAATATTAATTAAGTGTGATTTAGTTGTTTATAACTTTAACAATCTGAGTCATAATATTTATATAATATTATTTTTAAAAAACTTAATTGGATATATATAATCTTAAAACTAATCAGATTTTTATACAGGCAATATTTTTCAAATAATTAAATTTTATAATCAGTTTTTGAAAATAAAAGCACATTGCTAAATTGGAAAAAAAAAAAAAAAAAAAACTTTATAATGACTGCGCAGTATTTTTTTATTTTATTTTTTGAAGAAGTGAAAACTGATTAGGTTGAAGTTAAGAGGATTTTACGTCACACTATAGGCAATGGACAACGGAAACTATATTAGGATGTTCACGATTTATATAATATATTAGAACAGTCATTTTTAAAAATACTTATGCGTTGAAACTTTTGTGGAAATTACCCTGAATATAATATAGATTGTTTACGTTCTGACTTTCAGTTTTCAGGGAATAGCTTAGCCTTACCAGCGGCCGAAATGAGGGTAGATTGGAGATAGCGGGTCGAACTGAAGTAGTGCTCGTTAGCCTAGCTGTTTAAAGATTTATATATATTTTCTGTTTTCCTTTTCGAATATTGTTTAGAAACCCATAGAAGAATTCCCATATAGTGCACAATAGGCCTAAGATCCTAACGCTGTCAATTGGTTTTATTCCTAACTTCAACACAAACACACTAGGTGAAGGTTCGAATCCTAATTCAAGCAATTATTCGTAGCGGTTTGGAATTCACTTTAAACCATATATCTCGATCTAATTATCCCAAAGGGGCAAAAAATAACCGAAGAGTGTCCCAAATCCTAATTCTGTTTCTAAAATTCATACAAATAAGAAACTATCTTAAACTTAATTTAATCTAAAATGGCTAGAGTTAAGTAAAAGAATTTAGAACTTAAAGAAATATATATTAATTACACTGTATCATTATAACAAATTTTTATTGCGAGGAGCAGAATTAACACGAAATGAATAACTGGATAACTGCCATCAGAGGTATATTGACCAAATGTCCCCATTTTCTGGGGACAAATGGGGACTTCCTTTTTTTTTTTTTATAATGGCATTTTTCAAAGTTAAAAAAAAAAAATATAGAAAGTAAATTATTAATCAATAATACTTTATTTTTAGTCCTTATTTATTGGGAATGAAGAAATACATCCATAATTGGATAATCGTAGCAATTTTTAACGCTTCTCTATTATAAAGGTATGTTGATCTGGTCAGCCTAATCAGAGGCCATAGTAATACTTCAGTCGATTTGTGTTACAATAGGCATAAGAATTAAGGAATGAAATATTTCACATAATTTTGGTCCTTTTTACAAAACTTTAACATTAAAATATTTTTTTTCACACATTTAAATTTGATTTCTTGATGAATTGAAACAATTTTCTCTTTCTCTTTTTCTTTTTCTTCTTCTTTTTAAAAATTTTGCATGAATGTTATACTGACTAAATTTAATTTAAAAGCATACTTATTGCTGTTCATAGCAAAAATAAATAAATAAACAAAATAAAATTATCCTTTTTTTTTTGGCTGGAGGAGGGGGGGGGGGAGAGGATGTTAAATCTAATTTTCCACTATCTAAATATTCCTTTTAGTAAATTTCGTTTGATTTGGTTCAAAATAAGGGGTGGTTATAAAAACCTTTGCCATGCCTTTTGAACAAGAATATGTGAAATAAGAGGAATTGTTTTGACGAATGAAAATAGTTGCCAAGCATTTTGAATAAGAATATGTGAAATAGTGGAATTGTTTTGACGAATGAAAATAGTAATGAGAAAATTCCTCAGTAGATGACACTTTGTACGTCATAAAATGGCATTTTAAGAAAAAAGAACTATGTGATCGTATAAAACACATATACCATATGTTTTATACAATCATATGTATGCATGTAGTATGTTTTACTATAGATTTTTAAACGTCTCTATTTATATTACTGCCTTGTTCATAACGGTTCTAATACAAAATGGGTAATATAGAAGCATTATGGATGGCAGCGTAAGTGGTAATGGAAATAAACTTTACATATTTAAGTACTCAATTTTCGGTACAGGAATATTTGAAAATGTATAGAGAATGTAATGCAATATAGCAAATCTTGGTACTTTTTTTAGGAATAAGATGTTGGTGTAAGAAGAAAAGAAAACCTGTCAGAACCTGAGTGAGAGTCATTTTAGTGATTATTGCCAGCATTATCTTCTCTCCCTTGGTTGGATAAGGATTTTTTCTGTGCTCGTATAGCCACGCTTTCAAGGTGTTGGTTGTTTCTCTTGTCGCGTTCTTCCGTCGGGCAACACTGTCGATGGTACTGTACCTATTCAAAGAAACAAAGAAAACGATTGATTTAAAATTTGAGGTAAGAAATAGTTTTTTGAATGCAAGTTTATGAAGTTTCTGAATAACCTCTGTAAAAAATTTGAGTAAGTTTATTTTTTGCTCGTCATCGAAAATCTCGGCCAGATACCTGTTGATTAAAATTTTGCCCATAACACATAAAATTATGGTATATCCCATAAAATTCTTGCCCATTAAATTTCTCCAAATACAATAAAATTATTGCTCCATCATAAAATTCATAGACACGTAACGTCTACTGGCCAATAATTTTAGGGTGAAATTGTGGAGTTGATTTCATTGACAGATATGCCAATAATAAATATATACCAATATTGGCATATAAGCCAATAAAATAGCCGGCCTGGTGGCTTGATCGGCAGGGCGCTGCCTTCTCAGTCTCCAGGTTCCGAGTTCGAATCTCGGTGCGGGCATGGATGTTTGTGCTTTCCTATGTCTTCAACAATATTGTGTGCATGTATTTCTGTGAATTTCTGTAAAAATATGGAGCAATCGACATGAAAGCCATTGTAACTATAGATCTCAATAAATGTCAAAATATATGTTCAAATGTGGCCAATAAAATATATAATGTTTTGTATCATGGCGGCTTTGCTAAGAAAATACGGCTTGCATGTCTTATTAATGTAAAAAAGTTTTGGTCGTAAACGTGAATAGACTATGGAACGTAAATTTAAGTGTTTGTTTTACTGGAAGATATGATTTTTAATATAAGATCATTATGAACACCCTTTTTTTGTACATTGTATTTCATTAAATAATGAAGTTCACTAAAAATTGGCTAAGTGTAAGATTTTATTATTTTTAATATAAGTGATAGAGAAAATTGTACAATAAAATTATACCTTGAGTTTATCTCCAAGTTTGTACATTGTATTTCATTAAATACTGAAGTTTACTAAAAATTGGCTAAGTGAAAGAATCTAATATTTTTAATATAAGTGATGAAAAATTGTACAATAAAATTATAGCTTGAGTTTATCTCCAAGTAGTCAGTATCTTGAATAACTCTTCTTACACCAATCCTTACTTAATTCAAATGACAATTTCCAATACTATAATTCTCTGATGGAGGGTCTTAAGCTATTTGAACCTTGTATTCTTTGTTGTTATTCAGCACAGACGAGACTTTTTGTAACTTTAACATTCATTTATTTATTTATTTTTTTAGTTTTTGGTTGCCATGATTTTAAACAATTGTGTAATTTTATAAGGCTGATAATTTTTCTTATTCGGGGAAAAAAAAAAAAAAAACTGCTAAAGATAACAAAAATTTTGCCATAAGCGAATAATTTTTTTAATTTTCGAAATCATACAAATTTACGTATCTACGAATGTTCTATTTTATATCTATTCTTGCATTTATATCGATATGAATATTTAATAGGTCCAACGTAGGACGCCAGGTTTATTATTGAAACAGATATTCTGCTAAAGTAAGTAGAGAAAGTGTTCAGTATCGATTTGTTTTTTAATTATTGTAATAAAATATGTTTTTGTTAAATGTGAAGTACGATGAGGCATCAAAGCCACTTATCATCAAACTCTGATATTGGCTGCACTTTTTTACTACTATAACCTCCACACGCCAGTCCGCTGGCAGGGAACTCATTTTTAGAACAGCGAATCTCGGATTCGAGACCCGGGTAATTTATGGTCATTTATTGTTTGTGTATAAAATAAATACAAACACTGGCCAATGAATTAAAAACCTGTAAAAGTTTCTACAAATGCTCGTTGGCGGCGAAGACATGCAAAACCTGTTACAAACCTTTGGTGAATGTTCTACTTGTATAGAAGTGGTCCCCTGGTTTACTTGAGGATAATCAAAAAGCCATGCAGCACCTGAATATATTGATAGATTAAGAGCATCTCTCAAAGTTACATTTTTACTCCGAAGTTAACGGATTCTTTGAGCTCGATAATGCAACCATACATCGTGCAGAATCGTTCGAGATTGGTTCAGTGAACATCAATTTGAATTCTAACAGTTTCCTTAGATGCCGAAAAGCCCGGATCTTAATCCAGTAGAAAATGTTTGGGACATGTTGGAAAGGAGTATCCGTCAGCAATCTCCTTTTCCATCCAATTTACAGGATCTTAAAGTCTGTGTAGCCAATGTATGGTAAACTCTGGACATAAATGAACCCTAGAAGCTTGTAGAATCGCTGCTCACACGAATACTGGCTGTTATTCATGCAAAAGGAGGTCCAACGTGCAAAAGAAAGCCCAATAAAATATTAATTTAAAGGTTTCAAATTCATTGGCCAGTGTATGTATATCGTTGTATAAAACATGGAAAACATTTATGTGGTCTAGATTATTCAAGATATAAGTCGTTATGGAGGCAAAACAAAAATTTCAGTAAATTAATTGAGTGGGATTACATCTCACTAGAACTATGCACTGTGGGAAATTGTCGACGATCTGGGACTCCCCCCTAAGGGTGGTCCGGAGACATGCCATCATAATATTGGTTCTCTACGGAGGGGATGGCTCCTCTACTTCGGTGATCCCTCGAGGTATAATTTGAACATTAAGGACACTGCGCCACGATGAATTTTACATTAACCAAAAATTTCAGTAATCATCAAAATAAA
This sequence comes from Salticus scenicus, assembly GCA_963930645.1. Taxonomy (NCBI): domain Eukaryota; kingdom Metazoa; phylum Arthropoda; class Arachnida; order Araneae; family Salticidae; genus Salticus; species Salticus scenicus. The sequence continues at coordinate 296,994,320 of OZ005648.1, forward strand.
GAAACAAACTTCCATTTGTGAAAATTATAATATTTCACAAAGAGATGTTTTTTCGTTTAGATATTTAGAAAAAAGTTGAAGTTTATTTATTTTTAATTTTATATTTATTTAATTTTATTTACTATTTCTTCTTCTTCTTATTATTATTGTACAAATTCGGCAAATTGAGTTTGCAATGCTTTTTTTTTTTTTTTCATTTTTAACTTTCTGTTGTGATATTAGGTAAACATATAGTTTTAACTTCATAAGGTGCAGAACAATCTATTAAATTAGCAATCTAATTATTAAATTTTCTCGGGAAAAAAAATCTGGTGTGTAACAATTACTTGATTTCAATTAAAAGTTTTATTTTCAAAGTAATGCTCTTAACACTGTGAAAGATAATATATTGAAAACTGGACTGAAACATTACGAATATATGATACTCGTTAGGTGTCTAGTCATTAAACTTTATCGAAACAAGAAAAAAAAAATCTGGTATGGAACAACCACATGACTTCAGTTACCCCAGGGACGTATCCAGAGGGAGGGCTCTGGGGGCTCGAGTCCCCCCCCCCGAAATTGTCTGAGACAATTTTTTTCATGGTCTACTGACCACAATATCTTTTTTTTATTGTTAGTTTGTTTGCTTGTGAAACCTTATTTATTAGCAATTTTCTGTCTTGTAAAATTCAAATTACCGAAATGCATATTATCTCTTTGTAAAAAACACTAAAAAGAGATCTGTATGGTACTTATTGTTGAACACTGTAATGTGTCTCCTTTCTTTTAAACACTTCTCTTGCCAGAAATAGCGTTTTAATTCCATGTGAGACAAAAGATTCGTCATTAACAAAGATCACAGTTGCATATGGAACTTCTAGTTTTGTTAGTTATGCACGTAGTATACCTTCCATAGAGTATAAATTAAAAAAAAAAAAAAACAACAAAAAAAAAAAACAGCCAATATGAAGTCTACTTTACAGAAAAACATGTGATGAAAGATTGTACTATCTAATCCTACTTAAAGCGAAAATGCCAGTAATCACATCATAAAGTATAGCATTCAGTATTCATATTTGAAGCCAGGCAGATTTTCAAACGAATGCCCAGATTCCTAAACCAGACTGAGCTTTGACTGGACCAGACTCTAGCGGGTACATGCAGTTCACAGGTTCTGTCAAACAAATTCTTTATCAATTTTCCTTGTTTTCCAAAAGGAAACAGAAGTATTAAACCCACTTGCGGAAAAAGCCACCATATGTGGCCATGCGTCATCAGCATCGTTCAAACTATTACACTACTACCGTCATCCGTTGCAATGCACCTATAACTAAATAACTTTCTCATAAGGAATCAGAAGGATTACCACAACGAATCTCTCAGGGAGAAAAATCAATCGCATGCAATTGTATAGCCCCAAGCATTACAACAATTATTGGTCAACACAAAGTCAGAAAAGTATTTGTAGCGCCCTGCGCTCGAAAGAAGAAGTAAGATATTGAACCACAGCTCGCACCATAGGCCAAGTGAAAGGGAAGAGGGAAAACTTTAAAAAAAAATATATATATATATATAAATATATATATACATACATAATGTTGGAGCTAAGGCTCCCTGAGTTCGACAAACCTCTGAAGAGATCTAAGACGGTCCTAAAACGAAAGTGGGTGTGAGCTGCGATGCAAGTAGAATAAGTGGCTCTGCTATCTACTGCCTGGCAGGCCTTAAAAAACCAACACGTTATGTAAACATCTTTGTTACGATCATCACAAAGCAGACATATCTGAGTCTGATGTAGAACGCGATGATGGGCCATCGCTTTACTGTTCAATTTCCAAACGATAATCACTAATGACGGACATCCACAGTTGAAGATACGCTGTGTCACATGAGACACCTGGTTGATACACACCCTGGTTACATATAGAAACGCTAGATAGCTCGATATGTACGGCATGCCAGAAGATTTTCAGCAACTACAATGCGTATAACCATGGCCCCAGGGTCTGTAGAAGACACGTCTACCCACGCTTAACAGTAAGCCATATGAGAAGACCTCAATGTGTTCACTAAACCTAGACATGTAATATGTCTAGGTTTAGTGGACGCCAGCACACAGGTCCTCATGTTTCTGGTAATATGATCTAAAGCAAGCATTATTATCTAATTAGAAAACCACATATATATTTTTTCTTCTACACACATAACAAGAGAAAAAAGTATTGGATTCGGAAACTTTTAGACTTCCAGTTTTCAATGTATTTACATGTTTTTAGATGCAATGAACACCATTAGACTATTTTTGGAAACTTAGATATAAATTTTTTGTTGATTAGATTTTTGGGTATATCGCCTAGCAGGTAGCGTAGCTGCACTAGATTTCCCTTTTTATAGGAGATATATCTCGGCTGTATAAAAAAAGAAGCTATATCTCTAAAAAAAAAAAAAAAGTATTTGAAACATGGTTGTTTCGAACATAAATCATGCGCCATACCATTGAATTAGGACGTCAGCCAGTTTTTGGTATGTTGAATTTGAATGAACATTGCACTAAAGCTAGACAGACAGCATATCAACGGTCTAGAATTCATTTCTAGTGTAATCGTACCATCACAATTGAAAACCTCCATGGAGGAGATGTTTCCCCAACTTCAGTATACCTGAGCTATTACATTTACAAAACATGGAGTACACAACGGATTTTACGTGCACCAGATACCATTAATCTACATGACAGTCTTTGGGTGTCTCCAGCATCGATCGCTCAATCCTTCAATTACGAGCTCGACTCCTTATTAACCGGACTACCGTGAGTCCAGTTTTTGGGGATTTTCTCCGTTTATCAGCGGTTTATAACATCACGGATTAAAGAACTCTCTAGCAGAGACTTGTGCATTTTAAAGGACTAGTTCCATCAGTTTTAGGTCCAAGGCACTTTTAGGATTATTATTATTATTATTATTAAATCTTTTTTTGCCAGTTGTAACCGATCTTATTTATAGCGCATAACCATTTTACTATGCCTAGATACGAATTTTAAGGCAATAACTTATATTTGTTTTAAATTTAAGGTGATTGTGGGGGGGGTGACAAACGTTAATGCACACACACTTGGTGTACATATGTGCGGGTGCACGACTAACATCTGAGTGAAAGTTGGGCCCCCTCCGAATTTTTTTTTCTGGATACGGCCTTGAGTTACCCACTACACATACTGTAAACTCTTTTTGGAGATTGTGACAGAAAACATAAAATTGACCAAACCATCAGACACTTATCAATTTTTTGGACTGACTAGCTAATACATATGTAGTAAAAAATCTAACATTGACTTTATCTTGCGAGTTTGAAAAAAAAAAAAAAATGAATAAATAAATAAATAAAATAAAATCGGTAAAACTATTTTTTTCATTTTTCTTTCCCTCACCAATTTCTCGGATAAAAATTGATTTACCTAATCAAGACGCCTATTGAATACAAAAGCTAAAAGGGGGCTTATATAGCAAACTTGGAAAAAAAAAAAAAAAAAAAAAATCGATTGAACAGTTTTTGATATACCGATTTCCGGCCCCATTTCGGATTTTCATTAAAACTTCGCAAACTCATCTCTACACCAGAAACCAACTAATATACACGAAAGGACATCTGAAACAAAGTTAATATGGCGAACTTGTATAGAATCCTTAGAGCCGTTTTTTAAGACGACCACTTCCGATAGCAAAAATTGGTCTACCAATTCTGGATGACTATCTACTTTCTTGCAGTCACCAACTAATACATATGAAAGGACATCTAAAAGGAGAATACAGAAAATATGAAGAAAGTTTTTGAGATATGGACTTAATTTACAATATGGTCTCACTTTTGACTTTAAGAATCCCACTTCTGACTTCTCAATTTTCACCAAAAGTTGTCAAGGTACACTGGACCTGTTTTAGTTATAAAGCTTCATCATTCTATCCTTTTTAATTTTGAAGACATTATAGTCACCTCCTCATTCAAACGCACATACACGCACGCACTAACCAATTTCTAAAAAATACTCTTTTGGACTCGGGAGATCTTGAAACATGTAAATCAGGCAAAACTCGGTATCGAAATTTTTGAAGGAAGACAATACTTCTATTACCTACAGTAGTCGGTTAATGGAAGTAAAAATAGTAATTATTAAGTAAAACGGAAAAATGTCACTTGGTCATCGTGGCAAAATTACTGAGTAATCCAAATTACAAGACTGTTGAGCATTGCGTGCTTTAAATAATAGAGAGATGATCTAGAACTCAGTAAAGAACCGCACTGTAAGTTGTAGTGTGTTTGTTCGGATGATGTCAATGGAAAGTTTTGTCACGATAAAGTCTCAATGAAACTACTCTTCGGAACTGAACCGTTTAAAAACTGAGAGCTTATTTGTTCGGCCATATCACTTGTTACGTTCAGTGACTGAAAGCAGATTTTCAGAAATGTTTCATTGTCTAACAGATTATTTGTATTATAATACATCTTCCATGGCTTTTTGGTTTGTAAATATTGGAGAAAGAACCAAGGCAGCGTAAATTATTATATTAACTAGTATTATTGTTATAAATACTATAAAAATATAGTAAAGGGTCAAAAGAATGCATGCTGTATTATTTAACGATAAAATTTTAAGGTTTCTATCAGGTTATAATAGTTAAGCTTTTACCAGAATAAAACCCTTGCTTTGAAAATTATGTTTTTAAAAGAAAAAAACTGGTTGGAATAGGTGGACTCTGCTCAGCTCCCCATCATATTTGTGTTCTAATAAATTTCTAGTGCAGGATATTCTCTTAACTTGTTTATCATGTTAAGAGAAATGAATTTGACCAAACACTTGACACAGTGACAGAATAAAATCCCCACTTAATAGGCTATCCACTTTTCACTTCGATATATTTATCTTATTCTAATCTATTAATTTATTTTATTAGGGTCAATATCATAATTTAGTTTCCATGCGACTATTTCCAATGCAACAATTCTCAAAATGCATATTTATATGGAAATTTTAAAGTTTTGTTATGTTGATAAAATCTTAAATTACGAATAACTTACGAAATTTTCCTATTAGAATATTTGTAGTCAATCACGTTCATACAAGTATCATAAATGTTATTGTGAAGTTTTCTGATATATTTATGATCCTCAAAATGGAAGTTTATGCTCAATTTTGCCCTATTCTGCAATTTTAAGTAAATCGTAAATTCTAAATAATTTACGAATTTTTTAATTGGAAAATTAATACTCTATGGCATTCATGTCAGTATCCTGAATAATATTTCAAAAGTGATCTAACATCTTTACGACGAAAATATCCCTCAAGACTGAAGTTTGTATGAAATTTTGCCCTATTCTGCCATGTTAAAAAATTCGTAAATGTCTAATAACTTACGAAATTTTTATATAGAAAAAATCATAGTGAATGATGTTCACGCCAGTATCCTAAATAATATTTCCAAAGTAGTCTAACATCTTTACGATGAAAATATCCCTCAAAATTGACGTTTATGAGAAATTTTGCCCTATTTTGAAATTCATAAATTTCCAATAACTTGCGAAAATTTCAAAGTAGCATGTTTATAGTTACTGTTGTTTATTCCGGCATCAAAACTGATATTTTAAAACTGGTCTGACATTTTTACAGTAAAAATTTTCCATTTAATGCACGTTTAAGTGAAATTTTGTCCTATTCTCCCATGTTAAGAAATTCGTAAATTTCTAATAACTTACGAAGTTTTTTAATTCGGATGTTGCAGATGAATAGGGTTCTTGCCAGTGTCTAAAGTAATATTTAAACTGATCTGACTTCTCTACGACAATTTGTTCTTAAGATATCGTGTACACAAACTAATAAACTAACAGACACCCCTAAAGACGGACACCATACAAATTTTGTCATCAGACAATTGATAAAATAAAACCTCTCTTCTAATCAGTTAACTATTTCTAATTTTATGAAATGGATTTAGATTAAGTGGGATAAGTGTAACCAGGGACCGATTTACTCACTTGGAGGCTCAGGGCACTCATGTTCAATGGGGTACATGACACTTTGGTCCCGCCGTTTTGGTCCCGCCGAATTGGTCCCGCCACTTTGGTCCCGTGGAAATTTTGGTCCCGACGTTTTGGTCTTGCCGTTTTGGTCCTGCCATTTTGGTCCCGATATCAGGAATAATCAAAGTATTACAGAAAAAAAAGCGAAATTCTTCTTCATACTTCGAATTTTTGTCATTTGACTTGAAAACATGGGGGGTAGGAAAATTATTATTATTATTATTATTATTGTTATTATTATTTTGCAATAGAAAATTGTAGTAACAAATAAAACTGAAAAAATGTCTAAAATTTTGAGATTTAGATTTTTTCTTTGTACGATAGAGGAAAAAGGACTGCAAATACTCGTACATGAGGGAACTTCGGGCAAAAGAGAACTTAGACGAATATTTTCAATTGGAGAGTTGAATATCTACAACCTTTGTTGAAAAGGATGTAACTATAGGACACATGGAACAGAAAATTTATTATTTCGAATCGAATTTTAAATGATAAAGGTATTATAGTTATCAGCGCAGATCTAAGCATTGTTAATTTATCTAAGTCTGCAAAATTTTAGTTTAAATAAAATACAAGGTTTTTAATGTAAAACACTGTAATGCGGCTCTTAATTATCACATTCATATTTAGAGTGCTCGAATACAAAATTTGTAGGAAATCAATGCTTTATGGAAGCATCTCCTAAATGTTAGAGTTTAATAATAAAAGAAGATGCGAGGAACCTAAATAATGATCTCAGGAATAATTTGTACAGATCCGCTAAACTTAAGTCATTTTCTTCTCTGTCAATCCAGATATATTTGTCAAACACAGGAAATAGTTACATATCACATAGAATTAGAAAAGCATTTTTATTCCATTATAACCCCTTACAATATTGTTTAAGAAAATGTCCATTAAAAGCCCCTCCCACCCACTTTTTTTTTAAATGCGATGAAACAAAACAGTGAAATGCCTTTTTATTGTCTGTGGGAGAAACGGGTGCGAAACTAATCTCAATGTGCTACAGATTTCAATGCGGGCATTGCTTTTAGTCATAGAGACATATCAGACAGATTTATTTATTTATTTTTTTAAACATAATATTAAACTAAAAAGATAAAAAATTGTACATCAACATTTTCTGAACATTTATGCTTGCAATGCGCACAGTTAATTAAATATTGGACTACTTACATTTTTTTCATTTTTAAAATAAAACCATTGTAATTGAAAGAAAAGTAATTTATACACATATATACACGGTTAACGTAATTAAGTATCAAGGACAAACAAACATGCATTTTATTATTATTATTATCAATATAACACAGATTTTGAAATAATTTCCTCTAATCTTAATGATAAAACTTAAATCACAATCAAATCGAATGAAACGTCTCTCTCTCTCTCTCTCTCTCATACACACACACACATATATATATTTATGAATAAATTCATATATAAATTCAAGAACTTCATAAATGATCCCAAGCTTATGCTTATAAAGAAGAGTCTATGATAGGAGCAGATCAATAATTAATTCTTTGAAAGAAATAGCATTCTGCCACTAAAAGCAAATTATATTTAATATCGTAAGGCTTTCTTTCTTTATTTTTCCCTTTTTTTAGAACTTTTTTTTCTGTATTTTATTATTTTTAAAATAATTCAAACTTTATCTACTGTTGTTATTGTTAGCAATACTTTTAAAATCACAAAATGTTGTCACTGATAGTAAATTAAAATTAAAATTACAATTGAAGTAAGTTAAATCGAAATCAAATGACAAAAATATCAATTTAAAAAAAAAGTGCAATTGCATAAAATAAATAAATAAAATATTCGTAAAAAAATTAGTACAAAATTCTCCTAATCTCAATAGCTAGGCAGCAATCGTAATGTCGAAAATTTATATATTTGTGTGTAAGATATTCCTTAATTAAAGATATTCTAAGAGCACTTCAATTTTCCCGTATCAATAAATATGTTATCATATTAAAAAACTGATACATATTTAAAAAATTGCAAAAAATTGGTGGGACCAAAATGTCTCGGGGCCAAAATGGCCAGGAACCAAAATTTCCTCGGGACCAAAACGGCAGGACCAAATGGCGGGACCAAAGTGGCGGGACCAAAACGGCGGGACCAAAGTGTCCTGCTTCGTGTTCAATGACCCCCTTTTTATCGTACTTTAATATCACAACAAACAAAACAAAACAAAACAAAACAAACCGCTTATTTCTGCTTCAGTCGTCTAAAAATTCAATTCATTTTTCATTTTGTGGGTAAGAGTAAGGCTAAACAAGATCTGTCGCTTGTCTATCGGATCGACGTTCATCGCCCCCGTGTATCTGCACTGCGGTGCGTGCCTCGGATTTAGTAGGCCTTAGTAAAAGTTTGGATTGCAAGTATCGGTAGTATGCAGTTGTATTTGCGTTTAGCGTAAATATTGCAATTTTTCCGATGAGTTGATAGTTTCCTTGAAATATCATCACGCCGATTTATAAAACAGCGTAGTAATTCCTCCATCCATTGATGAAAAACAAAAAACTACGATCATCATGGCAAAATTTGGAAATTTTTCATTTTACCTATTTTTTTAAAATGTATGAGGGAATTTCTTAGGAGTTTCTTCACTGTGAGGGCTCAAGGCACGTGCCCCAAATGCCCTACCTTAAATCAGGCACTGAGTGTAACCTCTGCACATATATATATATATATATATATATATAAGTGTATATATATGGTTGAATCTTTCTTTGTAATATCTAGCCTTAGAAAATCAAATCCAACATGAAACAGTAACAGTTTTAGAAGTTTGAAAAATTGCTTACATTTTCCTCTCCGACAGAGTGCCGCTCTCAAAATTTAAAGTTTTGCCATTGCTGTACTTGCGAAGTAAACTCTACAGTTTTTGATAAGGAAATTAAATTTTGCTTGCAGTTTTTGAATATAACTTAAGATTTGTTCTAAATCTTAAGATTACTGGTTTTTCAATCGTGATAACACTTATCCCAGGAATTTGATATTTCAGTCAGGTGTAAACAGCGTTGTTACATTTATCCCTAATGCTTCCCACTGCATCAATTATGTATATATATATTTACTTCGCTTTATTAGTTCTGTCTTTTAGTTTTCAATGAAACTTAATATATATATATACATTTTTTTTAGATTTTCTTGTTCTGTTAAAAAAAGTTTAAGACGTGAAGTGTTACTTGGAGGCGTACGGGAAAATTTGCAACTCTGTAACGAGTTGAGATATATTAGAAATTCAAAGCAGTCCTAGATTCATGAAGGTTTTCTCTATCTGGAAACTCGATTTATATCTCTCTTAATGTACTGTATATCGGTATAGTACAGTGAGCCGAGGTTACACTTGCCTCAAACCAAGGGGCAAGTAGAATCACAAAACACATAATTTTCCTCATTATTTTTTCCTTAAGTGGAATATTTTTAAATTATAAAAAGCTCAAAATTTTTAAAAGCTAGTTGGTCGTAGTTTATGCTTAAAAATTTTCAGAAGAGTATGTACAGTCGGTAACAAAAGTGTCCGAACACTAGCAAAAATTCCTATGTAAAAAAAGTACACTTCATACGATTTTGTTAAATAAATCCTCGTCGAATCCTCTTCTAAGTCAGTCTATGAACATGATTCGATAAGGATTTATTTAACAGAACCGTACGAAGTGTACCTTTTTTACATAGGAATTTTTGCTAGTGTTCGGACACTTTTGTTACCGACTGTATATTTGAAGTATACAAATACACTCATGGACAAAAAAATTAGCGCACCAAGAAATAATTCCGGGATCGTAACAAAACTTGGCATGAATGTACATGTCAGGGAGATATGCAAATGATTAGAAATGCAGCGTGATTGCGCATTATGTATAGCTGGTAGAGGGCGTTTATTGTCGTTCTCTGTGGAGTATAAAAAAGGTAACCAAAGCTTATTTGAGTGTGCTGACTCGTTTACAAAGGAAGAGCTGAGGTAGACATGCCATTACGTTGTTTTCGAAGACAATATGAGCAGCTGTCGCAGTTTGAGAGGGGGAGAATCATCGGCATGATGGAAGCTGGGTGGTCAGCTAGGCGAGTAGCTCGTCAATTAGACCGCTGTGATTGTGTTGTGAGGAGGTGTTGGGACCAGTGGACCCGAGAGATGTCATGTATACGAAGACCAGGCTCAGGACGCCCTCGACAGACCAGTCGTCGAGAAGACCGCCACATCGTAAGAAATGCACACGTACAATCAACTGCTTCATCGGCTGCCATCCAAGCAGAGGTAGCACCTTCACTAGGGGCCCCTGTGTCCTCTTGAACCATACGAAAGCGCCTGGCTGAAGGGCACTTGGTATCGCGGCGTCCATTACATGTGCCGCCAATAATACCCTCCCCCTCTGCTCCGTTTGGAGTGGTGTCACACTCGACGGGGTTGGATAGCAACCGAGTGGAACCGCGTCGTGGTTAGCGACGAATCCAGATTCAATTTGGGCAGGGATGACTAACATGTACATGTGTAGAGGCAACGGGGGGAATGCCTCAATTCTGCATTTTCTTTACAGTTGCACACTGCATCCACAGCTGGTGTGATGGTATGGGGTGCCATTGCCTACAATACACGGTCACCCCTAGTATTGATCCATGGCACCATGACAGCCCAGCGGTATGTCCATGATATCCTGCAACCACATGTGTTGCCACTCATGTAACGGCTCCCAGGAGCCATTTTTCAACAAGACAATGCTCGGCCTCACACGGCAAGGCTGTCACAAGACTGTCTCCGCACTGTTTCTACCCTTCCTTGGCCTGCCCGATCCCCAGATTTGTCTCCAATCGAGCATATCTGGGATCATTTGGGACGGCGAGTTGGGCATCCCACGAGTTTGAATGAACTAGAGGCAAGGTTACAGCAAATATGGAACGAAATGTCTCAAAACATCATACAGAACTTGTATGCCTCAATGCCCGATCGTATCGCATCGTGCATTCGCGCTAGAGGGGGTCCAACAGGGTATTAAATCCTCCGTTCTTTTGCCTTTTTCTCTGAAATAAATTATCCTTTTTCTTTGATTTTCTAATCATTTACTTATATCAAAGTAGTCATTACGTATGTAAAATTTCGTTTCATTTTGACGACTCCTTCTTGGTGCGCTAATTTTTTTGTCCATGAGTGTAGAATGAAAAATCTTCCATTCAGTCTAATGACAATATTTATTTCACGCAGGCCGCGGTAGCCTGGTTGGTAAGAGCAGCGAGTTCGTGATCGAAAGATTGCGGGTTCGGTCCTCGAGCCGGCCGAAGACCGTCGTGTACGCTAATGGCGACTGGTGCACGTTAAATTCCGTCGTGGTCGCAAAGTCCTCCAAGTTCCCATCAAAAATTATACCTCTGGGGGTACCGGAACATGGGTCTGAACTCGCTCTGATCCGGATCAAAATTCGAGTTTGGCTGGTGCTGCCATCTTTCACCAGCTTATGGAACTAGAAGTCGTACTTCCTCCCTATGAGGCGTTCCTAATAACGGAAGACGAAACCCTCTTGCCTTAAACTTCCGGGGCTCGGAATTTCCGAGTGGCACACGACAACAACAACAACAACAACAAAAGAATCATAAATTACAGAACTTGTTGCTGTATAAAAGTCAAGGAAAAAATGTACTTATATCTGTAGAAAAGTTTAATTTTGATAATTCTTTCCATTCAGCATTGTTGTTTCAGTAAGTTTCATTTTGACAGCACCAAAATAAAGAATTATCACGATAATTGTTTATGAGTTAGTAACAGCTGATTACCATCATAAACAGCTGACTCAAAATAATATCACAGGCAAAAAACGAAAGAACTGTTCACTTTCTCCAAGAAGAACCGTTCACTTTGCCATTTCCTGTTCACTTTCGCCAAAAAGAACTGTTCACTTTCGCCAATGCATGCAACACTGAATATTTATCTCTCTCTTGTGTATGATTGCTTCACATGGATGTTGGTTTTAATCCGGGAAGAAAGGTTGCCAGGCAATCAGCCTTTATTAGTATTAACTATGGAGTTCTAGGAAAAAATAGAATATCGCTTGTTTGGCGAGACGGTGATAGAAAATCTGTTCATTTAAAAATGAGGCAGAAACCAGTCGATTTTGCGGAACAAGTCGGAACAGGAGAACTGAACTGAACAGAATGAGCACATGAACAGCTCAGATGATCCCGAGCAAATGGAGAACAGTGGGAACCTCGGAACAGTGGAGTTCTTGCGAGTAGGTGAACAGTTCAGAAAAGGAGGATAGTATTTCCTTCTTGAGGGATAAAACGAAAACGCGCTAAGTGTTGCGTCGGAAAATTTTTGCACTTATTCGCGCGATAATCAAAGCAGATGGCTTTCAATAAGTACTGATTTACTTCTGTATATTATGCGAGGGATTATTTATTTGTTTTAGGAAATTGTTCTGAAATTTCGTGTAATAAAAACATAACGTGAGAAAATTGATATATCAATGAAATAAGATTTAAAATATCGTTATCCTGTTGTTAAAAAAATATCAATATTCTACGATATATTGAAATTTAATCCAGCCCTAATATCCAGCCTTTTCCTGGAAAATAAATTTTTAACTGCATAGATGTGGAGGGGAATATTATTTTGTTATTTGTTTTCTTTTGCATAAAAATTGAAATACTATTTTGATTTGAAGATCGAATTTTATTTTATTTCACGTTCTTGCGTCGGGCAGTGGACCGAAATAAATAATTTTTTTTTCTAAATTTAATTTTGAGGTTTTTGAATTTTCTACATTTAAAGAAGTTTAATTTATCAATTATTATACAAATTACATTAATATTATTATTGTCATAAACAAAAAGTTATTTGAACAAACATGTTTAATCTAGTGAAAATAGATTAGTTCATTGTTTACAATATAATTTGATTTGATGAAAATATTTCAAAACGCGTTGTTCGTTTAACTTTAAATGAAGAAGCTATATTTAATGTATCGAAACACTCGTCATTTTATTTTAACCTGATGAAGACAGTTTTTAAGTAACGGAACGCGTTTCAATTTTGTTTTATTTGATGATGACAGATTTATTATATTGAAACATATTTCAATTTCATTCGGTGATGATACATTGAATCGGTTTATACGATAAATACAGGATGCATCCCTTTAATTTTATCTGGAGGGAGAGAGAGAGAGAGAGAGAGAGAGGAATAATAATAATAATAATAATAATAATAATAATAATGAAAATGCGTCTCAGCTCGATCAGATTATAATAAATTAAGCCTATTGTATAATTTTATCTATCGAAATATCGTTGTAATTTTATAATCGATTATATGCATTGCTTATCTGATGAAGATAGATTTAATACTCTGAAACGCATTTCATTTCATGCTTATTTGATGAGTACATATCTTATTGCATCGGAACAAATTTCAGTTTTATTTGATGAAAAAGTTTAACCTATCGTTTTAGTTTTTATATGTTGAAGATAAATTTAATGCACCGTTTTCGTTTGATGTGACGAAGGTCATTACCATTTTAAATTTCGACAGTGTAAAAAAAATCATGCCGATTTTAAATTTTGGAATATAAATAAATAAAGAATTCTTTATAAATTAAAACTTAATTTAGGGACACTTTTTCTTTTTCTTTAATGTCTATTGACCTATATAAAAACATACGGTAACTGGGTTGCGTTCCCTAGCAACGGTTATTATATTCATTTCATTAAATTTTGTTTGCAGTTTACTTTGAACCATAGTTTTAATATATTTTTTAACTGGTTGCCAATTATTTTGACAATATAATAATTTTCAATGTTAAGAAATGGGAAAATTTCATTCTTCCATTTCTCTTGCACGTTTTCACTCAATTTTATTTTAATATTTATTTTTTATTTTTGTATATTTTTTCGTGTTGCCAAGTAAAAAAAAAAAAAAAGCTTTTAAGTAGTCTCTTTTTTTTGACAGTAATAATAGACAGCTCATATATCAAATTTGATGCTTATAGGCTTTAGATGCTGAGACATAACCTTTGCGTACACGGAGGAAATTACAGTTTAAATGATTCACCTGCCAGCCGATATATACCTATTTTGACATACATAGTTTTTATAAGAGCGCTTTCAAGTGTTAAGTTTCAAAATTTTATACTATAGAAGCTGACAAAATTTTTCCGGAAATGGGGGCAATCACATCATATCAACGTTGCTTGTTGTGTGATATAAAAGAGAGTTTGATTGTCACCAATTTATGTCAAGATGCAACTAAATATAATTTTTTAAGTTATGTGTATTAGTTCTTGATCTAGAGAACATAAACTAGAGATCATAAACTTTTTGTCACTCACATAGACGAACGGAGATTTTATTTTATTTTATTTATTTATGTATTTATTTTTGTGGTCAAATCGTGTTTAAGACATTTTAAAACGTGTAAATACGTCGGAAGTCGAAATTTTTTACGAATGCAACACATTCATATATGAATATAACTGAAAGTAAACATTCCTGATACACTCTGTCGTATAAATATGTATATAGGTATTTAGCTTGCTAAAATAAAAAATAAATAAATAGAACAAAATAAATGTTTTAACAGTTTATTTAATTAAATTATTAAAAAAGAGAGAGAGAGAGAGAGATTTTTGAACGGTCATTTTTGTTTATGCCCATATGTATAGATAAATAGATAGACGACCGATTGAATTTAAGGGCATACACTACTGTCTTTTCATGATGGATCATTTCCATACTCAAAAGTCATGCTATGTTTATATTATGTTTACAGTCAAGTTTACAATATCTTATTGTTTATAAATCTCAATGCACATGTTTATTTACTTTTTAAACAAAAGTTACATGCGTTTTTGTTTCCATTTTTCCTCAGAAACTAAAAATAGATTTTAGAAAATTTTGAACTAATAAAGAAATTTATAAAATTAATTACCAATTTAAATAACAATATATACTGAAAAATCAATATCCTTACTCTGTGCTTGAATTCTAGATATCAAATGTTTATAATGTGTTTTAGCCTTCTATAAAATGAAATAAAATAAAATCTACATATTCCCAGTTAAATTTGACCTACGTGTTTTACAAGTGCAATTAGAAAGAAAAAAAAATCTCGATGTTTCACATATTCTTTAAGGACATCTGTATTTTCTCATAGCAGAAGTGCTGAATTGAGGAATTCAAACAGCTCATTTCGAAAAGAACGATCTTTTCTAGTGAAAGGCAAATGCCAATGCCCATTTTATCGGCAGAACGCAGCGAACAGTTCAGGGAGGGTACCGGAAACCGTTCATTCTGTATTTCCGGTTGGTTTTCTCCATTAGACCCGTTCAGAACAGTTCCGAGTTTTCAAAGAACTGTTCATTCTCGTTCTTGAAAAATAAACGGGAATGCCCATCTCTAATCACAGCGCGTTTTCAATCCGAATTTATTGAACAATTAGCAGAACTTCGCCTTTGCCGGTTCTGCTGTACAAGAAGTCATTTCTTAAGAAATTTTAAAAACTGCCTTTCACGTAGGAACTCATTTTTTAAATAAATCAAATTTTGGGTAACTATACTGGTGTCAATTAATATATTAGTATTGC
The DNA here is from genome assembly GCA_963930645.1 of Salticus scenicus. Classification (NCBI taxonomy): domain Eukaryota; kingdom Metazoa; phylum Arthropoda; class Arachnida; order Araneae; family Salticidae; genus Salticus; species Salticus scenicus. Next base: position 297,009,954 of record OZ005648.1, read on the forward strand.
TTTTGAATTTTTAATTTTAGTATTTTAAAATATTCCGATTAAATTCAGATGAGTTTCCATTTGATGTATCTTATAGTCCTACAGAAGTCGGGTTTTACCCGAGCCGAACCCGACAAAAAAATTTTAACCGACCCGAATCCGCAATAAAGAAATTTGACGACACGAACCTGATTTCTTTATATCCGAAACCCAATTTTTTTTTTCACCCGAAACCCGAATCTAAGTGAAAATTGATAATTCATCTAAAATTCATGGAAAATATTTTTAATATATAAAGTAAAGTAAATTTCCACTGTCATACTGCTGGGGTAAATCATTTTAAAAAGAATTAAAAATATAGTTATACACAAAGTTAAAATTAAAAAATCTGAAAAATGGATTAATAATAGTTTTTAGCTATTTATGTGTGTTGTGTACAAGAATACTTCAAGTGTACAAAAATGGATTTCAAGCTTAGTGTTTGTAGTTTTGTTGTTTAATGCTTATCACACACACAATAATATTAATTAAAATAATAGAATGTTACAGACGCCAGCTAAACGCTGGCTAAACTCATCTAAATCTACATTCCTATAACTTCTTAAAAACATCTGCAAGAGAAAAAACATTAATTATCGCGGTTTAAATTCACAATCTATTTTAAAAGATGTCAGTAATCAAAATAGATGACCGAGGGAGAAGTAGCCTGTCTTCAACAGCCTATATTCTAAATAATAATTGCTTTTCTTCTTCTTCTTCATTTTTTTTTCTTTTTTCTTTTGTACATTGCTTTAGTCGGATATGGATGTTTATTTTACTATGACAATTTGGGTAAGCGTATATTCATCATGGGCATACAGAGAAAACCAATTTCTGCTTTATTAAGATAAAATTTTTTTGAAAAATGTTCTCAAGTCGAACCAATTTGTTGAAAACTATACTGGACCCGGACGAAAAATAAATCAGTCAACCCGACCCGATGGAATCCCCTCTACCTGGAATGGAACCAGCGTTGCCAACTTTTATAATTTATTCATAATCATTTTTAGCCCCGCCTCTTTTTCTTACCGGAAAATTTAAAAATTATTTTCTTCTTATATAATCGTTGTCACATATTAAAGCGAAATTATCTACTAAATTTCTGGTGCGAAAAGAAGGCGGGGATAAAAATGATTGTGAAAAAATTATAAAAGTTGGGAACGCTGATCGGAACTGGCGCTCTCCCCACTGTAGTCAGAGCCATTAATTCATTACTTTAACATTTTCACGTTTGTGAATCACAGAATATTAAAATTAGAACAGGTATAAATCACCGTAATTTATTACTTCTTTCTTCGGTATTTTATTTTCGCCGTTCTTTAAAATTATTATTATTATTATTATTATTATTATCATTATTATTTATTATTATTATTATTTTTTTTTTTTTTGCGTTGTTCTTTTTTCCAGTTCTAATTTAAAAATTAGAACAGAAATACTTTTTACTTCTATGATTTTTTGAATTTCATCGTCAGTTTGCAAAAATATTCAGTTCTTTGTGACCTGGACTGCTAGATTTATTATTATTATTTTTTTTTAATCCAACAGCTTGTTTTACATTTTCACATTTTTCTTGGGCTTTTCTTTTATTCCAGTAAGCCCCTTATTATGTCCACTTATCTCTCATGTTTGTAAAATGATTTATAAAGTGAAAGTAAATTATTTTTTAATACAAAAATTAAGAAAATACTATAAAATACTGTTCAAGCCCCCCCCCCCCTACATTTTTCATGGAAAATCGGGATATATTTGTTAAGGCGGTAAAAATCGGCAAAAATATAGAAATTAGCATGTATTTTCCTCCTAAAATTGACTAGTATAAAAAACAATTTTGAAACAAAAAATATATTTTTTTTAAAGTTGCAGCGATAAAAAGAAAAAAAAGAAAAAAATGTAGTTAACTTTTGTTTAACCGCCATAAAAATGGAAAAATTCGGGACATTCTTTTTTTCCTACTTCCAAAACATTGTTTTTAAATTTTCCACTATTTTAGGAAGCTTACGTTTTTCATTTTCAAATAATCAGTGTCCGTTTTAACATAAAGCAAATCAATGTTCATATTTATAAAGGCGAATTTTAAACAAAAAAATAAATAACCTAAAAACTGTCTCCTATTCGGATAGAGTCTTTTTGCTGGTTTTCTACGAGGCTCAAGAGAAAGGTTGTTCAGCACAAGCTAAATTCAGGTGAAATTGAGAGGGGGCAGGGCATTTAATGGATGGTGGGCGGGCGCTTTTGTGGTATTTTACGGCATTCTCTTCTATGAAGAATCAGCCCGACAATGAAAGGAACAGAAAGACTGTGCTCTGCCCTCTTAATGTCCGAATTAACGGTGGTCATCTTCATCTCAGATACTTGGATGAGATCGTATACTGTCAAAGAGAAAATCCATGAGTATTTCAAAGAAAGAGACGAAGATAAGGAATTAGGAGTGGGCGGTACAGTAGGTATTCCTGTTTTATCTTCTCTTTGGGGTGAAAATGAGAGAGAAAACTCTCATTAAGATTTGTAAGCAAACATTTGAAATTGCTTTGAAAAAAAAAGAAGTTTCTTAAAATTGTAAATAAAACAGTCAGAGAAAATTTTCGTCATTTGGCCCCCTTTCATTTGTGTATCGAGCGAGCGCTCCGTGCGGCAGCACACTTCGCACACCCCCTTGATCCGCCCCTGCTTGGTAGGAACACATAAAACAGTGCTTAACAACGGCTACCTAGGAAACCTAGATCTCCCTTGATAGGCAGCGTTTTGCGTGTATTCTTTTCTCCTGTTACCTGTTTCAGAGATTCTACGGGAACGTACTCATACTGGATTCTTCCACGTTCATCCCCATTTTCTTCAGACATATAAAAATTTCTGCATCAAAACTAAAACTAATACTTATATTATTTAAAATTATTTATATTGTGTTGAGTCAAATATTGTTATAAAATATTTAATTGAATGAGTTCAAATTATTTTTGTATAATTGTTTATTGTTCTGTAGTAAAATTGTATTTGTGTATTGTTGCACGAGATCACCACTGTTGTTAAACCTCCCCCCCTCCCCCGCCCACCCAAGATTGCCGCTATCAGCTTTCAGGCTTTTTGAGTGTAAGCCATTTTCCTCCCTGATTACACGCAAAGTTTGCAGACAGATTATGAAATTTTAAAAGCTTGTCGTACACAGCTACAAAACTTTCTGCCACTGGGTAATGCGTTAGAACCAACACATAAAGAACATTCCACAAAGACCTAAGTCCTAAACTTAAAAAATCAGCAGGAATCACTACACAAATACCACAGTTGTGCAGAATCTATATAAATAAAGCAAAGAGTTTGTTGTCGGAACATATCCGGGTGGACCACTCATATTTTTGATTGGTCTAGATTTAGCTACTTTGATGATGAATGTCGGCCATTATTTTTTTTAGTAAAAACGGATGAATTTTTTTTAAGATACTGCATAGATGTTATACTTTTTTAAAAGAGCCCTAAAAACTATTCATTTTTTGTGCGGACACTATACGTATCAAGTAATTAGATTTAATGATAATACCTTGCAAAATTTCACAACGCGATATCATTCAATTGCTTTTATCTTAAAATAAGAGTCTAATATTAAACAAAAAACAGTCTAATATTAAAGACTAATGAATAACTTTTTAAAAATTATCAGTTTTGAAATACTAAGAGCTGTACATTGCTGTACTTAAAATTTTCTACAAAAGTAAATGAGATACCAGTTTCCTACAACTAAAAACCTTCCAAATAATGCATACTTTATAAAATTTATATATAGAAATGTTTCTTCTGTGTTTTAATTGGTCGAATGAACCATTACCATTTACGTGCTTTTAAAGGTGCTTTAAAATAATGGCAAAATAAAGCTTTTTGTGCGTTTCTATTTGATTTATACTTATTCATTTAAATCCGGGAAAAATTTAGTTAAAAAATATTTATAAATATAAATTATGCAATACAGATATTTTACAACTTGCAAAACAATGCACATGAAGCTGGCAGTGCACGAAAAGCGAAAACAGGATAGTTGTTTCGGATTGAAATAATTAAGCATGATCCTTCATCATGTAAAAAAGTAGTCACAGAATGCAGTACGAAAGAAAATATAATAAAGTGAACTCATCGTCAGTAGGAATTGCATACCCCTGTCAAATGTATTGTCTTAAACAAAGGCAAAAGACTTCTGATAGTGACATGAAACTGTATTCTAAAAGCAATTTACAGAAATTAAATACACATTGTGGTTTAAGCAGAAATATATCACATCTGGTAAGAGAACTCTGAATATAGAAAAAATCTTACACAAAATTATTGTTATAGAAGCTTATGATTATCGACATAGATTTATAAAAATATTTTAGCAGATAAATTTGTCGTCCATATGAGTGATTTAGCAACATTTGATAATAAATGTGTAATATGTGTCGCTTTGTCGCCATGCCTGCAGAAGATGGTTTATTGAATGCATAAAAAATTAAAAATTTGCAGATATTTTACCTTTTATTGTACAGTTTTTAAAATCACTATAAAAATATCAGTATATTCGATAATACCTCCATGTTTAATGGGATGACAGACATTATAGCTCTTTATATATACATATATTGGTTTTCAGAATTATAAAATTAAATATTCATATGCAACTGTCAAAAAAAAAGTTAAAAATTTCTCACAAGCATGCAGACTAGCATGCCATTAATTTTACATTATTTTGTCAAAGAGCACGTTCTAAACTAGGGCTGGAGTATTTATCAATATATGCCCAAGTATCAATATTTTTTTTAATATCGCAATAACGATATTAAAGATCTTGCTCTGCTGATATATCCCTCTAACGATATTTCTTAGCGCGCACTGAGCGAACGATCGATGTGCCGATAAATAACGTTTAATGTCAATCTTAAACACCTTCTTCTAATCCTGCTTTCCCCACTAGCACCCATCACCACGCACCGAACAAAGCGAGCGCCGTACAGCTTATACTAATGCAACCCCTTGTGTGCGCTCCATGGATGTGCCGATAAATAATAATGAACGCCAATCTTAAATACCTTCTTCTAATTCTGCTTTCCCCACTAAGCATACATCACCACGCACCGAACAAAGCCCAAACAAAAAGAGAGCTGCATAGTGCAACCCTTTTTCTTTTTCCCTCCTATTCCATTGCTCACTGACTAAAATAGAGAAACATAATCCCAACTCCCAACCCCAAACGATATCTCTCTTTCATTAAGAAAAAAACTAAGTTACCGCAGTGTATCTACTTTCTTTATCTTTGTTCGTGCTATCTACCAAATCGAAAAAAAGTCTGAATGATATTCATCAAGAAAATTAAGTTATCACAGTATATTGACTTCCCACTCTACATTCATGCACCTGGCCCTAAACGATAATATGAAATAATTTATACTACCGTTAGTATAAGTTCTTTGATAATATTGCACATCCCCGCTGGTGGATCATAGGTGATGAAAACCACAGACAAGGCGATACAAAAACAAATGCTTATTATGACGAATGAAAACAATATCTTTTGTTTTAGCTCATTTCCTGCTATTGGTTCATTGATATTGGTCTATTTCAAAGTATCGATATTTACTATCCAATAAGATGCGAGCTTCAAAATGTGTTTAACAAAGATCATCAAAGCCGAACTGATAGCTACTAGAAGAGTTTTTTTGCAAATTTTCTTAGCGTTTAATAAAAAACTTCTGAAAATATAAGCAATTATAGAATGTATTTTTTTTATATATATGTATATTATTTGTATATTATTTTATTATTATTAAATATATCGATAAAATATTTTTTTATTAAGGCTGTACAGTCAGCCAAAAAAAAAAAAACGCCCCCCCCCCCCAAACCTAATTTTGCCGTAAATTATCGTAGAGACATGCGACTGGTACCGATCAGTTTGTAATAACGTCTAGTTTATAATGTTATAGTTAGATTTTACTTAGGGGGTCGTCTACATATTAAAACTGACATCAACTTCATTTTTTTCAATGGTCCTTTTTTATAATTTATTTGAATTCTTTGGATCAAATCATCACGGAAAATGGTATAGTTTATATATTTCGCTCAATTTTTCATAGAGTTATCAGCTGTCAAAGTTTGGGGATGCTAATGTTAAATGAATGTGACAAACATTAAATCATATCTTCCGAAATAATCATGATATTTAAATTCTGTTTGTTTTATTCGTTAGAATGAAGTGACCCAAACATATTCCATGCAAATTTTCTCTAAAAAAACATTTTTTGAATTATGAAACTTATTAATAAATTCATATTTGAAAAAATTGTGAATTATGACCTATGTTAATTTTTGCACGAATAGAACGGGCATCATCAAAAACATGGGTTTCCAAATTTACAGCTCGTTCCTAACATTATTTTTTTGAGTTACAGTGATATTTCACTTTTTATTCCTGTTAGGGGGCCGTCACTTGTTATAATGTGTATCCACTATAAGTAAATGTTTGTATATAATTTGATGGAAAACTATTTTAATTTACCTTTATGTTATTTTTATTGTTTCCTAAGCAATATTTCGATGTTTATTATACAAATTGGCATATTTTTGTAAAGTTATCGCAATGTAGGCGAGCGATTTTGAAAGAACTTCAAAAGAAAAGAATTCTGATTCGCTGAAACACTATTTAAAAAAAAGACTAATTTGCATATTCCTATTTGACTCTATATGTGACGTTGGTATGCATAAATCACAATGGTATGTACTACATCGATTATTGAAGACAAAACTTAAATGATTTAATTACAAATATGCAAAATTATTTTGTTTTATATTATAAAGTTTTAGAAAATTTGTGAAAAGGCGTGGCTTACGGTACAGGAGAGGAATATATCCGATCCTAATATGTTAAGTCTTTCTAAGTATTAAATATCTTTTTCTAGTTTTTCGCTGCTAAAATTCTATTTTAACCCTGTTACACTTTTTTTTGCATTTCAATATTCAAGAGTACGTACACCTCTAGTTAAATATCATGTTTTAGAAAACATGGTACAGCGAAACTGATTGCATGAAACAGCAATTATGCATTAGACAATCGTTTTATTATTATTATTATGAATATTTAATAATTTAAAAAAGATTTTTTACCATGAATTTTCTGTTTAAATTTTGTGACATATTTGAATTTGGTTACTGTACCGTGTGTTATTTAAAATTTATCCCAAAATGTAACATAATAAAATATCAAATTTCTATTAAAAGTTTTTTAATACAGAATCAAATAGTGAAATTTTTTTTTTTTTTTTTTTTTTTTTTTTTTTTTTTTAAGTTTATAAGATCTATTATTGGAACATAGCTCAATAGTATTTATTTTCAATTTCCTAATCACTAAATCAAAGTCACAGTTATTATGGAATAAAAATTTAAAACAAAGGAATACTCTTATTACTTTCAAATTAATAGATATTGATCTTACAGAATCCTGAAATTTCATTTAAAAGACTTTAATCGTCTAAATTTAAAAATTCAAAATAAAATAAATTAATCTAAATGCTTTTAAAGTTGAAACGGGAAGATTTCAAAATATATGAAAATTGGCATTTGTGTTTTGAACATTTTGGTGCGGCAGATATTAAAAACAATATTTTAATGATGAGCTGAACCTGAGCTTAAGAGAGGGCGGATCCAGCTATTTAGCAGAAGTGATATCACCTGACTAAAACCAGAATAAACAGCATTTTAAATTACCGGGGTATTTTTAGCCCACTGTTATTCCTTTTTATTTTTTTATTTTTTTTAAGAGTCATTTATCTGACTTTAACATAGATTTTTACTTTTTACCGCTATCCACATGTGACCTTCAGCAATAGCATTTAAATGAGGAGTCATCATCTTCTTCCAAAGCAAATTTTAAATAAACTTAAAAATCATATATATTTGTGAAAATCCAAACAGATTTTCCTACTAAGAAAGCCATTCCACACAGAAATACATGCGTAATCGGTCACTTATACGCCAGTTCACACCACAATATATTGGCAGGTAGGTAGGTTGGGTTTAATGTCGCACTAGTACTGCGCTATGGGTAATTGGCGACGGTCTGGGACGCACCCCTACGATGGTCCGGAGACACGCCATCGTAATTTTTATCGTTCACGGAGACGATGGCTTCCCTGCTTCTGTTCCCATAGTTTATTGTTCAGATTTTTTATTTATTTATTTTTATTTTATTTATTTTATTTTATTATTATTATTTTCTTTCTTTCTCCCCCCCCCCCCTTTTTTTTTAATAGAGTAATGTAACATTTTGACCTTTTCAACTGAAGATTTAGATTAAGGGTAGTCAGCCTTTCTACACCCACAGTCCACTTCGGTATCTGTGTTAAGAGTAGAATTTTAGAACATCCCATTAAGTAGTAGGATTTATTATTTTGCATATTAATTTGTCACACATTATCTATATATATAAAAGAGTAAACTCACTGATTCACTGATTCACTGACTCAACACGGTTGTGGCGATCCTATGGGAGATAGAGTCCCAATTTTTGGTGAGCAGGTTGATTTTAGGACCCTGACGCTCACTAAGACGGGATTTTGCGAAATACCCCCCCGTCCCCCCCCGGGGGGCAGAAGGCAAAAATCACCTTTATAAGCATATCTCGATTCCAAATTGCTTCACGGTGAAGAAATTGCAGATGGGGAGACTAGACTTGAATACAAAAAAATCATTTTCTGCGATTTTGGAATTTTGGATTTTTAAGGGGGGTAGGGGGTAAAAATGAGATTTTCGGGGGCGCATAAGGCAAAAACACATTTATAAGTACAACTCGGCACCAAATTACTTCACAGGGAAGAAATTGCAGATGGGGAGACTAGGCTTGAATACGAAAAAATAATTTTCTGCGATTTTGGAATTTTTGATTTTTAAGGGGGGAAGGGGGTGAAAATGATTTTCGGAGTTGCTGAAGACAAAAACACCTTTATAAGCATAACTCGGCTCCAAATTGCTTCACGAGGAAGATATTGCAGATGGGGAGACTAGACTTGAATACAAAAAAATCATTTTCTGCGATTTTGGAATTTTGGATTTTTAAGGGGGAAAAGGGGTGAAAATGATTTTCGGAGGCGCAGGAGGCAAAAACACCTTTATAAGCATAACTCGGCTCCAAATTACTTCACGATGAAAAAAATTGCAGATGGGGAGACTAGACTTAAGTACAAAAAAATCATTTTCTGCGATTTTGGAATTTTGGATTTTTAAGGGGGGAGAGGGGCTGAAAATAATTTTCGAAGGTGCAGAAGGCAAAAACCACCTTTATAAGCACAACTCGGCTCCAAATTGCTTCACGGTGTAGAAATTGCAGAGGGAAAGACTAGACTTGAAAACAAAAAAATCATTTTCTGCGATTTTGGAATTTTGGATTTTTAAGGGGGGAAGGGGGTATAAATCATTTTCGAAGGCGCATAAGGCAAAAACACATTTATAAGTATAACTCGGCTCCAAATAACTTCACAGTGAAGAAATTGCAGATGAGGAGACTAGACTTGAATACGAAAAAAATCGTTTCCTGCGATTTTGGAATTTTGGATTTTTAACGGGAGAAGGGGGTATAAATGATTTCAAAAAATACGGATTTTCGAGTAAAAGTAATAGCTCAAAGATGTAAAAAAAAAAAAAAAAAAAACCGCCAAGCGTCTTCTTGAAAATATTTCCAAAAACTCATTTTTTAATTTTTTCCGATTTTTTTTTTTTTTTTTTTGGGGGGGGGGGGGGGGGCAAAAAAATAATAATAGTGTCAGATCGTTCAAAATTGGTACATAGAGATTTTCGATACTTGCAAATCGATTGCGGATATTTTCGAATTTGTAAAATTATTAGAAGGGGTGGGAAGGGGGGGCAGTATGGGGGGTGGCTATGGGCAAAAACAAATAGAAGTACAGTTAGGCCGTTCAAAATTGGTACAGATAGGTTTTAAAGGCCTGCAAGTCGAATGGGGATATTTTCGAAAGTGTAAAGTTATTAGAAGGGGCGAGAAGGGGGGAGGGGAGAGGGGGGCAAAAAATTAAAAATAGATTTAGATCGTTCAAAATTGGTACAGATAGGTTTTCGATACTTACAAATCGATTGCGGATATTTTCGAATTTTTAAAATTATTAGGAGGGGTGGGAAGGGGGTTGTGGGCAAAAACAAATAGAAATACAGTTAGGCCGTTCAAAATTGGTACAGATAGGTTTTAGAGGCCAGCAAGTCGAATGGGGATATTTTCGAAAGTGTATAGTTATTAGGAGGGCCGGGAAGGGGGGGGGCGGAGGGGAAAAAATAGAATAGAGTTAGAGCATTCAAAATTGGTATATAGAGGTTTTCGATAACTACAAATCGATTGCGGATATTTTCGAATTTTAAAAATTATTAGGATAGACGGGAGGGGGGGGGGCGAAGGTGGAAAATAATAGAAATAAGAGTTAGAGCATTTTGGGAATTTTTTCCGAAGGCAGTGAGAACCCGGTGCGACATTTTTCCTAATAAGATTATTTTTCTGTTTTTTTTTTTTCACGTGATAAAAATTAATGCAATTTTGAGAATTCAGTAATTATAGCGATTCATTTAAAAATAGGGACCAGCGAAGCAGGCGTTGCTTGCTAGTGAGATATAAGGGGACAGATTCTTCCATAGGATTACATCGGCTTTGCTTCCCGACTTTTTTTTTTTTTTTTTGAAAGAAAATTAATAAATAAATAATTCTCATTAGGTGCATTTATACAAAATTTTGTCTTATAATGCCATATTAAAGTTTTTTGGGAAAAAATAAATTAAAAAATAGAACATACTCCAAATAGCAACATTCAAACAACCAAAAATAAGATGAAAAAGAAAAGAAAATTAATCTACTACTCCGATTCAAAAAATTAGAATAATGAAAAGAAATATGGTCAAGGGAAATGAAAATCGAATTTATCAAATAAATAATCAACAATATCAAATATAAAGTACTATAATATGAATCTGCATATTTTGCAGATTATAAAAATGTAAACACATTACAATGAAATAGAAAATATATTTAAATCAGCTAACAACAAAAAATTCAAAATATTAGAATACTTTCTAACATGGTTCAAAAAATTAGAATAATGAAAATATATTGAACATAATTTAAACTCTAAGTATTTTTACTTGCTAATCAGTACTTTGTTGCATCACCCTTAGCTTTAATGACAGCTCTTAAACGTTTTGGCATGTTTTTAACTAAAGGTTCACAATCTTTTTTATCCAAATTCGCCCATATGCTCTTTATACTAGAAATAAGTTCTTTTTTGTCTCTAGGCGCAACTTCTTGAAGTCGTTTCTTCATAATTCCCCACAAATTCTCGATAGGATTTAGATCGGGTGAGTTTGCAGGCCAAGGGAGTACAGGTATGTCCTTCTCTTTGAGCCATTTAGTTGTTGATTTGGAAGTGTGGGGAGAAGCTGAATCTTGCTGAAACAAGAAATCGTCATCACATAAATCCTCAGCTGAAGGAATCATGAAATGTTCAAGAATTTCTTGATAGACTTCTGAATTGACTGTTGTGGAAACAATACACAACCTGCCTGGGCCTTCAGCAGTCATGCAGCCCCATACCATAACAGAGGTCGCAAATTTAAACGAACGTTTTAAACATTCTTTCTTATAAGCTTCATGTTTGAGTCTCCAGACACGTATACCTTGATTTCCGTGAGACACACAAAACACACTTTCATCGCTGAAAAGTATCTTTTTCCAATCGTCGTGATCCCAAAATAGCCTTTGTTTACACCATTTAACTCTAGCAGCCCTTTGCTTAGATGATAAGAATGGCTTTATCTTAGGCACACGTGATCTAAAACCTAATTTGCGAAGTCGTCGTAGTGTTGTAGATTTGGAGACATTTATACCCATTTCTTTCCATTTTCTATGCACATATCTCACACTCCGAAAACGATGTTTCTTCACAATCTTTTTCAATTGCCTTTCATCTCTTCTTGAAGTTACTGGCTTTCGACCACTTTTAAAGTGTTTATTTTGAAAACACTTATTATTAGAATATTCTCTCAAAACTCTACTCACACTTGCTTGAGAGCATTTCACTTCTTTTGCTATAAAAAGTTGTGTTTTTCCTATTTCGTGCAAGTACACAATACGATATTTCACAGCCTCAGATAAATCGCTCTTTCGTCCCATATTAAGCAAATACTACGCTACAATCAAATGCCAAACGACTTTTCATTTTCAACGGAGCACATTTTATAGTCCCACAGATGTTAATCCCGCAGCCGTTCTCTCAACTTATAAGAAAAATTTGAATATTCTAATTTTTTGAACCATGCTATCGAGGTATTCTATTTCTTTGAATTATTCTAATATTTTTTAAATAGTTAATTATTAATATATCAGATAAAAATAAATATTTATGTTATATTTATAAATGCTCTGAAGATAATTAGATACTTTTAATATATTTTTTCCTGGACGCAGTATGCAAATTGACGCGTTAGCAACATCAAACTCATTCTTTTTTACATTATTCTAATTTTTTGAATCGGAGTAGTATACACTAAGCGACAAAAAAAAAGCCGCACTTGGATGTTTTCCTTTTCGCCTCCTACAACCGCCAATTTTATCGTTTAAAAAGCAAATTTTTGAACAGATTTTACTATGTTGTCCTCCATATACACTTTAGCTTTGAGTCTAGTGTTAAAAACAAAATGCAATTGTCAGGAAAATTGTAATTTTAGAATTTATTTCAAAAACGGTAAGAATAAGGCAGTTAACGATGCCACAAAAAGTATTAATTTTTAAATGAAAATCAAAGAATATTTTAATACGTGAGTTGGCAAAATAACTAAATGCTAACGAAATATTGGTAAAATGAATTTTAGCAAAATATAAATTTTTTTGGCCATTTAAACTGGGAATTTGGCTTTAGGCGGTCATGTTGCTCATCCAAGCAAGATAACCGCAAGTTAAAATGCGAATGTTTAAAAAATCGATTTGTATCATGTTCAGAACTTAAAAAAGATTTTAAAAAAGTGTATAGTAAATTACTTTCTTCAAAATCAATGCGGGAACAATTAAACAAAGTGGGTTAAAGAACGGAAGATCTGCGATAAAAGCCATTATTAAGGAAAAGAATTAGAAAAAACAATACTTTAGTTGACCAAAATTTAAAAACATTATCAGTTAATTATTAGGCTGAACTGGTTTTCTCTGATGAATCAAGTTTTCTTTATTTCGTGTGGTTGAAAAAAGCTAGAATGAAGACGAAAATGTGACCGACTTAATGAAAATCGCACTTTTAAAACAGTGACACATTCTCCGTACATTATGGTACGGAGGTGCATAACTTTTCAAACACTCGGGGAAATTTTTATGCTCAAGGGATCAATTAACTCGAAATAAAACACAATCTACATAAAAGTGGTGCCTGACCGACTATTTTGGAGGTATCTTAGACATTTCCGTAAACAGCATTTGAAGATAATAAGGCACCTTACTACACGGCGTCTGTGGTAAGTTTATTCACTTCAAATTGTCAAAATTTCTTATACATTCCCATGAGAACCTATAATTCTGTAAGTAATCATACTTTTTTTCACTTTAAGTTAAATACCACAAAGGATATAGTAGAATTTCTTCTTTACCAGACATGGAAGTGGTCAAAATCGCGATCCGCTCGAAACTGTTTCGTCTATAAAAAGGCGGGGGAGAGGGGAGAGGATTCGAAATTTGCAGCCTATAACTGTGCCAGAACTAGAAAAATTTATTTGTGATATTTGGCACATTGAAATTTCTGAGATTTACATTAAAACACTGTATAAAACTATGCCATTGCGCATTAATGCAGTAATTCCATATAAAGGTGGGATTAACCCAATACAGAATACATATTTTTAACAAAAAATTGCTTAGATCTAACAAATAAATAGTTTTATTTCATATATTAAAATATAACTTGTTTATTTCATATAATAAATCATAATAGAATGCAAAGTGTATAGTTATTGCATTATGTTCAAAAAGAAAGTTTTATGCAGATTTTTAAAAAGTACTTCGTAAAGTGCGATAATGCGAATTATTAAATCGAATATATACATAGGTATCATTTCATACCTTTGGTATTATGCAAACAAGACAGTTTTATTTGTTTCAAACATTAATTTAAAAGTTATTACAAATAAAAAAGGTATAAGTCATTTTTTCTGCAATGCGGCTTTTTTTTTGTCGCTTAGTGTATATATAAAAGAGTAAACTCACTGATTCACTGACTCAACACGGTTGTGGCGATTCTATGGGAGATAGAGTCACAATTTTTGGTGAGCAGGTTGATTTTAGGTCCCTGACGCTCACTAAGACGGGATTTTGCGAAATACCCCCCCGTTCCCCCCCCGGGGGGCAAGGCCGTAGGCAAGGGGGGGGGGCCGGCGGGCCCAAGCCCCCCCCCGAAATAAATGATGAAAGACTGACTTCGTGTAATATGTATCAGGCAAACATTGCTGTCTTGGAAAAAAAAAAAGGGTTTAAAAATAATTTAATAAAACCTATTAATTTAATTAAATTTCCCATTACGTTCTTTCTTCTCTATATTTAAGCTCTAGAGCGCCGCAAAACCCATTCAACCTTAATCTCGCTATATTTATTCGCTTAATAACATCCACCTTCTTGTCAAAGCTATAATAGACTGCCCTATGTCATGAATTCAATCTTTTTACTTTCTTCTGTATTCAATACAAGAAAGTATTGGATTCGAAAAAAATTTTGATTTCCGGTTTTCGATGGATTTACATGTTTTGAGAGGTCCAGAACACAATTTGACCATTTTTAGAAAATGTCTGTCTGTGTGTGACAAATATTTTGTTCCAATTATATCTCAGGAACTACTGCACTGCACAGAATTACATATACATTTATATGCAGCTGCACCGTGACATAAATTAGTGCCTAACACTTTTTGGTGAAAATCCTTCAACAGATGGCGTTGCTGTCTGAATTTTTCTCAGTTTTTAACTTGGCGGTATAGTGCAAAATTTCTTATAAATGTACACAATAAGAATTATTTATCATAGTAATAATCAAGTAGGCAAAAAATTTTGGACATATAGGAGCAACGCTTCTCCCTGGGGGCGAAGTCCCCCCTCCCTGAGGGGGACAGTTATTTGATATGGGTATCTTTTAAAAGAACTCGTCAGTATTTTTAAGACTAACAGTTGTACTATTAATGTATAATAATTTGAATCTAAGTTTTCCTTTTTTTTTTTTCCTCATTTTTAACAAAACGAAAAAGGGCAAAAAACATTTTTAAAGATTTTGTTAGTGAACATAAAATTGACTTTCTTTGGACATTAAGTGTTACATTTCTATTAGAAACAAATCATCTGCATTCATCATGGAAATTAATTTTAATAAATAAAAGTTTTAATGAAATGATTGGTATTGAGTGAATTTGTATAGGAAAATATATACAAAAGATTTGTGTGCAAGGCCTCATTAAAGCAGGGGCATGTAAGACATGTGACCTGAATAGCAGGGGCCATATAACTCGCCCTGAAAATGCCATTTAGCCTTTTATGCCCTAAAAATGGTATCATATAGTGCAAATTCTGACATATTAGTCCCATAAACAGGTATATATGTACCTGTATTTATTGGTGCACAGTGCGAGGAGGCGGGCGGGCTCACGAAACTATGTGTGCCCCGGGTCTCGCATGAAGTTAATCAGGGTCTTTTTGTGTAGGGTCTGATTAACTTCGTGTGAGGCCCGGGGTAAACACACTTTTGTGGGCTCCACCCCCACCATTTGAAAGTACATATATAATATATATACCTGTATATGAAACTAAAATAACAAAATTTTGCATTTTATACCACTTTTGTCATTTTTAGAGGCAAAAGGGCATTTTCAGGGCCAGTTTTAGGGCTCTTTGCAACTCAGGGCCCGGGCCACATGTGCCCTTGTATTAATCAGCTCTTATTTTCGTGTGCGTATTATTATATCATATTCGATGACCTTGTATTAGAAATGTGATGGGCCCCTACCGAAAAGAAATCCTGGCTACGGCCTTGCCGGGGGGGCAGAAGGCAAAACACCACCTTTATAAGCATAACTCGGCTCCAAATTGCTTCACGATGAAGAAATTGCAGATGGGGAGACTAGACTTGAATACAAAAAAATAATTTTCTGCGATTTTGGAATTTTGGATTTTTAAGGGGGGTAGGGGGTAAAAATGAGATTTTCGGGGACGCATAAGGCAAAAACACATTTATAAGTATAACTCGGCACCAAATTACTTCACAGTGAAGAAATTGCAGATGGGGAGACTAGACTTGAATACAAAAAAATCGTTTTCTGCGATTTTGGAATTTTTGATTTTTAAGGGGTGAAGAGGGTGAAAATGATTTTCGGGGGTGCAGAAGGCAAAAACACCTTTATAAGCATAACTCGGCTCCAAATTGCTTCACGAGGAAGAAATTGCAAATGGGGAGACTAGTCTTGAATACAAAAAAATCATTTTCTGCGATTTTGGAATTTTGGATTTTTAAGGGAGGAGAGGGGGTAAAAAGGGTTTTCGGGGGTAAATTTAGCAATATATGGATTTTCGAGTAAAATTCTAGCAATAATAGCTCAAAGATATAAAAAAAAAAAGCCAAACGTCTTCTTGAAGGTATTTGCAAAAACACATTTTTGATTTTTTCCGATTTTCGATTTTTGGGGGGGGGGGGAGTTACGAAGGGGCAAATTCGACCCCCCCCCCCCTATTAGCACTAAATTCGTCCGTGGAAATCTATAGGAGCTGAGGCCACAAATTTTAGTGTGTGGCTTATTTACGTGTGTCCAAAACCCATTGTAACGGGATTTTGTGACCCCCCCCCCTTTACCCCTTTGGGGGCGTGATGGGGAATAAAAGAGTAAAATCACTGATTCACAGATTCAACACAGCCGTGGCAATTCTATGGGAGATAGACTCGCAAATTTTCGTGAGCATGTTTGTTTTAGGACCCTGACGCCCATTAAGGCGGGATTTTGCAAAATATCCCCCCGCTCACTCTGGGGGGGGGGGGCAGAAGGCAAAACCTCCCTTATAAGCATAATTCGGCTCCAAATAGCTTCACAATGAAGAAATTCCAAAGAGAGAGACTATAATTGAGTGCAAAAAAAAAAAGCATTTTCTGCGATTTGAGTTTTGGATTTTTAAGAGGGGGGGGGGGGAGGGGGTAAAAACTATCTTCGGAGGCATATTTAGCAAAATACGGGTTTTCGAGTAAAACTGTTCCAATAACAGAACAAGGATACAGAAAATCGCCAAGAGTGTTCTTGAGAATATTTCCAAAACATCATGTTTGGTTTTTTGTGATATTCGATTTTTTTTGGGGGGTGGGAGTTACGAGGGGGCACATTCGAATCCCTCTTTTAGCTCTAAATTCATCCGGGGAAATCTATAGGACCTGAGGTTACAAATTTTAGTGAGTGGCTTACTTACGTGTGTCTGACACCCACTGTAATGGGGTTTTGCGGAAGTCCCCCCTTTTCCCCTTGGGGGGGGGCAATATAAACCCGTTTCTAAGCATAACTTTGCTTCAAATTATCTCAGTAAGATTAATTTGTATATGTGGGTTGTTTATGCTTTTCCAACACGCACAGTAATGGGATTTTACAAAATTTTCACCCTTCCCCCCTTTAAAGGCTTGGGGGGAGGGAGGCGAAAACACGCTTATAAGAGTAACTGTGCTCCAAATTGTCTCAGGATAACGATTTTTTGATATGTCAATTGGTTATGCGTACTCAAGACACATACTACAAAGAGATTTTGTAAAATCCCGTCCTATCCCCCCTTGGGGATAGGGGTGGGGTAAAAAGCATGTTTCCAAGCATAACTTTGCTTCAAATTATCTCAGTAAGATTAATTTTTACATGTGAGGTGTTTATGCATTCCCAACACGCATTATAAAGGGACCTTACGAAAATTCCCCCTCCCCTCCTTCAAAGGCGGGGAGAGAGGCAAAAAACACTTTTAAGAGTAACTCTGCTCCAAATTATCTCATAATAACGAGTTTTTGATATGTCGATTAGTTATGCGTACTCAAGACACACACTACTAAGGGATTTTGTAAAATTCCAGATTATCTCCCTAGGGGGTGGGGCGGGGCAAAATCATGTTTTCATGCGTAACTCTGCTCCAAACTATCTTAGATGATTTTTTATGTGCGGGGTGGTTATGCGTTCCCAACACGCACTATAAGGGGATTTTTGTGAACTTTTCTTTTTCCTACCTTTATAAGTTGGCTGGGGGGGAGGGGGCAAAAACACGTTTTAAAGAGTAACTCTGCTACAAATTATCTCAGGAAAGCGATTTTTTGATAGGTTGATTGACTATACGTACTCAACACAAACTACAAAGGGATTATTTGGAATTCCGTGCTATCACCCCCTTGAGGGTTGGGGGTGATTTAAAACATGTTTTCATGCGTAACTCTGTTCCAAACTATCTTAGAATGGCAATTTTTGATGCGTGGACTGCTTATGTGTATTCAACACACACTACAAATTGATTTTGTGAAACTCCACCCTACCTCTCCTTAGCGGGGGGGGGGGGACATGTATTCAGTTAAGAGCGGGCCGGGGGGCTCAAAAACACGTTTTAAAACATAACTTTGCTTCAAATAATCTTAGAATCCCGATTTTTTAATATGTGGGATAGGTATGTGTATGCAACATGCATTATAAAGGGGTTTTGTGAAGTGTGGCGAGTGGGAAAGCTGCTATCGAAGGTATCGAGAACTTTAACTTAGATTTTGACTGATTTCAATGATTTTATTATTATTATTATTATTATTATTATTATTATTATTATTAATGATATGGTATTTTGAGACTTCAATATAATGACCAGCGAAGCGGGCAAAGCCTGCTAGTAAAATATAAAAGCAAAAGAATATCGTGGAGATTTATGTAAAAGTTTTTAATAATGTCATGAAAAAAAATAAATTAATTAATAAAAAAAAAAAAATAAATAAATAAAAAAAAAATAAAAAAAATCTGTTTTAATATTTTTAAAAATTCAATTAAATTAAAGAAAATGAAAGTACTGCAGTATCAGAACAAACTCCCATTGTCACTGTGAAACGGCCGTGGGAACCAGGTTGAGTGCCACCGTTTCAGACAATTATACGGCAGCTTGAGTTAAAATAATTTTGAAATTTCAAACAAATTTAAAACCATTTACTTTTTTTTTTTTCTTTTGATAGATTTTCTTCGTATGAAGTGAACTATTTGATGTTTAATCAATAGAAACCAATAAAAGTCTTTTAATTCATAAACTAACTCAGAGAGTTCTGTGAATTAGTCATTTTTTATTTTATAATAAACATTTCTGAAAAATTTTTTCCGGTGTGAAACTTAATAAATAATGTATACTGGGTGGTAGATCATGATTTATATTTTTTAAATGTATAGACGGACCCCTAATACATTTTCACGTGTAACTCTATTTAGAATGGATTTAAAGTATATAAATAGGTACGTTTTCCGAACCGCCTTGATCTCAGAAATCTGAATATGAAGTCAAAAATAGGGGTTGCCATTGAAAAAAATGAAGTTAATGCCAGTTTTAATATGTAGAAGACCCCTAGGCAAAATGTAACTATACCGTTATAAACTAGACGTTATTACAAATCGATCGCTACCAGTCAAATGTTTCTATGATAATTTACGGCGAAAATAGGTAGAGGGGGGGTGGCGTTTTTTTTTTGGCTGACTGTACATTAGTCAGATAGCTCTCTTTCTCCTTTCCCATGTTATCCAATGGGATTTTCGTTGCTTCGTTTTATAAAGATATTTCATTCAAAAATGAAGATTTTCGAATTCTGTTTTTTGAATATTATTCTTTGAACTTTGCCTTTTAGCTTGGTGAACAATTTTTCGAAAAAATTAATTTAAATATTTTATTTCAATAAGTAAATTATGGACTCTAAGTGTGGATTTCTAAGTAAAATATTTAAATTTATTTTTTCGAAAAATTGCTCACTAAGCTAAAAGACGACCTGCTCAAAGAATAATATAAAAAAAAAAACAGAATTCGAAAAAGTTCATTTTTTAATAAAATATTTTTATAAAACGACGCGACAAAAATACCATTGGATAACATGGGAAGGGAGGAAGGGTGCTATCTGACTGATGTGAAACAAAGTTTTATCTTCAGTAATTTTAAAGTAACAGTTTCTTTATAGAATTATATAATATTGGATAGTTCATTACTTTTTTTATGTAGCATTTATTTTTTCTGTTTCTTTTTCTCTTTCTGTTCTTTTTTTTTTAAGCCGTACATGTTAAATAAAATTGGTTTAAATGCAAAATGAGTTACTTTAAGTAACAAAATGAGACTTTAATATAATTTTGTTTAAATAATATAATTTTTATACTGACAATGTATACATACATACATATATATTTATATATATAATATATATAATCCAATTTTCAATTATTGTGAAACTATTACGAATGTGAATTGAACATATATATATTTAAAAAATATTGTAATGATTTGGTAAACAGATACAAAAATAAAAATGACAAGTAACTGACATTTAGGATGCATATAAGAGTTTTAAGTAAAAAATATTACTCTCTACGACCAAAAAAGGTGTATCCAATGGCAATTCTTAACTATTTAAAATGATTTTCATTTTTATTTAATACCTACGTCTTAAGACAATTTTTCTGAAGCTTTATTTTTAGTAGAATTATGAATTTTGATATACTTGGTACAAATAAAACACAGATCACATATTAGCTGTGTTAAAATATGATTTTAAAATAATTAAAGCTTAAAATGGGAAGAATAGAGGACAAACTATACAGAGGTATACTAAAAAGCAATAGTATAAATTATAAGAAACACAAAATATTGATTCACTTTTTATGCATTTTTGTTTTATTTTTATGATAAAGTTATGGTAGTAATATACCAGAAAATACATGGAAAACACTCTATACTTGTATACTTTAAAATTCGTGTGCATATGTCTTTAAAAAATAACAAATGTTTATTTTTTCCTATCTTGAAATAAATATCGCAATATATCACTAATATCGATATGAAATCGGTGATATATCGCGATATTTAATTTCTGATATCGTCCAGCACTAATTACCAATTAAATTGAATCTTTATTAAAATGAACTAAAAGATCTATTTATCATATGCCTTATCGTCCCATTTGCATTACTTATCATTGTGCAGTAGATTTTTATTTTTAATATATATATGTATGTATACATTGTTACGAAAATATCGACTAAAAAGTAGTTCTTAAAAAAGCAGAAAGATATTAGTCGATGCGAATGCACTTCACTCAACAAATAATTTCGAAACAGTCACTCGTTCCACAATCAAGTGAAGAGGGCTAAATATACGGCAGAGCTAGAAAATCGCTTGTTCAGGAACGATGATCAACCGCTTACAGCATAGTCTCTCACAGAAGAGAGCTCAGGACAAATAGCAAAACAGAACTCAACTCCTTTGCGAAATACACATCCCCTTTTATAGAATCAGAGATGATTTGAACTTTCCTGTCAGTTCTGTGCCAAAATCCAATGAATCAATACGAAAAATACCAGAACTCGGGTCTTATTAAAGACAGAACATCTAACCATAAACTACCATAAGCCGCCAAATTTTGTCCACAAGCCGCCAAATTCTTCACTAAGTCGCAAAATTTCTTGCTTAGGCCAACCTCTTAGACCTTCCAAGAGTAACTTTGCTTTTTTAACTGTAAAACTATTTTTTCTGCAACAGCAGGTTAGTTGCAGAAACACGGTTTTAATTCTTTGCAGCAATATATATATATATAAATTGAATAACTGAATACCATTATAATAATCAACAATCAAAAGATAAATGAAAACACCAACATTACAAAATTAAAAGTGATTTTAGTTCATTTTAAATGATTTCACAGATTTTTTATAATTTAATTACAATACCAATTAATAGTTAAATCACT
This sequence comes from Salticus scenicus, assembly GCA_963930645.1. Taxonomy (NCBI): domain Eukaryota; kingdom Metazoa; phylum Arthropoda; class Arachnida; order Araneae; family Salticidae; genus Salticus; species Salticus scenicus. The sequence continues at coordinate 297,031,969 of OZ005648.1, forward strand.
TTAAATTCCTTACGCAGAAGTAAACTTCTATAACCATAACACTAAGCCCATCGATGAGAGATATGTTTGCATATTTCATTAAAGTTATCATACGTAAACCATTAACGTTATAAACTAGTTGGCATAGGTGGACTCTGCTCAGTTCCCCATCATATTTATGATCTCATAAATTTCTAGTGCGAGACATATTATAATCATGTTAAAAGAAATGAATTTGATCAAAGCTTGATACAGTGACAGAATCAAATCCCCGCCTAATAGGCTATCCACCGTTCACTTCGATATATTTATCTTATTCTAATCTATTAATTTATTTTATCAGGGTCAATTCCGTTGTTTAGTTTTTATGCTACTATTTCCAATGCAATACTCCTCAAAATTAATATTTATATGAAAAATTTACAATTTCGCTATGTTGGTAAAATCGTAAATTACGAATAACTTACGAAATTTTCCTATCAGAATATTTTTATTTAATCATGTTCAAACAAATATCATAAATGTAATTTTGAAGTTGTCTAATGCATTTATGATCCTCAAAATGGAAGTTTATGCTCAAATTTGCCTTATTCTGACATGTTAAGTAAATCGTAAATTCCAAATAACTTACGAATTTTTTAAATTGGAAAAATCATAGTCTATGATATTCATGCCAGTATCCTAAATAATATTTCGAAAGTGGTTTGACAACTTTACGATGAAAATATCCCTCAAGATTGACGTTTATGTGAAATTTTGCTCTATTGTGCCATGTTAAGAATTTCGTAAATTTCTAATAACTTACGAAATTTTTATATTGGAAAATTCATAGTCATTAATATTCATGCCAGTGTCCTAAATAATATTTCAAAAGTAGTCTGACATCTTTACGATGAAAATATCTCTAAAAATTGACGTTTATGTGAAATTTTGCCCTATACTGCCATGTTAAGAAATTCGTAAATTTCCAATAACTTACGAATTTTTTATATTGGAAAATTCATAATCATTAATATTCATGCCAGTGTCCTAAATAATATTTCAAAAGTAGTCTGACATCTTTACGATGAAAATATCGCTCAAAATTGACGTTTATGTGAAATTTTGCCCTATACTGCCATGTTAAGAAATTCGTAAATTTCCAATAACTTGCGAAATTTTCAAAGTAGCATATTTATAGTTACTGATGTTCATTCCGGCATCAAAACTGATATTTTAAAACCGGTCTGACATTTTTACAGTAAAAAGTTTCCATTTAATGCACGTTTTAGTAAATTTTTGTCCTATTCTCCCATGTTAAGGAAATTGTAAATTTCTAATAACATACGAAGTTTTTTAATTCGAATGTTGCAAATGAATAGGGTTCTTGCCAGTGTCGAAAGTAATATTTTAAAACTGATTTGACCTCTCTGCGACAATTTGTTCTTGAGATATCGTGTACACAGACTAACAAACTAACGGACTAACGGACTAACACACTAACAGACACCCTACAGACAGACACCAAACAAATTTTGTCATTTTCGGATTCCTCACACCTGAAGACGTGTAGAAAAGTCAAAAAACCGAGGTCGAAAATTTTCACGATTACCTATGTTCCCCATACCTATGGTATGGTGGGGAACTGAAAAAGGTAATCGGAAATGAGAAAAAGATTAAAAAATATCACAGGTATCAAATCAAAAAATCTGGAGTGACTCCACTCGACTTTCCGAACATTGAGTAATTAACAGTTTTTTAGATAAAGTAAAGAAAGAGGAGTCGTTAAACAAACAAAAGAGAGAAAACCATAATAGAGTGTTTGAGTATTTTTCTCCATATACTACACGATGTTTTACTTAACGCTACCGAACTTTGAGCCCATAGATCATAATGATAAAGAATTTTTCGTTGTGTCCCTGTAAAAAACCTATAAATGCTAGATTCACCAAAATGCTTATAGTTAGTGCAACAGTGATTTATAATATTCATATAAATTTTCATCTCAATTGAATAAGGCGTTTAGATGCTATCGCAGTTTTAAAAATTTGGTCCCATAGGCCATAATGATAAAGAATTTTTCTTTGTGTCCCTGTAAAAAAACTATAAGTGCTAGATTCTCCAAAATCTATACAGATTGAGTATTTGTAACCTGTAATATGTGTATAAATTTTTTGCTCAATTGAATAAGGCGTTTAGATACTATCGCACTTTTAAGATTTTGGTCCCATAGGCCATAATGATAAAGAATTTTTCTTTGTGTCCCTGTAAAAAAAACTATTAGTGCTAGATTCACCAAAATCTATAGGGTTCGTACTATGGTGACTTACAATATACGTACCAAATTTCAGCTTATTCGAACGAAGCGTTTAGACGCTAGCGTGTTCACTCACAGACATACACACATACATACACACATACATACACACATACACACACACATACACACACACACATACATACATCATCGCAAAAATAGTGAAAATGGACTCATTGGACCTCGAAACGAGTAGGTAAAAAAGGCCGGTTCTGGCGCAGGCGGCGGAGGGACCGAGGGACCGGCGGAGCGAACGGAGCCGTGCGGATGCCGCACCACCCACTGAGGGGTCTAGATGAGTTGGTATTGACCTTGAGACATCCTCTGACTTAATCGTGAAACGTGACGAGGGTGTTAATGAAGAAATTTAATTAAAAAATTAATTAGTGATTTTGTAAAAGGAGATGATGGTTTTAAAAAGAGATTTTTTGTGGAGTAGTGTGAAGGCTATTGTTTATGAGTAATGAATTATAAAAATTAAAAGAAGAGAAAAAAATTTAAAATTTAAAAAAATTTAAAAATTTAAAAATTGAGAAATAAATAGGAAATAAATAAAAAATATGAATTTAACAATGAAGTATATTGATGTGAATATATTATGAAAGAAATAGAGAAGTCTGACTGGGGTTCGAACCCGGTACCTTGCAGTAAAAAATATTTCAGCAGTTTTCGCGTATGTGTGAGCGATTTTTCTATTATATACCTGTACAAATCTTTTTTAATCTATGAATACAATTATTCGAAAAGAATTCAATCGTTCAAATGATATTAATTAGAGAATAATAATTAAAAAAATATTAATTAAGGATTTCCTTGTAAAAGTTCACCATATGTTTTATGAAAAAAAAAAAAAAAAAAAAAAAAAAAAAAAAAATGGCAATGTACATGAAAATTAAGTTAAAAGATGATTAAAATCTCAAATGTATAAGTGGTATTCGAACCCAGCGCCTGCTTGAAGTAAAGAAACAGTAGTTTGCAAGTACTTTAACCACTGTTCTTTAGAAATATGCATACGCAGATCTTTTTAAACTAAAGAATGCTGTATAATTACTTGATTGATAAATATTCGTTTTAAAAATAGTTTTCCGCAAAGTTTCTTCATTTCAACCCAATTGTATATATTTTAATCTACCTCACAATAGATAATATTTTAAATGGGAGATATTAGATAATTCTAATTATTGATTTTAAACAATTTTCGGCAAAAATAGTTTTTTACAATTAGTTAATTGTATTTAACAGTTTAAAATAAATTCTTTAAGTTTTTTCACACCTAACTTTTTTCAACTTGTATCGTGTTGATCTAAAGTAAATAAAACAATAAAGTTTTTAGCTGACTACACCAATTTAATACATAATTAAAAAGGATTCCCACCAAGACATTTACTACTTCTGTACTAACTTGTTTTCAAAAGATGGTTTTACAATAGCTGAAGAATTTTTCCCCTTAAGGCTTCTCTAGGTGACATTGGACGATACAGGAACGGACAAGCGGAGGGGGAGGCTTTTGTATCTGCTATTCAAACAATGTTACTTTTTTGGCAAAACACATCGGTTTTCTTATAGAAGTTTTAATTCTTTTTATTTCAAGTCTTATATTATACTTCAAATCCTCCAACACTCAAAAATATCAGTTAATTGAATTCATTTAACCAAGTAATACAAACTTTCCTTTAATATTATTTGACCGTACTTGAAAATTTTTCTTTCACACACAATAAATTCTCTCACACTCTTTAAAAGTATACAAGTTTTCAAACATAGAGATTATTAGAAATTTACATTTATTCGTTTTAAACGCGATCTGCCTGACACTTCCCGAAAATTTTTTTGTAATTCATTCCCATCATTAATTATTTTAACTTATATTTCCTAAGAAATATTCAACAATCTGTCTCAAAATAAAGAGTTTTCACTACTTTGCCACACTTTAACATAGCGAAATACGCCACCCTTTAAGCTATCTTTTACTCAGTTTTTCTTTACAAAGTTTGTAAATAATGAAAGTAACTTTGAAAAAATTCAGAGTTGAAAAAATATTAATATATGATTTTAAAAATACATTCATGTTCACGGATGTATACTTAGACTTTACAAATGTATTTAAACATAGTTAAAAAGTATTTTGACCAAGTATTGTAGATTACAAACATATAATTATAAACTGAAAAGTTTTCGCACAAATTATTTTACTTGACGTAAATTTAACTATCATTTTTAACAAAAATACCAATAAATTACACTCCTTATAGACTACTATTCATCAACTCACATATATTTTCATCACCTTTATTAACTTTTATAGTCTAATAATTTTTATACACTTCCCTGGTTCTTCACATTATTTTAGAGTAAACCTGTACAATTTAGTGATAAATATGCAAATATGAAAACATTTTAACATAAATTTGGCTCGATTTAAAACAATTTAGTAATATTTTCGAATATATATTACAAGATTTAGAATGTATTTGGTAGAGTTTAAAATATATTTGGTGATTAATTCAGATTTGGCGAGATACATACAGTATAAATGAAGAGCGAACAAAAATATCACCACTTACTAGCTTATTTTCACGGAGTGAAGACGTCTGTTTTTTAACCTGAATTCAGTGAAGCATATTGATAGTTTAAATTGGGTCAAGAGATGGATCTATCTGCGGAGACACCTATTTTAAATCAACAAACCGCTATATCACAAATCGATGACAAGAAATTATCAAACCTTCCGATATGTCCAACTTGTAATAAAACTTTTTCTAAAAAGTCTAATTTAACTCGGCATGCAATGATTCATTCGGGTGTGAAGCCTTTTATTTGCAATGTATGTCAAAAATCATTTAGTAGACCCGACGATTTGAAGAAACATTTAATAATTCATGAAAAGATTCCTACAGAATATGGATGCGAACAATGTAGTGAAAGCTTTAATCGCAAGTATGAATTACTGAATCATATTAGAAAAAATCACAAAAAGACTTTATCTATGCATGTTTGTGATGTATGTAGTGAAATCTTCAGATGGAAATATGAGTTATTGAAACACATGAGAAAAAACCATCAAAAGCCTCCACCACAACATGAGTTGCCAGATTCCATAAGAAAAAATCATCGAAAGTCTTCACCGCAACATTTTTGTGAAAAATGCAGTGAAGTATTTAAATATAAAAAAGATTTGCGTCATCATACTTTGGACAAACATCGTTCTCCTTTAGTACAGGTGCAAATAACAAATTCTTCTGATCAAGATTTACTTAGGGAGAAAACTAAACATTTTAAAAGACAAAACGCTCTCAATGTGTTTACAACCACTACCTTTGACAATAAAAACAATGATATAGATTTATTGTCATTTTTTAATAATTTAAAAACTGATATTTTAAATGAACTGAACTTTCAATTAAATGAGAAAAGAGCACTGAAATGGCATACAATTGTTAAAGTTAAACTTACCCGCACTGTGCAAGAAGGGCCTCAGGAATTTTTTTCTCCCTTTTTTCGATCAAATACTTTTACATCCTTTTCATCAATAAGTATTGATAATGATCTTGAAAAAGCTTTTGCCAAGATGATAAAGAGTTTTGAAGAATTTAATGAACAAGGATCAGACTGGACTTTAGAAGAAATTATCGAATTAGAACTTCATATGGCTAAATTCACCCCCTTTTCTTCGTCAAAAAACTAGAATTTCCAGTAAGATTTAATTATTATAGTATCATATAAGACAAAATTTGGCTAAATTTCTACTAATATTGGCGATAGTTATAAAAATTTGACATGAAATTAGAAAATTTGGCGTAAATTCTTAAGTAAAACTGATGAATGAAGAAAAAATTTGAATTAGTTGCAATCTTTTCTCACTGTAGAGTTGTCTAAGTTCTCATACTTAGTAGTTTTAAACATTTTTAAAGTCTTACTTTTAGAGTGATTTTTTATACTTTGCTAAACTGAAGCACAAAATGGATAATACTTTAGCGTCTGAGGAGACTCACGTTTCTGTTCAACAACCCCCTTCATCAAGTTTTGAGGATGAGAAGTTATCTAAACTTTTTATTTGTCTAACTTGTAATAAGTCATTTTTAAAAAAATCCTATCTTACTAGGCATGTGAAGGTTCACAATGACATTAAACCTAATATTTGTTACGTGTGTGAGAAAGGATTTGTTACTTTACATCGTTTAAAAAGACATATGGAAACCCATAGAAAAATTTCCATAAGATACAAATGTGAATATTGTATTGAAAATTTCAATCGCAAGTGTGATTTATCGAAACATAAGAGATTATTTCATCAAAAAGTCTTACCTAAACATCTATGTATTATTTGTAAAGATGCTTTTAAACACAAGTATGAATTAGAAAAACACATGAGGGTGCATTATCGTAAACCTGAGTATCTATGTGAGGAATGTTCTATAGCCTTTTCAACTAAACATGCTTTTTCAAACCATAAGCGAAAAAGTCATAAAAAGACATTACATACATACTGCTGCGACGAATGTACTGATACTTTTACAAACAAACGACATTTTTTAAAACATAAAAGAAATATGCATAAAAAATCTTCAATACAAACTAGATGTGATGAATGCAGTGAAACTTTTCAGTGTAAGTATGAATTATTGCAACATAAGAGAAAGAATCATCTTAAAGGCTTTAACATCCGTAGAAATTGCAATGAACGAAGTACTAACAATGAATTACCAACAGTTAATAATGACAGTGAGAATCTGGACTTGTTAAATTTTTTGGATAATTTTCACACTGAATGTATAAATGATGTCTTACCTTCCAACAACTTTCAGAATGAAAATATAGACTTAGTCTTCAAAAATTTTTTGAACAATTCGAATGTAGAATATACAAGTGAAAATAATGTTGACAACTTATCTATCAAAGTTGAAAATAAGGACTTAAATAATTTTAACCTGATACAAACTGATTTACCTCTAGTAAACTATGACAATGAAAGTCTGAACTCGTTAACTTTTTTGAATAACTTTAATCCCAAATGCTTGAATGATTTTTCTGCTAACAACAAAAATATGAATTCGGATAATTTTAGTGCGAAGGAAAATGAGTTAGTGACAGATAACTTTAACGATGAAAATCTAGACTTGCTAAATTTTTTGAATAACTTCAATGCCGAATGTATGAACGATATCCCAACAATATAGATTTGCTGTTTTGTATTATTGTGAATGAGTTTCAAATAAAAAGATTTCAATGAAAACGGTTTGTTTTAATTTTTATTACAAAATCACCTTTTATAGAATATTTTCTATTAGAATACAAACTTAAGTGTCATCTTTTTGAAATAAAGCATGTAAAAAGTTTACTTGGATATTAGAGATATACTTTTTTAATTACTGTAGAAGTATTGTTTGAGTATAATATTTAAACACTAAGTAAAATTTATGCACAATAGTAGTTTTATAAACTATCAATCTTACATCGAAGAAGAAAAAACTTGTAAAATTGGTTTTCCACTCAATTGTAAAGTACTTGTAAAAATCTTAAATGAATTTATCTTATTAACAATTTTCTGAAAAACTAACTTATAAAAATTTTTTGATATACTTATGAAGTTAGTATTTTCCTAAGTATCATATTTGAATCTTACTTTGAATATACATATTCAAAGTGATTTGCACTTTAACTAAAATCACAATCTTTATTCCAAAGAGTGTAAAAATAATGTTATAGTAACAACTTAAACTTTTATATATAGATACTTTCACGATTCTATTTTAACTTTTTTATTTTTAGAATACAGAAAATATTTTGTAAGAATTGTGAAAGCTTAATTTTAGTAGTTTGTGAAATTTTACAAAATTTTTTTAACATTTTTGTCAAATGTTTTCTTCATCTCACATCACTTAGAAAAATTAATTGTTTTAGTAGAATTACTAACACAAAGCATTAAGTTAGAAAATTTGTAGATAAAACTTAAAAGGTATGAAAAACCATATATGATGTAATAACAAAAATATATATAGTTTCAAGTTTAGACATGGTTGAACAAGCTTGAGCAGACACTAAAACCTGTTGCTGACGTCATAACGCGTGTGATGGAAGATTATAATCATTGGATATGAGTTCCCCCTAATACACTACGTCACGAACCCATGATGTGACAAAAACAACCATTTTGCTCACACTTCTCACCTTTGTTGGACTTATATTATTTTACTCTGCATATTAACGATAATCTGTAAAAAAACTTTGTCGTTTTTACACTTTGTTGTAAAAAGTTTTCGTTTAAACATCAAATGATATATTTTAGACATCTTTTCAGTATAAGGAAAGTTAATACTTTTCTCATGTATAGTAAAATTATGATTAATCGAAATCCCGATATGGCTTAAACCACTGTCCTATAGAAATATTTCAAACATATATGTTTAAAACACTGATGTTTTACCCCAATGAGAATAATGAGTGTGATTTAGAAGTATTTCAATCATATATACAGCCTCATGTACATGAAAAACTTAAGTCTGAATTAAAAGAAAAGCATACCCTGAAGTGGTATATGGTTATGAAAGTAACCTTGGAACGTAAAAAACCTGATGAAGACATGGAAGAGACACATACATATTTTAGAAGTTCCTGTATTATCGAACTTATTGAAGATACTATTGAACAGCATATTAGCGAAGGATATGCAAAAATCAATATGTCCTTAGAAGAATTCATCCAAAAATTCACTATTTGGAACTAAAAATTGCTAAATACCATCCTCTAACTGCTAGTAGCTATATTAAGCTACCTTCAAAACTTGTTACGTGTGTAGATTGTAAAAAATATTTAACAATATTTCATAACGATTATAATTACAAGCATGTGTGTATGTGACTTAGTGAATTTAGTATTTCTTGTCAAAACTTTTTTGTGGAATTCTCTTCTTTAGTGAAACACTTAGTAAATTTTACACAATTTTTCGTTTAATAACTGAAAAATATTGTAATACTTAGTAAATATTAGCAAAGTAATCTTAAAATACTTTCACTGAGATTTGCAACTTAGTCAAAATTTAAGATTTTCTTAACATATGATGTTCCGCATTGTTATGCAAATAGTATTGGATTGTACTTAAAGAGTACAAACATCTCCAATAGTTTAAAGTCTTTGAGAGAAAAAAATTAAAAGATTTTTATTAAAGACCTAGAAATGCATACAAGTTAATTTTTGTAAAAATGAAAATTGTTTAAATATTAGAAAATATACTTTGGTATAATGTAACTTAGTGATATTTGAAACAAATACATATCAATTCATGTTTGTAAAAGATAATTCGATGTTTAGAGTGAAAATTTTTACTTCAAAGTGTATAAAAACGATAAAGTTTTTTACAGGTTGTCAGTTTAATACACAAAGTAAAATAATATAAGTCAAGAATTGTGGGTAAACATAAGTACTTTTTGTTAAATTATGTATTCGTGACAGATAAGGATAAATTTGAAATTAGTAAAACATAACTCAGTGATATGTAAAACTAGTGCATATTAAATCACGAAGGTACATATATGTGTACAAATTTTTACGTATGAACTTAAACAAATTCACACTACTATTTTTCAAGATTAAGTTTTTTGAATGATATATAGAAATTTTTTAAATTTATTTATTTGGGGTCCCACCTCCATCCGTCACACATCCTTCGCTAATATGCTGTTCAATAGTATCTTCAATAAGTTCGATAATACAGGAACTTCTAAAATATGTATGTGTCTCTTCCATGTCTTCATCAGGTTTTTTACGTTCCAAGGTTACTTTCATAACCATATACCACTTCAGGGTATGCTTTTCTTTTAATTCAGACTTAAGTTTTTCATGTACATGAGGCTGTATATATGATTGAAATACTTCTAAATCACACTCATTATTCTCATTGGGGTAAAACATCAGTGTTTTAAACATATATGTTTGAAATATTTCTATAGGACAGTGGTTTAAGCCATATCGGGATTTCGATTAATCATAATTTTACTATACATGAGAAAAGTATTAACTTTCCTTATACTGAAAAGATGTCTAAAATATATCATTTGATGTTTAAACGAAAACTTTTTACAACAAAGTGTAAAAACGACAAAGTTTTTTTACAGATTATCGTTAATATGCAGAGTAAAATAATATAAGTCCAACAAAGGTGAGAAGTGTGAGCAAAATGGTTGTTTTTGTCACATCATGGGTTCGTGACGTAGTGTATTAGGGGGAACTCATATCCAATGATTATAATCTTCCATCACACGCGTTATGACGTCAGCAACAGGTTTTAGTGTCTGCTCAAGCTTGTTCAACCATGTCTAAACTTGAAACTATATATATTTTTGTTATTACATCATATATGGTTTTTCATACCTTTTAAGTTTTATCTACAAATTTTCTAACTTAATGCTTTGTGTTAGTAATTCTACTAAAACAATTAATTTTTCTAAGTGATGTGAGATGAAGAAAACATTTGACAAAAATGTTAAAAAAATTTTGTAAAATTTCACAAACTACTAAAATTAAGCTTTCACAATTCTTACAAAATATTTTCTGTATTCTAAAAATAAAAAAGTTAAAATAGAATCGTGAAAGTATCTATATATAAAAGTTTAAGTTGTTACTATAACATTATTTTTACACTCTTTGGAATAAAGATTGTGATTTTAGTTAAAGTGCAAATCACTTTGAATATGTATATTCAAAGTAAGATTCAAATATGATACTTAGGAAAATACTAACTTCATAAGTATATCAAAAAATTTTTATAAGTTAGTTTTTCAGAAAATTGTTAATAAGATAAATTCATTTAAGATTTTTACAAGTACTTTACAATTGAGTGGAAAACCAATTTTACAAGTTTTTTCTTCTTCGATGTAAGATTGATAGTTTATAAAACTACTATTGTGCATAAATTTTACTTAGTGTTTAAATATTATACTCAAACAATACTTCTACAGTAATTAAAAAAGTATATCTCTAATATCCAAGTAAACTTTTTACATGCTTTATTTCAAAAAGATGACACTTAAGTTTGTATTCTAATAGAAAATATTCTATAAAAGGTGATTTTGTAATAAAAATTAAAACAAACCGTTTTCATTGAAATCTTTTTATTTGAAACTCATTCACAATAATACAAAACAGCAAATCTATATTGTTGGGATATCGTTCATACATTCGGCATTGAAGTTATTCAAAAAATTTAGCAAGTCTAGATTTTCATCGTTAAAGTTATCTGTCACTAACTCATTTTCCTTCGCACTAAAATTATCCGAATTCATATTTTTGTTGTTAGCAGAAAAATCATTCAAGCATTTGGTATTAAAGTTATTCAAAAAAGTTAACGAGTTCAGACTTTCATTGTCATAGTTTACTAGAGGTAAATCAGTTTGTATCAGGTTAAAATTATTTAAGTCCTTATTTTCAACTTTGATAGATAAGTTGTCAACATTATTTTCACTTGTATATTCTACATTCGAATTGTTCAAAAAATTTTTGAAGACTAAGTCTATATTTTCATTCTGAAAGTTGTTGGAAGGTAAGACATCATTTATACATTCAGTGTGAAAATTATCCAAAAAATTTAACAAGTCCAGATTCTCACTGTCATTATTAACTGTTGGTAATTCATTGTTAGTACTTCGTTCATTGCAATTTCTACGGATGTTAAAGCCTTTAAGATGATTCTTTCTCTTATGTTGCAATAATTCATACTTACACTGAAAAGTTTCACTGCATTCATCACATCTAGTTTGTATTGAAGATTTTTTATGCATATTTCTTTTATGTTTTAAAAAATGTCGTTTGTTTGTAAAAGTATCAGTACATTCGTCGCAGCAGTATGTATGTAATGTCTTTTTATGACTTTTTCGCTTATGGTTTGAAAAAGCATGTTTAGTTGAAAAGGCTATAGAACATTCCTCACATAGATACTCAGGTTTACGATAATGCACCCTCATGTGTTTTTCTAATTCATACTTGTGTTTAAAAGCATCTTTACAAATAATACATAGATGTTTAGGTAAGACTTTTTGATGAAATAATCTCTTATGTTTCGATAAATCACACTTGCGATTGAAATTTTCAATACAATATTCACATTTGTATCTTATGGAAATTTTTCTATGGGTTTCCATATGTCTTTTTAAACGATGTAAAGTAACAAATCCTTTCTCACACACGTAACAAATATTAGGTTTAATGTCATTGTGAACCTTCACATGCCTAGTAAGATAGGATTTTTTTAAAAATGACTTATTACAAGTTAGACAAATAAAAAGTTTAGATAACTTCTCATCCTCAAAACTTGATGAAGGGGGTTGTTGAACAGAAACGTGAGTCTCCTCAGACGCTAAAGTATTATCCATTTTGTGCTTCAGTTTAGCAAAGTATAAAAAATCACTCTAAAAGTAAGACTTTAAAAATGTTTAAAACTACTAAGTATGAGAACTTAGACAACTCTACAGTGAGAAAAGATTGCAACTAATTCAAATTTTTTCTTCATTCATCAGTTTTACTTAAGAATTTACGCCAAATTTTCTAATTTCATGTCAAATTTTTATAACTATCGCCAATATTAGTAGAAATTTAGCCAAATTTTGTCTTATATGATACTATAATAATTAAATCTTACTGGAAATTCTAGTTTTTTGACGAAGAAAAGGGGGTGAATTTAGCCATATGAAGTTCTAATTCGATAATTTCTTCTAAAGTCCAGTCTGATCCTTGTTCATTAAATTCTTCAAAACTCTTTATCATCTTGGCAAAAGCTTTTTCAAGATCATTATCAATACTTATTGATGAAAAGGATGTAAAAGTATTTGATCGAAAAAAGGGAGAAAAAAATTCCTGAGGCCCTTCTTGCACAGTGCGGGTAAGTTTAACTTTAACAATTGTATGCCATTTCAGTGCTCTTTTCTCATTTAATTGAAAGTTCAGTTCATTTAAAATATCAGTTTTTAAATTATTAAAAAATGACAATAAATCTATATCATTGTTTTTATTGTCAAAGGTAGTGGTTGTAAACACATTGAGAGCGTTTTGTCTTTTAAAATGTTTAGTTTTCTCCCTAAGTAAATCTTGATCAGAAGAATTTGTTATTTGCACCTGTACTAAAGGAGAACGATGTTTGTCCAAAGTATGATGACGCAAATCTTTTTTATATTTAAATACTTCACTGCATTTTTCACAAAAATGTTGCGGTGAAGACTTTCGATGATTTTTTCTTATGGAATCTGGCAACTCATGTTGTGGTGGAGGCTTTTGATGGTTTTTTCTCATGTGTTTCAATAACTCATATTTCCATCTGAAGATTTCACTACATACATCACAAACATGCATAGATAAAGTCTTTTTGTGATTTTTTCTAATATGATTCAGTAATTCATACTTGCGATTAAAGCTTTCACTACATTGTTCGCATCCATATTCTGTAGGAATCTTTTCATGAATTATTAAATGTTTCTTCAAATCGTCGGGTCTACTAAATGATTTTTGACATACATTGCAAATAAAAGGCTTCACACCCGAATGAATCATTGCATGCCGAGTTAAATTAGACTTTTTAGAAAAAGTTTTATTACAAGTTGGACATATCGGAAGGTTTGATAATTTCTTGTCATCGATTTGTGATATAGCGGTTTGTTGATTTAAAATAGGTGTCTCCGCAGATAGATCCATCTCTTGACCCAATTTAAACTATCAATATGCTTCACTGAATTCAGGTTAAAAAACAGACGTCTTCACTCCGTGAAAATAAGCTAGTAAGTGGTGATATTTTTGTTCGCTCTTCATTTATACTGTATGTATCTCGCCAAATCTGAATTAATCACCAAATATATTTTAAACTCTACCAAATACATTCTAAATCTTGTAATATATATTCGAAAATATTACTAAATTGTTTTAAATCGAGCCAAATTTATGTTAAAATGTTTTCATATTTGCATATTTATCACTAAATTGTACAGGTTTACTCTAAAATAATGTGAAGAACCAGGGAAGTGTATAAAAATTATTAGACTATAAAAGTTAATAAAGGTGATGAAAATATATGTGAGTTGATGAATAGTAGTCTATAAGGAGTGTAATTTATTGGTATTTTTGTTAAAAATGATAGTTAAATTTACGTCAAGTAAAATAATTTGTGCGAAAACTTTTCAGTTTATAATTATATGTTTGTAATCTACAATACTTGGTCAAAATACTTTTTAACTATGTTTAAATACATTTGTAAAGTCTAAGTATACATCCGTGAACATGAATGTATTTTTAAAATCATATATTAATATTTTTTCAACTCTGAATTTTTTCAAAGTTACTTTCATTATTTACAAACTTTGTAAAGAAAAACTGAGTAAAAGATAGCTTAAAGGGTGGCGTATTTCGCTATGTTAAAGTGTGGCAAAGTAGTGAAAACTCTTTATTTTGAGACAGATTGTTGAATATTTCTTAGGAAATATAAGTTAAAATAATTAATGATGGGAATGAATTACAAAAAAATTTTCGGGAAGTGTCAGGCAGATCGCGTTTAAAACGAATAAATGTAAATTTCTAATAATCTCTATGTTTGAAAACTTGTATACTTTTAAAGAGTGTGAGAGAATTTATTGTGTGTGAAAGAAAAATTTTCAAGTACGGTCAAATAATATTAAAGGAAAGTTTGTATTACTTAGTTAAATGAATTCAATTAACTGATATTTTTGAGTGTTGGAGGATTTGAAGTATAATATAAGACTTGAAATAAAAAGAATTAAAACTTCTATAAGAAAACCGATGTGTTTTGCCAAAAAAGTAACATTGTTTGAATAGCAGATACAAAAGCCTCCCCCTCCGCTTGTCCGTTCCTGTATCGTCCAATGTCACCTAGAGAAGCCTTAAGGGGAAAAATTCTTCAGCTATTGTAAAACCATCTTTTGAAAACAAGTTAGTACAGAAGTAGTAAATGTCTTGGTGGGAATCCTTTTTAATTATGTATTAAATTGGTGTAGTCAGCTAAAAACTTTATTGTTTTATTTACTTTAGATCAACACGATACAAGTTGAAAAAAGTTAGGTGTGAAAAAACTTAAAGAATTTATTTTAAACTGTTAAATACAATTAACTAATTGTAAAAAACTATTTTTGCCGAAAATTGTTTAAAATCAATAATTAGAATTATCTAATATCTCCCATTTAAAATATTATCTATTGTGAGGTAGATTAAAATATATACAATTGGGTTGAAATGAAGAAACTTTGCGGAAAACTATTTTTAAAACGAATATTTATCAATCAAGTAATTATACAGCATTCTTTAGTTTAAAAAGATCTGCGTATGCATATTTCTAAAGAACAGTGGTTAAAGTACTTGCAAACTACTGTTTCTTTACTTCAAGCAGGCGCTGGGTTCGAATACCACTTATACCTTTCAAACTACTGTTTCTTTACTTCAAGCAGGCGCTGGGTTCGAATACCACTTATACATTTGAGATTTTAATCATCTTTTAACTTAATTTTCATGTACATTGCCATTTTTTTTTTTTTTTTTTTTTTTTTTTTTCATAAAACATATGGTGAACTTTTACAAGGAAATCCTTAATTAATATTTTTTTAATTATTATTCTCTAATTAATATCATTTGAACGATTGAATTCTTTTCGAATAATTGTATTCATAGATTAAAAAAGATTTGTACAGGTATATAATAGAAAAATCGCTCACACATACGCGAAAACTGCTGAAATATTTTTTACTGCAAGGTACCGGGTTCGAACCCCAGTCAGACTTCTCTATTTCTTTCATAATATATTCACATCAATATACTTCATTGTTAAATTCATATTTTTTATTTATTTCCTATTTATTTCTCAATTTTTAAATTTTTAAATTTTTTTAAATTTTAAATTTTTTTCTCTTCTTTTAATTTTTATAATTCATTACTCATAAACAATAGCCTTCACACTACTCCACAAAAAATCTCTTTTTAAAACCATCATCTCCTTTTACAAAATCACTAATTAATTTTTTAATTAAATTTCTTCATTAACACCCTCGTCACGTTTCACGATTAAGTCAGAGGATGTCTCAAGGTCAATACCAACTCATCTAGACCCCTCAGTGGGTGGTGCGGCATCCGCACGGCTCCGTTCGCTCCGCCGGTCCCTCGGTCCCTCCGCCGCCTGCGCCAGAACCGGCCTTTTTTACCTACTGAAACGTATAGAAACATCAAAATCTCAAATTCGGATTTTTGACATGATTACAATACTTTCCTCACTATAGTGTTCGGAAAGTAAAAAGGAATTCTTGAGATGAGAATTAGAATAAGAAATGTTGAAAAATAGAAATGTTCGCTCGTCAGAAAACTTACATTTCTATGAGCAAGGATTCGCAAGATTTCGGAAAACTGTATAGCTAATTCAAGCCAAAAATACAGATCAAGTTTCTATCTTGCGAAAAAAACGAAATGAAATATATATATAGATATAATTTGTTGTAAATATTTTGTACAAACCTATAAGTTGATTATTAATTTTATACTCACCATTTCTACCTAAATCATACTTTTAAGCATTAAAAATAAAATAAACTAATTTTTATTATACTGAATGTCGTGCAACGGTGATAAATGCATTTGAATGAAATGTCACTTACCGACCGTAATACTACATCGAAATCCTTTTATGTTTTCTGTAGATTTTTTTTACAAACATTATATACAGCAGAAACAATATATCTAATTCAGTGTAATAAATATTTGTATACCAAATTTATAGTATATCGTATGATTATATAATATGTCGGAAATATATTGTAGTCTTGTAGATTTAATATTAACTCTAAGCACGTTATTTTTTACAGTAACCAATGTTTTTAAGCTTAAAAAAAAATGTACGTTAATTTTATAATGTTGTATGAAATGTAACCTTGAAAAATGCACTTGAAACTGATTCTGGAAGCAAACAGACCTTAATCATACGAGATTCTTTTGTCTGTCTCTGTACTGTACATGATCAATAAACACGATATGCACCAGAAAATGTACTGTTAAATTCATGCGGCTAACGAACATTTTTACCAACTTGCAAGCCAGTGGGATGATATTTGCACCCGACCGTATATACATACATACAAATACAGATAGACACCAAAATAGTTTTGGGTCTCAGTGCAAGAGAGGGGAGAGGGAGGCTGCATTGACATTTCGGCAACATTTTAATGAAATTAGTACTGGACATTCCACAGAGGTGACAGGCGAATTAGCTTTAATTTCTCAAACATAATAACAGAATATACTTTATATTAAGGTTATATCAAAATATTTAGAAAAAACACTTAAAAATTTGTTTAAATAATTCTAAAAGTAAGAATTTCATAAACAAATAAATTGTCAAACTGTGTAAACAAAGAGAAATAAAAAGCATTAAAACATAACCTACTTTTGTTCAAGTCTGTTAACATTTCACTGAATATTTTCTTTTGAAAATTACTTTTCTTTGAAAACAAATTTCAAATATGGCTGTAAGACTCATAACCGATCTTAAATATGTAAAAAGAAAAACTAGCCTTTTTCGGGGGATTTTCAGTTTTAAAATCGATTAAAATTATTCACCCGATTAAATTCAAAGAGTAATTCATTTCATCAATAAATAACTTTGCAACTAAACACTATAAAATGTAAAATATCGCAATAGTTGTTTCATGTCAAAATAATTTCTTAAAATGCAAAATTCGAGATTGAAATTGGCCTTGAGCGATTTATGGGGTCCGTGTATGTCCGGAATATTTTAGTAGTTAAGATTCGATTGCTGGTCAGAGCTCTAAATAAAATTATTATTATTATTATTATTATTATTATTATTATTATTTTAAACTTCAAATTTATTAATTAATCAAGCTGAAGAGAAAAATCTAATTCTTAGTATTTCTATTAATTGTAATACCGAGTACTCCTATATAACGTGGTAAAAAGAGCTTTACAGTTACATAATCACTGAATCTAAATGCTCTGTTCGCAACTGAAAGTCGGATTTTTTGTTAAACTTGTGACAAAATTCTTAATTTTTGGTACTAAAATATCACATTGCTAGCACAAAATTTAATTTTTAAATAAGTATAAGATTTACTACGCGGGTAAAATTTTATTATTATTATTATTAATATATATATATATATATATATATATATATATATATATATATTGTAAAACATTTTATAAAAATATTTGATATCGTTATTTATGTATATATATATCTATATATATATAATATTATCGTATATATTTTTGGTACAACTTCGATTTACACCCACAACGATATTTGGCGATTTTTGTTTGGCGCCTGTTTGAACGATAACGATGTCGTTCTGGACTGTTTGCGATTTTATATGGCAGCCTATATGTTGTTTATTTTAGATTTGCGATTTTATGTTTTATGATTTAGATCAAGATTTTATCATTTATCATTTATGATTTATGATTTAGCCATAATCGCCAACAAAAAATCGCGAAATATCGTTGTGGGTGTATACTGAAGTTGTTCCATATTTTTTTCTCTAAAACTGGAAAACTTTATTACTTTATTATGTACGTAACATTTTATGTAGTTCGTTATATTTATGGAATATGACAATTAAGAAACGTTAAGAGTTTTCTTGAATCAAGAGATAGAAATAATTATTTATCGACTGTTTATTTTTAGTCATTTTTTTTTTTTTCAAATATATAAGATAAAAAGAATTGTTCTTAGAAACTTCATTTAGAGTTATATAAATTAAAGTTCTATAAATAAATAAAATTTTCAAAATAAATAAATAACTATAAAAATAGAAAAATAGAAATAAATAAATAAATATGCTCACTGATTTTCAGAAGCAGTAATAAAATTATATTACAGAAAATACTTCTCAACTATAAAATTCTAGTTATTATTCCACGTGGTGATAAAACCGATGGTTTAACTGCTTATCTTATTATAGATCTTTTGCTTTCATTTATTATCATATTATTTAGTCTTTTAATAATCAATAGATTTAATTTGTGTTTTATTCAAATAAAAAACTGTCGACGACAATAGATTAGGTTTGATTTACTGTTGTCAAATAAATGATATTAAGTTGAGATAGAGTTTTTTCCCTTTCATATTCCTGTTTTTTAATATGTAGATCGCTATCAGGGTGTTAGTGATGTGGAAATAATGACATCTTATTAGTGGAAGTAGTTGATATTCAAAGAAAGAAAAACAGAGAGAATGAATGAATTATTTTTATGTGCATTTATTTATTTAATGTATGTACTCATGACTAAAATATTCTGTCCTGAAATTAGCTATAAGACAAAAATATAAATTGAGGAGCAAACATTCAAACCATGATTTCTCTTTCGGATACTATTTTTCAGAAAACACATAAAACTAATAAATTAAAAAATAACTAATGTTAAACCCTAATTATCATTTGATCAGACAGTTTAAAACTGAAGTAATTATTTTCACCGTTTGAACAGGAAATGAAAACACAGACAAGAGAGTTGATTTCATTATTAAGTTTGTTCAAAGTAATGTGTTATTGATATTAATTGAATTATATGCTAATTTCTTAAAAAAAAAAAAAAAAAAAAAAAAAGAAATAGAAAAAGAAAAAAGAAAAACGAAAACGGTCTCTCTCTCTCTCTCTCTCGATATGCACCAAACATTGTAATTCGATGATAATGTTTATAGTATTTTACTAAATCAAATCAGTCAATATACAGATATATTAATTTATGTTTAATAAAAGAATAACAGATTTCACTAATTAATTAAGCTTGAGGGAAAAAAATTGAAAATTTGATTCGAAATCAAATTTAAAATCAATTAATTAAAAAAAAATATTATTATGATGCTTTTTCTATTTACTATAGATAGTAAGTAACATTTGACATTGCTTGGCGATAATGACGCAATGAAAAGTTTGTTACTATTATTACATTGTTAATAGTAACAAGTTAAAGTTTGTTACTACTAATATTTGTTCGGTGATTGGAATGATTATACATAACATATGTCAATGGAAGACTTAATTTTTTTAGGAGAAGAAAATGATGAAAAGAAAGAAACTCGCAGAGAACGTGACTTAATTCTTTAAATTTGATAAAAATAAATCATAATTTGGTAACCAATTTGGAATATAAATAAGATATTTAAAATGTATACAGGTTTACGGATTGTGCATATTTTGTAAAACTTAAAATAGCAATTTACTTACATTTGGAACCATTTTTCTCTCTAGTTTAACTTATCATGTACTAAATCTTCATAATATAAAAACAACATTTAGTATTTGGAAGAGAGAGAGAGAGAGAGAGAGAGAGAGAATTAATTAATTAAGACAAGTTTATTTCCATGGTTAAATATTTCTGAGTGATTTAGGTTCTGAATAAATAACGAAGTACATTTTTAATTACAATGACCAGGTGACTGATTATAACTTATGATAACTAATTTAACTATCGCAAATAACAAATAGGAAATCTCAATTATTTTTTAAACGAAATTTCAAGTTATTATTATCACTTTGCTCTCTTCAACAATGTGGTATTTTTTATCTTTTATGACTTCTTTCGGAGGAAATCTGATGCATGGTTATCTAATTTATTGCGTCCTGATTACACGGGGAAATCCCACAGATTGATCAGCCACGATCAGTCGCTATTGAGATGTCAAAATAACTCATTGGATGAGGTCTGTCAATGGAGTATAACTGAAGATGAATATCGGTATCTTCATTATCTACTCTGTATCCTGACATTGCGTGAAGAAATACGTCCGTATTATAAAAGGGAATTATTACAGACTGAAACGTTATTGGTAATACAAAGAATATATCGGTAATAAAAAGAATGATGTAATATGATTGATGGTAATATGAAATTTTAAATTTCTTTGCTTTTAATAATAGTGTGAAAGTACAAAGTGTTTTTAGTTTCACGGGGATATTATATTAGAAGGAGGTTTCATGTGTAGGTTGAGGTTGAGTGGGTTTTGTAAAGCCCCAGTACTATACTATAGGGAATTGTCGACGGCCTGAGACTCAATCCTAAGGGTGTCTGTTTCATGTGCAGGAATATCCATTATGTTTCTTTATATTTAGAAATTTAACTAGTCATTATTGAATTTTATCACAATAAATTTCTAATTCAGTTCGAGTATTTATTTCGTTTTATTTTTATTGAATGTATTTCCAGTTTCATGATAAAATGTACCTATTAAGTATAGTCAAAAGATTCCTTCTATATAATTTTGAAAATTCAAGTGTTTTAACGTTTGTACTAATATAATAACTAACAACTACGATATATATGGTGTTATTTTTTTTTATTTATATATATTTTTTAAACAATTACAAAAATGCAATCTTTTTTGTTGCAGTATAAAACGTTGAAGCTGTTAAGCAATTTTGAACATATATTGAAGCAGATATTGGCCATAATGAAGCACTGGCTCTATCAATTTGTAATTGGATTATTCGGTAATTGAATTTCTGATATTTAAAGAAAATTGCACAAAAAAATTGAACTACTGGGACATTAAGATACATATTTTATTTTCTCCCAAACATTGTCAATTTGTTACAATTGCCTCATTTTTTATGTTGTTTCACAAATGGCTTTTAACTTCAGTACAAGTAAAAATTCATATTTATTTTAAGTAATTTAAGAAAAAAAAAAAATATTATTTTTCTTTCCCTCTTGCACATTCGTTTACTATCTCAATAACATTTCATTCGCTTATAACATAATCTATTTTATAAATAAATTGCAGGATTATATATGTAAATATTTTCTTAATATTTAAATTTTGATAAGTCTTATATAATATGAATTTATTGTTGAATGTGTAAAATAAAAGTACATTGATAAGTTTTTAAGTAAAGATGTAAATTAAAAAGTTACTTTGTAGAATCATGTAGCAAAATATAAAATTTTCTTTTTAACGCACTAGTTTTATTTTTAGATGTGGTACAGGGTAATTTTTAATGCTATTTCAAAACAAATGAGAATCTTGATTAGGAAAATGATAACATTTTCTTTTGTTATCTACTTGCGCAAGTGACAATTTTAGTTGTGGGAAACTAAGTAGACAGATAAGCATTAATATATGTCCTACAATTAAACTAACATATACGTATATTATATAATTTTAAGCTATTATTACCACTTTGCTTTAAAGTTTGTAATCTGACGAATTGTTTTTCCTGTACTAGTCATACAGTTTAAAAAAACATTATGTTTGCCCAAATTATCATATTATCACATATTATCATACATATTATATGTATATTAATATAATATAGTAACAACACTAGATTTTAAACAAAAGATAGCAGGAATTAGATCTCAACTGCGTTATACTTATCATTTGTGTGTTTCAAGCAATCAAATTTCAAGGATATTTATTAATATGGATAAACATTAATTATGAGTTTATTAATGATGCTGTAATAATAAAATATATGAAGTTATAAATTTCATAAAATCCGTCAAGGGCCGCAAATCTTTACTTAGACGAGCACATACCGCCCAAGACCATTGGGTTCTGACCGCCCCTGTTTTAGGAAATTGTAAATTGTAATCCTGGAACAACATTGTTTTATTACAACATTGTTTCACTGTTTTTTTTAAACATTGTTTTATTCATTTATTTCCATTTATTTTTTACTTAATGATACCTGCATTCACATAAAATTCCATTTTTATCATTTACGATGTATTTAGTATAAAAAAAATTATGAAATTTCATTTTATAGCCTAATCTTCAGATGACAGATGACTAAGGTTTTTGCAACTAGCGGTAATAATTTAAATTTTAAATTGGAAATTATGCATTATTATTCTGTTCTGGAAGAGATGGAATTGGATAACAAGGCAATGCTCTTTATTGGCGTCCTTAAAATTTTCTTAACTTAAAAAAAAGAAAAAAAAAAAAAAAGAAAAAAAAAAGAGATATGTTACAAAATTTAATGATATATCTAGCAAGTTATTAATTTAACTAAACATGGAATGAGTACAGAGTGCCAGCTAAGTAAGTTATAATTTTTGCTTGATAAAATGCAAATATTTTTATTTTTATCATCACACTACTGGTATGGGAAACTTTAGTATTCGTGAAAATTCCCGGCTTCGGATTTTCGACGTTTTTATAAAACGTCTGAGTCTTAAGAAATTCGAAAAAATGCAAAAATAATGTAGCGTCTACGTGTAGGTTAGTCAGTTTATTAGCTTGTTAGTTAGTTTGATCATTGTCCGTTTGTTAGTTTGTTAAATTATGTAGACATTAACGGAAGAAAAAATTATTCAAATGAAACAAAACCAGTTTTAAACTTTGGATTATGATTATGGCAAGAACCCTATAGAGTTCTATCATTCTAATTTAAAAACTTCATCAGTTATTCGAAATTTACGATTTTCTTGACATGCTAGGATAAAATAAAATTTTACATGGACATGTAATTATGCCGATTATTCTTATCATGAAGTAGTCGTAAATATTTTAAAGCATCTAACATTCAACTTTAAAGTATTCAACTTTAAAAGCTTCTTAAGTAATTCATAATTAAGGTTTTCATAACGTGGCAGAATAGGGCAATATTTCACATACATACACATTATAGGGATTATTGCATTGCATAAAGTATGGAATTGGTTGTAAACTAAAATACAAATATGACCCTAATGAAATCAACCAGTATACTACTATAAAGTAAATTCATGAAAGGTGGAAATTTCCGTATGCCGTTGTGACGGGTAATCAGCGGAGTTTACTGCTCTCACCATGAATTTTTGCGGTGCAAATATTTGCCTGAGCACATTTTTTTCTCAGCTTACTGTTCTTATCATCTGGACCATGCAACTACTTTTCAGGTCCTCTTCTTCTCAGGTTGAGGTAAGCGATGGTTGTGACTCGTGACCATCGTAGGTACTCCAGGAAGCCCTTTGATGATGATGATGATGATGATGACCATAAATATAGTATGTCATACAGTAAAATGTATGTTAACAAATATATGTAATGGATATCTGAGCACAGTCCACGTATACCATTCTTTTTTCTCATAAAAGTATCCCTATTAAATATTAGCACAGAAAAATACATGTTGCAACTTGAATAATATAATCTAAAAATTGTTCTAGTTGACACTTAAAACACATTTTATAATACAAAATCTTCAAAAATATAGTAGTAGGCTAGCAATGGAAAATCTTTGTTTATTGGGATAGAGGCTAAATCATACCCAACATGTGATTTCTCATTCTCCATTTCCCTGTGAATTCCCAATAGGATACAAACATTTCCCTATGAAATACAAATATTTCCTTTTACATTACAAAAACATTATGCTGTTACCATTTTCCTGCAGTTCTCATATGGGAAGGGTTTTCTGACGTAACACTGGTAAAGTCCATTGACAATGGTTAAAAAAAAAAGAAAGAAAGAAAGAAAAGAAAACAAATGTATAACAAATGTAAGCTAGTGACGTAACAAAATTTTACGTATTCTAAATCTGAGTTGAGGATAGTTGAGAATTTTACGCTACAGGATGGAAATTACTGTGTTATTAATTATATAACACTCTAAAAATTGTTTGCAATTTTAGAAGGTGAGAAATTCTAGCACACCTATAAATGAATAATAGCCTGTAGTTGCTATTCTATTACAAGCATTAATGCACGACAAATTGTCTTGAGAAGAAATGGTAAGTGGTGAGAATGAAATCGTCACTTCGTCACCATGGTAATTAAGAATATTATTAGACCCTCTCTTTTAAAGAAAGCGTCAAATGTACATCCTTATAAACAACTAAATGATGATAGACTTTGCTAAATGAAAAAGAAAAAAAAAATCATAAAGCAATTTTATAGCAATGCATAAAACTCATTAATGAATGCTTGAAGGCAAGTAAGGGGGCAGCATAATCGCTATTTTCGTTACATTCTCCTACTTTCCCCCAGTTATTCATTTCCTACAATAGTAGGCAATTTGTCTAATTTCTCATGAAATATAGGAAAGGGGCGGTCATCAGAGCAGGAAGCCGCTGTGGTTAATTATTCCTTATTCCCGAGGCTACTACAGGTGGAAAAATGCCCCCCCCCCACCCTCGACCAACAACAATCGCAATTTTCCAGAAATTAGGTAACTGTGCGTGGCAGTACGTCTTCCGTTTTTTGCACACAATAAAAATTACTAATAATATTCAAACGAATTTTTGCTTTGTAGAACTTGGAGCAGCTGATTGGAGGCTTTCAGGAAATGGATACAAATGATTCGCTGAATAAATTTTAGTGTGGGTGTTATCGGCGTTATCTTTCATGTTATTGCGACAATTTGCGGTGTCATGACTAGAAAAGACGGTGTTTGAGCTTTGATATTTGGCACGTAGTTAATGTTGATGACATGATTTTGTTCTGAATGATAATCTTTTCATGTCTCTAAAGCAGTATTAGTGAAAAAAAAAAAAAAAAAAAAAAAAAAGATTGATTCGCATTTGTGAAATAGATGTGGTTATTAATATAGAGCGTAGTTATTAATATACAGTAAAGGAAAGGAAACGGGTGTTTACTTTTTTTTTGTATAGTTACATAATTTTGCAGATACAATAGTTATATATATTGCCTTTCATAACAGATATTTGTTAAAATTATTATTCGTAAATAAATAAATATTGATACGACAAAATAGAAATTAGAAACATTTGTTTCGTCTTTCTTTCTTCAAAATTTCAATTTTGATAAAAAATTTTGATAAACGCTTAATATATATATATATATATATATTTTCTTTTATCAAAAGTGATTTTACTAAAATGGTTTTATTAAAATCTTGTCTAAAAAATTTCATCTTTATATTCAAATATTATAATTTTGCCAGTATTATATTAAATTTTACGGAAGTAAACCATATATATTTTCATGTTTAAAAAGATAGGACATATGTTTTCAGCATTTAGACATTGAAAAGTCTTGTGGTAGAAGAAGAAAATGTAACATATTATACTGACAACTAGGGAGACAGTACTTCTTGCAAATCTACAGCAATTATATACATTGTTTGTTGCTGGGAATATATACATATATACCACAAGGCAATCATACTTTGCATCGACCGAGAATCGAGTTTAGGGCCGCCCGTGACTAGCAGACAAGCTGTTTACTATTGTACCAGTACCAATGATTCATTTGCTAAGTTCGTTAATTAGTATATCCCATTCAAACTGGTATATTTTAATTTTTTATTCACAAAAATGCCCCAATAAATATACCACAAGGCAATCATATTTTGCATCGACCGAGAATCGAGTTTAGGGCCGCCCGTGAGTAGCAGACAAGCTGTTTACTATTGTACCAGTACCAGTGATTCATTTGATAAGTTCGTTAATTAGTGTATCCCATTCAAACTGGTATATTCAAATTCTGTTTATCTCATGTATAAAGCTATACAATCTTAAGCATTATGCAGGTATGATTAATAAATGGTGCTTTAAAATTCTAACAAAGGATTTCATTCTTTGTGATTCTTCGAATTTGGATGCTAGAAGAAGTATTTACAACATATTTTGCTGCCCCCCCTTTTTTTTATAATGAGAATGTAAAGTGTTCATATTATTAAAAAAAAAAAAAAAAAAAATCTGAAGTGACTCCACTCGACTTTCCGAACATTGAGCAATTAGTAGTTTTGTAGATAAAGTAAAGAAAAAGGAGTTGTTAAGCAAACAAAAGAGAGAAAACCATAATAGAGTGTTTGAGTATTTTTCTCCATATATTACACAATGTTTTATTTAACGCTACTGAACTTTGAGCCCATAGATCATAATGATAAAGAATTTTTCGTTGTGTTCTTTAAAAACCTCTAAATGCTAGATTCACCAAAATGCTTATAGTTAGTGCAACAGTGATTTATAATATTCATATAAATTTTCAGCTCAATTGAATAAGGCGTTTAGATGCTATCGCACTTTTAAAAATTTGGTCCCATAGGCCATAATGATAAAGAATTTTTCTTTGTGTCCCTGTAAAAAAACGGTAAGTGCTAAATTCACCAAAATCAATAAAGTTGGTGCAACTATGACCTATAACATGTGTACAAATGTTTTGCTCAGAATAATAAGGCGTTTAGACGCTATCACACTTTTAAAAATTTGACCCCATAGGCCATAATGATAAAGAATTTTTCTTTGTGCCCCTGTAAAAAAACTGTCAGTGCTAAATTCACCAAAATCTATACAGTTCATGCAACTGTGACCTATAAAATGTGAACAAATTTTTTGCTCAGATTAATAAAGCGTTTAGACGCTATCACACTTTTAAAAATTTGGCCCCATAGGCTAAATGTTAAAGAATTTTTCCTGGTGTCCCTGAAAAAAACTATAAGTGCTAGATTCACCAAAATCTATAGGGTTCGTACTATGGTGACTTGCAATATACGTACCAACTTTCAGCTTATTCGAACAAAGCGTTTAGACGCTAGCGTGTTCACTCACAGACATGCACACATACATATACACATACATACACATATACATTCACACATACATACACACACACATACATAACTCATCGTAAAAATTGTGGAAACGGACTCGTGGGACCTCGAAACGTATAGTAACATCAAAATATCAAATTCGGATTTTTGACGTGATTACAATACTTTCCTCACTATAGTGTTCGGAAAATAAAAAATCAACGTATTGTTTTAAATTTTGAAAATGCTAAATTTTGTAATATTTCTTGGGATGATTTATTAGTATGGTTAACTCTTGGAAAAGAGTAATCATGACGTAAATAGGAATAGTACAAAATTCCAGTGAAAATAAAAATCAATAGTTTTACGTTTATTATTGGATCTTTACGCTTGTTTTCATAGGTTGTCTTATACAAAGTTTGACTATATGTATTTACTGTTTTTCAGCATCAAATAAAAGATGTGAAAATAGACAAACCCTGCTTCCTAGATAACGGATACAACAATGCACATATAAAATTTCAGTACTGTTTTATATTTTGTAAACTTGTAAAAATCCCTGAGATGTTTTATTTGTATATTTAAATATTGAAGAAGAGAAATCGTGATGTAAAGTCAGTAGGAATGCAGTGTAAAATCTCATTAAAAATATTAGTTTATAGTTTTGCGTTTGGTATTGGATCGCTGGGCCCGTTTTTTTAGGTTACTTTATACGAAGTTTGTCTGTATATATTTAAACGATATTTCCAAGCATTAAATCAAAAATGTCAGAATAGATTTTGTTGAAAGAAAAGCCCTACTTACAAGCTTAACTGATAAAATTGGTTCAAAAATGGAAAGAAAAAGAACAGTTTTTATTTCACTGTTTTATTAAAGAATGAAAATTCCATAGCAATTTTTCTTAAAAGAGATCACCACTGGTGTTATGTCTTAGCTGTTTAATAATTAAAAAAAAAAAAAAAATCATGATTTGTAATTTAGATTTTTTTTTTTTTTTTTTTTTTTTTTTTTTTATAAACATAAAAATAAAACTAACCTGGTACATAGATGAAATATTTTAGTGTACTTGAATCAAAAGATTTTAGTCAACTCAGAAAAGGAAATTATAGAAATTTTAAATAAATTAAGATAATCAAAGTAAACAAAATTTACTAGTTTGATTTTTTTTTCAATGAAATTTTAATAATATATAAAAAGTTATTAGGATCTAAAAAAACATAAAACGGATCACTTTAATAATAATAAAAATAATAATATGTTATTCATTTTTATAGATTTTATGATATAAAATTATTTTAAATACAAATAAATTTCAGATTTAGGTAAAAATTATTTTGTTATGAATTTATGATATTCTTAAAGTTTGTAGCCGATAAAATACTTTTATTCAACAGCAGGAAAATTTCTGACATATTAACCCCCCCCCCCCCCCTCCCCCACGAAAAAAAAAAAAAAAAAAAAAAAAAAAACATGATTTTGATCAAAAGTTATTTTTAGCTGTAAATGCAAAAAATTCACACACTATTCAAATGACTAAAAATCAAGCAATGTTTCACATTTCTTTTTTTTTTGATAAATTTAGTAATTCTTGATTTATTGTTCCCTCATCACATTATGTTTTCAAACTTTGATAACAGTCTCTCTCTCTCTTTCTTCTTTTAAATACTCTTGATTTCATCAGAAAATATGAACTATTAAATGACTTTTCTGTTATCTAAATTCGAATATCTGCAAATTTCATGGGTTTATAAATAAAAATGTTTTCAACACTGCAAAAGAAAATGCACAATTTGGATTTCAAAATACGCAGCTTTAAGCAAATTAATAGAAACTAGAACTCACTATTGTTTGATTATATAAATGAAAATAATATTTTAAATGGGCCGATAGCACATTAATTTTGAGGTTTAGAAGAGCATATAATCGAAATATTCAACAAAGTTAAACGAAAATACAGTAAAACCTCTCTAAGTTGGACACCTACGGTTCCAGGAAAAAGTGTCCAACTTTTAGGGGTCCTTACATTTTTCGATTTAATTAAACTGTGCCCATGCATGCCTTTTAACTTTTAATCATATCTAAATATAACATGATTAAGTATTCAAAACTAATAAAAAAAATGATTAATTTGCCAAAATAAAATCTAAATTTAAACTGGTATATTGTGGCCATAATAACATTTTCTTCTATAATTTTTTATATAACAGCGCCACTCACCAGTTAATATTCACGAAAATTTAATCAATATCTTCTCACAATATAGATTTTGCATATGCATTTTGGTGCAGTTTTATTCAATATACGCTGTGAGAGTCTTATGGGAAAATCGGAGAATGTGATTAAAAGTAGCACCACTTTGTCTACTGATATACACCCAAATTAAGGTAACATTCATTTTCATAATAGCTATCTCACTTATGAAGTTTGATGAATTTATTCGCTCAAGAAACCGAAATATAGTTTCCCGTGACCGTGAACGGGGAAAACTGCAGCATAGTAGCGACACCTGTCGATTGATATGCACCCCAAATTGGATCAGCATCTTTTTTCACAATAAAGATTTTGCATATGCATTTTGTTGCAGTTTTATTCAATAGACGCTGAGAGATTTATGGAAAATCGGAGAATGTGATTAAAAGTAGCACCACTTTGTCTACTGATATACACCCAAATTAAGGTAACATTCATTTTCATAATAGCCATCTCACTTATGAAGTTTGATGAATTTATTCGCTCTAGAAACTGAAATATAGTTTTCCCGTCAACGGAGAAAACTGCAGCATAGCAGAGACACCTGTCGATTGATATGCACCCCAAATTGAATCAGCATCTTTTTTCACTATAGATAGATATCTCACATATTAAGTTTAGTGCAATTTTACGATACACTCAAGTAAAACTTGGTAGAAAAAATAAAAGGGACAAATGAAAAGGAACCCTAACAACCGAAATATATCGTCTACTGCTCATTTTAGAACAGTCTAAGTCAAAATATGCATGTAGGCTCTCTACTGGATATTTCCTGGAGAAAAGGACAAAAACAAATCATGCAAATCAATAAAAAGAAAGACTCTTTCATTATGCGCCAAAATTTAATAATTTGTGAATTTTTCAATTGAAGAAAATAAATATTTTTTACAAGATGAGACTGAAGTGAATATATTGTGACAAGAAACGTTTTTTTTTTTTTTTTAAGGTATTTACAGCTATTTCGACAAGGAATAAGTAAAAAATTTTTTTAAAAAAGTAAGAAAATGGAAGATTTATTTCTTTTTTTTCTGTCTCATCGGGTAAAAGTGTTCAACTTAGGGCAGTATTTGAATGTTCAACTTACAGAGGTTGGACATAATGTTAATCCTATGGATACATTCCGTTCCGAGAAAAAGTGTCCAACTTAGAGGGGTGTCCATTTTATAGGGGTGCCCAACTTGACAGGTTTCACTGTACTTAAAAATTTTTCAGTTATCGTAGCATTACATAAATACTTCAATTGTTCAGAGAATTTGACGGACAAAACGGTTTAGTAAAATTTCAATTATTTTGATATTACTTTCCAATGTTAGAGAAGTATATTAATAATTTGTGACAGCAAATTTGGACAGAAATGATGCCAAAAATAATCTAAGTATTTGTTTTTGTAAAAAGTCAGTGTTATTAAATTGGATCTTAATTAATTTATAATATTAAGATTTGCAATGAAGGATATTTTTTCCTTTGTTTAAGTTCAAACCCCTTTTCCCTTAAATAAAATAACAAAATATTCTTTTAATTATTATTTGACTTATTTATTTCACATTTTTACCTAGTTTAATAATTTTGATTATCCAGTGAAGAAACAATAATTTAAAAATTTGTTGGAACTAGAACATGGAAATAAAGATTTACTATTAAACATGTTTTAAATTTGTTATTATTCTTAGAAGGAATCATATTTAATTTTTATTATTTCTGAGCAACAGATTTGGTGTATTATGAAAATGTTGTCGAAGGAAAAACTGAAATATCCTTAAACGATTTGAGAATTTAACAATATGTTCAAAGATGGAGTCACACAATTTTATTTTCTAGATCCTAATAGTAATCCAAAATCAAAATAAGAAACATTCACAAAGTTTAAAAAAAAAAAAAAAAGAGAAAAGAAAAGAAAAGAAAGAAAAAAAAAAAAAACCTAGCAACGAGTAAATAGATAAGCATCTCAACGTACATACAGAAATACCCAAAGCTAAATAATAAAAAATAAGGGAAATTAAAAAGAAACAAACGAAAAATATCCCTTCTTAACTGCTAGTTGCCTCCGTTGCCTCTTGACGGAGAACTCCGCCTTATTTTTATTCGATAATCGTCGCTATTAATCAAGAGTGTTTTGAGTTCTATCCTAATTTGAAAGATTCGGTTCCTCCTCTAATTTTTTCTTTTCTTTTCTTTTCTTCTTTTGAACGATTTCTTAAGCAAACCGCAATGATCTCTCTTATTATTTTTTTTCTTCTTCTTTTAACATTTGATTTATGAATTTTGGCAGCGAGATAAGTTCACGTTTTCGTTTAATATAAAGAGGGGCAGACGATAGAGAATATAGTTGAAATGATTTCTTTTTTATTTCTTTTTTCTTTCGTTAAGTGGGAGGAGTTTCTGCAAATTTATCGTCTCTGATGAAGGTATGAAATATCTCCATGCACCTAAACGATGTGGAGACAAGTAATAATTAGTGTCAAAAGCTTAGTTTTTTAATATCTAAGATTGTTGATGTTTGACTACATATTGTATTTTCCTCCATCCCCAAGATTACTTAAATATCTGGTTATTTCTTGTCGTGACGATCGATGTCCGGGTCCGATCGTAGACAGCTATATTAAACAGCGTAGGTGCTCATTCATTTAATCAGAACGTGCT
This sequence comes from Salticus scenicus, assembly GCA_963930645.1. Taxonomy (NCBI): domain Eukaryota; kingdom Metazoa; phylum Arthropoda; class Arachnida; order Araneae; family Salticidae; genus Salticus; species Salticus scenicus. The sequence continues at coordinate 297,064,599 of OZ005648.1, forward strand.
TTCTTGACGGCTTTTAAGAAGGTTGTACGGCCGATTGAGATCGTTTCCAAAGATCATGAGGAATGTTGTAAATCTGAAATATTACATATGAAATCTTTCATATAAAGAGCATCAGCATGCATATTTCGTGCTAGAACAAATGTTTAATTGCTTGCTACTTTTTTTATATTTTGAACTCTGAAATAAGAACAACATTTCAAAATATTAGAAGATTTGTTCCCAAAGTGAAACCTTTTTTGTATAAGATATTCAACGTAAGGAAATGAATTTGGTCTGTGTTGTAAGTCTAATACATATAATCAAAAATAAGAAAGAATGACTTAGGAAATATTTAAAATATAAGAGTGAAATATTTTTGGAAAATTATAAAAATGATTTTACCTAACATAAGGATTATAAGAAACGCTCACAAATTTCATGTAAAGTTTAGAGACTGTGCAAGTTAACGCTTGAGGAAATGCCATATTTAGTATTACATTTTTTATCTTTCTACAATCAAAGCATTTTACATATCATTAGTTAAGTGATACATTAATTTCTTTTTGATGATGTAGGATAATATATATATATATATAAATTATATAACGCATAAAAATTTCTTTTGGGCACTTTAAAAAAAGAAGAAATGGAAAAAGGTGATTACACCACGTTTGAGTTGTAGTACTTTATTCGTTTGGTAGAGCATATAAATGATAATAGCATTAACACACACACACACACACACACACACACACACACACACACACACACACACACACACACATATATTCAAAAAAATTTAAACCATATAACATTAATACTGTAAGCAATATATAGCAATATATTAAACAAGTATCTTTAAATAACAAAATTATTAAGTTTATAGAACACATTTAAATTTAGATGCAAGACAAAGCAAATATCTTTTAGGCGAATGTTTGATTTATATACTATTGTTGCTAGATTTATATTTTATTCTTTAACTAGGTAAAACCTGAAAAAAAAAAGTGTCTGTGTAAAAAAATAAAAGATCAAGTGTTTTTTTTTTTTTTTTTTTTTTTTTTTTTGAGATACGTTTGATACATAGGAAAATGGCGTGAAATTAAATGTACAGCGAATCATAAATCTTTTATTAGGGTGAAATAATGTAAGTTAAACAATGGTTTGGCCTAATTGGACTTTAACTTTTTTTTTTCTCATTTGCTATTATATTTACACTTTTGAAAAACTTTAGGCATGGACTACAACTAATGAGCTTTTGGAAAAATATGAGCTTTTAATAATTTAACGGTATGTCACTGAAAGAAAAATATGATGAAATATTGTGTTTCGCACTTTTATTTGCCCCATAGTTTGGGACAAATGTAACCTCGGTGTACTATACAAATATACATTAAATCAAGAGATAAATAAATCGAGTTTCCAAATAGTGAAAATCTTTATGAATATGAGATTTTTAAAATATCACGCACATTACAGAGTTGTGAACTTTTCCCTATGCCTCCAACTTATACTTCACGTCTTAAACTTTTTAACACACACACACACACACACACACAAAGATGTTAGCTCTCTTCGAAAATTAAAAGATAGTACTGAAAAAGCAAAACGATAAAATATAAGTGATACAGTTGAGTTGCTTGGAACAGGTGTAAACATTCTTGCTACATTTGTCTGCTTTACAAAATTCCTGGGTTAAGTGTAATCACGGGTGATAAACTAAAAAAGTAAAGAAATCTGAAGTTATACTCAGAATCTACATTAGTTTTCTTACTTAGTTTTTCTTTAGTTTCCTTATCACAAACTGCGGAGTTTATTTCATGATAAAACAATGGTAAACTTCAAATTTTGAAAGGAGCACTCTGTCGGAAAAGAAACTGTAAACAATAATTCAAACTTTTAAAACTATCACTGTTTAATATTTAATTTGCTTTCCTAAGATCAAATATACAAAAAAAAAAAAAAAAAGGTTCAAAGAAACAAACAAATGTGTTAACTGTTACGTCCAAATTTAGATAGTGAGTCTAGTTATGAGCTGATGTTACATTTACCCCCACTTCGCGATATTTATAAATATGCCTTAAACTCAGTTTGATATCTATATGTCCATTTTATTAAATTATCCTATTTGTCCACTTTATCAAATAGTTATATAGAATAATTAGTTTTTTTTTTTTTAATTAAGAAGTAGCCGAATGACTAATGTAACGACTCTGTAAATGCTAAGGAACTTCCATTGTTTTCTCTAAAATGTTCTACATGAAATATGATTTTTTTTCTTTTTCACTCTATATTTAAGATCAGTCACAGACGTTTGGTTTCAGAATTGCATTAGCACATTGGATTTTTTTTTTTTTTTTCGTTACCCAACTATCTTAGGTATTGGAAAAAAAAAAATTTCATATCAAGTTTTCACCTTTTTTACATGTTTTAAGGTCAAAAAAGTATTTTCCGGAGATTGTTCAGTGTGTGAGTATGTGTGTGGATAATCGTCTGACTATCATACCGCTAAAACAAATAAAAATATAACAACAAACTTTATACACAAAACACATCCGGTGTACAGATGCATTTCTCCACTTTTTTGAAAATTCAAAAACTGGAAGTGAGACTGGATTTTAATTTTTGTCCGTTTCACAAAAAAGAAAACTATTGATATTTTTCATATTTACTATATAACCCCCATTTTAGATGTTATTTCATATGTATTAGTTAGCTACTGCAGGAAATTTGACAGGCGTCCAAATTTAGTAGTCAAATTTTAGGTATTTAAACTTCTTTTAGGTGTCTTCCGTATGCATTGATTGATTATTACGGGAATATTGATACACTGTTAAAAATTTCTGTAAATTTAATATTGATATTTATCCAGAGTCTCTGTAAATTTGCAGTAATTCTTAGTTAAAAGTGAATAATCGAGATCATCAATCTTTATTCTGTATTTTTATGAAATTTTATTATTTAATTTTTTAATTAAAATTAAAAATGACTGTTTCTACTTTAGAAAAAGCATTCCAAGTTCGAAATATATTCTCACCAATAATTAATTAAATTAATAATAGTCATTAAAATGAATGCATAAAATAAGTTTTTTAACATCTTCGTTTATTTTTCTCTGTAATTTTACGTAAGACTTAAGATAATAGATTACACAGAGTTTTTTTGTAGAAATTTTTAACAGTGTAGGCGTTTTAATTAAGTAGGCCAAATTTATATCTCGGGAATGGGTGTCTCATAAAACGGCTTTAGATATTTTCATAAAACTGGCTGTATAAAGTTTAGTTTAGATATCGTTACAATAATTGTATTAATTGGTTACTACAGGGAAAATGGTATAGGCGTCTGATTAGTCAGGTCAATCTTACGCTTTCTGACCCCACTATCTCCAAAAAAATTTTAATGTAAAATTGTGAGTAATGAAATTCGTATACATACAAAAATTTTCGAATTTATGTTATTATTGTATACATCTGTGCTAGTACAGTCGGTAACAAAAGTCTCCGAACACTAGCGAAAATTCCTATGTAAAAAAAGTACACTTAATACAGTTTTGTTAAATAAATCCTTGTCGATTCATGTTCTTAGTCAGTCTAAAACAGGATTCGATAAGGATTTATTTAACAAAACTGTATTAAGTGTACTTTTTTTACATAGGAATTTTTACTAGTGTTCGGAGACTTTTGTTATCGACTGTAAATCACAGCGATATTTTTCTTGCAATGGGCAGCATTATGGATAAATGAGATATGTGAGATTATATCACATTCTACACAAAAAACTATTCTTTGAAAAATATATTCAGTACAGCTTTGGTGATACCTAGCATCTTTGATATAATAATGCTTTATTTACTGCGGTGAAATTAACATATTTGACAGGTTTTCGAACAATAATTTTAATTATGCACTCATGTGCATAGGCAAGGTGGTACTTGTGTTCAAATACTTCTACTTATCTTCATTTATACAACAATTACTTTTCACACTTATCCTTAATTTGTTTTGGAGTTTTGTAATAGGATTGTTGTATTCATCCGATAATATATGTACTATTTAGAGGTTAATCGAAGTAACTAAAATATTTTTTTCGCAGCTTTGTGAAAAGCCATTGCACTTCGTCAATCCTCAGTTGTATGTATATTAAGTTTATCACTCTATTTTTAGTTTCGTAACATCTCTTTTGAAATAGAATTATTCAGATGTTTCTTATACTTTATATATTTTACCATTTTCTATAAAATACGGAAAGATTTACTCCTTATTAAAATTATTTATAACTTACGGAGAAGTTTTATAAACCTTCTCTATAAGTTAAATTTGAATTGCAACTTGAATTCTACTTCAAATTTTACTCTTTAGATTATTCATACATATTACATGATTTAGTTAATTTACATAATGTTTAATTCACTATTTTTATTTAACTACTTTATATATGGCTACTGTTAGACATTAATATCAAGAATAAAGCAATTTTATTATAGAAAATTCTTATGTTGCGTTCGACTCTTATTTTTTGGAGAGAAGTGTAATCTTTTGTCTTGTTTAAAGTTATTTTACTTGAAAAGTGAACTTAGTATAAAATAAAAGCAATTCATCGTCTTCATTATCATCCTTTACATTCAAAGAAGAAAATATGTATACATGAAAATTTTTGAATTTTAGTTTCCGATTGATTTACATGTTTTGAAATGCCCTAAACACGATTAGACTATTTTAGAAAATGTTGTTTGTATCACTAAAATTTCATGACAGTATTAGATCAGAACTAATACTATGCTAATACTCTGTGTATAATTTTATACAAACTTATATTTAGTTACACTTTGACATAAATTGGTACCGATTACATTTTGGTGCGTATTGCCATTAGGTGAACATTGTTGTGCTGCTACTTCTCTCATTTATAGTAAGGCTATATCTCAGTTTTTGTAGGTAAAATACACAAAAATTGATATGTGAGAGGTCATAAAAACTATGGTAATTTAGGTGTGTATCAGTCGACTGGTGGCACTGCTATAACCCACCTTCTTATTTTATCCATATGGCTAGACCTCAGCATTCGTTTTTTTTTTTTTTTTTTTTTTTAAGTGCATGTACTTTTTATATCTTTTTTTTTTCTTAAATAGCAAATGTAAAATAGTTATGCTGAGAAGTTATGCTAATTAAATTTCTGCATATTAACTGCTAGGTATCACTGTTATAGATAATGATATAGTAGAAAGTTTTGTGATGGTCACAAGATGTTAGTTTATTTTAGGAATAATTACTACAATAAGGAATATACAAATTCATGATCAATTCCACTTACCGGTCAGCATATGGTCCGCAGGAAGCCAGGCCACTCGGATCGTAAGGATAACAGGCAGGAGCAGAAGAAGGTTGAAGGGCTGACCATGACGTCCGCGATTCTTTCAAATCGTACGGACTAGGCTGTTTAAAAAAAAAAAAAAAAAAAAAAAGTTAAAAATTTCGTGAAAGATGAGCCTTTTTAATATAAACAGCAGATAAACTGAAACAAATTATTCTGATGAAGTGGTCTCGTAGTCATTAAAACAGAATTAATACTTTATAGTATATAATTTGCATTGTAAAAATTGATAGTTAAATTATTATTAGCACTCTATTTTATTAAAGAATATCGTTGAAAATAACTTATTTTTCTGATATGCTTTCATTATCCAAGAGAAATTATGCATATATATATATATTTACATTATCAAGTATCCCCCCTTTATTAAAAAAAGGGCTTAGATATTTTTAGAGTGACTGTATAATGCGAGTTATACAAAACTTAAAATTTTATATTTCGAAGCTAGATGATTTTATTAAATTATTAAGTAGAACAATAATTTACATCTATTTGCTCCTATTCTATAATTTATTTATTTATTATTTCCTAATAATAATTTATAAAATTATAGTGAAATAGCATTTACAGGATGGTTAGCTATCAGGACAAAGTGATGGAATTTGAAAATTCTGGAAAAGTCAGGAAATAGTTAGTCAGAGAATTTCATTTAAAGTCAGATAATTTTGACAAATTTTGTGAAAATAAGCTACATTAATCATTAAATTATTAATGCTATTTTAAATCACTTTTCACTAATTTCGTGAAATTTTCCTGGGGAATGAACAGTAAGAGTTAGGAGAAAATAGTCAAAAATAGTCAGGAAAAAAAGTCAAATATGAAACTCGAAATATAATCAGGGTATTTAGAAAAGTTTAAATGCTAGCTACCCTGGTTTAATTCTAAATCGACTTTAATTTTATATAAACAAGTATAGAATCGGCGTAGAATACTAAAGTTTAACAATATTTTAAATTATCATTACACGGATCGAGAATCCCTGTTTACTAATTTAATAAATAATATTTAAAATTTCTCTAAAATCCATACGATTAGAGCAAGGAAATTAAAGAAGTAGAGTGCTCATCTTCCAAACTGTTTATTATGAAGAGACAAACATCCTCAAAAAAAGTAAAAAGAAGTTTCTTATGCCATTTTATACAGTGCATTTCTAATTCTTGTTTTTGTTCTGGTAAAAACTTTACACCAGGTCATAATGGAATCAATATTTGTTTATTTATAAATATTTAAACGCATTATTCATCATGAATAATTAAAAAATAAAATAAAATAAAATAAAATAAAATAAATAAATAAAGTTTGTAGCTTTTTAACGCTTAGATTTTGAAAATAAATAAATGAATAAAATAAAAGAATTAATTAGCTGTTAAATTTGTGCCATTTTGACCATTAAGTTTATTTACTAGTTATATGACATTTTATTTATGCAGCTTTAACTTCAGGATTTATAACACTAAATAAATAAATATTTCCTTACAATTTTAATTTGTTAAAGAATGTAATTAATATTTCAGTTTTAATTGCATTCTTTACTTATATATATATATATATATATATATATATATATATATATATATAAGTGTATGTGAGTAAAACAAAATTATGTGCACAAAGGAGCTAAGCATAAATATGTAAAAAAGAAAAAAAGAAAAAATAATAATATGTTAAACTTTCCAGACATCTTTGGTTTGAAACATCTATAAATTAATCCGCTTAAATTAAATAATAATTAATTTAATAAATAAATAATTTTGTAAATAAACATTATGGGAAATTGCAATAATTGTTTCAAGTCAAAATAGTAGCACGGCCGTACGGAAGGTGAAAAAACTAGGCAAGAGTGCAAGATCAAAGCAATTAGGTGCACTCGTGCCTGCCTACTAATAAATTTAAATTGACTTTTGTATATGGCTTTTTCTAAATCACCATTTGTTAAACTTCAGAATATTGCTGCGGTCTAACGAACTCGAAAGAACAAAAGGTTATAAATCGATTAAAACAAGGAGAAAATATGGAAAAGAGTTGTTGCATAAAAAAATGTTTTGTAATACGAAACCAGTTAACATCGAAGCGTCAAACATAAATGTTACAACATATAATGTTAGACATATTTCGAGACATTTTTTTTTTTTTTTTCGTAAATGAAGATTGATTCTCTATGATGGAAATTGAAAGGTAAAAACCAAAGAGTAATCATACAAAAAGTTAAAGTTTTCAAAGTCTTTTCAGCTTTTCTATTGTCGATTTTCTCGGATAGAGATCAAATCTGAGGTTACACTCAACCTCCGGTCACGTGGTACATATGTTCGTATTTATCTGATAAGGACAGGCACGTCGAAAAGTAAAGTTTCATATACGCATCGCTGCTCGCACAAAACGAACATCTTTTCTATATGTTTTCGGAATATGGAGATTTCTGCAAAGGCACCGCTACTCATATATCATGAAGATATCATTCTCAAATTGTCAATCTCCCGCTGTTACATCTTCACTAAACCCTTCTGTTCACATCCGATTCAAGGTTACACTGTATAACATTTAAATGGAAATAATAATAATGTATATATATTTGTGTAAACATAGAAAGGTGTAATTGAAGATAAATATTAACTTGAATAATTCATTTCAAAGGTGGCTGAACCGAACGAGGATTATTAAATTTGAATCAGCTAGACATACATGCATGGTATAGTTGAGTAGACTTACGTAATTTAATGGCTAATTTCCAATGTTACGTGACTAAAATTGTCATGGAAATTTCTCTGAAAAAAGCTTTATAAAAAACTTATTCGAATTACAGTTCATATTGTTTTGGAATCATCAGTACTATGCTATCGCGATTTATGATTTACATATTTTACGAAAATAAAATATAACCAAATATTTCATGTACAGGTGTTGGACAAAATAATGTGAACACTTTCACTTTTTTACGTTTTTTCGAATACATTGATAACGTGTTGTTCTTGAATTTTGGTAAAAAGGAAAACACGCCTTTCTTCATATTTTTCTGCAAAGATTTTGTCACGAAGATCCTTAGGGGACGAGCAACAAATCCAATAAAACAAAAAGTATTTGTAATAAAAGCTTCGAATGATCTGCAAATTTTAGATATGTTAGAAGTGTTATATTTTATACGTGTGTAGAGTTTTGTGAGGACATCTTGAATATTTAAGGTGTTATTAATGTTTTATTAAAAAATGCAAAAATTTTTCGCAAATTTTTACTTATAACTCCAATAGTTTTTCTTCAAATTTCATGAAACTTTCGAAAAACATGACAAGATATGTCTAAATCATTATACTATAATTTAAAACAAATCTATTTAATATTCAAAGAGATATGGACAGTTGTAGTAAATAATTTATTACTGCGCATGCGCGGACTATAGCCAAAAACTTTGACATAGTTTGATACCCAACTGTATAAAGCGCCTTATAAAAAACATCTAGTTCAATATCACAAAAATTCATAGAAATATCGATGATTAAATAAGCTGCTTTTCAGCTTTTTTCCAAAAAAAGTCTTTACGTTAAGGGGTCATTCACAAATGAAAGTTTGTATCAGAAAAAACTATGTTACACAATAAAACTTAATAAAATATTTGTGATTCATTTTTTTTTCTTATTTTTTATAGGTATGCACTACACACCTATAAAAAAAAAAAAAAAAAAAAAAGTTAAAATGAATTGTTTGAAAATAAAAAATTAAATTTTTTTCTGATACAAATTTTCATTTGTGAATGACCCCTCATCATAAAGACCTTTTTAGAAAACAGCTGAAAAACAGCTCATTTAATCACCAATATCTCTATGAATCTTTGCGACATTCAACTGGATTTTTTTTAATAAGGTGTTCTATACAGTTGAGTATTATACTATGTCAAAAATATTTTGCTACAGTCCGCGCATGCGCAGTAATAAATTATTTACTACAATTGTCCATATCTCTTTGAATATTAAATATATTTGTTTTAAACTACAGTATAGTGATTTAAGCACATGTTGTCATGTTTTAAAGTTTCATGAAATTTGAAGAAAAAACTTATAAAGAAAAATTTATACATAAAGAAATTTTTTTTGCATTTTTTAAATAAAATATTAATAACTCCTTAAATATTCAAGATATTTTTACAAAACTCTACACACGTATAAAATATAACAGTTATAAACATATTTAAAATTTGCAGATCAATTGAAGCTTTCCCATATACAGGGTTATTCCAAATATATTTTATTTTATTGGATTTGTTGTTCGTGCCCTAAGGGCCTTCAGTACAAAATCTTCACTGAAAAACATGAGAAAAGGCATGTTTTCCTTATTCTCAAAATTGAAGAACAACACGGTAAGTACTTTTTAAGATATTCGACAAAGCGTAAAAATGCGAAAGTATTCACATTATTTTGTCCAACACCTGTATATTACATGGAAAGCATTTTCGTGTAACTTCAGCATATTTTTTTTTTTGTTTTAATTTCAGTTATTTGCAAAATATCAAAAAGAGTTAAGAGTGATTTAAACTATCTTTTAATCCCATTAAAATAATCTGTTAATCAATTTCCAATAAGGTTTTAAATATACGTGTTTTGTATATAGAATAAACATGTGAAACTATCATTTCTTATCGAAGAAACTTTTTATTTTTTCTATTATTATTTATGAAGCTAAATCCTATATGTTTTTTTAATTAATTATTCATAGTTTTTTACTGAGAACTTTAAATTTACTAATAGCATTTTGGAAGATAAATATTAGATGGACAAAAGCTATTTATTATAGCCTTTTAACTTTTTTAAGAACTATTTTTTGAAAAATAAAAATAAAAAATATGGGCAAGCAGTTAAACTTAGCATTGCCTCACCCACATTCCTATATTAAACTCATACTCTTTTCTACCTACCTTTACTATTGAAGGCCCACCAGCGGCCGAGCGGTTCTGCGCTCAAAGCTGGTTGACGTGAGATACCGGGTTCGATCCCAGGTCGCGCTCGTCGGCCTAGATATTCGGAGTTTTCCGTGGTTTTCTCCGAAACTCGCGCAAATAAGGGCTAGGACCCCTTAGAAGGACCTCCACGGAAGGCACTCCCTCTCAGGCCTAGGACCCTAGAGCTGTCAATCGGCCTTATTCCCAAACACTTTTGTGCTGTATATTTTGAAACGCACTACTTATGAATAAAGGTTTAATATTTGCATATTGGACAACTATACAATAATGAACAGCACATAAAGTAATTTAATCGTCTCAAAACATTAAATTTTCTATATAAGAAGTACGTTTCAACGGTTAAAGAAAAAAAAATAATTTGCAATTATTTTCTTTCTTTTTATTTAAAATATGAAAAACGTATTAACAGAGATAAGTATATAAAATAACACTTTACCAAAATATATTTCAATCACAAAATCTTGTAATATTCGCTTTGATGCGAATTTATAAAATTTGGAAACTGAGATATAAAAGAACTATAATTATATATATATATATTTAAAGAAATACTGTATGAGTGTACTCTTCTGTCACCTAAAGTTAAAAAGTATATACGAAACAGACAAAAAAAAAAAAAAAAAAAAAAAAAACTGGTATACTTGAATAATAGCGTGTAGGACCCCCCACGAGCACACAAAAGGACCGCAACACGACGTGACATGGCCTGGACTCCACCATTGTCTGAAGGTGTGTTGGAGGTACCACAAACCACAAATCCATAAGAGTGCGAGGGGGGGGGTGTCTCTTCTGAAAAGTTCAAGGCATCCCAGATTTATTCAATAATGTTAATGTCTGGAGATTTAGGTGACCAATGGACATGTTTAAAGTCAGAAGAGTATTGCTGGAACCACTCGGTAGCAACTCTCGACGTGTGGCGTGTCGTGTTGTCCTGTTAGAATTGTCCAAGCCCGTCGGAATGCACAATCGACATGACTGCGTTCAGATGATAGGACAAGATGATTACGTCTCTCTTGCATGTCAAAGTCGAATCTAGACGTATGAGGGGTATCATATCACATCAACTTCATACGCCCCATAACACGACAGAGCTTCCACCATCTTGAACAGTCCCATGTTGATATGTAGGGTCCATGGGTTCATAAAGTTGTCTCCATACCCGTGCACATCTATTCGACCGATACAATTAGAAACGAGACTCTATAATAAAATAAAATCTATCATCTGTTTTTCGAGAAATAAAATCTAAATTAGGAACCCTGGTCAATATCAGTAAAAAAAATATTGGTGCCTATGCATCGGCCTGTGCATGCCGATTTCGGGCGATGTTGGATGAGTACTGCTACTATTGGGGTAGTGGGATTGCAGAAAAATCAGATGCTAGCAGATCGGTTGCTATTTGAATACGTCGGACCGGCTAATAAATAATATATACCACTTTGCAATATTTATAATATTTCGAAAGAAAAAAAGAAATCTGTCTTTTATTATCAAAAATTAAAGTAAATCCCAAATTCAAAACCATAATGGTCTAACTTTTCAGAAAATTTAACCCCAGTACTGGGGTCGATATCTTCACCGATGCATGCCGATTTTGGGCAATATTGGAAGGTATTGGATCAATATTGCTATTGGGATAGTGGGATTACAGAGAAATCTGTTCCCCCTTAAGCACTTGATAAATAAAAAAGATTGAAAACAAGCAGCGTTACAGTGTATCTCAAAATTATATGAACAGGCGATTTTTTGAAATAACTGTTCAAAAAATGAAGCAGAAATCAGAAAATAAATAAATAGAAAGCATATGGAATTAGAACATAAGTGAATTACAAGAAAGAATAGAATATAGGTTTTACAGAATTTTTGGAAAAAAAAAAAAGTCTCTTCCAAAAATATATAAATTTTTCGAGTATTTTGTATTTATATTCAAACTTTGGATCCATTTTTTGAATTATTTTGAAAATCCTATCAGACATGCTTAGAACTAGTGCTTGAAGAATGTGCTGCTGTAATAAGAACCAATTCTGCTCTACTCGTTGCTTCAATTCCTAAATAGTCGTAAATTGACGGCCATGGATATACACTTCTCGTGCAAGTACTATCCAAAGGTTTTTAATTAGATTTAGGTCTGTTCTGATGTCAGGCCAATCTGTAATATTCCCTTGATTCTGCAAAAAACAAGCTTTTGTTCAGTAGAAGGTGTAAATCCATCTTCCTGCTAGATTTTACAGTTTTACACTCTAAGATGTTTTCAGTTGGAAGTAGATTGTTTCTTATAACATTTTAATAATCCTCAGACCAGTTGACCATTAAGAAAAGTAATATCCTTGTTCCGTTTAAACAAAACACGCCCCACACCATGAGAGAACTCCTTACTTTATGTCGACTAAAGAACTCACGTCGTAGATTCTGTCAGGAGAACGTCCAGCCATTATAGCCAACTACTGAATTTTTTTCGTCACCGAAGAGACTATTTATCAACTCATCCGTGTAATATATATATATATTAACCTAAGAGCTTGTGCCTTTCTATGGTGCAATTTCATCATTGGTGTCCAACACATTCTGTGATATTTGTAATATTTGTGAAATTTGTTTGCTTGTATGCGACGGTGAACAGTATATCTGAAAATAGGAAACGCTGAAAACCTCGCAATTTCCTGAATACACTTCTTTTGAGTTGAAACTGCTTGCAAAATCCCTTATCTCGTCACTGAAATGTCTTTTTGGATCGACTTGAACATTTTTTGCAATCGCATTGTTATCTTTCGATAGAATTTCATAAATTCAAGATCGGCTATGATTCATTTATTTAGCAATATCAGAAAATTTAGCATTTTGAACCTTTAAGTGCTGAATATTAGCTATACCAGCGGCGGAGAATTAAACGTTGTGAAGCATTTTTCTGCTATTCGAAAATTGAAGAACGAGCAGTGATTTTATATTTCGAAGTGCTTACGTCACATGTACAAAACGCAGAACATGCAATTTTTTTCGATATCGTGGTTATAAAAGCGGACCTTTTCATTGTCCATATGTTTTCGGCACAGCTTGTTTTGAATTTTATTTGTGTTTACAAGAAATCTATGTTATAAGCGTTATATTTCTGTATTGTAATAAATTTATGTTAAGTTCCCATATCCTAATTATTATTATTGTTATAATTTTTTTGATTGTTATTTAATTTTTTAAACTGTTATTAAAAAAAAAAAAAAAAAGAATGCCCATATAATTTTGAGACGCACTATATTATTTCATTTCTAGCTAACTGGTGAAAAAAACCTTTTAATTGTAGTTTTCTTTAATACAATAATTCTCAAAATATTAGAAGCCACGACATTGGCAAAAGTTAGAAGAGACTTTTTTTAACGATGTACCAAACGAATTAATATCTTTTGCTGAAGTACAGTCGGTAGTAAAAGTATCCGAATACTAGCAAAAATTCCTATGTAAAAAAAGTACACTTAATACAGTTTTGTTAAATAAATCCTTGCCTTAGTCAGTCTAAGAACATAATTCGACAAGGATTTATTTATCAAAACAGTATTAAGTGTACTTTTTTACACAGGAATTTTTGCTAGTGTTCGGATACTTTTATTACCGACTGTAGATCATTTTGAATCATTTTGCAATTCTTTAGAAAATAATATATAAATGATATATATATATTTTATGGTAATTTTAAAAGTAAATAAAGTTTTAAATAAATTTACGTGCCATTAATATATAATTTAAAAATTTTAACATAGAAAAAGTTAAAAATAAAGATAAATATTTAGTTATGCAAAATATTTAAAAATTATCATACAAGGAAAAAAAAAAAAAAGGACACAATAACCTAATGGTTTAAAAATCGAGCATTACCTTGCCAGAACAAAAGCTTGCTCTGAATCCCACACAACAACAGTACTACAATGGTACAGTAGAAATAGAAAAGAAAAAAAAGTATATATTGCGACTAAGTTACTTTCTGGGGTTTGAAGTGTGACTCGCGTGGAGTCACAGAGAAGTAAGCAACACTCTTACCCTCTTCCAATCGAAATCGTTCCTAGCTTCTCCTAATTGAAGCGAACAGCATTTCAGAAGCTGCTAAAACCGTAGGGCATTAATGGAAATGCCGTGTACCAAGTCACGCTCGACAGAAAGTCTCATACACACCCTCATTCTCACCCTTTATCGGATGCTGAGAGAATCTCGGGATCAATCAGGGGGTTGGCAAGGTTTCGGATCGGGATGGAGGGACGTTCGGCAGCAGGTTGATTCGGAAGAAATTGTTGCTTCGTCTCTGTTTACAAAAGTGTAAAGTGACTGCAAGTTGATACAAAATCGTAATTTTAAATTACATGGTTTAACTTTATTCTCGAATTTGCATGAAAGGAAACATTTACAAAACTTGAAGTTAGATTATACGAGAATAAAAAAAAAAAAAAAGAAAGAAACTGTATGATCATTATGGATCACTGACAGTCTAATAAACAGTTAAAAGAAAATAAATATCATTGAGGTATATATTGGGTTGTTAAAAGAGTAATTTTCTGATAATTTACGTATTGAAAGAAATTGCGTAAACGCTTGAAAGTTTTAAATTTCACTTTTTATGCGAAGTTACAGCCATTTTGTAAGAAATAGGTTCTTTTGAGTAAGTAATTGTAGTTGTAATGCATAATATAAATTTATGGTTAAATAAAAGTTTAGAGAAAATTGAAATGAATCAAAATGACAATCAAGCAATATTAATTTAGTATGATTCAATATGACAGAGAAAATAAAAATTTTATCCTTTGTTTGGAGAAATGAATAAAATAATAGAAGAAGGGTGATTTAGAAGGGAGGGGGGAATGACGCCAGTATTACAACAATGTACTATTAAAAAAAAAAAGAAAAAAAAAAAAGAATAGATTTCATCCTTGATTTTAAATAGGTAAAAAATATACATGAAAGATAATTTTAAATAATAGATGTGATATTATCTAAGGATTTACAATTGGCGATCTGGCGAATTTTTCTCGGCCATCGCTATAAACGGCCAAATAATGATCAAAACATTTAGTTAATTTAAACGAGAACGTAAATAAAGTGTTAAAGTGATTATAAAAAAACAATAAAAATGTTAATAATATTAATAATATTAAAAATATTAAAAATAATATAAATGATAATAAATTCAAACTGAAAAAAAAAAAAGTTTTTTTCTGGTATCGGCATTGGATTCAGGTAGAGTAAACAAAAGCAATAACTTTGGGGCTTTCGGTATTAATCCTTTGACAGATAAACTTGCGACTATTTTGATAAATTTGCGCTGAAATTAATTTTCACAAATAATTAAATTTAAATTACTGTTCAATACTCGAGTCTCAAAATTCTATTATTTTGATTAAAACGCACACACACACACACACACACACACAGTTAAATTTTAAATACCTTTTTTTTTTTGTTATTTATCGCGATATTTGGTCACTGCTTTTAATTTGGCGAATAAGACAAGTTTTAAATTAGTTTCATTTAAAAATGTCGACCGCTAGGCGAACAAAGACGGATTAGTTTATACTATAACATAATAAATAGAAAGTCCATCAATTAATTATTATTTCATTTTGATATTTTTCCTGAAAATTGATTTGAAAGTATATATGTTATTTTTTTACTTCAATTAGTTGATTTAAAACCTTGAGTTACTACTGGAAAATAAAAATTCACCAGAAATTTAATATTAAAAATACACGATTTATCTCGATTTGTTTTTGTTATTAGACAATAAGATAGAAGATAGAAATGCTGCTTTTATATTTTATTAGAAAAGAAAAAATATATTTAAAATTCTAAATTGCATTTGAACACTTTTTTTGATTAGTTTAGTTACGTATCATAAAATTATATTTATTTGATTTGTACTAAAAGATTTTACTGGAGAAGTATATTACAGTATTAGTATTTAGGATGCCCATTGGCAACATGAGGGTCCTACGCCTGGATGGAACGCTCTCCGTCAAGAGTGAGGTTCTTCTAAGGTGGTGTATATTCATGCGATCATCGGCTAGGTCGACGAGGGCGACTTGGGTGGCTATAACGGTTTAAGAGCATACAATAATTAAACTCCTCATCCTCATCCTTAAGAGACAAAGCCCATGCTATTCTGTGGGAAAATTTGTTTCCACAACTACTCATTAACTAATATGTTTTTTCTAAACCCCATTTTTACATTCAGAAAATTCACGTTAAATTAATGCTTGTTTCATAAATTGATTTTTCGCAGTTTTAACAATCTATTTTTTAGCTAAAAAAAAAAAAAAAAAAAAAAAAAAAATAGAGCGAAAAATGTACTTAGTTAGTTTCCCCCCCCCTTTTTTTTTTTTTGAAAGAATTATAAGATAAAAAAAAAAAAAAAAAAAAACTTTTTACATACCATGTTTTTAAATTTTCTGTTGATTCATAGCTATACGCAAGCGAAGTGTTGACGTCACTGGCCGTCCGTGGGGCCCGGTAAAAGACTTCCTATGTTAATTTTCCATTGGTTTTTTTTTTTGTAAAAATTTATTAAAAATTAAGGAAAATAATCTCTCGATTTTAATCCCCATATTTGTTGGCGCAGCCCACGTGAACTTAGTTCTGGAAGCGCTCAACACCGCTCTTCGAGCGGTGAGTGGGGGCTGCGCCCTGTTCAATCCCCATATTTGGATATAGTTATAATTAAGTTACTGTCTACATGCGTTAGATTGAGTTATTTTGCTGTAAAATGGGATAAAATTCGAATTTTAAATTTTAAAACTGTAGGGAAAAAAATGGCTAACTTCCAGTTTCGATTGTAAACATAAACATTTCATTTCATTTCATTTTCTATTTACGCATTAAATATCAAACTAATGTACTAAATAAAAGGAAAATGGTAAATATTCTATCATGATTTGAAGTTAAATTTGTTTTTAAGTGTCTAAATAAAGTATCTGATATAAGATACTAATATGTTGCAACGGAATAGATTTGATATCTGCCATCCTTGTGTGTGTGTGTGGGGGGGGATATCGCCAAATTAACTGGCGAACATATTTAATTTCTTTCGAAAATCATAGTTATTTTAACAACTTATATTAAGAGAGCAATGAATAATATGAAGGAATGTTTTGTACAATACATATTACGGAAATATACATCTGGCATGTATATTTCCGTATTACGTTTTTGATCGCCAAATACAAAAAACGCCAAGGACGACAGAGTCTTGAACTTTAAATTAAATTTTTTTCAATTTGACAGCAAAATAACTTAATCTAACACAAATATGAGGATTAAAATCGGGAAATATTTCCCCCCAATTTTTAATAATTTTTTAGAAAAAATCCAGTGGACGATTAACATAGGAAATACTTTACTTTGCCCAAACAACGGTGGTCAGTGGTATAAATTTCCAAAATATGATTATTACACTGCATTGTAATGTTGTACAAAAGTAATTTCATGCTTATTGTATAGAAATTTGTCATACAAGCATAATTAAATAAAAAATTCGCCAAAAATATTTCGAGATTTACTTAATCATTGCTCAAAAAAAAAAAAAAAAAAAAAAAAAGAAGGATTATTTTATATTTGTAATAGCGTCATATTTTACATGGTTTTGTAATTTTTGATTGAAAAAGTATTTCTTTTGTAACACATTTATACGTATCAAAGTGATTTATTATTTCACACACACACAAAAAAAAAAAGGAGCAAAAAGAAATCGCATATTCGAAAAGTTACTGATCTAAAATTAACTTATATATCACTCAATATTCTTTTAGAAATTTAGAAAACATAAATTACAAACCATTTTAATTACACACACATCAATCTTTTCCTCTCAATCACTTTTAAGAGCGCGCTCGCTGGACATAAATTTTCCACAGTGCATTAAGGAAATTGAAACCTTTTATAAATTGCTTTTGCAAAAAAAAAAAAAAAAAAAAAAAAGTTTTTAATTAATACACTGAATGGGTTAAATGAATTGCTTTAGAATAAAGTGACTTACTTGAATCAATTCGACCGCTTATTGCCTAATGAAAAAAAAAAAACTTTACACTCGTTTCCACAAAATTAATGGTACTCATATTCATAATAAAGGTTTTTCTTCCCTCCTCCATTTAATAGCGCACGAAAGAAAATATATTAGTGAATTAGAAGGAAATAAATTACACATTCATTTTCGAAGCTTGCTTTTTAAAAACGAATTTGCGTGTAGTGAGAAAACAACCGTATAAACTGATGAAAAAGCAGCGAACAACTGTAGTAATTTATTATTATCGATGTTTTTGATGTACTTCCGAAATGTGTAAAAGGACTAATAATCATGTACTCACTATATTAAACGCGTGTCGTACAACACCGCCTACACGCGTATTGTTCTATCCCTGTTTTCTTTTTAAAAATGCATTATGGTGTAGAGTATTGATTAGGCATTAGTTATTATCTTGGTTTTAAAAATTAATTTGTGAGGTTAATAAACGATATTAAGAGATCAAAGTCCTTTTTTTTTTTTTTTTTTTTTTTAAGAAGCTCTGATTAAGTAAAGAAAAAAAAAAAAACTGGAATGGATTTACTTGACTTTTAATATTTTATTGTTATCAGGCATTTAAATGAATTTGAATCATCAAATAATTCGGTAAGTAATCAAAATTGAAAAGTACACTAAGGGTGTTTAAATATTTTTCTTTAAATTTGAATATTTCTACAAGGGAAGGCAATATATCTAAATTCTTTGTGCGTTCCTACAAAGAAGTATAAAGTTTAATCAAACAGTTTCCAGTAGCGAGCATTCTGCAGCAACATAAAGTTTTAGTATCGTGTGTGTTTTTCTAAAATTAATAAATAACGTGTTTAAGATGTAAAAAAGTCAAATTTCTATTTAAAAAAAAAAAAAAAAATTAATACCAATCCAAAAATGCATAAAAAATAGACGAGAAAAGGGTACCAAAACAGCGAGACGAATGAGGTCGTCCCTAAAACTACCGACGAGGCCTACACCTAGAGCATACATGTGAATAGAGAGCGCTTTCAGTACTAAAGTTCCTATTCAAAGGATAACCAAGATTGAGAGTGATTTTCATCAATCACATGACGAGTGAAACGGCCAGATCTGTCTGCAATTGGATGACTCAGCAAAAAATCTTTGACAACCCTTGTCCGAAAGTGGGTTGAGGGGAATGTGAAGTGCCTTCTATTGGTGAAAATTTGAAAAGCACTTGTCAAGTAATTTTTATGTTGGTTACATCCTTCGATGAAAGCTGCGCTCTCTAGTCAAATATATGCTCTAGAAGCCTAAATCTTGCCTAATATATGACTCGTAAGGGTTTCATCCATGCCTTACTTGGGATTCGACTCGGACCGAAGACAGCTCCTTTCTAAATGGACCATCGAGGTGATACAAACACCATATCTAAATTCTTTTCGCAGAAAAGTAAAGGTTTTCGGGAGAAAACGAAAAACAACAACAACAACAATATTTATAAACTAGTTGGCATAGGTGGACTCTGCTCATTTCCCCACCATATTTATGGTCTCATAAATTTCTGGTGCGAGACATATTCCATCATGTTAAAAAAAATGAATTTGACCAAAACTTGATACACTGACAGAAAGAAATTCCCGCCTAATAGGCTATCCATTGTTCATTTCGATATATTTATCTTATTGTAATCTATTAATTTATTTTATCAGGACCAACTCCGTTGTTTATGCTTCATGCTACTATTTCCAATGCAATAATCCTCAAAATTCATATTTATATGAAAAAATTACAATTTTGCTATGTTGATAAGATCGTAAATTACGAATAATTTACGAAATTTTCCTATTAGAATATTTGTATTCAATCATGTTCAAAAAATATCATAAATGTAATTTTGAAGTTGTCTAATGTATTTATGATCCTCAAAATGGAAGTTTATGCTCAATTTTGCCTTATTCTGACATGCCAAGTAAATCGTAAATTCCAAATAACTTACGAATTTTTTAAATTGGAAAAATCGTAGTCTATGATATTCATGCCAGTAACCTAAATAATATTTCGAAAGTGTTTTGACATCTTTACGATGAAAATATCCCTTAAAATTGACGTTCATGTGAAATTTTGCTCTATTCTGCCATGTTAAGAAATTCGTAATTTTCCAATAACTTACGAAATTTTTATATTTGAAAATTCATAGTCATTAATATTCATGCCAGTGTCCTAAATAATATTTCAAAAGTAGTCTGATATCTTTACGATGAAAATATTGCTAAGAATTGACGTTTATGTGAATTTTTGCCCTATACTGCCATGTTAAGAAATTCGTAAATTTCCAATAACTTGCGAAATTTTCAAAGTAGCATATTTATAGTTACTGATATTCCTTCCGGCATCAAAACGGATAGTTTAAAACTGGTCTGACATTTTTACAGTAAAAAGTTTCCATTTAATACACGTTTAAGTGAATTTTTGTCCTATTCTCCCATGTTAAGAAAATCGTAAATTTCTAATAACTTACGAAGTTTTTAAATTCGAATGTTGAAAATGAATAGGATTCTTGCCAGTGTTGAAAGTAATATTTTAAAACTGATCTGACTTCTCTGCGACTATTTGTTCTTGAGATATCGTGTACACTGACTAACAAACTAACGGACTAACGAACTAACGGACTAACCCACTAACAGACACCCTACAGACAGACACCATAGAAATTTTGTCATTTTCGGATTCCTCACACCTGAAAACGTGTAGAAAAGTCAAAAAACCGAGGTAGAAAATTTTCACGATTACCTAAGTTCCCCATACCTATAGTATGATGGGGAACTAAAACTTAATGAAAATTGTATTGTACCGCCCTTCTTTTCGGTATATTAAAAAATGCACATATAATAGTATATAATAGTATACAACGTATTCATTGAAAAGCGAATTAATGTGGGGGACTGTTACGGATAAAACTTTTTTAAAAATAAATAATACAATTTTTTATAGGGCATAAAAAGATTTTACAATAATTCCTAGTTAACAAGGACACTTTTCACTACATTCTTATATTAACTTTTAATTTTGATACTATTTCAAAACATTTTTTTTTTTTTTTTCGTAAATGACATGAAATTGTGATGAAAAAGAATTAACAAATCGATTCACCTGAGCGAAAATTATTTGTGAGTTCATACGTACGCATACAAACAAGCATGCATATATAACGAGCAGATTTATAGATTTCGAACCCCAACATCGCATTTGTATTTTTCATTACTGATTAATTAATATTTTTAATACACCATTATATATATTTAACATTAACTCTTTCAATGTTGCAATATATTTTTATATATTGCAAGCTGCCGTCCCTTTTTATATCCCCATGGAATATATGCTTTTTTCTTTATCCAATATGACTACAATGTTAACTAAAATACACATCCAGTAGTTTCCATGCATAATACATAATGTATTGGAATTTTTTGTGTAACTCTGTAAACTAATTATTATATTTAAAAATATTTTCTACAGAAAATAAGCTTTTAAATATCGGAATTATGTATGTTAATTTCATAGTGTTGATGCGGTCTAACGATGTCAAACTGCACTTAAAAAACAAACAAAAGAAAACAGATAAAGTGTAATGTAACGAAATTGTTTTGTATATACCTATAGACACGATCCATAAACACCATATAGAAATACAAAACTATATAGCTTATTCTAAATGTGTCATAAATATTTGTAAAATTTCTAGTCAATAGTAAGATTTTGGTGGCGGATATTGTGGTACAGAAAGACATACATTTAAGATATCGAAAACTTTTTGAGTCTTAGAGGACAGACAATTTTAAACAAATTACAGCACAGGTGACTATATAAAACGTAATTTAAATAAGCTTTTGTTGAAAGCCTGTTGAAAATATGCCTTGTAGAAATGTGATGAAAATTACAAATAAAATAATAATAAAATAAAATATTAAATATTGAATATTAATAAAATTAAAAATATTAAAAATAATAATAATTTTAAATTAATTATATTTTATTATATATATATATATATGTATATATATATATTTGTATTAATCCGATTTTATATTGTGTAAAGAGATACTCTTATTTCTCAGTGATTTTTAAAAATAATGGTCAAACGAAAAATGTTTTGAAACGTTTGTAGTAATCTGAAACTAAACTCTCTAAAGTTTCTTTTTTATTTCTGCAATTTTCAACCGCAAAGAAAAGATAAACCACGGCCCCCAATGTAATGATTAAACAAAGATTCCAGATGGAGGAGGAGGAGATGAGACACATAATTCGCTAGCAGAAGTTTATAGATACCATTATATATTCCAGCTGACAAAATATTCTCACCAAGCAAATTCTGATTTCTGTATGCTATTTTTCAGCTCTCCTTTAAATAGGACAATGGGATAAAATGGGTTAAACATGGAGATTATTTTAAAACAAAAATCTGGTGTTATATGCAGATGCGTTTTGAAGTCTCGGAGTCATAACCGGTGAAAATATTTTGAAATAAAAGAATTCTGGAGCTCCTTTTGTCCAAGCGGCTGCAATATGCATCTTATTTTCTGAACGGAAACTGTCTGAAAAGAAAGAAGAATTACTTTAAATGTAATAGTAGTATCATATTCGCCTATAGAAAATCTTTTTGAATTTTGAAATCGAAGTTACTTGCGCTGATTAATGGCAATAAAAAGGCAATCACAAAGAAAGGTGGGAAATCTCTAATTTTCTTTGATTTATACAATACGAGTAGATCTTTCTTAAACAAGCCACGTCCCACTTGTCTAAGAAAAAAGAACATCAATCAAGTGCTTAAAAAAGGTTTGGGTTTGACAATGAACGTTTCATCATCTTATTAATCCACAACAATGACAAGTGGCTTTTTTTTCTTAATGGGGAAATTTTTTAACCAATTATGCCGATATCGCATTGCGTGCCGATGCTGAAGACAATTCAACATGTGAATTCGCACAATACGATGCCATTGAAGATTTGTAAAAGTCAAAAGAGGGTGTTGATATTCGGTTTCAAAAGGTTTGTTAGTGTTATGAATTTAGCTAATGGGATCGTTTCTTTAATTCAATTTATCTAG
Source organism: Salticus scenicus (assembly GCA_963930645.1). Lineage (NCBI taxonomy): Eukaryota > Metazoa > Arthropoda > Arachnida > Araneae > Salticidae > Salticus > Salticus scenicus. The sequence goes on from OZ005648.1 coordinate 297,087,981, forward strand.
GAGATATTTTCTGACACAAAACATCATTGTCAATGGAAATTGATGTTAATAACTATACTTTTATGTTATCATACAATGCTTCTTTTATTACATTGTTCAGCTTATGACAAATTTGCTTTTGTTTTTTATGTTATTTGTTAGTAAACAATATTTGATTAACATTTTTTTTAGCTATTCAAGCATATATCATATAAAACGAAGACATAAAAATTTACAAACGCTTTATAAAAGCTGCAATAACCCAATATAGAATTTTACATATTTACCTAAATACACCATTCCCCCTTTTCCGTCAACGAAATACGAAAATACAGATGCTAAAGATCTTTTCATAATTCACTAGTAATTTTTCAGCAATTTTTATTGTAATATTCTTTAATAAGCTAAAGGTTTTACTACCTAAGTAGGGTCAGTGTCTGATGAATACCTTCTCAACCGTTAGTCTCAGAGATGTACTTTTAATTGCCTAAATGTTTTTGGTTTTGAAATCATTTATTTATAAACAGTTTAAATCATTGATTGCATTACTTAAGAACTATGTTCTTTTGGTCTCAATAGTTATTTTTTTTTTTTAGTCTATAAATAACTATAAAATTTTAAAGTTCCATTAGATCAAAAGGTGCATAAAATCGAATTTATAGAAGGAAAGGCAAAGATAATTATAGGCATAAAATGCATATTCTTTACTTCAATACCCCTACTAGACAATATGTGAAGCTGTTTTTGTGAAAGAAGAGATTTTATAGCACGCTGTCACTGTTTCTGATTTCCTTTTGTCATTATCTTCATAGGTGTTATATTAATTTATATATTATCATAAGAGTTTATTATCAATATTAGAAAAAATATCAAAATAATAAAACAATAAGTGCATGCTATTTATTTATTTATTTTTATTTTTTCAAAATCCAGAAATATATATAAATATATGCGATATTTTTCATTTCTTCCTCTAAAATGATTGAAAAGGTTTTCATATTATATATATATATATATACTATATATATATAGAATGACCTGGCTTGAATGTTAACTATAAATTGTATTAGCTTTTAACTGTTTTCATATGTTAAATGCATTTTGCTGTTATGTAAGTATTGTATCGATTTTTTAAATTTATTTCTATTCTCCGATCTTTTTAATTTTGTGAAATACGGTTTGCGCATTAAAATTAAGAAATTATTAGCAATTTGCACTTAATTTCACCGAAAACTACAAATCGCATGCACAATTCATATAATGCCCCAGACAACGTTTTAAAAATACAGATTGATCTTTTCACAATGAAAACATTTAAATAAAAATAAATTTTTTAACAGTAGAACTTTTTATTATGGAGCCTTAAAAGTCATAAAATAAAAATTTATTCTTGGAATGATATGCTATAAAGAAATGAAAGTTTCAGCACTAAGAAAATTCTAGAGAAAGAAAAATAGATATTTCTCTTTCACAAGAAATGAAAATTTTTAAATTTTTAAATGAATATTTAAAAAATTTTCATTTCTTGTAAAAGAGAAATATCTATACTTTTCTCTAGAATTTTCTTGGTGTTGAAACTTTCATTTCTTTATGGCATACCTTTGTAAGAATAATTTTTCATTTTATGATATTTAGGGTTCCATAATAAAAAGCTTCTACTGTTAAAAAAAATGTATTTTTACTTAAATTTTATTTTGTGCTTTTTAGTTACAAGCAGAGAAAGCTTCTAAAAAAACTAATCAGAAATTCTTAGGTCACTGTGTAGACATTGAAAGATTTTCTTTTATCAATTGACACCTTTTTAATTAATTATCTGCAAAAATTAACTCATAGGTCCTTGTAGGATCGAACCCACAACAATCGAGTTATCAGCATGATTCTTAAACCAGAATTCAAAGAATAGTGAAGAAAAGTTATAGAACATGAAAGAAAAATCTAACAAATACATTTAAAAAAAAAAAAAAAAATTCTTAAATGCTTTTTAAAATATTGCGAATACTTAAAAATTTCCATTACTAGCAAAAGGGAAATATCTATATTTTTCTATAATTTTTTCTTATTCTCGAAACTTTTATTTCTTTATAGCATGTCTCTGCAAGAATAAATTTTTATTTTATGCTTTTTAGTCCGCCATGATAAAAACTTCCAATTTTTTTTTTTTTTTTTTTTTTCTTTTACTTAAATCTTTAGTTTAGGCGTCTCAGTAACTGAAAAAAAAAAAAAAAAAAAAAAAAAAAAAAAAAAAAGCTTCTTAATCTTTTATCAGTTGACATCCTTTCAATTTATTATCTGAAAAAAAGTAACACATTGGCTTTCGAGGATCGAACCCACGACCATCGAGTTATCGATACATTGCTTAAACCAACTGAATTAACGAGGGACAAAAAAAGTTGCTTACATTTACATAAAAGTAGCCTTGTTTTTCACAGCGTGACACAAAGACACGATGACGAAAATCCAATTTCAATAAAAAGCTTCTAAAAAAATTTAATTTCTTTCTTTCTTCTTCTTCTTCTTCTTCTTTTTTTTTTTTTTTTTTTTTTTTTTTTAACGTAAATTTTTACTTTGTGCTCCGATAATTTATGTTTACGTGGTATTTACAAATTTTTTCTGTGGTTTTTTTTCTTTTTTTTTAGATTTGCAATTTCAGTACTAAAAATATTTTGAATTTACCGCTATTCATCTTTTACATAAAGCGAATGTAAAGAAATTACTTTGCAGTTATAGGTCCATGAGCAGTATGTAATAATTTTGCCTGTTATTTCTAAAACTATTGGATAACACAGATAATCACTTCTCAATAGTCTTTTTAAAAATTTATTAAATGTTTAAAATAAAATACAAATACTAGTTTATGTCAACAAGAAGTTTTTCTTATAATAACACTTATTTTTCATTGTCAGTAGTACGAAAAAAATTATTTTCACCGTTTACACCTTCCCACAATTTATAACATTTTATGACTTGTTCATTGAAAAATTTAAAAGCTGAGTTTTCAGTGTATATATCTCAGTATTAAGGATAAAAAATAAACAAAAAATTATGCAGTTTAAATAAAAGAAATATTATGTACACGTACAAATTACCGTCACACATTTACATTGAAACATATAGTCATCATAACGTATAAATATATAATGTTCATTCAATTTATAATGCTCCTTAAAATATGCAATTCGATTTAACACAGTTCTTTGAATATAAACACTATGATAGAATTACTTATAACGAAAAGGAAAAATAATCAAAAAACATCTCTTTTGAAAATCTAAAAAGGACAAAAATTACCATTTATAATTTTTTTTAGAAAAATATATTTTTTTACATTTTAATATTTATAAGCAAATTTCACGCTTCGCTTAGTAACATGGTACATTCAACCTGCAATTTCGATAAAAGATTTGAATGTATTAATAATCTATCTGTAAACAATCATCAAGAGCATATTTTGGTCGTAAATTTATTGCATTATCTATGCAAGTTTTGACGGAGCAGAGCCGTACGTACAAAAATAGCTAGAGAAATTTTAGTTCCTCATCATACATATCATATATGGGGAACTCAAGTAATCATAAAAATTTTCGCCCTAAGGTTTTTTTTTTTTTTTTTTTTTTTTTTTTTTTGTTCTGTTTTCACACTTTAGAATCCACAAATAAAAAAAATCGACGTAGTGTCCGTCTGTAGGCTATCTGTTAGTGTGTTAGTTAGTTTGTTAATGATTTAATTTGTTAGTAGGTTAGTTTGTTAGTCTGTGTGCCTGATTTTTTGAGAACAAATAGTCGGAAAGAAATCGGTCTAGTTTTAAAATATCAGTTATGGCACTAACAAGAAACCTATCGACCTTCAACATTCTAAGTAAAAAATCTTCGTAAGTTATTCGAAATTTACGATTTTTTAATATGAGAGAATAGGGCAAATCTGCCCTTACGCGTGCATTGAAAAGAATATTTATATGGTAAGGATGTCAGAGCAGCTTTAAAATATCATATATAGTGCTAGCATGAACACCATTAACTATGAAATTTTAAGTTTAAAAAAATCGTAAGTTATTTGAAATTTACGAATTTCTTAACAAAGAAGAATAGAGCAAAATTTTGCATAAATGTTCATTTTGAGAGATATTTTCGTAGTAGAGAGAAAGATGTCAGACCACTTTTAAAATAGCATTTAGAATACCGAAAAGAACATCATTGACTGATTTTTTTTAATTTAAGAAATTCGTAAGTTATTCGAAATTTACAATATTCCTAACACAAGCCCACCAGCGGCCGGGCGGTTCTGCGCTCAAAGCTGGTAGACGTGAGGTGCCGGGTTCGATCCCAGGTCGCGCTCATAGGCCTAGCCGTTCGGAGTTTTCCGTGGTTTTCTCCGAAACTTGCGTAAATACGGGCTAGGACCCCTTAGAAAGACCCCCACGGAGGGCTCTCCGCCTCAGGCCTAGGACCTACAACAGTCAATCGGCCTTATTCCCAAATCCAATTCAATCGTACCAGAAACTTGGTCCATTCATGGCAGAATAGGACAAAATTTTGCTTAAACGTCTGAGGAATGGTTGATATTGAATATTGTAAAGATGACAGACCACTTTTTAAAATATGATTTATAATACTAGTTTGAGCAAGGCCGCGCTAGCCAGTCGGTAGAGCGCCAGGCTTGTAATTGGAAGACTGTGGGTTCGGTACTCGAGTCGGCCAATGACCGTCGTGTACACTAATGGTGGCTGGTGCACGTAAAATCTATCGTGGCCGCAATGTTCTCCATGTTCCCATCAAAATTATACCTCTGGGGTCACCTAAGCTGGAGAGCCATCCCTTCCGTACAGAATTAAATTGTGATGGCATGTCTCCTGACCACCTCTAGGGGTGAGTCCCAGACCATCGCCAATCGCCCATTAGCGCCGCACCAATGCGGCGTAAAACCCAACCAACCAACCAATTAGTTTGAGCATTACTGATATGAATATTCTACTTTGGATATTTCGTAAGTTATTTGAAATTTAAGATTTTCTTAATATACCAGAATAGAACAAAATTTCACATAAACTTGCATTATGGGGATCATTGCATTGAAATTACCTAGTATAGAATAGAATGAAAACTAAAATACGAAATTGACCCCAATAAAATTAATTAACAAATTAGAATAAAGTAAATTTATCGAACTGAAATGTGGGTAGCCTATTAGGTAAGGTATTTTAGTCTGTCACCGTCTCATACAAACCTCTTAACTTGAATATTTTAAGAACTCTAGTAGAAATTTATAAGAACAAATACACTCATTGCCAAAAAAATTTGCGTACCAAGAAAGAGCTGTCAGAATGAAACAAAATTTTACATGCGTAAGTACAACGTTGATATAAGTATGTGATTACGAAGTCATAACAAAATGACCTTTTGTTGCAGGAAAAATTACATATGAATGGAGATTTTAGTAACCTGCTTGACCACTTTAACGTAAATGCACGAAGCAATACGGGCGGGCATTAAGGCACCCAAGTCGCGTATTATTTCCTGCGGTATCTCGTTCCACAGCTGATGTAAACGCGCTTCTAATTCCACCAAAGTCGTAGGCTCTTCAACTTTCCGCCCCAAGTGATCCCAGATATTCTCATCAGTGTTAAATCTGAGGATCGAGCATGCCAGGAAAGGATGGCAATGTGACGGAGACAGTTCTGTGACATCCTTGCTGTGGGTGGACGAGCATTGTTCTGTTGAGAAATGGCTTCAGGTAGCTCTGCCATGAGGGGGAACATATGTGACAGAAAGATGTCACGAACTTACTGTTAGGCTGTCATGGTGCCGTGGATCAATATTAGTGATGACTGTGTGTCGCATACGATGGCACCCCATACCATCACACCAGCTGTGGGAGCGGTGTGCTGCTGTAATGCAAAGGCACGATTGAGGCGTTGACCACGGGTCTTCCCCACACGTAGAAGACTGTCATCACTACCCAAACTGAATCCGAATTCGTCGCTGAATACTACCTGGTTCCATTAGATTGCAGTCCAATCCTGTCGAGCGCGACACCACTCGAAACGGAGGTGACGTGGGTGTCTTTGTCAGCACACGTAATGGGCGGCTCGATAGCAAATGTCCTTTAGCCAAGCGCCTTGAAATGGTACGGACGGACACAGGGACACGTGGTAAAGGTGATGCCTGTGTCCGTATGGCGGACAATGAGACCGTTGGCACTATGCGGGCGTAGCTTATGATGTGACGGTCCTTTCGACTATTGGTTTGTCGCGGGTGTCCTGAATCTGGTTGCCGTATAAGCGACCTGGTCCACTGGTCCCAAAACCCCCTCACAGTAATATCAGAACGGCCTACGTGGGGGGCTGCTCTATGAGGAGGCCAGCCGGTTTCCCTCATCCCGATGATTCTTCTACTCTCGGACTCTAACAGCTGCTCATATTGTCTTTAACGGCGGCATAACGGCATTTCTATTTAAAAAATGTCCCTCTGCAAAAGGTTAAGTACACGCGAAGAAGATCTGCTAATTTGTTTTATACTCCAAGGAAAACAAAGTTCAATGCCCTCTGGTGAGATTACGCAATGCGCAGTCACGCTGCATTTCTTATCATTTGCATATCTGTTTGAAACATACTATCATGTCAAGTTTCGTTACGATCCCACAATCATTTCTTGTTGCGCAAATTCTTATGTCAATGAGTGTATATGGTGTAAAGTTGAGCAGAATTCCCCTATATGCTAACTAGTTTTAAGTATAGAAATGTTTTGCGTTTGTAATCCCAATTTTGGTATTTGTACAATAAGATTATAATATCCGAAAATTAAAATTGATAATAAAGCATATTCCGTCTTGAAGAACAAAGATATGAATACTCTGGATAACGTGGTCAAAACTGAAACACAAGCAACACAGGTCTGTAAAATCGTAGTTTACAATTTTTTTTCCTTCATTGTTTTGGGTGTTTGTAATATTTTTTGATATGATGAATTTAGATATGCTTGTCTTTTTTCCTAATCACGTAAAGGTTTTTCACAAAGAAAGGATGAAAAGCTGAAGAACTGACACAGATGCTATAACAGAATCGAAACTCTTTATGCATGATACTATTATTTACACATTTTCTTCTTAATATCTCTGTTTCTTTACATTAAAGCTCTGTTTAGAGTTTTTTCACTTGTGCTCGGTTTGAGGACACTCACTATGCAACACACAACAATTATTTGCTAACAAGTTAACATTCCATTGGCCCCGATACCCTTTATTTGATGTCTTGAGAAAACCACTCTTCTTGTTCTTCATTCGCATCACTTAGATTTTTAGGGAAATAACTAAGATAGGAATTGCGAAAGTGTATTTTTAAGCTCATTTTGCTCAAAAAAATCCTATTTTCTGTCAAAACTGTACATGATAAATTTTTTTGCTTTAATCAGCATTCAAAAACACATCACCTTGAAGAAAACTTCATTGCATACCTGTATAAGCCTAAATAACACAAAAAGTGCAGATTGACCAAATGGAAATAAGAAATTGAGAAAGTAACTTTGAAATTTCCCTATAGCCAGCAATATCAAGGACAAATTTTTGCTGCGGGCAAAGTAACTAGGATGTTTCTGATAATAGCGAAAGATATATATCCAATGCATCGCTATTAATTTATCCAACATGTTAGAAAAATGAAATATGAATAAAACAAAAATAATTATCGTAAATATTTCAAAAAACATGAAAGGAGCGATGGGATGGCAGAGAACTTGAATAGGAAAAATGATGGTAATACGAGGAAAAATTTTAGTGGTATTGTGTTGACTCAAACGATTAATCGATATTTTTATAAAGAATATTAGTTAATAACTTTAATTAATTTAAATTAAAAATTAAAACTAATTATATATTAAAAAGATATAATTAGTTATAAAATACTGAATTTTCAATGTTTTGCCATCTTACTTACTTTATTAATATGTTTAACGTTCTTGATGTTTTCATACTTTTTTTTTATATAATGATTACAGATAGATATTGGTGTTAATTTCATTTAAAATTATATAAATATTTGATTTTATACAATTATTTCATTTGCCCTTTCAGCATTCATATTATTGTCGTTCAAATTGTTAAAGCCTTGAACACGCAAATAAAAGATTTTTAAGGTTTGCAAATAGTTTTTTTTTTCTTTGTTTTAATTTTTGAAAAATATAAATAGTTTAGTAATTAAAATTGTTTAGATTATTTCATCAGTGTAAGCAAGAAATTTCAAGTTGAATTGTTTAACATAGGTTTACATAACAGTACTCGTTATCTTACCTCTTAATCTCCAACCTGTATTTATAGAATTAAATTTCAGGGTGAGAGAAAGTCGTGTGAGTGACACACCAGATTATTTAAATTAAAATCAAAATCAAACAATCAATTAACCCGTTAGACACAGTGTCCTCATTTGAGGACAGTTAATAAAATGACACGTATATTTTTTGTGGTTTCTTGGAATGATTTCTGCTTTTTAGTGACAGTTTATAGCATCACTCTAAATTATCCCTGAAAGTTTTATGCGCCTACTATTAATTATTATTTCATAATTTGGATAGTCATTTTATGATTTTTCATTCATCGCACATACATTTGCTTTTTGCGCAGGTATACAAACTTAAATCAAGTTGAATATAAAAATATATATTATAATACTTTACTTTAGAGATCTTTGTCAACATATAATAAGAAATTAATCTGTTATCTCAAAGTTTTTCTACCTCGAAGTTTTCTCGCTAGAACACTAAACCTCAATAAATGAGGATAGGCTTTAAATTTAAAACTATCAGAAGAATTGTTTAGTTTAATATAATTTACGGTCAGTTTTCTATATTAATTTAGAAGTGAAATAATCAGCTAATAATATTTTGCAAAATTAATTCTGGCGTTAACGGGTTAATATAAATTAATCGATTAATATCAAAAAATTTGCCAGTCAATTAAAATATATTAAATCTTTATTGTGAATACAGCATGATATTAGATGATATTGTTCTAGAAACATTGATGAATGCTAATGAAATTGCTTAGAAATTTTTCAATTTAAATATTTTATTTCTAATTTCCGAATAAAAATATTTATGTATAAATTAGCTACCTTATAATTTAAATCTCATTACGGAACTTTATGGAAATATGAAATACACGGAATATTTATAAGTATTGTTTTATGGCGTTTATTTCATTCGCTATTAAAATATTCGTGTTAGAAAACACATTTTATATTTCCTCAAACTACTAAAAAGTAAAGTGTTATAATGTATGCTTTATTTGAATTTTCAAGAGATGTTAGTGAAAAATATTAGCAATCCATCACGAAATTAAGCAATGTAGTATATGGAGAATTCGCGTGATTTTTAAAGTACATTCATAAGTATAATTTGAAGAATTAATTTTTTATGTTAACACGTATTGGATTGTATTTAGAAGGAAAAAACATATGATTACTGCATGATTCTAACATTTCTCAATTTTTCAATAACACTTCGGTAATTTGTTAAAATTATTTCTTTGTTTGGATTTATAATTTAAATAATGAATATAATAAATGTTTTTATCGAAACTATAATATTAGTTTTTTAATTTGGTTTCTTTATCACGTATGTAATAATTCATGATATACAAGGAAAACAAGATGTTTGGCATGAAAGGTATGTATATATATATATATATATATATATATATATTAGCAATTATTTTAGTATAAAGTTTTAAATTTTTCTCTGCGTAATTCTCGTAATTACATTTTTAATTTATAACAATGTTAACCGTTTAAAAAGTTTAATATTACCGTCTCTTCCATTAATTACAATTACATCGGGATCGATATCCATAAATTATATTTGCTTCATGTAAATTAAAATACAAATGGCTGAAGTTTGGTAGTTTTTAATTTTTGTTCAATTTATTTATTTATTTATTTATTTATTTTCGCATTTTAAATGTCTTTTAATTTATTGTTGAAATCTTTGAGTTTTTGAGGAATGATAGTGATTTCATATGATCTCATGTATCACTGTTCAAGAAACAACTTACACTTTAAAAAATACTTTCTCAAAAATGAGCTAAATTGTCTCAAAATAGCTCCGAAACAATATATACTTAAATTTGAAAACCCATGTACTCAATTTTGAGTATACTAACATGCTCAAAAATGGGGTTGACCAATAAGAGTCCCAATATCCCTATGTTTGTTCTGTCAATATACTCAAAAATGAGTACATGGGTTTTCAAATTTAAGTATATGCTGTTCCGGCGCTATTTTGAGGTATTTAGCTCATTTTCAAGAAACCATTTTTAACAGTGATTATAAATAACTCTGCTGCTATAATAATCCTTGATAAAGATATAGCAGTATTTTGGGAAATTTTAAAGTTGTTTGTCTATATTTATTAAGTTTTTCAATATTTTGTATTATATAATGTTTTATATCTATATATATTTATTGATTAATTAAGTCTTTCTTCCTTGCGTTTGATTATTATAATAGTGACTAATAATTATTATTACTATTATTATTATATAATTTTTCCCCCTACGTATTTCATACAGCAAATGTATTTGAATAGAACTATATTATAACAATTTAAGTATTAATTATTATTACTACTAAATACTACTATGCGGAATATTGAATCAACTCGAATCAAAGTCTAACAGTTTATTCGTCAACTCGATTCACTGTTCTTGCTCTAACATGTGGGCTACTTGAAAATTTAAGATTCAGATAAAAACACATTTATGAACCGACTTGCATGAATATTGATACATACATAGCCCATATCAAAATCTCAGTTAAGTATATTAATCAACTTGATCCGTTATGTTGTTTTAAATTGGCAGACATTTGAAAGAATTCGATTGAAATTCGGAATGTACATATAGCCTACAAGAAATTCTCAAACAAGCTAATTAATTAACTCGATTTGCAATCTTGTTTCAAAATGGAGGGTGTTTGAAAATTTTAAAATTAAAAAAAGTAAAAAAAAAAAAAAATAAAGATAATTTTTAATGGAATTCGGTATTCACATTGTCCATATTAAGATCTCAACAAGGTTTATTAATTAACTTGATCCTTGATCTTGTTTCAAGAAGGTGGCGACTTTAAAAATTTTAACTCCGATAAAAAATGTATTTAAGAACCAATTTATTTAAAATTCGGTATGTATATAACCCATATAAAGTCTCAACTATGTTTATCAGTCAACTGGTACTGGGTATACTATATTATTTTAAAATAGCAGCCACTTGAAATGATCAAATAAGTCAGTCTACTCTTCTGACTGAGCCGGATGGATTTTAATATTCACGTGTAGAGAAAACCCATTGTAGGGTAAATTCGTTATTAGGCTTTTTAGTGCTAGAGGCCTATTTCAGTCGGTACAGTTGTCGAATTTTTATAATACACTCTTAATTAGTGCTAAGGACCTATTTCAGTCGGTTTAGTGAATGGGGATTTATTGAATGAAGTCCCCCCAAGGCCCAACTTTGACATGAGTCCCCCCCCCCAGGCCCAACTTTGACATGAGTCCCCCCCCAAGGTACCCCTATTTCAGTCGGTACAGCGTTGTCGAATTTTTATACGTCACTCTTAATAGTGCTAAGGGCCTATTTCAGTCGGTTTATTGAATGGGGATTTATTGAATGAAGTCCCCCCAAGGCACAACTTTAACATGAGTCCCCCCCCAGGCCCAACTTTGACATGAGTTCCCCCCAAGGTACCCCTATTTCAGTCGGTACAGCGTTGTCGAATTTTTATAATACACTCTTAATAGTGCTAAGGGCCTATTTCAGTCGGTTTATTGAATGGGGATTTATTGAATGAAGTCCCCCCAAGGCCCAACTTTGACATGAGTCCCCCCCCAGGCCCAACTTTGACATGAGTCCCCCCCCCCAAGGTACAACTTTGACATGAGTCCCCCCAAGGCCCAACTTTGACATGAGTCCCCCCCCAGGCCCAACTTTGACATGAGTCCCCCCAAGGCCCAACTTTGACATGAGTCCCCCCCAAGGTACAACTTTGACATTAGTTCCCCCCCAAGGCACACCTTTGACATGAGTCCCCCCCAAGGCACACCTCCCCCTCATTGGGAAAAAGAGAAAAAACGTTGTTTTGCGGCTATAAGACAGTTTGGACTTCTAACGTTATTTGTTACAATATCTAGAGCTGAAACACATTGGTTTGATTTAATGAAAACTTTATCATGGAATTTAGATCGTCACGAATTAACTAAAGAAGAATTTGTCAATATTAACAAGTTTAGCAGGAGGCCTCTGGCACTAAATTAAAATCTGTCAATGTCAGATTTTCATGTTTTAAATAATGAAATAATGTCGTGTCTGTATAATTTTTTTTTTTTTTTTTTAGGGGAGAGGGAGGGGGGGATTTGCTTATTTATTTATTTTTTTTTTAAAGATCCTTCTTCTTTTTTTTTTTTTTGAGACTCATAAAAACAGTCATTCTGAGTTAATAAATACGTAAGCATATATAAATATTTAATAAAAAATAGACTTTTAAGTAACTGAAAATAGAAAAAAGATGAACAGGCAGACAAATGTATTGATACACAACAGATAAGATTTATAGACAAGAGAAAAAAAATGTATATATTTTTAAACCAGCACGAAATTTCAGGCAAAAGTGGAAACAAATGACAAATGCATGAAACGTTAGAAATTTTCGGGTAAGCTGCATCTAAAAATGATTTTTTTTCTCTCCAGCATTTCTCTCTTTTCAACAGAACTAGTGTGACTAATGATGAAAAATTGGCGTAATCTGGCTCCGTAAAATGCCCACCATAGTAAAAACTATTTTTGTGTGGATGAAAATCTCATTTTTTACTCAAAAATTGAAGTCGGTAATGATTATTCTTTATATAAAAGAAACTCTGTAAATGTTGAATGAAGATGGATCAGCACTTCATAAAACAAAACATTTACAAATTGTGCGATATATAGATACATATAAAGACAGGCTTATTTATGACAAAAAGTTTTGGGGAAAGGTGCTAAAATTTTTTTTAATATATATTCGAGAAGAGGTCATAAAGGAAAAAGTCAAAGAAGAAAAAGTTTTCTAAGAAGTATGTTTTTCATTTTTAACTTTTTCAGATTATTTCAATTTATTTATTTATTATATTTATGTTTCCGAACACTCTGCTAAAAAACATATTATTTATACAATTAAAAAAGAAAATAAACTTACCCGAGTTAAAAATAAATAAATAAATAAATAAATAAAATAAAGATTTGAAACGTAGAGGCAGACGATATGGACTTGCTACAGGAAGATTTATAAAAGAAAATATAGGGTGATAAGTAGTGTGATAATAGGAGAATTGAAAATATGTTAAACGCTACATAAATGTGTAGTTCGGAGTTTTCCGTGGTTTAGTTTGTAACTCGCGTAAATACGGAATAGGACACCTTAGAAAGACCCACACGTAGAGCATTCCACCGCTAGGCCTCTAGGACCTTAGTATAGTTAATCGGCCTTAAGTCACAACAACAACATCAGCATAAATATGTGAGATATAGATTTACGTTAAAAAGATATATCTTGTAGATGATATTTTAAAAATTTTCCTTATTAAAAAAAAAAAAAAAAAAAAAAAATGAAGCGTAATTCGTAGATATTGTCAATTCCATTCAGATGTGTATCAGAATTTCTATTGTTTATTATTTTGCTTTTGTATTCGAAACTTTCATATTTTCATATTTCTCTGCGATAATTTTATGCTTGAAAGAACTTTAAAATACTTGTAAAGCTTTCAGAAAATTGTGAAGAATGCAAGAACGTTTTCGAGCTCTTGCAATATTCATGATTTTTAAAAAGCGCCTTTAAACCTTTAGAAAATTCCTAATTAATTTTTAATAAGAAAAAAATTATATATTAGAACAGATTTAGAAAGAACAAAATGCTATGCTTGCAGCAAGAATTTTAACTAGTTCAGTAATCAAGCCGTGTTAACACGTGATGCGCTAGCCGTATGCTTAGACATCACCGTGCAATTAAAATCTTTCCATATCAGTACGCTTTTTCTTTTTTAGTTTCTACAGGTGAAGTAAACGTACATGAATAAATATTATTCAAGAATAATTTAGATATTTAGTTTTAAAAAAGAATAGTAAGTGAACACTTATCTGGTTAATGAATTATTTAATATCGTAGAAGTATGTAATAGTTTGATTCAATGAATCATTGTACTCAATATGTAACATTATAAGTTAAGTAGCGACCATCTACGTCCAAAGTTTGGTTGAATGAGGATTGCAAAACTTCGAAATGTGACCAATCGTGCATCTATCGGATTAAACATGGTGGGCAAAAATGTGTAAACTTCAAGTGATAACATTACATTTAAAACTAGTATGTTGTAGTTTCCACACAACTTTCTTCTATATATTTCTATGTAAGTTATCGGAATATATATATTATTCATCAAAATTATTTTCCATGATAAATGCGGAAGATATTCATCTCAAAGAAGTATAACATGAAATATTTAAAAAAAAATCGAATTTATGCTATACAGAAAATATTTTAGGAAATGCGTTTATTATTACTATTATTGAAAATGAATAAAAAAGATAACTTTGTTTCAAGTTATTACAGAATTATGGTTCAGGATTTAAAGGTATTGATGAGTTTTTTGAAAGATGACCTATAATGAAAATTTTCACCGCCAGGGGGTGGGGAAGAAAGGCATAAAAAACACACATAATAAAATATACATAATATACATAAAAAAATTTCTGGCTGACTATTACTATTTTTTTTTTTTTTTTTCAATTTTACGTTGAAAAATCGCAAGTAATTCTCATTATGTAAATTTATATACTAAATTTTGTGATATACCATCGTAATAAAAATTAGAAAGAAAAAAAAATGGAATGATAGTGCCACACCTGTTGAGCGAATGGTCCCTAAATTTAATCATCACCAGTTTAATTCAAGGCTTAATTAAATATTAAGTTTGTTTAAATTTTGTCCGTTGATTCGTGAGATATAGTGGTCACAAAATTTTAGTTCCCCATCACACTATAGGTATAGGGGACTTAGATAATCGTGAAAATTTTCGACTGGTTTTCTGACATTTTCACGTGTTCTCATGTGTGAGGAATCAAATATCAAAATGGGTGTGGAATCCGTCTGTAAGGCGTCTGTTAGTGTGTTAGTGTGTTAGTTTGTTAGTTTGTTAGTCTGTGTACACGATATCTCACGAACAAATGACCGCAGAGAGGTCAGACTAGCTTTAAAATATTATTTATGACACTGGCAAAAATCCTATTAATTTGCAACATTCTAATTAAAAAACTTCAGAATTTATTCGAAATTTACGATTTTCTTAACATGGGAGAAAAAAGCAAAATTTCACTTAAATGTGCAAGAAAAAAAATATTTTTATCGCAAAGATGTAAGAACAGCTTTTAAATATCACGAATATCATTAACTATAAACATGCTACTTTGAAAATTTCTCAAGTTATTGGAAATTTACGAATTTCTTAACATGATAGAATAGAGCAAAATTTTGCATAAATGTCCCTTTTGAGGGATATTTTCACCGTAAAGATGTCAAACTACTTTTAAAATATCATTTAAGATACTGGCAGGATCCCTATTGATTTGCAACATTTTAATTTTAAAACTTCGTAAGTTATTCGAAATTTACGATTTTCTTAACATGGGGAAATAGGGCGAAATTTCACTTAAACGTGCATTAAATGGAATATTTTTATCGTTAAGATGTCTAACCACTTTTTCAATATAAGTTTTGATGCTGCGATGAACATCATTAATTATGAACATTCTGCTTTAAAAATTTCACAAATTGGAAATTTACGAATTTCTTAACATGACAGAATAGTGCAAAATTTTGCATAAATGCCCATTTTGAGATTATAAAGATGTCAGACAATTTTCCAAATATTATTTAAGATACTGGTCTGAGCATCATTAACTATTAAAAATTTTATTATGAAAACTTCGTAAGTTATTCGAAGTTTACGATTTTCTTAATAACCCAGAATAGGATAAAATTTTGCACAAATGAGGAATGTTTTCATCATAAAGGTGGCAGATATTTTAAAATGATGTTTGGATGAACATCATTGACTGCGAATTTTCTAATTTAAAAATTTCGTAAGTTACTCGAAATCTACGCATAATACGGAAAAGTTTCGCATTAACGTTCATTTTGAGGGATATTTTTGTCATAAAGATATCAAGCCGCATTTAAAATGATATTAATGACATTTATGATGCTGGCTTGAACATCATTGAATACAAATATTCTAATTTGAAAAATTCGTAAGTTATTCTAAATTTCGGAATTTACAAACATAGCAAAATTGGATGATATCCCATATAAATTTGCATTTTGAGGATCGTTGCATTACAAGTAGTATAGAATTCCACGAAACTAAATTTGAAACTGAATCCAATAAGATAAATTAATTCGTTAGAATAGGGTAAATGTATAGAACTAAACGGTGGGTAGCCTATTAGGCGGGCCATTTCAGTTTGTCACTGTGTCGAGCGATTGCTCAAGTTCATTTCTTTTAACATGAATATAGTATGTCGTGCACTAGATGTTTATGAAAACATGATGGGGAACTGAGCAGAGTCCATCTATGCCAACTAATCTGATACACGCACACGTACACGGACAGACATACAGACGCACAGACTGACATGCAGACATTTTCTAATAATGGTCAAATCTTGTTCACGACATATAAAAACATGTACATCCGCTGAAAACTAAAATTCGAAAATTTTCACGAATCCAGTACTTTATATATATATATATCTATATACAGCTAGCTGCATTACAGATATTTTACTGTTTCATAATTTTATAAAAACATTTTTTTTTTTAAAAATCAGTGATTATCAAATAATAATGCAAACTGATATTTGCATTAAAATAAACGTTTAAAATTTTTTATAGTTTCATGAATTTCTATTTGCATTCAGTAAAGCTATGACATAAAAATGTTTAAAATGCGAGCAATGCCAATTTAGCAGAATTCAGCTATTTTTTTAAATATGAGTATATCACTCCCTATTTGTTTAAAAAAAAAAAAAAAAAAAAAAAAAAAAAAGTTAAAGAAACAGCTGTTTGTAAAAAAAGTGACGCCAATATTAATAAAATAATTTATACGGAAACAAAAATTGAATACAGCACTAGACACAAAAATCTTATAGTCTGATCTTGATTAATTTAACTTGTAGTAAAATGTAAGCTTCAATAAACATCAAGATAGATTATAAAAATAATTTCTTTATGTTTTTGAAGACGAATTCAATTAAATCGTAATCAATTTAAGTTTACTTTGGTGTATTTCAAAATCTTCACGCATATTTTCCTATCTTAAGGTTACCAATTTTAAAGACTGCCAAAGTGTTCCAGATACTTTTCCTTTTGTAAATATAGATTATATAATATTCTACAGTAAAAGGATAAAATAAAAACTTTTTTTTTGATCGAAATGTTCTATTATACGCATAGTTATCGCAACAATTATTTATGCAGTCAAAGCGGAAATTTTTAAATTTGCTTAGCTGTTTTTATTAGTTGAAAAAGTGAGCAATAAATAATAATAATAATAAACGACAGTTTGTAGTGAATATCTAGTTTTTATTTTAGATAAGACTAACTATTTTTAATTATATTCCGTACGTATTAGTAAAGCAATTTAGATTATTACGTGTATGTTTTCGCTATATTAATGCCTACATAACAATTGTATAACACACATTGATTAAGAAAACTTTTAAACTAAAACAATAATTAGTCATTACTGTATCTTATTTTCTTTAACATACGCATAACTTAAGTAGCAAAGAAACAATATTTAAGAAAACGTAAAGTATAAGCATAGACCATTTCCAGTTAAAACGATAAAAATCAACAATTTTGAAATAAAACTTCTTTGGCTTTGTTAATTTAAATAATGTTTGATTTTATACAGCATTCTTACTAATTCGATTTGACTCATTTAATTATTTAAGATATATATATACATAGGTAAGTTAGTAAGTAATTTTCTAATTTCATTATACCTTTTAATTAATTTCAGTATTAAATTTATCTTACTTTCAAGTTTCGTCGGTTTCGTTTGGTTTGGGTGAATTTGGCAGTGATATGTAATTTTTTTTTTTTTTTTTTGTAATGGCTGCAGGCTTAAATAGAAAAGATACATAGAAAAAAATAAGGGAGCAAAAATACTCAAAGATGAGTAGAATTGTGTCAAATATGAGCATGTCACATACTTAAAATAGCTCCGTAATAAATATTCTCAAATTTAAAAAGCCCATGTACTCATTATTGAGTACATTAACATTCTCAAAATTTGGCATCGACGTCGTGAATCCCAGTATCCCAAGCATAAATTCTCATTCATGTATTCTTACGCAAATCAGTATGAAACCGCCACGAAATACGGTTCTAAAGATTTGAGGGAATAGATTTTGTGTTTGAATTTTTTCTGTTTATATTTGTAAAAGTTTTACTAAAGCACTCCTTTTAATTCAGCCTATTCATAACAAAATTATAAAGTGCACAGATATTAATTTGAAAACATGCGATATTTCATAAATTAAGCAAGCATTCTTTCATTTTTGAAACAAAAGTACTCATTTCAAAAAGAGTACGTCGTTTACTCATTTTTAACAGTGTATAAAGAAAATCACCTATTATTTGCATACATTATTCAATTACTACCCCATAAGAAGTATAGTTTTAATGTATGCTTTCAATCTTGGTTTTTGAATACCTTTTTTAATTAAATCTTTCATTTTTTCATATGATATTTCAGTTTTCTTCTTGTGAAATGTTTGAAAAGTTTTCACACACACTGTAAAAAATAGGTTCTTAAAAATAAGAATATATTGTCTCAAAATAGCTTCAAAACAATATTTAAATTTGAAAAACCATGTACTCATTTTTGATTACATTGACAAGTCAAATATGAGGATAATGGGATTCTAATTGGTCAACCCATTTTTTGAACATGTAAATATACTCAAAAATAAGTACATGGGTTTTCAAATTTAAGTATATATTGTTTCGGAGCTATTTTGAGACAATATATATTTATTTTTAAGAAGCTATTTTTTACAGTGCATATAAGTATATAAATATATCTATAACTTCGTATTCAATTATTATCTACCTATTATCTTATAAAAATCTTATTATATACTAGCAGGCTTTGCCCGCTTCGCTGGTCACTAAATATAAAGGAAACTCTTTTCTATATAGCTTTATAAAAATAAAATAAAATACTAAAATTGCTCAAAAGCTCGCTTCGGATCCCTGCTGCATTCGATAGCGATTTGGTCATCCGCTAAAACTCGGGCGCTTGTCCCTATTACCTGAGACAATGGTTTACCAATAGGCTTCCATTAAGTCCTTATTAGATAACAGTTTCGAAATAGATAGTATCGAAAAAAAAATGAAGTATCCCCTTTATATTTGAATCCCAGTTACATATGAACAACACTATACGTGGTGCACATAATATTTGCTTTTACGTTATTTCCTATGTTTATTTTGTTTATCCCCGATCAACCATAAAAATGATAACAATTTCACGCTAAATCTTATAATATGCTATGACCGGCTACGTCTGTTGCATGAGACAATTCATTTTTTGTGGTTATATATAATTCATGGTTTGTAAGCATGATCATAGTACCGCCTTAATATAGCTCTCTTTGCGACTTTTGAATTTTTGTCACCATTTTAGATTTAATCCCTTGTAAAAATAAGACTTAATACCTTGTAACAATATGCTATGAGCGCTATTTCTGCCATATTTTAGACAACTAAACTTTTAATGGTTATATATATTTCCCATTAAACATATTTTTATTTTCATTTATTTATTTAAATATTGATGAAATTTGAACTTCAATTTGGTCTAGTGTTGTACAGGCTGTATACTATATGTTTGTGTAAGAAAATTAAAAAAAAAAATTCAAAACTGCAATTTTTAATCCCACTTTAAAAATAAATGTGGCTTAATCAGTAGCACATTTAAAAAAAAAAAAATTCCAAACGGTTTCCATACAATCTCCTTCTCTTGCCACCTAAAATACATACATTAGTTAATTTTAAAAAATCTAATTGTCTGATCGATAAGCTGTTTAATCCGTTGGATTCACAAAAATTGCATCTTTCATTTGGTATCTTATTTGTAACGATACGACTGATATTTCTAATTTTTTTAATTTACTTTCCTCATTTTAAATAAATGTAATTTTTATTGTTCACGTTTTTTTTTTTTTTTTTTTTTTTTTCTGTCGAAAAAATAATGATAATTATTTTGGCAACAATTAAATTAAGGAATAAAATTAAATATTTTAAATAAATGTAATTTTTATTGTTCACGTTTTTTTTTTTTTTTTTTTTTTTTTTTTTTTTTTTTCTGTCCGAAAAATAATGATAATTTTTTTTGGCAACAATTAAATTAAGGATTAAAATTAAATGGCCAATTTATCAGTAATTAGAAGGTTTTTATTTTAACATTTTAATTAATTAAAAGAAAACTAAAACAAAATTGGAAAATCGGGCTTCGAGGTGCATCAGGACAGGTCATTACGAACCACCATGCAAATTTTTGTAGCTCAGCCATCAGCCGTTTTCTTAAAAAGCTCTGGAAACCATACACAATGACACACACACAAACATCTTATTTTATTATATGTATAGATTTATTGTTCTCTTTTGGAAGCAGTGTCGATATTAATGTTCCTATTTATACTTGACCTGGTCTTCAATTTAATACTTTCATTTCAGAGGCTAATAATTTCGATACTTGAAATTTTAATTACTGTTTTCATGCATCTTTCCTATACCTGTATCTTTATATGTAATATAAGAAAAAGGTAATGTTAAATCTCTATACAAATTTAATTGTAATTTATCGAAAAACAGGAACAGAAAATAATAAAATTTAAAAAATATATTAATGCATGTATATTTCAAGCATGGAAATTATGCGGAAAAGTAATAAAATGAGAAATACTCTTATTTTTGTTACACATCGCCACTACACTTGAAATAAAAATATCTAAAATTTAGGCATAAATGTGTCTGAAATATCAAATTCAGACACAGAAATGTCTGAAACACGCAAGTATGCGAAATTTCAGACAGCACTCGGGTCTGAATTTAAGATACATAAGTGTCTTTTTTTAAATAAGCTGAGCTAAGTATTTTAATGAGGTTGATATGTCTCAAATTAAGACATATTACTGATTAGACTCTTAGAGATTAAGACATTTTACAAGTTAGGCACTTAGAAATCGAGACATTTCACATTTCAGACACTTAGAAACTCATATACCTGAACTATTTAGCAGATTTTCCACATGGAGTCCACTTTAAGCAAAATGCATATCCTGTTTCTAATTCTTTTCATATTCAATAAATTTTATATTGTTTTATGTAATAGATGGTTAAGCTATTTAAACTATTTAAATACGAAATTTATTTGGCAAAAAAAGTTAATTTTTTCTAAAGCTCTCTTGTATAGTTAAAAAAAAAAAAATGTTAAGATAAACTAAACGAGCAAGTAACTTGTAACTAAGAAAGCGAATTTGTAACTAAACAATTTTAAACAATTTAAACATTATCTTTTTTTTTTTTTTTTTCTTGTTAAATTTCTTTTTTTCCGCATATTCCTTTACACCACAATATAAAATGTAAAACAACAATTTCTTCATTTACATGCACGTAATTTGTTTTCTTTTAAGAATCAGTTAAAAAAAAAAAAATCGTTGAAAATCCATAGTCTGCTATTTCACACATTTGTTATATATTTTACAAAGTAACTCTAAATCTCTATATACAAAATTTAAGATAATAATGTGTATTACATTTTAGATATTATGGATAGTTGTATTGTAAAAAGTATCGATTAAAAAATAGAATTCTGATTCGTTTCACGAATACTAGAACATATATTATAATGGAAGCTAATTATATTCCATGTATTATGCTAGCGCAACAAGTAAGACATTCGCCCATGAATATGTGGGTAGTCGGTAGACCCGGATATAAATTTTTCTTATAGAAATTATCAATATTTTATTTATGCACTACGAGATTCTATAATCTATTTTTAACAGATGAACAAAACGACATTCAATCTTTTATTAATATTTATTTATTCAGTAAAAATATTTACTACAGTCAGGATCAAAAGTAGGGGAATTTCAGATACTTCAAGTGTGTGAAACAATGTGCCTTTTAAGACATTTCAAGTGTCTGAGATAAATAAGTTTTTTTTTTTTTTTTTTTCATCTTAAAATTGAACACTTTATTTCAGACACATGTATTTACAGTATAATAGCTTTCTTTCGGAGCTATTATAATTATTTATTGAAAAATATTTATTTCTTTATATGCAAATACCTACCAAATTACGAATTATATATATATATATATATATATATATATATATTTCAAACGATTTGTGGACTTAATCACCTGGATATTTAATGGAATTAAATCACCTAATCTGAACACTGTTGTTAGGCAATTCATTTAGTTTTTCTGTTGCTGTTTATAAGACGTTGATTTTTTCAGTACAAAAAACGTGTTTTGTACCAAATTTAGTCGTTGAATGTTAAAAGGATTCTTTAATAAAAACTCACAAAAACTGTCTAGTTTATTATTAGTAAGATTTTAACATAGTTGCAGATCACTGTATAAATGATAAAACTTTTTTAAAAAATAAGATTAGAAAACAAATAAAAGAGCATGATGCGTATTGAAAAAGTATAATTTTCTTTATCAGGTGCACAAAAAACACATCCTAACTATGAGGTTATAGAAGTAATTGGAATCAGACTTCTGTTTATACTTTTATGAAAGTAGAACGTGTTTTTGCGCACCTGATGAAGCGAGATGTATACTTTCGAAATGAGCTGTGTCTTTTTTAATTTTTGACGACCTTTATCTTTTATATCAACAATGGTGAAAAATAAAAACAGCAGGAAGTATATTTTAATTACTTTCTCATTAACAACTTTTTATTGTATCTAAAAAAAAAAGTGAAAGAGGAATTTTAAAAATAAGGTTAATGATCAGTTTTAAAATTAGTTATTAGTTCATATTTAATTTTTACTTCCATTACCTACGTTAGTCTGGTAATGAATTCGATCCAAAAATTCGATGTTGAGATTTCACCTGATTTACATGTTTTAAGGTCTCCTGAGTCCAAAAAACTGGTTTTTTGCAATTGGTCAGTGTGTATGTGTGTGTGTGTATGCATGTATGTGGGGAATCTTCTGCCTATTATATCTCGGAAACTAATAAAGATAGAACTACGAAACTTTATAATTGAAACAGGTCTGGTGTACAGATGAATTTTCCAAAATTTGGTGAAAATTGGACAACTGGAAGTGGTACATCGGAAACCAGAACTGGTACCGTAAGTCTGTATCTCAAAAACGGCTCTAAGGCTTTTCTTCTAAGTTGCTATATAAACACTCTATTACATGTCCTTTTGAATGATATAGTTGGTTAGTTTAGGAAAATTGATAGACGTCCTGTATAAATAGCTCAATTTCAGGCCTCGCAAGTGCTTTTCTTTAAAAATGGCTGCACGGATTTTTTTCAAACTTGCCATATTAGCTGCCTTTTAAATATACTTTTGTATGTAATTATTGTTTTACGGTCAATAATTGAGTATGCCAAGTTTTGGCAAAAGTCGTTATCTCAAAAACGGCTCCAATGATTTTCTTGAAAATTGTTACATAAATCCATTTTAGATATCCTTTCTAATGCTTGGTTATTAAAGGAAAATTATCAGTCGTTCTGTTTAGGTTGATTACTTTTAGATGTCGGAAATTAATGTTTCGAAAAATGGCTAAACCGAATTTTTTCTTCTTCCTATTTTTAAATTCGCTATGTAAATATATTTTATATATCTTTACATGTGTATAAGTTTTCTCTTGCTAGAAAATTTTAGGTTTCTAATTTGTTAGGTAAATTTTATGTCTTCTGAGCATATTATCTCCAAAAAATGCATACGATACATGTAATAGTAAGTAATGGAAGTCGTGTCGTTGTTTCACACCAGATTTTTTTATCAACCAATCAGCTCTCATTATAGAAAATTCTGCCTCTTTATTTACAAAAGTGAATACTCTTATGAATATTTGTATGTATAACTTTGAAGTACAATCAAGACAAAAAATCAACAATGAAATGTTGTTTAAATTGCTTTAAATATTATTAGATAGTTAACACATGCATATTTTCACATTATAATTAATATTGTTATAATTTCGTTTACTGGTCAATTTCATGCCTTGAAAATCACAGTGTATGAAAAAATTAGCAAATTGAAAAGCTAAGAAAATTTTACAGGATTTTTTACATTACTTTGTAAAATTAATGAATATTTTTGATTGAAATAGAAAACATATGCTATCTGTTTTCTTTCTTATTTCTTTTACTTTAAAACTTATTTGCATAGAAATTGTTTTAAAACTACACCTTTTATGGGAATGAAATAGTACTATTTAAATAATTTCAAAAGCAATGGTAATGAATATAAAGTCCTAATTTTAATGTATTTCTTATTTTATCTCAAATAAATGAAGAAATTTGTTTACTCAGCGTATTTCAGTTTTCATATTATTAGTTATGTATTTTATTCAGCATATTCATATTAATTCATGTTATAAAATTAACAGGCAAATTAGCGAAATTTTTCTTTGGGAATTGCCTCACGGATTAAGATAAAAGTAAAGAGGAAAATGTTGTATTAGCTGCAACTTCTTAATTTTACTTAATCTTATAATGTCAAAACATGTTTGCATTAGCTAAAAAAACAAACAAAAAAAAAAACATACATACGATGCATCTGGTGCTTTTTTTCATATACTGAAAAACTCCGTCATAAGGAATTATTTTAAATTTCATAAATAGGAAGATTTTAATAAAAAATAAAAAAAGTTTTTTTTTTTTTCTCTTTTAACAAGTGTATACCATATATATATATATATATATATAAGTTAAAAAATAGATAAATCTTACATAAAATTTATGTTTTTTAAAATTACAGAAATTTAGTTTAAAATTGCGTCTCAATCTGTCAAAAGAACTTTTTTTTCTTTTTTACCGTAACCAGATGAAACCTGTAACCATTGATATTGATTTCAACTGGTGGTTATACATTTTTTCTGTTTTGCATACGGAAAACTTGGTGTCAAAACAGGATTGAGAAGTGCTAAGTAGCTGAACAAATTGTTCCTTCGTGGCTGAGAGGTGCTAACGCCGTTTACAATGTGGTAGGCTGCGGTTCGATCCTGGCTAGTAGAACTGGGGAATTTAATTTAATGCGAGATTTTTTACAGTGTGCTCTACGAAAAAAATAGGTTGTTGTACGAATACTTTCTTTTTTTTTTTCTGTTACAGAAAAATATTTATGAATAAATTTTTTGCATAGCATTCGGATAATGTCTGGTAACTATTCTGCTAGGATTTTTCTGTAATATAAATTTTCTTTTTTATAGTGTAGTTTAAATTTTTGCCAGTTCTTTTATATTTAAACGTATCAATGATTTTCAATATTTAAAATGGTTATTTTTCTATTACATTGCCAATAAAAAATAAAGATAAGTAAATAATAATAATAGTAATAATAAAATAATAGTAAAAATAGTTTGATAGTTATATCTAAACTAAGCTATTAAAATTAAAGAAAAAATGTGTAGGATGACGAAAATTTACATGTTATAGCTCAAGTTTAGCATAAGTATATTCTTTTGCTTTGTGTATATTATTTATGTTTAGTTAAATGAATGCGGGGCATAATATATAACCAAGTTATAAACAACCAGCGAAGATCATTCTTTCACAAGAGAGTGGTATTTAAATGTAGTAAGTGGTATTCCTGCATGTATCAACCCTTTAAAGAAAGTTATTTTTATTTATTTATTTATTTATTTTAAATTACTGAACTATTTCAAAAATGGCCGTTAGTCACATAGCTGATTATGTCAGCATTTTAATAATAATAATAATAAAGAAAAAAAATAGTCGTTTGAAACGTCTCTATGTTAACCTCATTAAATTTAAATAATAATTAAATTAAATAAACGTATTTGGAAATAAATTTGGAAACAATACGTGTTGAAGTCGTTAATTTACCAAAATCTTCAATTTTCCCTCCCCAACGTTGAGGCATTCCCCCCCCCCCCCATAATTAATTGACCGATTTCAATAGATTTATTTACTTATTTATTTATTTTTGGTAAGGGATAATAATAATAATTACAATAATAAAGAATTTGTTTGAATATAGTGACTAGCATAGTGCGGAAAGACTAATAGTTATACTTTAAAATCTAAACACATTTTAGTAAGTTGAGTTAGTTACTATCGCTAAACTATTAATCAGTTAATAATTCATTTTCAACAAAACCGTAACACGTTAGAAAACAAGGCGGGAAAAAAAAAGCTAAGTACTAACTAGCCAACCATGATATACAGTGACAGAGAACCATTATTTATTGCTTGTTAATAATGATATACATAATTTATATTATAAAAGCCTCATTTAAGTAGAAAATAATTTTAATGTATTGATCTGCAAATAAAATCTACAGAACTCGTGTTGGAACATCAGATAACAATCGCATTCATTCTATATGTATAGATGTAAATAGGTTCCTAATTGCTCAGTTGTTTAGATATTTTTTCAGAAATAAGATATTCATATATGCAAGCAGCTGTTTCCAGTTTCGACGTTTGAAGACTACGAAAAAACCAGTAAAACTGATGTTGGAATCGGTTCCTTCAAGATAAATTCACTCTACCATGAAAAACCTGATTTTGGCAGAAGCAAAACTATTTAAAATTTAATTAGTACGTTTAACACTAAATTTCCTTAAAATCAGTGTTAAGATTTTTAAAATTAAAAATTGCAGTTTCTGTAACCAAAGTTAATAGAACTAATACTTATGAGAAAAATATTAATAAATAAATAAAGTTATTTTTTAAGTGGATTTTTATTTCAGGGAGCGGGGGGAACTATTCGTATTTTTTTATTTAGTACTTAACTGAAATTTCGGATTGTACAAAATTTTGTTCACTGGCGTCCTTAGCACGATGTGCTGCGTTAAAAAATTCTGGGTGTGGCAAACATCGACAGGCTATTCAGGACCCGTGAAACTCATGATTGAGGCAAGATCAATATTCTTACGTACCTGCGATGCACTGTAAAAAAATCCTGTTATATTACATAAAATTCCTGGCAGCAAAAGTTGCCAGAAAATATCCGTATACTACGAGAAAAAGTTGTAGACAGAAATTTTTTGTAATTGAACAATACAAGAAATATTCATAGAAACAAATTTTTTCCGTAGTGCCCTTTGTATATAAAAAAGCGCCCCATTAAATAATTTTTCCCCATTTGACCAGACAGGATCGAACCTGAGACCTCCGCCTCTTAAGGGCCCTCTTCACTCACTGCCGCCGGAAACCGAAGCTAATGTTATTCTATGGGAAATTTTTCTTTACAAATAACTTATTAACTAATGCATATTTTTAAATTCTGTTTTCACATTCTGAAAAATTCCAGCTGTTAAATTGACGGACCTTTTTAAATTTTTTTTTTTTATTTTTTTATTTTTTATATTTTATTTTGAAGCTGCAAAATACGAATTTTCAATATGTGAAATTTTTTCATTTTTCATTTTGTAATTACAAAATAAAATATTAGAAATTAAAAAAAATACATTTTCAAAAAGGGTCCGTCAATTTAACAGTTGGGAATTTTCTGAATGTGAAAACAGAATTTAAAAATATGTATTAGTTAATAAGTTATTTGTAAAGAAATTTTCCCCATAGAATAACATTGTCTCGGGCTTCCGGCGACGGTAAGTGAAGAGGGCCTTTAAGCAACGGCTTTACCTCGAAACCACGAACTCACATATCACACTTTTACTTGGCACTTCCAAAATTCTACTTTGATATCAAGTTTTTCCGAACACTAAACAGAAAAAAATTGCACCCACCAAATAAAATCTATAACAGTGGTTACAAATACAGTGAAACACAAAATTTTTTACAGTATAGTGATTCCACATTGAAACGCTTACTTTTGTGTTTGAACTTTAAATAACACAATTTAAAATGTAAAACACAATTATAAAGATTATGTAGTAAACTAAAACAGTCTAAATATTAATTATGAAAAATAAACAGAATTTACTAAATTTTGAATAAATGAAGTTAACTTTTTTATTTTTGTAAATTTTATGATGAATGTTCAGTCATATTTTCCTTATAACCAAATGGTTTGATTGTAACAGATTTTATCTGCTAGCTACAAATTCTTTCTGTTTTGCATTCGAAAAACTTGATACGATAAGCAGGATTGGGAAATGCTAAGTAAAAGCGCGATATGTAAGTCCGTCACTTCGAGCTAAAGCATTTACCAATTATTTGGAGGCCTTTGGTTCGATCCTGGCTGGTCAAATGGCAAAAAAATATTTATGTGAGTTTTTTTTTTTTTTTTTTTTTTTTTTTTCGCAATGTGCTCTACCGAAAAAATCTGTTTCTACGAATATTTTTGGTATTGTTCGATTACAGAACATTTCTGTCTACAATTTTTCCTCGTAGCATACGGATATTTTTCTAGCAACTTTTGCTGCCAGGAATTTTCTGTAATATAACAGGCTACTTTTAACAGTGATGCTCTCTTTTCAGAGCAATAGAATATGATTGATCATTGAATAATTTTGATCTATGTGATCAAAAAGGCTTGAGATATTTATTTCAAGTCCAAATATTTGATCATAAGAGACTTTATCAGGCGAAAAATTGGGCACTAGTGCAATTGTGCCTGCATTTTTTTCTTTTGATAAACGGTTGATCTCGTTTATTTTAAGAATTATTGCAAATCTTTGAAATTTGTGGCATTCTCTTACAAAGTTTTCATTGAAAGATAAAATACATATTTAAATCCCCACCCCCCCATATATATATCAACAACAACAATAGTAATAAAAATATAAATAATGAAACTGAATAGATGTTCTTGCAGAAAAATTGCAGTATGGATTCATGTTCATGGATAAATCCTTATATCGAATCACCATCTTCTCCCCTCTTCATCCCGCATCGTTCATAAAATCACTGAGCCTTGGGAATGCACAATGAACTAGAGTTCATATTTCCTTTTTAATAAATCCACGTTTATAATTCACTACAACAAAGAAATACTTAGGAGCACCCTAAAAATGTTTCTATGACAAATACCAGACGTATCACTAAAAGTGATTGAGACAAGGAAAAAAATCTCGCCTGTGGCTAAAATAGAATGAGATTGATCAATGAAATGCACTCTCTTACTCACCAGCGACGGGTAGAAGGCAGAAGTGGCAGTGCCTGCGAGAGTGGAAAGCGGGTGATCTGCGTATCCGTAGAGACCAAAGCCGGCAGGCGCTAAGCGAGGGAAAGGCGATAGGAGCCGGGTTTCACCGCCACTACCACCTCCGCCGGTCACATCGGCTGCGGAACCCGGGCCGGAGGCAGGGCAGCAAGGCGATACGGACATAGGATGTTGGCCGCTCACCAGGATCTGGAAAGAGACAAAAAAAGTGGTTAAATTTTGCATGAAAGGAGCTCTGGATGTTTTTTCTGGAATATCGATTAAAAAAAAATTGTGATTGAAGTAGATCCGAATATGGAATAATGTGTAATATAAAGGTTTTTAAGCGTGTGAAAGAGTTCGAATTCAATTAATTTTGTATTCGAAATCATATTTATTAAGGCTAATCAGATTGAATGTGTAAAATAAATTTTATCATGAAATAAATAAGAAATCAGAATGTAGGTTGATGGTACATCGCACTAGAGTTACGCAATGGGCAATTGTCAGCGGTCTAGGATTCACCTTACCGGGTAGTCCGGAGACATGCCATCACAATTGGAATATTTAGAAATGTAATATAATATATATCCGAGTTAGTCTGTCATCGGTATTAAGCTTAGATTAAATATTAATTATTTAATTATTTATATAATTTATAAAGTTTTTCAACAGACAAATTAAAACTAAATATTGTAAGTAAGTTTTTAACAATATAAGACATATTTCAGGGGAAGAATTCTAAGAAGAATATAACATGTTTTGAATTTTTTATAAATAAATGTTCAAAAATTAATGAGATCAGCAAAAATGATTCATTTGTAAAAACATAATTTCTAGGTAATCTCATGAATGCATAATTAGAATCTGGTGATGTTTATTATTTGTTTAATTTCTTGTTCTTATTATTTTCAATTTGACAAAATTTTGGTATTATCTGAAGAAAGTAAAACTTTTTTGTAGGTTCAATATTTAAAAATGAATATTTTTACGTCAGTTACTATAGAATAGAGTGAAATTAGTTCATGTATGTCTTTTAAAGGAAAAGATAAAAATCATCGCCAATCATTATTTAGATAAATAAATGAAATTTTTGCTTAGTTAATCGGCTGTATATCAATCCAACACTTACTGGGGCGTATTTTTGAATAATTAATAAAGAATCATTCATAGCTCTAGCAATAATATCTATTGGTTTAATTTCAATTTTCCTTTCTTACTTTTTTCTTCTGCAATTTCTTTGGTTCGATGCTTTTTAGATTTATTTCATAGAAATATTTTTAAGTATATATATACACTCATAAACGCATGCATAACTCCTCACAATAAAACATAGAAACCAGAAAACAAGTCATGATAAAAATAATTAAGAATAGTTCAATTTTCAATCAATTGAATATTACATACTAAAAAATGCATAAAATGAGTCAGAGATGTTGAAAAGATGAAAAACTATGAACTAATAACTTTGAAAAAGTCTAAAAAGAAAGTAGAAGTGGATATATTTCTGGATACATATTCGTCGAGACGTAGCTAAGAATGGACGATAGCCTCAGGGCCCTATATATATATATATATATATATATATATATATATATATATATAATTTAATGTATTTAAAATTAAATTTAACACACTACTTTTTTAGGAAAAAAAAATGTGTGGTCGATGGAAGTTTACGTTTAGATCTACTCAAATTATCGGTTTTTTTAAAACCAATAAAGTTTAAAAGAACATTGCTACAAGATCATGCAATATTATCCTGACTCTCGAGATATGTACTTACCGTTGGGTAAAAGAAAAAACAAAAAGTATAAGTATGAGATGAAGAGCACTTAATTAATATATATATATATATATTCAAAAGTTGAATACGAATTACTTCGAGAAGTATTGTTATTGCTCTGATAGCTGCAAGAATTATTTCATTTAACAATTATTTAAACTCACGTTATACGCTGTAGACGCAAAAGAGAGTCTTTTATTTAAATATTCAATTACCCCTCCATATCTAGTAATTTATAATGGCAGTAAAATATACTACAAATTTACTCACCTTATCCTAAAGTTTTTCTCAATCTGTCTGGATAACACTGTACAAAAACATCTGCCATTTTACTTAAATATTTTTTCACACGCTGAATTTTAAACACACGATATTAAGGAAGGGATCGGCTTTAGCTGAACAATTCATCTTTTGTAATCCATACACGTCTAAAGAATATTTATAAAACATAAGTTAGCTTAAATCCTATCAGAAAACAGTCTTTTCCAAGTGTGAGTATAGAGATTTGAGGGTTTAACAACAATTGTTAAGTAACCGCCTTTAATAGCTTGTGATAGAAAAAAGAATATATATATATATTATATATATATGTTAAGACATGTGCGTTTAAAAATGAAAATTTCTGAATATGAGAATTTTCCATAATAGCTAATCTAATGAATATGAATAAAGTAAAGGTACAGATTGATTGCACTGTTTGTCATTTCTTCTTACCAATGGTGGTAATTGAAATGATAGAGAATATTTATCATTATACATTTTCAATTATTACGTCACCGCTACTAAAAATGAAATAATAGTGAGAATAAATGATTAACAAACGTGAATATTATCCTGATGAATAAAAGAAAAGAAAAATCATGCAAATCATATATAATTTATTTGATTTTCACCATAAGTATCAAATTTCTAGTTAAGGAAAACGTAAAATTAATAATAATAATAATAATAATAATAATAAATAAAAAATAAATAAAAATAAACCAACTAAAAATTTAAATAATAATATGAATATAAATAATTGTTTTAGTACTTGTTACTTATTTCTCTTAAAAAACTTATTAGCTACCGACATAAATGCTTCGGAATACTTGTATATGGTAACAAAAAATGCATCATCATAGAGAATGACAAAAACATAATAAAAATTAAAAAAAAAAAAAAAAAAAAAAGGAAAAAGCCAAAAAGGATATATTTTGAATATTTTGTCTGCGGAATTAATATCTCCAAAACAAAATTTATTGAGAGTGAAGTACCAGGAGAATAAAAATAAAAACTAATAATAATAATAATAAGACATTTGCGATATATAACTTCGGGAAAAAAAAAAAACTGCTGCTTGCGTTGAAGACAGAAGTATGGAAGATATAAAGCATTAAGGTTTAATGTAAAAAGTCGCAAGAAACGCAGAAAAAAAAATCTAGGATCATGATTAATAAAAAAAAAGACGTTTTTTATGTCATATATATTTCTCCTAACAAATAAGCAAATATAAATTAATTAAAATTTAATAAAAAAAAATAAAGTAAAGTAAAATTAAAAACGAATGAGTGTCAGTTAATAATAAGGTTTAAAACTTGAGAGATATGAAAGTGCATCATTTATGAGAAGAGACGATGGCGATTGCAGACTTTTAGAGCGGAGCACTAGTGACCAAAACCCGACATCTGTAACATATAACCGACCTGACTAAACTGGAACTATGACATACATTTCATAGAATTTGCAGGGAATGTTTTTTTTTTTTTTTTTTTTTTTTTTTTAATATGAATAATTACATAAAAGACGATTTTTATAATAAAATAGTTTCAATTTGAAATAGAGTACTAACAATATATATATATATATTGCTTTTCACTCAGCTTCGAAAATAAGGAACTATACAATAATGAGACTAAATTAAATTAAAATTGTAAATTTTACATTTTTTTATTTTCTGAACATGTAATGCAGGGCCTGTTTACCTAATAGGACCATGAAGCCCGGGCTTATTCAAGAATTTACAAGGGGGCCCCCCAAATTAACTTTTTAAAATAATTTTTTGTCTAAGAACTTTTTTTTTTTCTTTTTTCTTTTTTTTTTTTTTTTTTTTACGAAACTTTTATTTAAACTACGAAACTCACTTTTGAATGCCATTTCTTTTTTGCACCGTGTCAAACTCTTATATGTTACATAATTATTGTTCTGACATCATTTGCATAAAAATTAGACTATATTAACTTATAAGGTTTTTTGTTTGTTTGTTTGTTTATTTGTTTCGTTTCTTTAAAAATTTTTATGGCTAATAGTCACATTTTTTAAGCTTGCATAAAAATATGTAGATATAATAAAGGACAAACGATTCGTATAGGTTTGGTGGGGGGGAGGGGGTGCTCTGGGGGGCCTGAATGACACCGGGCATACCTCGCTTTAAGTCTTAAACAGGCCCTGCATGTAAGGAAAGTATTGTGATCATGACAAATATTCGACTATGTGATTTTGATGTATCTATACGTTTTTAGGTCATTTTTGCTATTTTTACGATGTTGTATATGTGTGTGTGCGTGCACGTGTGTAAGTGAACACGGTAACGTCTAAACGCTTTGTTCAAATAAGTTGAAATTTGATATTTATATTACAGAGCGGTGAAACACACACACACACACACACACAAAGAAAAAAAAATCTGCATCATAATGGCCTATGGGCTCAAATTATTTAAAGTGCAATAGCGACTAAACGCCTTATTTTAATGAGCTGAAAATTTATACACGTGTTATAGAACAGGCCTGTCCAACCCAAAACACTAGGTGGGCCGCATTGGAAATCTTTTTTATTCAGGCGGGCCGCATCGTATGTATATATGTTTATGTGTTTCTATGTTCGTAAGTATATGAATCATGCATGTACACTCATTGCCATAAAAATTTGCGCACCAAGAAATAATTATTGGATCGCAATGAAACGTGGCATGAAGGTACGTGCCAGGCAGATATGCAAATGATTAGAAATGCAGCATGATTGCGCATTGTGTAATGCCACCAGAGGGCGTTGAAGTTCGTTTTTCTTGGAGTATAAAACAGGTAAGCAGAGCTTGCTTCATGTGCATAATCTGTTGCAGAGGGAAACTTTTTAAACAGAGATGCCGTCACGCCGCCATCGAAGACAATACGAACAGCTGTTAGAGTCCGAGAGGGGAAGAATCAACGGTGTGATGGAATGCGGGTGATCAGCTTGGTGAGTAGCCAGCCACCCAGGCCGTTCTGATTTTACTGTGAGGAGGTGTTGTGACTAGTGGACAAAAGAGAGGCCGCTTACACGGCGACTAGGCCCAGGACGTGATAGACAGATCAATAATCGAAAAAATCGTCATATCATACGAAACGTACATATAGCGCCAACTGTCGCGTTGTCCGATATCCGGACATATGCAACACCTATTCCTATATGATCTGTCCTTGTGTCTGTACGTACCATCACAAGGTCCCTGGCTGAAAGGCATTTACTATCGCGACGCCCATTACGTATGTTGCCAATAATACCCTTCTATCCACTGTTTGGAGTTGTGTCGTGTCGCGCTCGACGGGTTTGGATTGCAACCGGATGGAACAGGTCGTCTTCAGCGACGAATCCAGATTCAATTTGGGCAGTGATGACAAACATGCATGTGTATGGAGGCATCATGGTAAATGCCTCAATCCTGCCTTAGCTTTACAGCTGTACACTTAACCCACAGCTGATGTGATGGTATTGGTAGGGGATGATATTGCATTCGATACACGGTCATCCCTAATATTGATCTACGGCACCATGACAGACCAGCGTTACGTTCGTAACATCCTTCAGCCATAAGGGTTGTCACTTATGACAGGGCTCCCAGGAGCCATTTTTCAACAAGACAATGCACAGCCACACACAGCAAGGGTGTCTCAGGACTGCTTCCGTCATAATACACCCTTCTCTGGCCTGTTCGATATCAGATTTGTTACCAATTGAGCATATCTGGGATCATCTGGGACGGCAAATTTGGAAGCCTACGAGTTTGGACGAATTAGAGGCACATTTACAACAAATGTGGAACGAGATGCCACAGGACATCATACGGGACTTGTATTCTACAATGCTTGCCCGTATCGCATCGAGAATTCACGCTAGAGGTGGCCCAACAGGGTACTAAAACCTCCCTTCTTTTGTAATTTTTCCTGTAATAAATGATCATTTCGCTTTGATTTTGTAATCATTTACTTATATCAACATTGAACTTACGCATGTAAAATTTTGTTTCATTCTGACAACCCTTTCTTGGTGTGCAAATTTTTATGGCAGTGAAAGTATATACTTTTTCGGGGGAAGGGCACGGTGAACATTCGGAGCAGAATACATTTTTTTTTTTTCATTCATAAATTAACAACATAATCGGTAAAAAAATATGACTATACATTAAGAATTATAATAAAAAGAACAAATACTGGATCTATTAACAATTTCGTTACAACAGTGTGATTTAGCTACCATGATCGTTCAAAGGTATTTGTACTGCGAAAAGTGAGAAAGGATTTATTAATTTTTAAACTTTTAACCAAATTTGCCAAAATTTAAGTATCGTTAGACTCCTCGCGGGCTGCACGAAACTACACGGAGGGCCGCGGGTTGGCCACCCCTGTTATAGAACAACATCAACATACTATATGAAGAAAAAAATTCAAACACCCTATTATAATTTTTTCTTTTGTTAATAAAAAACTCTTACTTTAATTTTTTAATACAACCATTTATTATAAAATGTTGCGAAAGTCGAGTGGAGACACTCCAGATTTTTTTTTTTTTTTTTTTTAAATAAGAAAAAATTTCTTTTATAGAATTTAAAAAACTTCGATAATAAATGAATTTTCTCTATCTGGATAAAGTAGATAAATATAAAATAAAATTTAGTTACTTCTTTTAAACAAATTAATGAAGTTAAATTCTAACGAGAATTGTTATTCTCATAACGATTAAGTATGATTTTTCTTCTTTTTGTTAGTCGTTAATTATTTCTCTTCTCCCAATAATAACTGATACTTTAGTGCTACACATTATATTTTTCAGTGATCTCAGACATTTTTAAATGAAATGTTTAACTTGCAATATGTATTACATATGGCATATCAAGTAAATAAATAAATAAGTAAAATTAAAGAATAGTATAACTAATGCATGATCCAACAAAATATTCATTCAGCAAACAACTGAATTTTACTTTACTGATATTTTCTATAAATACTTTTTTATTAATCGTTTACATTGTTAAAAGTTTTAAGTAACTATTTCACAAATATGCTTTCAGAATAGTACTGAATTAACCCTTTAGCTGCCTCGGGCGTATATATACGTTTTTGTAAAATACAATCCTTTGTACTGTACTGCTAACAGTGAAACTTCCGAAACTGTTTGGCAATGCAATAAAATAACCTTGAAAGTGATCTTGACAGTGTTTTCGAAGAAATTACTATCATATAGATTTATTGCTGGATGTAATTACTTGAATCATAGAAAGTCCCGGTTCAATAATTTCATTCAAATGGCCGTGAAGTAACACTCCTGAATGACAATTCAAAAAATGCTTTTTATTTAGCGATACAAAAGAGCTGTAACACAACATCAGGAAAATATATAGTGGCACGATAATCCAAATTTAAGTAACAGTACATTCTGTTTGGGAACCGCAAAAACGGAGAGAGAGAGAGCGATTTTAATCCTCTATTAAGAGATGCTTTCTTGAAGGTGATCAGTGAGAGAATGTCGAAATTTTTAGCCTAAATCGAAAATCATGAACATGTTGGCACACAATATTTCGCCGCAAAGATCACCCAGACAACGAATTCTTTAGATCCGTTGTATATTCATTTAGTTAATAATTTTTTAATGCAGTGAGCAGGTTTACCATATTACATTAACCCGAGTCTTATGCCAAGCTTTAGTGATGAGAACTAAAAACCACATACGGCAAATAATACATAGGAAAGAAATGTAATTAATACTTTTTCAAGGATAATTTTGAGAAACAGATTAAAAGTATGTTAGCCGTTAAACTTTGATTTACGCAGAAAATAAGAATGGCCATGTGGTATTCTTTTAACACCGAAATGAAAGAATGAGGTTTTTGATTACAGCAAGATTTTCTTTTCCACATACTTTTTATTTTATTTTATTGGGAGGAAAAGGATTCAGCGGTTAATTAAAGACTATTATTGTATGCACGAATATATTATTATATAAAACATTAATATAGATTTAAATTTAAATAAAAGGGGAAAAATTCATTAAAAATATGGGATTTCTATATCACAATTACTCATTTCCGAGTTGAGAGAGTAGAGCGGTACTGGGAAGCAAATCTCGTAAACTTTCCTCGGCAGGTAAGGGTTCAAAAAATAAATAAATTGATAATGTTTTGTCTGTTTTATTAAAAAGTATGCTAAAATTTTTTTGGAAATGAAATAGGACTTAAAAATAATATCGGAGTTTTAAGAAGCATCTGACTCCTTATGATATCATAAACTCCATGATTTTATGAAATTTTTCCATAGATAAAATATAGTGCTTTTAACTATTTTTTCTTGCAACATTTACTACGAGAATTATAACTTGTGTTCGGATATTCTTTTCCTCTAGCTACATTTATAAACTGATAGAGACGTTCACTTTAATTTGTTATTAATATTGTTAATTTGTTTATTTACACAAAATTAATTTAATTTGCATTATTTTAAGCTAAAACTTGGTATACATTTCTCATTAAAACAGAATGCGGTACAAAAAACTGGATATACAAGGAATAATAAATTTTTAAGACATTTTGTTTAAAACCATCATTTTTCAGCTCACAACCATTATTTCCAGTCATTTTAGCCATGTATATATATATACGTGTGTGTGTGTGTGTGCATGTGTTTATCCCATTTTAAAATAAATAAATATATACACTAAATGATCTACAATTTAAAACTTTAAATGTATATAAGAATTTTTGCTTTAATTATTCGTATTTATAAAAAAAATATTTTTATGAGAGTTTTTTATTTTTTATTTTTTAAATTGTCAGTTAAATAATAAATATTTCATTTTAATTGATAGGTCATTTTATTTATGCGCTTCTTAGTACACACACACACATAAAAAAGTAATAATTTGATTAATTTTAATTGATTAAATACAAAAATTATTTTACTTATATGTCTGATTTCTTGCAATAAATGCATCAGCTTTCGGAAAAACCGACATATGTTTGGGACTTAACATGTTGAGCGCCACGTGAGCCCTTCTAGATTCTAAACATTTTGTCATATATCTCAAAGTACTGAAGGAATCATCTTGAAACTTTAGGAGTGTATAGAACATGTTATACTTCAAACATTTCATCGAAAGTTTTACCCCAAAAGTAAAAGCAGTAACAATAAAAAATTAAAACGTTGAGCGCCCTGTCAGCCATCGGTGGCTGACAGTGTCATATATGACATAAAGCAGCGTCAACCATCAGTGGCGGATATAAAAAGGATATAAAACTAAAAATATTACATTTAATGATTGAAAATTTATTAAAAATTTGCTTAATTTTCATTTATTACAGGAGGAATCATTATGGAATTGTAATGAATTTTAAGAATTTGGGTGGCACACAACGTGTTAAATTATTTTTTTTTTAAATAATAACTATACTCTGTTTCACCTTAAGTTGGCAGTATTTAGAAAGGTATTGTATGTGATATCATGTCTTCAGAAATAGATCTCATTATTTTGGAATCGAAAATAGCTAAAAAAGAATAAAAAGCCCAGGTAGCACATAATGTTATTATAGCGTTGAAAATAAGTCTGAACAGTGAAAAATTAGTTATAACATCGTTGTAACAACGTTATTTGCTACTGGGGATGTGTAAGTGACTGCTAAAAAATAAAACAAATTTGTTTATTCAACATATATTTTAACTTTTTATACCTTTCTCTGTACTGCCAAGTTAAGGTGAAACGGAGTATAAATAAATATTGTTTAAAAGTCCGCACGAGCTTTAAAAAATGTGAAAATTGTTTATTTATACAAACGAAAACTCATAAAAATTTAAGGCATTTTAACATATGGTGTTTTCTTTCTTTCTTTCTTTCTTTCTTTCTTTTTTTTTTTTTTTTTTTTTTATCTATCCGAGCATATACTATGTCAAGAAAGCAGTGTCGCCAAGTTTTGCGACTTTTTTTTATTCAATATTCACCACTAAATTTTAAATGTAGTTGTTGACTAATCATTTAGAAGATTAATCCTCTATTATGTATATATCAAATATCATTTCTTAAAATTATTAGTGACTATTGAATAAATAAGCAGCAAATTCTGGCAACACTGCAGGAAAGTATTGTAATCAAGACTTTTTTTTTTTTTCTGCTTTACATTCCAAGGTCTCCCGAATTATTATATATTATTATTATTATTATTATTATTATAATTATTATTATTATTATCACTATTATTATATACTCTCACGGTGATGTGTGTTTGTGTGCGAGTGATAACATCTAAACGTTTTATTTGATTGAGCTGAAATTTCGTAGGTTATAGATCCCTGTCACAGTATATGTATAGATTTTATGTGCTATATAATTAAATAAATATTTAATACATGTAAATATATATTTAATACATGTAAATATATATTTAATACATAAATAGTTTGTGCTGTACATTTCAAGGTCTCCTGAATTCATTTTTCCCCTATTTTCACAGTGATGTGTGTTTGTATGTCAGTGATAACGTCTAAATGTTTATTCCATTGAGCTGAAATTTCGTAGGTATGTTATAGGTCCGCGTCACAATACTTGTATAGATTTCCACGAGTGTACAACTTAATCCCTTAACTGCTCCGGGCGTATATATACGTTTTCACGAAGCACGATCCTTTGTATTATACTGCTACCAGTGAAACTACTGACACGGATTGACAATGCAATAAAATAGTCTTGAAAATGATCTTCTAAAGATTTACCCATTTCAGAGTTGAAAAAGGAGGGTGGCGCTTTGAAGCGAATCTCTTAAATTTTCCTCAGCATGTAAAGGGTTAAAGTACTTTTACAGGAACATAATAAGAATTCATTATCATTACGGCCTTTGGACTCAAATTATTTGAAGTGTGCTTCCATTTAAACTTTACATTTGTTTAATATAAAATTAATTAAGAATGGTATAGGTCATTGCTGCATGAACTATACAGATTATCATGAGTGCAGAATTTTCTCTACATGTATAGCAAGTAGAATTATTATGCATTGTGGTCTATGGATTCGACTTATTTAAAGCTAGTTTTAGAAATGCTAAATTGTTTAAAACAGTAAAAAAAAAAAAAAGACATATGTTACATTGTATAACAGTATGAGAAATGATGTTTTTAATACTTTTATTTCTTTCGCATGAAAATATTTATACATATTAAGTCCTATTAAGAATAATCATCTGAATTTTATAAAAATTATTTAAAAGACACCGAAATTGATGCCTGCTTTAGAGTTTTGCTATAGAAACATCATTCCTGAAAACTGCTTCCTTATTGTTTATATTCTTTTACAGAAACGAACAAAAAATTCGTATACACTAAGTGATAAAATATATATATATATATATATATATATATATTTATTTATACCTTTTTTATTTGAAATAACTTCAAAACTAATAGTTGAAACAAATAAAACTGTCATGTTTGCAGAATACCAAAGATATGAAATGATACCCATGAACATTTTCGATTTTGTAATTAACTTTATTACACTCTACGAAGTACTATATAAACATCTACATAAAACTTTCTTTTGAAACATAATGCAATAAACATATACTTTGTGTTCTATTATGATTTATTTTATGAAATAAACAAGTTATATTTTAATATATGAAATAAAACTATTTTTTTTATTAGATTTAAACAATTTTTAAATAAAAATATGTATTCTGAATTGAGTTGATTCCACCTTTATATGAAATTACTGCTTTATTGCGCAATGACATAGTATTATACAGTTTTTTGATATAAATCTCAGAAATTTCACGGTGCTAAATA
Organism: Salticus scenicus; assembly: GCA_963930645.1. Classification (NCBI taxonomy): domain Eukaryota; kingdom Metazoa; phylum Arthropoda; class Arachnida; order Araneae; family Salticidae; genus Salticus; species Salticus scenicus. The sequence continues at coordinate 297,129,209 of OZ005648.1, forward strand.
TCGTAAATAATTTTTCTAGTTCTTGAAAAGTTGTAGGCTGCAAATTTCGAATCCTCCCTCTCCCCGCGCATTTTTATACACGAAACATTTCGTACGGATTGAGATTGGGACCATTTCCAGGTTTAATAAAGAAGAAATTCTACGATATTCTTTGTGGAATTTAACTTAGAGTGAAAAAAAGATGTGATTACTTACAGAATTACAGATGATCATGGCAATGGATAAGTAATTTTAATAATTTTAATCAAATAAACGCACCACAGACACCATATAGCGAGGTGAATTATCGTCTGCAAATGCTGTTTGCGGAAAAGTCTGAAATAACTCCAAAATAGTCGGTCAGACGTCACTTTTATAATAGCTGTATTTCATTTGGTATTAATTGATTCCTTTAGAATGAAAATTTGCTTGACTCCTTGAAAAACTTTGTTCCTACGTACTATAATGTATATAGAATCACTGTGTTTTTAGAGCACAATTTTCATTAATTTGGCCCACATTTTTGTTGTTCTACTAGCTTTTTTATCTACTCAAAATAAGTTAAACTTGACTTATCAGAAAAACCCAGTTCAACCCAATAAGTAACTGCTATTTTTTTTTAATTTTTGGTCAAATAAAGTCTTTTTTTTTTTAATTCTTGTCCTTAATAATGGCTGTTTTGCAAATCTTCTGGTTTTTAACCTGCTTTGTTTAATTGTTTCCTCGCTATTTTTAAAGAAAGTATATTGCTATACTTTTTTTTTTTAAATCTTTTCTGAACATGAAACCTATCAATTTTTTAAACATTTGCTTTTTAACTTACGGTCATCTCGCTTGGATGTGCAACGTGGCCATCTAAAGCAAAATTTTCAGTTTAAAGAGTCAAACTAATTTTCTTTTTTCTTTTTCCCCATTGGAGTCAGTTTAAACAATTTATAGCAGATTAAAAAGAAAAACTCTTGCGCAGCAAGCTTTATATTTTTTAGCTGAAGTTAAATTCTGTTTCCAGCAGAATTTTAACACTTTTTTAATCAGTAATTTATATTTAATTTTTTATTTAACGTCTGTTTAAAAAGTAAAATATTGATAATAATTAAAAAAAAAAAAAAAAAAAAAAAAAAAATGTGTACAACAACACACTTAGAAACAAAAATAAAAAGATTGATTAAAGGGATATATGACGTCACAGTCGCCACAAGAAAAAATAATTTGTTATCCATGGTGTAAAAATAAATAAATAAAGGAAAACATAATAATAATAATAATAATAATAATGTGGCAACCAAGAGTAGGAAGTTAGAATGGACACGGTATACATTTTTTTGTGCCTTTCCTTTTGTAAATTGATCATTTAAGCTGAGTGTGGAAAGAAAAAAATAAATAATTTATTTTTTTATTAAAACGAATTGGTAGCAGCATTTTCAATGAGATCCAACAATATCCTTCCTGGTTATGAGATTAAATTCGTGTATCGACATTACAGAGAAAATTTAAAATTATATTGAGCCCAAGAAATGTTGTATTCTTTAAAAATTTTACAGAATTGGAATCATCAACGAACAAAGAAAAAAAAAAAAAAAAACTTGAGATTGAGTACGTTATGTTTAACATTGCGCTAGAACTATGCAGTGGGAAATTGGCAATAATATGGGATTTACATCTATGGGTGGTAAGGAGACATACCATCGCAATTTTGATCCTCCCTGGAGGGAACTGTAAAAAAGAAAAAAGGTTGAGGTTGAGCGAGTTTAGAGTAGCATTACATCTATTCGGAGGGAAATTGGTGACGGTATGCAATCCATCCCTAGAAGTGATCCGAAATCATGCCTTTACAATTGTGATCCTTCGTGGAGGGAATGAAAAAAAAAAAAAAAAGGAGAAAAGTGTATTTTTATTTTTATTTTTATTTATTTATTTATTTTAAATTTTTTACAAATTAGTACATGTAAGGTGCTTTTGATAATTACGTTATTATTCAGATCGCCTTTTAACACTTCTATCAATACAGAAGAAAGAAAGAAAAAAGTCAATCTGTCGAGGAAGATTTAAAACTGTTCACTGGCTTGTATATCACTTATTTTGTGACTCATGCAGTGATAGTTTCCTGTAACTGGCAAGGGATTGGAATTTATTTTGTCGTGCTTATGCTTTTAATGTTGTGCTTTTATTTATTTATGCAATTTCAGAGCAAAGTGAAGCAGTAGGATTTTTTAAGATCGACAGAAAGTAGAAGTTTCTAAGAAATTTGTTTCTCGACAACAATAAAATGAAAACCCTGAATAAATAAATAAATAAATAAATAAAAAGTAAATAAAATAAATAAATAAAATAGTAATAATAATATGTTTCACGAAAAAATACTCGGTAAATTTCAGTTAAGCACATAATAAAATAATTTAAACAATTTTATGATAATCTTCTTAACATTAAACCAATAATTAAAAAAGCTCTCGTTAAACCCAGGTTACTGTTAAATCAGAGATTTTAATAAACGAGTGTGACTGCATAGGCATTCATATACTGTTTACCATATGTATTTTTTTTTCTACTGTATATCAGTGTCTATTCTAAGACAAGCTGCAATAAATTTACACACGATTTCCTGTCAAGAAGAGCGTTGGCATAATTAAAACTTACAAAAACTCGGCCACATTTCAAACGAATTGTGATGTCCAGGACAAGTAGAGCTGCGAACCGGTGTCACAGCACGAGCCAAGATCGATAAATTACTTTATACGACCTCTGGCAGCGATTCAAGTGACGTGTAAATGGGTATTTTTCTATGTGTATAACATTCCACTAGAAATATAAGATGTTGCGTCTCTAAAAACGCCTATTAACAACAGAATAAAAAAGTCACGCATCAAGCGTTCATTTTGTAACATCATTCCCAGTTTTAACGCGTTTTTAACTGTTTAAATTTTAATACTTTCTTCTATATTCAGATGAAGAAAATACTGGATTCATAAAAAACTTCCACTTCCAGTACTGTATGCGTATACACTTTTTCAGAGGTCAAAAACAAGATTCGACCATTTTTTTAAAAATGTTTGTTTGCGCGTGTGTATGTGACAACATTTTGGGGCAGCTCTAGCTCAATAACTTTATGCCGTATTTTATATAAATTTATATGCAGTTAAATCTTGACACAAATTAATGGTTAGCAACTTTTGGTGAAAATTGTGCAACATGTAGCATTGCCATCTCGTTTTTAAAATGGCAATATAGGACGAAATTCCCTTTAAATGTGCACAAGGAGGATTCTTTTAGCGAATCATTGTAAAATTGAAAAGAGTTATTTATAAAAATTTTGCATTGCTTCCCCCTTCTAGAGGGCGTATATTTTCGATATAAGTGTGTTTCAAAAGAACTCGTTAGTACCTGTAAAATTAAAGGTTGAACCATAGATCTGTGATAATTTGAAACAAAATTATAAATCTTTGTTTATATATATATAAATATATATATATATATATATATAAGCATTTCCTCAGGTGTCATCTATAGGGTACAATTGATTTTATTTCGATATTTAGTGTTACGCTTTTCTGAGAGGGTAAAATTGACTTTCTTTCGGATTTAGTGTTACGCCTGTCTGAGATTTAACTTGTCTGCATTCACCATGAAAAATAGTCTTAATAACTTGTATTGGGTGAATTGGTGTAAAGAAATATAGAAGAAAGTTTTTTGATGGCCACAACATACTAGTATATGTACTTTGTACGCGCAAATATTAAAAAAATAAAGAAAAAATTGGTCATTTAAAAAAATAAATTTATTAAAGTTTTATAAAATTATCATATTGCCGAATGAATGATTTATTTCAATTAGATGAATGTCATATTTTCCAATACGGATAAAATTCCACAAGGAAATTTAAGAATATTGTTGCAACGGATTAAATATTTTTCCTTCCATCAATTGTTGCAGTGAAAGTTTTACAGTCAAAGTGAATATAAATACCATTTTCATTAATTTCAGCCTCGATGACAAACTTGTTGACTTGGCGACCAAATGTGGCAAAAAATGGTCAGGCTCTACTTTGAATGGAAGACGAGATCTGGAACTTTCCATTGGATTCTAGCACAAAACTATCACCAAAATCCATTGCCAAAAGTTATAAATATAGGCAAATTGATTTCTGCGAGTGAGTGTGAGTCAGTGTTGTGCTCGGTGGAGTATTTAATTCTTTTGCGGAACAGGTGGCTATTTTCTTGGACTGTTTCTCGATCATTCAACGAATAAGGATTTTTGCGATACGAAAGACAGTTTTATTGGAGTGTTTATAAAATAATTCTTGAAATCGCAGTTTCGTTGTTCTGATTCAAAAGTTACGCTGAATAAAGTGCATTCATTGACTACAACCTGCCAGTTTCTTAACGAATTACTTTATTAGAGCAAGAAAGTCTACAATTTTTCTCAACAATATTCTATTTTCAGACTTTGATAATGAGACCACTCATTATCAGGGTAAAATAAGCCACGAATCAGGAACTTATTTTGTAATATCCGCATTCAGTTAAATATACCGTTGTTTAAACTTTATTGAATTGTAAGAAGTAAAAAAAAAAAAAAAAAAAAAAATCGTTAAAAGAGATTAAGAGAAACATATTTACATCAAATTAAAGAAAAAAAAATCATGTTTTAAACAATTTATCGTTTAAGAATTTCTCGAACGTTAAGAAAATAATATCTGTTGCATCGAAATGATATAATTAATCGTAATTTGTAAATATATGTTGTAAATCAAATGAAATATAAAAATTTATCATCGAATACCTGACAAATAAAGATTTTTTGTTGTTTTATATTATATTACGTTACTTTTATTTATTTATTTATTACTAGTCGCCTTTGGCGACCAGCTGGTTCGCGATTCTTGAAAAATCTGACTATATTAAACTCTCGCTCTAAAAAATAAATTTTCAAATATAGTAATTTTAAATGTTCTATGAATATAGCTTGAATATTCAAATGGAAGTTTAGGGGGAGCTTTTCCCTTTCCCTTGCATACTAAAGGTGAGTTCGGGCTCTATTTTGGCAATCCGAGCCCGCCCGAGCCCGAAACATTTTTTAACTGAGCTCGCCCGAGCCCGAAAAGTTGTGTGTGATCAGAGCCCGTACCCGCCCGAGCCCGATGTTGAAAGTAGTACGCTATGCAACGCATGCACAATAGTAAAATTAAATACCGTTTTCATTTTCAAATTAATTTTCTTATTATCAATCCTCAATTTAAATAACTATAAATGTTATTATAACAATTTATAATGTCTGTGTCTCTGTATACATGTATATATTTTTATAATATGTATTAATAGTGCAGCCCATTGTTTATAACGCGCCTATCGGGGGACAAAAAATTTATCCGAATGAGTGATATAACGAGGCCCAATATAACGAAGGAGGAAGATTACTGTATAACACTATGACATAATATGCATCCCATTGAAAAAAAAAAAAGTTCTATTTAGAAAAAGGAAAGTCAATGCTACTAAGGTTTGCAAGATTATTTTGTGATTTATAACTGACTATTATTGCATTACTAAAGGTGCTCTCAAAGTGAATAAAATTTCTTTTTTTTTTTTTTTTTTTTTTTTTTACGTTTTCCAGTTAGTGAAGAATAAAATAAACGGAACTTTTAGCTTGAATCCGAGCCCGCCCGGAGCCCGAAGACTTGCGTAAGATTTGAGCCCGATCGGGCTCGGGCTTACGGGCTCGGGCTGAGCCCGTCTCATCTCTATTGCATACACATATAGAAATGCCAGTGAAATCGATTTGTGTGTTCATTGGAAATGTTCAAATAAGTAACTATTATCTTACTCCTTCATAACTACAATAACATGTGTATAGTAAGAGAATATAATACATAAGTATCACACTGTTTTTTTTTTTTTTTTATCGGATCACTTTATGTGTAAAAGCATACACCAAAGCATTTAATACTTTTTAAGCATTTCTTTTTCTAACCGATCTTTAAAAGAAAATCGATTTACTACTTCTTTTTCTGTTTAATTAACTATCTATCGCGCCAATAATTCCTCTTGGTTTACAGTAAAATGCAACAAGATTTTCTTTGTTTTCAATCCACACATTTCCTGTCCTTATTACTGTAAACTGCCGTTTTAAAATGATAGTATTGTTAGAAAAAATTTCCTTCCTAATATACTAATTTTAATTTTATTAAATGTGTTAACTTATTAAAGTTGTTAAAATTTTTTCTTAAATGCACTTCTACCAATGTTAACAGAAATTTTCTACCGATAAGAAAATGAATATAGTAATTTATTTTATTTTATTTATTTAGATTCTACAGATGTTGACAAGAATTGTATACCAAAAAGAAACTGAGTATATTAATTTATAATTTTATTTTATTTTATTTGTTTATTTATTTATACGTATTTATTTATTTATTTCTCTTCTACAAATGAAGATGGTTGGGGCAAGAAATTGCCAAGCCCCATTTTAGGTGAATTAAATCTAACACCGTAATAGGTTGCTCATTATTTCAAATTATAATAGCCTACATTTTATGGGCTTGGAAAGGTTGTATATAAAAGGCTTCGTATTTGCCCAAAACATTTCTAGAACTTTTGTTTGTTAGAAAAAATAATAAATACGTAATAGTAATGTAATAAATACGTAATAGTAAAGTCATGTCACAATGTTAAACAGAATATCTCGGGGTAGTGTTACTAAGAATCTAGCAGAAAACTTTATGTTATACATTTGATCTAACTTTTAAATCGATATATCACAGAAATTCATAAATGTACCTTAGTACGATCTTGTTTTGACCTCTTCGAATAATAACAATTTTCTACTGAAAAGAAAATGATCATATTTTTCTATTTAATTAAATGCACATTGTAACTATATTTCTTCATGATTTACTATTAAATTCAATAAATTTCCCTCTGTTTAGAATCCTCATATTTTTGGTCCTAAAGACTAATTTAAATTTCACATTCAAAACTGGAAACCTTCTTATCAGTAATTTTATTAAAAACATATTCATTTTAAGAAGATACAGTAGCTAGGGAAAAAATCAATCTACCAATGTCAAGAGAGAATTTTTGATAACAATTAATTTAGTTATTATTATTTTTTTTTTTTCTTTTAATCTGATTTTTATATGTTGCCCTCTTTCATGATTCATTATATAGAATTGAATAGAATAAAATAAAATAAAATAAAATAATAATAAAATAAAATAATAATAAAATAAAATAAAATACGGATTTTCATGCTTGAAATGTTTGTATTTCTAATCCTTAAAAACGTAATATTACTCTTTTAAAATCGAGGATTCTTTTAGAAGTAACTCTCTTAGTCAACAACCAACATATTAATTTAAAGAAAAAAAAAAAAAAAAAAAAAAAAAAAAAAAACTGAAATTTGGCAGAAAGTTGTCCTTCCAGTTGTCGTTTACATTTATAATTGTACAATTATTTTTTTTTTAATTTTCGTTATATCATTTAATTCAACTAATCAGTTAAAATACTAAAAAGAAAAAAAAAAAGTTTTTTTTTTTCATTAAAAATGTTTTTTGATCAAATCTTCCGTATTCAATGTAAGAAGTTATTTTCCTTCGGTACAATGTATTGTAAAGGAGAAGACTGATTTACAGATATGCCTGACAATCAATGCCTGACAATATGTTTCTCATCTAAAGATTTGGCACTACCATAAAACGGTTTTCACTTAAAAAAAAAAAAAAAAAACTAATTTATTCACTTTCATAGAAATGCAGCAGATTGCCGTTTTAACACAATAATAATGATTAGCCAAGATGCAAATGAGACTCAATATAAAAGTTTAGTTGTTTCTTTCCCTCCCTTCTATGCGCATCTACCATGGGACACTTTTCAAATGCAAGGATGATGCAAGAGAGGTGGTTTGCGGTCACAGTGAGAGAGAGAAAGCTGCCATTAATAGCTATTTGTAATGGCCGGGTATGATACTCGAAGGGAGGGGAAGGAGATGAAGCAGAAGTGTTACATCTCTTCTCCCTTCCTAATGCTTGTTTATGTGTGTAATTTCACTCAAATTAACGTAATGAATGCGCATTTATTTGTTACCTGCGTGTTAATATGTCGTAATAAATGTAGACTGTAGTCTGTCAGCGGAAGGAAGTTGAAATTCGCTTTGGGAGGACTTTCGTTTCTTTCTTTTTTTATTTGAATACTGAGTAGAAAACTAACGCTGTTGTCAATTATTATAAAAATTTCCACAGTAATTATTTTATCTTGGATAATGACATAACAATACATTATGTATATATATATATATATTTGCTCCTATTTTTAAAAAGTTATACTTGTAAGAATATGCATTGAAAATAAAACATATTAAAAATAAAAGAAGGATATATTTTTCTTTTCTTTTCTTTAGATTAACAATGAAATAAATTAGTTTAGCAAATTTATTTTTGCGGTTTTAAACAGGTTTTTACTATAATAATTTTTAACTTAATTTTAACTTAAAAATCACCAGTAGGAACAGTAATTTAACTGATTATAAAGGTTGTTTTTGGGGTGGAAAATAATTACCGTAAACAAAATTCAGTATGAGTTTATAAGAATATAGTGAGACTACCGGTGATAATAATGTAAAATATCGCATAATCTAATTTTCATGAAATAAAGTACTGTAAACTACTGTAAAAATTATAAAAACAGATATCAAGAAAAATCCAAATAATTTTGGTGAAAAATTATAAATTACATTTTTCCCAGTAAAAACAATCATTTTGAGCTTGAAAATATAAAATTCTAACCTACTGAACACGTGGCACATACACACACATATATATATATATTATGATCGCCTGAATTCCTGTTTGCTATTTCTTACAACGATGTATGTATATGAGTAAAAACGATAATGTCTAATCGCCTTATTTGATTGAGTGACAAATTGGTAGGTATATTAAAAGTTCGCCGTCACACGACTTGTACAGATTTTCTTAGGGTAGTATTTAATAATTTTGTTTAGGGATACAAAGAATAATTCTTTATGAACTATGAATACATAGGCCTAAGAATTTAAATTATTTGAAGTGTCATACTGTACAAACTCTGCATTAGATTCCGATAAAATTGAGTAGGAATGTTATGGGCCATTGTTCCAACAACTATATAAACTTTTATAAATGTTAGACTTGTAATATGTATTTATTTACAGAGACACAAAATAAAATTGCAGTATATCGGGGTGAATGAACGTATTTATTTGAAGATTGTTTTAGTAATCCTAAAGCCTTTAAAACAGAAAAAATATTATATGTGTTAGGTTGTTTATCTAATGTATTATAAATACAGAAAATGAATCATAATTCTTTTATAGAAAACCATTAAATGATTTACGCGTATCACTTCCTTTATGTCTAATTACACAGGTCTGCAAAATCGCATTTTTCAATTATTTATTCATTTATTTTTTAACTGCTTTGGGTGTCTCTAATGTCGTTTGATACGCTGAATTCAAAAATGTATTCTTCCTATCACATAAGAGTTTTTCACAAAGTATGTATGAAGTTCAGAAGAATTCACACAAAGCCTGTAACGTATAAAACTCTTTATGTATAAAACGCATTAAAATAGACTATTATTTACCCATTACCCTTTAAATGTGTTTCTTTACATCAAAGCTCCGTTTAGAGCGCTTTTTTTCTCGTGCCCTTTTGGGGGCCTTGAGAGGGAGGATTTCTCTATGCAGCATCCAACAATAATTTGTTAACATTCTATCGTCCCTGATAACTTCTATACATTTCTTTAATGTCTTTATGAATGAGCTCTCTTTGTTCTTCACTCACAACACCTAGATTTTATAGGAAATAAGTTAGATGGGAGTTAAGGATTATTCCTTCTTCTTCTTCTTCTTCTTCTTTTTTTTTAAGCCAAAACTGTACGTGGTTTAAATTTTTGAATAGTTTTTTTCCTGAATCAGCGTCCAAAAATACATAAAAAAAATACTTCCTCTTGAAAAAAAAAAAAATCATCGTAGATCTATCTCTGTTACATGAAGACCATTAAATTATTTAAAAGAAACTGAAACAGATATCTGTTTTACAAATTGTTTTAAAATTAAAACAATTTAAAAAATTATAAATCAGTATTTAAACATGGAAAAATTGAAGCTAAATATTACGAAAACTGTTTGGCTAAAGCTTTTGCAAAGAAAAAAAAAATATATGTTTTGCATGTATATATATATTAAATATAAATACCTTCTAACAAAAAATAAAATAAAATAAAATAAAAATAAAATAGAGGGAGAGAAGGTATTCTAGTCTGTCTTTCAAACCGACCAATAATTTTTTATGAGAATTTCAAATGACACATTTGTGTATTCTTTCCAGTATATGTAAACAATTTGTGATCGTCTACTTAATCATTCGGAGTTTTCCGTGGTTTTCTTCGAAAGTACAGTAAATACGAATTAGAAAGATCCCAATGAAGAGCGCCCCACCCAGGATAGAGCCCTCTTATAATCAATCGACTTCAATTGAAAATACCAAACTGACCTGCAGTAGTGGGCAGAGTAAGATTCTAATGCATTTAGACTACTACCCCGCATAAAAATAATAACTTCTTTACTTCGAAAGTCTTCTTTGAATGTGTATGTTATGTATCTTATGGTAGGTGGAATGGAATGTATATCTTATGGTAGTTTGATCAAAAGTTGTCTATACCTGATGACCTATGTTTCTCTTCCCTAAAATTGATAAAATGACGATGACTCTCGTTCAAACAATTATCCGACTTAGCAGAAACAATCTACGACTTGGCTACTGGAAATAAAACCGATCATTTACGCTTTAAACTCGCACATCACCTGGCGTGTACCGAACTCCTTCGCATACAAAATGAACACGCTCGCTGATCGACTTGAGATTCCCAGCACGCGACTCCTATGAATAGTGAGTACACATTAGTGTAAATGCTTCATTTTAGGAGTTGGGCTCTTTTAAAATTCAGGACCTAGCCCGAGATCGGCGACTGAGATAATTTTCTTTCATTATAGACGTGTGTGCATATCCGACCGATGTTTTACGGCGTATTTTTAGCCGACGGAATTTGACGCAGGAAGCAAAACATTCATACACAACTATGGTTCGATAGGCTTTATGAGTTCATACAGATGAAGATACCCGATTGAAAAACGACTTTTCGGCGTTTTAACAATCGCAAACATGTTTCAAGGAAATGAAGTCAATTTGTTATTATTATTTTTTTTTTTCGTCTTTAAGTTTGCCGGAATAATAAACAAATGTGAATAAACCCGTAATTCATTGTCGATTTAAAAGTGATAAACATCTTCGGATTTTATTTTATTTTATTTTTTAAACAGGAGTTAGAAATAAACAAACAATGGTTAGAATCTTGATCTGCTTTGATAAAGTATTCTTTTACCTGTGATTATTACTATTATTATGTAATTTACTAATTTATTTTTAGAATTTTCTTAAAATGTTTGAAATTTTTTTAATTAAAGACTTTTATTTAATTTTGTTTTGAATTTCAAAAAATACCAAAATTTTTATTAAACAATATATTCATTGAGTAAATGTAATTTGTATAAGTAGAAATGTTAAATAATGACAGGGAATACTAGAAATAATTAAAAATGTAAATAATATATTACAACTGTAAACGACTGACAGCCAATGGTATCCTATGATTAACATTTTATCATTCAAAATGTGTTAAATTCTATTCTCAAAATGTATTTGTTATATATGGCATAGGGTAAGTGCACATTGATTGACACTTTTAGAGCAATATCTGATGCTTTTAATGTTCTAGTCATCAGAAAATATTTTTAGAAATCTTAAGTTAGTACATATGGTATGAAAGACATTCAGAACCACATATATGTTAAAATATATACATTTGATAACAATATTTTTTTTAATGAATTTTTATTTGACACCCACTCAATGTTCCAGTAATTGACATTGCCAGTTTTTCATTTTATTAGTAATTGGCCCCCTATGTTCCAGTGTTTGACGCTGCTAGTTATTTATTTCACTAGTTATTAGCGCCCTATGCTCCAGTGTTTGACATAAAATGTTAAAATTCTTATATGTAAAACATATGATTTTATTATTTTTCTTATTTATTAATTATTTCAGGATAGATATCAATTACTGAAACATGCCAATCACTGGAGCACCTACCCTACATGGAAAACAAATCAATTATGAAATCTTTCTTGAAGGCGAAAACAGCTGAATTAAAAAACTTACTATTATTTAAAACCTGACAATTATTTATAAAATATTATTAATTATTTTTTAAAGAAATATTCGATTTTTTAGATATTTTTAAAGTATATGGTTGAAATTTGATACAAAATTATTTAAAATTTAATTAAATATTTAATACATTGTTCGATGTTTGATTAGAAGAACTGATATTAAATAATGAAATCATGTACTCAAATTTATGTGAAAGAAGATTCTAGAAAGTTTTATTGGATCTTCTATTAATTAATTATTCTTTCGCCTTCTTTCATCTTCTTCCATATATAAATTAAATAACATTCGTTGAGAAAAATTTTAATTAATTAATAATACAGTAAATTTATCTGTTTTTATTTTTAAATATCTGTACTGATGTGAAAAGACTTTTTCACATTTTAAATTTACAAAAATGGCCGCATGCCTTCAAAAGATTTATTCCAGTTATTTTTATTGGCATGTAAACCTGATTATGAATCGCCTATTATATAAATAATTAAAAAAAAAAACTGTTAATTAAACATTTATTACTGCACTTTGTCTTAACTTTACAATTTCTTTCGGTAGGAATTTTTTTTCCCTTTTAAGAATATGAAGTTGTATTAATAGTTTTAGAAGTAAACTGAAGTTACTTTCTCATTAGGAAAGTCTGTCTTAGAAACAAGAAATTTTTTCCGTTATGCCATGGAAGAAAATAAATATCGTTCAGCTTCATTTAAATTCAGTTTTGAAAATTATTTCAAATTATTTCAATTTGAATGAGAATAGCTGTAATTTTCATGCTAATAAGTTTTCTAAATGCGTCTGAAAGTGTTAAATTTTATTTAAAAATAGCCTTAAGGAATACCTTCATGAAACACAAATCTTTTTAACACTTTCTAACAAGGTTGAAAAGTGATAATGACTTCGGTTTGACTGTTTGTCTGTCCGCGCTCTAAGTCCCGTAAATATTTATATAATTTCTTGAAACTGATATATGTTATTCGAATTCACTATCGGATGTTCCCTATTAAAAATGGAGTAAATTACATCTCATGGTTTGTATATAGGGACACCCTAAAGTTTTCCAAAGCATTGAGTTTTATGAGAGGTATTACGATAAACCATATTTCCATACCTTTACTTTGCAAAATTATTAATGAAATTGAAATATGTTATTCAAGTTCACCATCGGATGTTTCTTATGAAAAATAGAGTAATACCACCACTGCTTTGTGTACAGGGATACTCGAAAGTATACCAAAGCATTGTGTTCTATGAGAGATATTTCTATAAACCAAATTTTAATAAGTTTACTTTGTACAAATATTAATGAAATTAAAATATGTTATTCAAATGTATAAAAGAATGCTTTCTATAGAATATAGTATGGATAATATTAAGATTTACAGGACTACGCAAAAAATATTCAGTTATATTAAGGGATATTATATCAAATTTAATAAAATTGCATTTTCATTTTCATTAAGTGTTTTTAACACTTTTTAACTCTTTCCAAGAAGGTTCTAAAGTGTGAATGTTTTCAGTTTGTCTGTCCATATGCGCTCTAACTCCCGTAAATATTTATGGAATTTCCTGAAACTGATATATGTTATTCAAGTTCATTATCGGATATTCCCAATTAAAAATGTAGTACATACCTCTCATGATTTGTGTACGGGGACACCTGAAAGTTTTTTAAAGCATTGCGTTATGAGCGGTTTTTTCATAAACCATATTTTATTAACTTTACTATGCACAAAATTTATTCAAATTCACTATCGTATGTTTTCGAAAGAAATGGTGTAAATACCACCCCTGGTTTGTGTACACCCGAAAGTATATCCAAAGCATAGCATTCTATAAGAGGTATTTTTATAAACCAAATTTGTATAGCATTACTTTGTACAAATCTTAATGAAATTGAAATATGTTATTTATATTCACAAAAAATGCTTTCTACAGAATGTAGTTTGATTAGAATTAGTTTTACAGGGCCACACAGAAATATTTATTTACATGAAGGGCTTTACTAAAAATTTACTGGAATTGCATTTTCGTTTACATTAAACGTTTTTACATTTTTTGATAATTTTTAAGTGTGAATAGGATCTGATTGTCCGACTGTCCGACTGTCCACCTATCTATCTGTCTGTTTGTCTGCCCCAAGCGTCTGTAAATATTTTCAGAATTTTTAAAAAATGATATATGTTATTCACTTTCACTATGGAAGGTTCAACGTTTAAAATGGCATTATTAGGTCCTGTAAAACTGGTGTGTATATAGGGATACCCGAAAAAACGCCAATGCAATCCGTTTTAGGACAAATATATTTATAAATCACATTTAAATTAGTGTACGCACCAAATAGTGTAATTAAATTTAATAATGCTAAATAATTCATAATACAGTCTAAAATAAACATAGAGCTATTTCCAACCTTAGTTTTAATATATTGGAATTATTTTGAGTGACCCTATAAACAAAGAAGGAATGCTTCCATGACATACTGTATGTTTTTATGCATATAAATGTATATGTTAATTTGGTATTGTTTACTGCAGTATAAAGATGTTGAAATGTGCCAGCAAGAAATTTTGCCCATGTTCCTGTATACAAATCATTTATCCGATCTAAAAAAAAAGAGTACTATTTTATATTTTAAAGATTTAGAATACCAAGTTTGGACACCTAAAGATGTTAAAATGTTCCAGCGAGAAATTTTGCCCTTGTTCCTGTATATGAACCATTTGTCCGATCTCAAAAAGAAAAAGAATACTATTTCATATAATAAAGATTTAGAATACCAAGCTTGGACGCTCTAAGATGTTAAAATGTTCCAACGAGAAATTTTGCCCATGTTTCTGTATATGAATCATTTGTCCGATCTCAAAAAAAAAAAAAAAAAAAAAAAAAAAGAGTACTATTTCATATAATAAAGATTTAGCATACCAAGCTTGAACACTCAAAAATGTTAAAATGTTCCAACGAGAAATTTTGCCCATGTTCCTGTATATAAATCATTTATCCGATAGAAAATTTTAAGTAATATAAGATTTGGAATACCAAATTTGGACACCCTGCCAATACCTGTTTTTGAATTAAGCTGATAACGGGCTCTCACACAGAGAGACGCACAGATATACAGGCGCACGAGCACATATACAGACCTATCACTAAAAATAGTATTTTCGGATTTACGGAACGTGTAAATAAATAAATAAATGAATAAACATTTTCGGAAAATTGATCCCAAAACAATATTTTTTTTTAAATTATATATTGGTAACAGAAAATAAAAACAATAATTCATAAACAAATGTATATAAAAGATGCTGTATGGTAAAAATAATAAGAATATATATATATATATATATATATATATTTTTTTTTTTTTTTTTTTTTTTTCTTTTTTGTCAGTAGAGTAAGTAAAATTTAGTGAAATAATTTTCAGTAAATGTGGGTATAATGGTGTAATTTGTTTTCAACTTCAGGTACCTAATCGCGTATTGAAAATGTTTTTCAGTTGTTATATTTCGTTTGAATATGATTGTGTTTTAGGGGGGAAAATATATCATCTCTCTATATATAAATGGCTAAGACAATTTTTTTCCTGTTTGTCCGTTGCTGGACGCAAGTTGATTGGCTAAGAGAGATTTTCTGCTCTTTGTCTGTGTGTTGTTGCCACCAGCTTTTCATACTTTAGTTAATTTAAAAAAAAATCTAATTGTCCGATCGATAAGTTAATTAAACCGACGGAATAAATAAATAAAAAAAAAATGCCCCTTTCATTTGGTATCTTAATTGTAACGTAATTTTGATTAGATTTTTTAAAATTAATTAAAATGTGAAAATAATAGCCTGGAAAAGCTTTAAAGATGGATATTTAAATTTTTAATCGTTGCAAAAAAAAAAAAAAAAAAAAAAAAAAAAAAAAAAAAAAAACTTTTTTTTTCTTCTCACATAAAATAAAATAATATGCTTTCACGCGAAAAAAGAAAAAATAAATAAATATTAAATTTGCTCCTGCACATTAAAAAATGAAAATATGAAAATGGAGTAAAAAAAAATAAATAAATAAATAAATAAAAATATATAAAATAAATAATATACCTCAATTTTGATTCCCCCCCCTTTTGTTTAAATAGTATGTTAAATAGATAAATCACGCTTGGCATGAAAGCTAATTCAGCATTACATTAAAGAGCTTTACTTATCGATAATCCTGGGTAATTTGTAAAATTTTGTTGCTGAAATAGATCGGACATTTTTTACCAAGGACTCCACTTTCGTAAAAGCCTTTTTAAGCTAAGTAGCGCATAAAATATATAAATAAATTATAAAATGTTGAAAAATAGAAGAGAAAGGAAAGGAAAATGTAAAGAAAAAAAAATAATAACATAAATTAAGTATTTTTGTCTAAAGTAACGATAAAAATTCAAAAGTCGCCAAGGGGAGCTACATTAAGGCTGTACCATGATCAGGTTTACATATTTCAGAATTTCATTATTTATTTTTCTACATACCAACTACTATTAACTAACTCAACTGCTATTATAACCACAAAAATTGTTTCATGCGATAGATGTAACCGATCATAGCACATTGTAATATTATATTTGGTGTGAAATTGTTGTCATTTTAAGGTTGATCAAATAAATCAAATAAATATAGAAAATAACGTGGAAGAAAATATTATGAACACCACGTATAGTGTTGTTCATATGTAACTGGGATTCAACTATAAAATGGCTACTTCAATTTTTTCGATACTGTGTGTTTCGAATCTGTCATCTGATAAGCACGCAAATGGAAGCCCACTGGTAAGCTACTGTCACAGGCAATAGGGACAGACACCCGAGAGCTTGCAAATAAGTGGGTCGCTGCCGACGGTAGCGGGGAACCAAAGCAGGCTTTAAAACAATTTCATGATTTCTTTAAATTTTATTTTTGTTTGTAAAGTGATATAGAAAAGAGTTTCCTTTAAATATAGTGACCAGCGAAGCGAGAAAAACCTTCGTTAATTCACTACCTTCATTGATTTCATGAATTAAAAAATGGTTTCGTTAACAAACTTTGATCTATTGGCACGCAGGCAGCATCAGGCCGAGTTTTGTACATTTCGAGTTTCATTTTGAAATTTTTCCCGCATTCGGAATTCGGTTCGTTCCCGAACCGGGGATTTTCTAGTTGTAAATAAGTGTATATCATTTGTGCTGTTTACAGATTACAACTGGTACAGAAGAAAACGAAACATTAACATACAGAAGGTGAAAGCATAAAAAAAAGTGAAACAAAAAAAGTTATTTTATATCATAATTCGTCATTTATACTCTGACATACTTAATTTAGGGAAAAGACATCTATTGTACTAAAAACATACTATTGTACTGTTTGTTTTAGCACTTTATATTTTTAAATCAATTTATGAAATAAAATCATGAATATTGTTTAAAGGGACTTGGCATCTTTGACTTTGCACCGCTGAAGGTTTCATAAGAAAGCTCATATTACCATTCAATATTTATAAATTGAACTACATTTTGTTTGTTCAATAAACCATATATTCAGACAACATTTATTATGGTTTTTGATGAATTTTGAACAGATTTCAAATCTTTAAATTTGTTTTCTCAGTTTGCAATTTTGCATGAATTCATGAATTCATGATTTTCAAAATGCTAGAAAAGACTTAATATTTTTTGGATGTTTAATAGAACCTACATAAAAGGGATGAATTTTGCAATATCTTTAAAAGAAAAAAACATTAAAAATAGAAATATAACAAAAATCATATTTCGTTTGCAAATTTTTACATAGACATCCAATTTTAAAGTAGATTCTAATAAATCTCAAATCCTTTAAGTAGATTCTAATAAGTCCCCCCCCCCCCCCCACTAAAGAAAAAAAAGTTTTTTCTTAAATATCCGTAGAAGTTTTAGTATTTTGAAAATCACGAATTCGTGAAAAAAATGCAAACTGAGAAATCGCAATTTAAAGATTTCAGATCTTTAAAAATCTATCAAAACTCATGAGAATTGTTGCTTGAATATATATTTTCTTGAAAAAAATATTTTATATTTCAATTTATAAATATTAAATGTAACTAAAAGGTTTTATATGAAACCTCCAATTGTGCCAAGTCTCCTTAAAAAGTCTGCAGTTATGCACTTTTGGAAAATACACATTTTTTTTTTTTTTTAATAATTGAAGAATATGTGATTATTTATAAAGATATATGGAAGGTACAGAAAGACGTTTAGATTTTGGTAAGCAAACTTTTAGTTGGTTCGCAAATTAAAGTCCATTCTGATTTGGCCTGTCTAATGGCTAAATAATTAGGTGTCTAGCTTTCGGCTTAAAGGTGTCGGGCAATACCAATTCAGGCATGGATGTTTGAAAATCCATTTAATTAAGATGCCCCGGTTTAATTAGCCAAATATACAAATAATTCCACATAATTAAACAAATAAGAATATTTAAAAACGTGTTTTTAATCTGAAATGTCGAAAACAAATTCCGTATTTGATTTAGGAGCCCGGAGCCTCCATACATTCTCTACTAATTCCATCACAACTTCAGCAGCATGTATTGCAATCGGCATTACACATGCATGTAAAATTCCAGCTCATTCGAATGATAGAAAGTGTATTAAAATTTATTTGCAAGATTTTACACTGACAGACAACAGATTGACAAATAAAAATGATCGCAGAGAGAAAAATCAACTAAACCATTTTGGTTTGAAATAATGCAACTTCAAATGTCGCTTTCTGTTTCATTAAGGGTTTACACAAAGAGAAATTTGGTATCGGTGTTAGGATTAAGGCCAATTTATAAGAGTCCTAGGTCTGGGTGGTATGCCCTCCGTGGGGAATTGAAATTTGAATACCAGAATTTTTATACAGTAAATTTTTAAGTAGATATCAACGGATTTCAACGATTCGTCAAGTCTAAAATTACTACATAAAAATAGTGAAATTCAAATTTTCCTGTGTGAGAGTCCTGGTTTCACAGTTTATAAGTAGAAATGACGTTAAGCAGAAGGTGACGTTTACAAATTCAGTCACCTGCAGTTTCTAAAAATAATCTATAAATTAGAATAAATTCAAAGTAAATAAATTATATTTATTACAGTTTAATATAGATAAATTGAGAAGCTATGCCGCTTATTATCAAGGCCTTATCTTTAACGTTTTTAAAGTAATGCTAATAATTCTGATGTGATGTGCTAACAGGATAAGTTCTTATCACATACCAACAGGCTCCAATTAATTCAATACATTACAAAACATAACTTACGCAAATACTGAAAATTATTCTAGTTTAAACTTAAAAGTGTAACATTACAGGAAATTTTTAATCTCATAACATTTAGATATTTCAAAAGCAGTCGAAATGGATTTCCGTTTTTGATCCAGCTATTTTTTTTTTTCTTTTATCACTTTAATCTCATTTTAGAACTTAATTTGCATTTTTGTATATTTTTTCTGTGAGAAATTCCGTAATTAGAACAATTAATTATGTTTTAAGTGGTGATTAGTATTTAAATACTTGATAATATAAGTAGAAATTTACATGCAAAGCTTACTTCAGTTTTAAATGAAATTATAAAATAAATACCCGAACAGACAAAGTAATAAAGTAGAACAACGTAAGGGGGAAAAAATGTCACATGTTTTTTGATTAATTCATAATTCAATTCTCATAATGAAGTTTTTAATCTACAGATAGAATTAAAAATATACCAAATTACATTGGAGTAAACTAACCAAAATGTTGAAATTATACGGTTGGTAGTCTTTTTAAAATAAAATCTAATTTAAATAGATATATATAATATATTGAAAGTTCAGTTATTTCGTAATAAAAAAATAATTAAAATTTTAAGATAAAACTCATTATATTACACACAATTTTGAAATTGTATGAATGAAAATTATAGATTAATATTCCACTTCTCATTACAGTTATTTTCAAACTGTAATAAACGCGTGAAAGTTAATGATACATTAACCCTTTCACGCCCAAGGGAAATATTTTTCCCTTCTACAAAAATCGTTATCGATTGTTCAATTATTATTGAATCGATATTTTTTTTTACTGAATGTCAAAATAAAACGTATGTCCAAGGCAGCAAATGTGTTTCTGAACGAATAATAATAAAAAAAAAAACGTATAGAAAATAGGACACATAATAAATGTGTTATGTGCAATGGCCACTTGTGCTTCACAAGTAAACGAAATTGTTTCGTAGAATACCATAACTAGCTATTTATTTTACTTTTCTGATAATTTTTATATTACAAAGCAATAAATTTGTATTACAAAGCAATAAATAAAATACCGATATAATAAACCTAACTCTTCGTTTATTTACTTTTATGGTCCATAGGGAAAATATTTCCCATGAAATTATAGGAAACCTATACACCCTGCTATGTTTTTCTGGTGATATTCTCTTACTTTACACCCACAATAGCTAAAATATTGTGTTGTATTGGCATATTTAGTCTTGGAAATCTTATGGTCCTGAAAGGGTTAATTATATTAATCTGCTATATACATTACGAATATCTATTGCTAGCATTCGTTTATTATTTTATAAGACGGACAATAGTAGTATGCAGTGGCTATCACAAAACTTATTTATATATTTCGCAATACAAACTAGAGCAGGGCAAGTTACTTATTAAAATTATTATTTATCAACATTGTTTACATTGCATTTATCTAATTATTCTAAAATTAAAACTGGTCATTTTTTTATATTTTCTTAAAAATTATTAATGGTTAAATTTATTATACACTACCTACCAATAAGTATTTGGACACTTTCGAATTTAGACATTTTGTTAAATATCTCAAAAAGTTCTTATCAAATTATCTTGAAACTTTGGTAGTGTAAAGAACACAATATACCTCATATATTTCAGCAAAAGTTGTGTCCTGAAAAGGAAAAAGGGAACCAGTAAAATATTAAAGAAAAATCAAAATGTTTTGGATCACCCTGTAATGCTTGAAAGGCATTTTGGCTGCAGAATGTGATTAAGAGAATTTTTCTCGTTATCTGTATAAATTTTAAGAGGCTACCACATGTTTTCATGGAGATATATATAACGTTTTTTTTTTTTTTTTTTAACATTGCAAAAAACATTTTTTTTTCTACTTTTTAAATTATAACACGTAGGGTATTAGACCCAGAGCAAAGACATTTTCAGAAAATTTGGCCTATTTCATTATACACACCATTCAGCAATCAGAATACAAAAATGTTAAATATATTACGAAATATAAGCATGCGATAGTTTTTGAAAAAAAAAAATAAATGTTTTGAGCAACTTATATGAAAACCTTAAACAAATATCGTGTAAATTCGAAAAGTTATGAAAGATAGAACGAACAGAATTTCAGTTCATTTCAAAATAAAAGCTAAACTATAAGGGGTTTTACTCACATTTTAATTTTATTTCTGTCACTGCCTAATGGCAATACAATGTCCGCTGATTGTGAATAAATATTGATAAAACACCCTTTCATCTTCCTTTTTTTTTTTAGAAGAACTAAATTTCTGTTCATTTTATTCTCACAACTCTTGAAATTTACATGATATTTGTTTGGGCTTTTCATATAAGTTTCTCAATACATTTGACTATTAAATTATGCAAATGAATTTTCTTGAATGAATTATGCAAATGAATACTAGCGCATGCGTAGATGAAAATTATTTAGTAAACATGTTCATATTTCGTAAGATTTTATATTTTTGCATTCTGATTGCATTATGTTGTTTCTAATGAAGCATGCCAAATTTTCTGAAAATGTCTTTGCTCTGAGTTTAATACCCTACGTATTATAATTTAAAAAGTGGACTTTTTTTTTTTTTTCAATGTCTTAAAAGAAACCCCCGCCATATCTCGATGAATGTGTTGTAGCCTCTTAAAAATTTATAGAGATAATGAGAAAATGCCGCTTAATCACATGCTGCAGCCAAAACGCATTTTAAGCTCTACTTTTTATAGAGTGATCCAAAACATTTTGATTTTTTAAAATTTTTTACTAGTCCCTTTTTCCTTTTCAGGACACAACTTTTGCTGAAGTAAATGAGGTATAACGTGTTCTGTACGCTACCAAAGTTTCAAGATGATTCCAAAACAACTTTTCTAGATATTTAACAAAATGTCTAAATACAAAAGTGTCAAAATATTTATCTGTAGGTAGTGTAGTTGTTTATAAATTTATTTGGTCTCTTGTGGATTGAGGTGACATTTTATCATTTGTTCTATGCATTCTACTTCTTTTGACAATATATATATATATAAATTAATTTCAAAATATTTCGTTAAAAAATATCTTCATTTTTACTTGCACACAAAATAAATTTTATCCTGGTTTACTATTATTATATTTATACAGGTGTTGGACAAAATAATGTGAACACTTTCGCTTTTTTACGTTTTGTTAAATATCTTGAAAAGTTCTTTAGGAATCATCTTGAAACTCTGGTAATGTAAGGAACATGTTATACCTCATGTTCTCCAGTAAAAGTTGTGTTATGAAAAGAAAAAGGGGACCAGTAAAAAATTAAACAAAAATCAAAATGTTTTGGAGAACCCTGTGAAAGGTAATGCTTTAAATGCGTTTTGGCTGTAGCATGTGATTATGAGAACTTTTATCATGATCTGTATAAAATTGTATAAGACTACCCCATATATTCATGGAGATAAAACGGTTTCTTTAAAAAATTGCAAAAACAATTTCCATTTTTAAATTATAACACGTAGGGCATTAGACCCAGTGCAAAGCCATTTTCAGGAAATATGGAATAGTACATTAGGCACAGCATACAGCAATCAGAATGAAAAAATATTAAATATCTTACGAAATAAGAGCACTTTTACTGAATAATTTTTAATTACGCATGCGCAAGTTTTATAAAAATTTCATTTGTATAATTTAATAGCAAAAGGTATTGAGCAACTTGTGTGAAAACTCCAAATTAGTATCATATAAATTCAAAACGTTATGAGAGATAGAATAAACAGAATTTTCTTGCCAAAAGAAAAAAAAAAAAGAAAGAAAGATGTTAGTGTTTTTTTATCAATATTTATTTATAAACAGCAAAATCACTGTAATAATCATTGGGCATTTATTGAATCAAAATAAAAATGTGAGTAAAACCCCTTATAGTTCAGCTTTCATTTTGAAAGAACTGAAATTCAGTGCATTTTATCTCTCGTAACGTTTTGAATTTCCATAACATTTATTTGGGGTTTTCATATAAGTTGCTCAATACCTTTGGTTATTAAATTATGCAACTGAGATTATTATAAAGCTTGTGCATGCGTAGTTAAACATTATTTAGTAAAAGTGCTCGTATTTCATAAAATATTTAAAAATTTTTCATTCTGATTGCTGTATGCTGTGTCTAATATAGTATGCCATATTTCCTGAAAATGGCTTCAATAAGAAGAAAAGTCCTTTTAATCACATGCTTCTGCGAAATCGCATTTAAAGCATTGCCTTTTACAGGGTAATCCAAAACATTTTGATTTTTGTTTAATTTTTCATTGGTCCCCTTTTCCTTTTCACGACACAACTTTTACTGAAAAATATGAGGTATAACATGTTCTTTACACTACCAAAGTTTCAAGATGATTCCTAAAGAGCTTTTCCAGATATTTGACAAAATGTAAAAAAGCGAAAGTGTTCGCATTATTTTGTCCAACACCTGTATATTACTATTATAAGTATATAGGTTATTTTAACACACACACACACACACACACATATATATAAATATATATATATATATTTAAGCGTTTGGTTAAAATAATCATCATTAATTTAGTCAATATTTTATATATTTGATATTTAATTGTATGCTATAATTTAGTAGTATGCTATAGTCATAGTTATCCATGTATGTATATAAAGGAAGCGTAACCTGTTGAGCGAGCTAAAAGCTATGTTAAATTGTTCCCTTTTTTTCGTGTGATACAAATTCCACAAATTTTTTTATACACACACAGAGACAAGTAGACATTTTTTAAAAAGGGTCAAATTGTAGTCAAGACATCTAGAAACGCATATATCTATCAAAAACAGGAGGTTGAAGATTTTTACGAATCCAGTTCTTTCTTGTTCTGTAAGTAAAAGAATTAAAAATATCATATGGATAAGTTTGACGATTTATGAAGTAAATTTTTAATGGATTTCTTGATTTAATTTTAGAAGAGTGAAAAATGACAAAACTTTGGGTACCAATGTTCTACTTCCCCCCCCCCCTCTCCCAACTGAGCTATCCGTTAATATCTGAAGGAAAATTGGTACAATTTACATCAACATCTACCATATCAGATATCCACCCAGATTTTAAGATCCCATGTTTTAAACTCGGCTTATTCACTTTTCGCTCTTACAACAAAAATTCTGCTAGTCCTTCAAAAAGTTTATTGTATAAATGGTCGAGTTTATGATTCTAATTATTCACCGCCATCTTGCAATTATGGAGTTAAAATAAAATTCCTTCATAGGACTAGTTTGTATTTCTACTGCAGATGAAATAATGATTGTTTCTAACTTTTATATGCATGGATTGGGCGTTTCCGATAAGGCCAAGTCCTGGAATAGCTGAATTACAAAGAGCGGCTGTTAACTTGAAGGTTCTAGGTTTGAATCCTAGGATATGCATTTTTTCATCATAATGTGTGATTTCATCGTTAGTTTATTTGCAAATTGATGAAGAAATTGCTGCTAGTTACTGTAAATATATATATATATATATATATATATATATATATATATATATATATAATTTTTATTTAAAATATTAGAATTGTAATATTATCAGGATATCTGTTTCCATAGCGAAATAATTTGATTCTAAGTCATTCTTCTATAGATAAAAATAATGCTGTCATGAAATTGTTAAGTAAATAATATCTGGAGATAATGTTATTTTAACTTAGTTTCAGAAATGCAGTTAATTTTTATTAGTGAAAATGTGCCTATCTTTATTTTGTTCTTTACTTCTGTCCAATATTTAAGCACACCTGGTAACAATGTTGAAAAACAAAAATCTTCTTTAAATTTTAATAATGCAAAATTCAAAGTTAATTGCTCTTAGTATATTTTAATCTTCTTCCCGCTATTTTTTGACAACAATAGAGTAAAATAATTCTCATCGTTTCTATATTTCAGAGAAGTTTTAGAAAGAATAAAATACGAATTATCTTTTCCGAATTTAAACAAAAATATGAAAATTAGAAAGTTGTCATTGTACCCTTGGATTATCTACAAGCAGTTGATGTTCACGTTAGCTTGAATTTCGTTTCATATAAGTTTTGTTTCATTTTGTTTCATTCAGTATCTGAAGGAACTACCATGAAATAAAAACATTGCACATAGTCAAATTACAATAATTTCAGTGAATATTGTTAAAGTTCTGCCAAATGCATCAGCAACATTTTAGAATTTGTATGAGTTACTTAAACATCTCAAGTTCAATAAATTGAAGTTCCTAAATAAATTAGGAAAATGTGCCACAGTTAATGCATCAAACACTTTATTTTTTCGCTTATGATATATTTGGAAGGCTTTCCACAGCAACAGGTAATAATCATAATAACGGAGAGAAATAATTATAATCGATTTTGGAAAAAGAGGGACACTGTCGAATCGATTAGCAACCGAGGGCAATTTTTGCCATCTTTAAGACACGATCTAGATGAAAGGAAGGTAAAGTAACTGCAGCGAAAGAAGGGAGGATGATAGCCACTTAAAGTAATGGAATCGTGACTATAAAAGAAAACAATGCTTTAATGATACCAGACGTTTTCTCCAGTGGCTTTTCGTTAACTTATACTGAACTTAGAGTAGGAATTAACTAACTATGTAGGGTAGTTTAAATAGATGAAAAAATATTTATTTATTTATTTATTTTTTATTTATTTATTTATTTTTCTTTTAATGGGGTGCATTTTATAATGCTCGTATTTTTTAGGATCAAATGAAGATAATTACTGTCTCAAAAGAAATTCAATCAGTATATTACATAAATTTTATACACTGGGTGTCCAGAGCTGAAGGTGACCAGTAACTCTAGACATTCTTTTTAATACATTCTGGCAATTTCCGAAAGCATCAGTTAATAATCTTAATCACGAAGAGTATTAATTATGATATATTTAAGAAACTAGGGAGCTCTGCCCCAAGCTTGCTTCGCATATCAACTCATATGACTGCTTACCTAACTGGCTTTGCCCGCTTCGCTGGTTACAATATTTAAATGAATTTTCAAAAGAATTCATTAATTCAAATGTCTAAATAAACATATTTCTATTGAAGACTAATTCCAACAATTTAAAAACATCGCCAAATCCCGCTATACAGACGTTAATGAAATGTAAATGACATTTAATTATTTGTGTTTGATTATATTGGTTAGAAATCAATTTAAAATAGACTAAATAGACTAAATATGTAATTACATTAGTTTGCAGACGATAAAATCAAGAAAAACAAAATGTATCAGATCATTTGATTAACTGAAATTAATACTTAAATAATTTATAAAATCAAAATTCTAAAGCTATTATGACGTCAGTTTATGAGAAATTTTTAATGATATACATGTTTAACTTTTTATTTATTTATTTTTTCTTTTAACTTCACGTGTAAGAAAGTGTTTCTTTTTATATTAAAAATAAATAAATTAAATTAAATAAAAAAGTTGTACGCATTTTATTTTCAGTAGCATCTTTTTGAAATTACAACTCAAAGAAAAATGTCAAAGAAAAACGCAAAAATCGCATAAAACATAAAACAAGGAAAAAAAAAAGAATATAAAAATTTGATTAAGAATATAAAAAAGTCGAAAAATTGATATTTACTGCACAACTCAATCAGCTGATGTATACCTTAGTAAATTTTGATAAGGCTCCACGAATAGTTTTTGAATCTTTAAATTTTTTATAACTGTAATGTTTTGCCCTACGTCGACATTAATTATTTCCTAAAATAATGCTTTGACATATAATTCGTGTATTGCATCATGTTTATCACACATTTCTGTACAAAGCTACCAATTTCCATGTATCTCTATAAAGCAGATTTTACAGTATAAGCTAAGAAAGCGGAAAAGACACGATAAATTGAAAAATTGCAGAGATACCTATTTTATTATTATTATTTAGAAGAGAGAGGTAGGTATTGTAAAATCCAAAGTAATCAATGATAAGACACAGAGTACATGCATGAAAGGAAAAACAATTAAAACGATATAAGGGAACCGTATACAGAAATGTAATCTTGATTATTAGAAATTAACTCTTTAATAACACCAGGTGTTTTTTGCAGTGACGTAGCGTGAGTTAAACTGAAAGTTAGAGTGGAGTATTTGTTATAATTATTGTATTTATTTGACAACTTTGACACACATAGTTTTAATAACTTTTGGGTCGGATGATCCATACTGCAAGCATATTAAGACTTCAAAATCATCCCTCTCTTGCACGGGATTCGAACCCGGACCCTTTTTATCCAGAAGTCAGCGCCCTGCCCACTAGACCATTGAATCGGTGTTAGATTAGGAATTAACTATATTAACTTAGATGTATCTTAAATGCATAGAGAACTACAGAACTATATTATCTTAGATGTATCTTAGATGTTATACGTATTACTTTAGATGTAATATAACATCTAGGGTAGGTGCTCCAGTGATTGGCATGCTCCAGTAATTGTCATATATCCCGAAATAATTAATAAATAAGAAAAATAATAAAATCATATATTTTACATAAAAGAATTTTAACATTTTATGTCAAACACTGGAGTATAGGGTGTTAATAACTGGTAAAATGAATAACTAGCAGCAGCCTCAAACACTGGAACATAGGTGGCCAAGTACTGATAAAATGAATAACTGACAGTGTCAATAACTGGAACATTGAGTGAGTGTCAAATAAAAATTCATAAAAATAATATATATCAAATGTATATATTTTAACATATATGTGGTTCTGAATGTCTTTCATATCATATGTACTCTAACTTAAGATTTCTAAAAATATTTTCTTATGATTAGAACATTAAAAACATCAGAGATTGCTCTAAAAGTGTCAATCACTGGTTCACTTACCCTATGTACCGCGATAGCGGCAGCAAAAATCACGCTAATGACTTGCAATTTGGTACACATGTTTATGAGCCACACGAAATTAGCTGTATAGTTTTGGGTGTGTATTCCATTTGTAGTTCGTGTACAGGGACACACCAAAAATTTTTTTTTAATCATTACGGCCTATGGGCAGATTTTGTACGTACCATAATACCGCTAGCAAAAATCCTCCGATTGACTTGCAAATTGGAACACACGTTCAGGCTCTGTATAGAAATAGCTGTATAATTTTTTTTATGTCTATATTATTTATGGATTGTGTATAGGGACACGCCAGAATTCTGATCATTACGACATATAGGGTGAATTTTGTTTAAACGCTTTTTAACATCATTACTTTGCAATAAACAAAATGAAATGAACGTACATTACTGAGATGCTTAAACTTACGTTTTCTGCAGAAAATCTGTGCACTTAGGGTTCCTGATTAATGTAGAGGACCTTACAAAAGTGTTCTAATAATGTCACATAAATCATCCAAATTATGTCAAATTTCAAACAATTATTCCTGAAAAACGTAGATTAAGCTGAATAGTTTTTACTCGTGTATACAATGTTTATGGTTTGTTTACAGAGACGCACAAAAGAATTTCGTGACATTAGAGCCTATGTTTAATAAAGCATCACAAAACTGGCGTTGTAAAAATTATTACTTACAAACTTTGAATATTCAAAGTTTGTAAGTAATAATTAGAGCCTATGGATATTTTTTTATTTCAGCGCACTTTAATGCGTTAATGATGCATTGAAAATAATGGAATTAACATACATTTTAAAGATGCTTAAAAACATGTGTACTCTAAAATAAAATTTAAGTAAAAAATCATTTTTTAAAGTTAGAAGTTTTTTATTGTGAAGCCCTAAAAAGCATAAAATAAAATTTATTCTGGCAAAGACATGCTACAAAGAAATGAAAGTTTCAACACTCAGAAAATTTTAGAGAAAAATATAGGTACTTTCCTTTTACAAGAGATGAAAATTTTTTAATGTTCAAAATATTTTAAAAGGCTTTCGAGACCAATATTCTTAGTTATGAGTTTTTGTATAATCATTCGTTAGGCCAGAAATTTCAAATGTCTCGAAAGCTTTTTAAAATATTTTGAACATTAAAAAATTTTCATGTCTTGTAAAAGGAAACTACCTATATTTTTCTCTAAAATTTTCTTAGTGTTGAAACTTTCATTTCTTTGTAGCATGTCTTTGCCAGAATAAATTTTATTTTATGCTTTTTAGGGCTTCACAATAAAAACTTCTAACTTTAAAAAATGATTTTTTACTTAAATTTTATTTTGTGCATTTTAGTTACAAAAAAGGAAAAAGCTTCTTAAAAAAACTAATTAAAATTTCTTAGTATAGTTTGTAGACAACGAAAGATTTTCGTTTATCAATTGACATTTTTTTTTTCGATTATTTATCTGCATAAAAAGTACTATATCGTCTTTAGAGGACCGAATCCGGGACCACCGCGTTATCAGCATGACGCTCTAACCAAAAGTCTAAGAACTGTCAAGAAAAATCATAGAACATTCTAGAAAAATCTAACAAATACTTATACAAAAAGAATATTGTTCTCAAATGCTTTTTAAAATATTTGGAACATTTAAAATTTTTCATGTTTTGCAAAAGTGAAATATCTATATTTTTCTTTAGAATTTTCTTGTTGTTGAAACTTTTATGATTTTATAGTATGTCTCTGCAAGAATAAATTTTTATTTTAGGCTTTTTAAGGCTCCACAATAAGAAAAAGCCTTCAGTGTTATTTTTATTTATTTATTTATTTATATTTTTCTTAATTAATTAATTAATATTTATTTATAATTTTACTGAAAAAATCATTTTGTGCGTTTAGTAACTCAAAAAAAAAAAAAAAAAAAAAAAAAAAAAAAAAAAGGCTACTTTAAAAAATTATCTAAATTCCTTAGGATACTGTGTAAACAATGAAAGATTTTCTTTTATCAATTGACATCGTTTCTATTAATTATCTGCAAAAAATAACGCATCGGCTTGCGAGGATCGAACCCACGAGCATCGCGTTATCACCATGATGCTCTAACTAAATGCGCTAACGTTATTAACGCGAAAAATGTTGTTTAAATTTACATTAAAGTGGAGGCACCTTCTTTTTCAGAATGACACAAAGACATAATGATAAAAATCCAATTTCAATAAAAAGCTTCTAAAAGAATATATATGTAAGATCTTCACTGGGCGTCTAGAGGTGGGTCAATGACGAGATGAAGATTAAACTGCGGCACATTTATTAGAAGATACACAAAACACAAATTACACATAAATATTATTATAACAGCAGATATTCACAATTAACCAACTACTGATTCCTAGGCTTAACACACAAATGAAGAAGCTCACTTCATCAAATGACTATCACAAAGCAACATTTAAGCACCTACTTGTACTATAATACATTGCAGACTTAAGGTATAAACCTCCCAGGGCTCTATCCAACTAATCTGAGCATTTCATGCTGTAACTATGATGTAACGACCGGATCAGTCTACGCGCTGATGGTCTGACCAGCTTTTCACTGTCGCAGGATAACAACAAACTCTTCTGCCGGTCACCTCGTTCCTGGTTACATCGTTCCTGGACAGTGCCATCTGTTAATCGGTGGAAGAGATACTTTCTACATATATATATATATTTAACTTTTTATTTTATGCTTTCTAGTATCTAAAAAAAAAAACCCTTCTTAAAAAATCGCTTAAAAAATTCTTAGAATACTCTATAGACAGTGAACAAATTTCTTTTATCAATTGAAACATTTTCTATTAACTATCTGCAAAATTTAACACATCGATCCTTCGGGGATGGAACTCACCACCATCGTATTAGCAACTTGACACTCTAACCAACTGAGCCAACGAGCGACTATAAGGACTGCTGACATTTACTTTAAAATTGAGGTGCCTTATTTATTAGCGTGGCATGAAGACACGATAGCGAACCCAATTTCAATAAAAAGCTTCTAAAATAATATTTATTTATTTATTTATTTTTATTTAAATTTGTATTTTGTGCTTTTTAGTAACTATATAAAAAGCTATTTAAAAAAAAATCGTCAAAAACTATTAGGATAATGTGTACACAACGAAATATTTCCTTTTATCAACTGACACTTTTTCTATTAATTAAGATTTGAAAAATTAACATGGCGCTCTGACACACTGAGCCGTTAAGAGATAGAGATACAATGAACTGCTTACTTTTTTTTTTCTTTTAAGTGGAAGCGTCTTGTTTTTTAGCGTGACAAAAAACGCGATGACAAATTCAACTTCATATAATAATATATTATATATATATATATATATAACTTCTAATCATATTTATGTATTTTGTACTTGAAACTTTTTATTTTGAGCTTTTTTAATATCTGAAATATTTTGTGTTTTCTAATATCTAAAAGAAAAAGGAAAAACTTCTTAAAAAAACTCTTCGAAAATTCTGAAGATAATGTGTAGTCAACGAAAAATTTTCTTTTATCAACTGACACCTTTTCTACTAATTATCCTCAAAAATTAACACGCCGGACCTTCCGGGGACCGAACTCTCGTCCACCGATTTATTAACGTCACGCTCTAACCAACTGAGCCACGCAGTCACAAGCGGAACGGCTTATATTTACTTTAACTGTTTACTAGCATGACACGAAGACACGATGACAAAGTCAATTTCATATAAAAAGCTCCTAAAAAAGCCGTTCGAAAAACCCTTGAAAAGTTATTAGGATATTGTGTACCTGTACACAACGAAATGTTTTCTTTTATCAATTGACACTTTTCTATTAATTATTTGCAAAAAATAACACCTCGGTCCGGCGAGGATCGAACACACGACTCTCGCATTATCAACATGGCACTGTAACGAGCTGATTCATTAAGAGATACAATGAGTTGCTTACATTTTTTTTTTAAATATATATATAATGGAAGCATCTTAGTTTTTTAACGTGACAAAAAGCCGATGACAAATCCAATTTCATATAATAGTATTATATAATATTTATATACATATATATAAAGCTTCTAAAAATATTTTTTATGCATTTTTTACTTAAAACAACTTATTTTGTGCTTTTTTAATATCTAAAATGTTTTGTGTTTTCCAATATCGAAAAAAAAAAAAAAAAAAATGCTTCTTAAAAAACTTCTCAAAAAATTCTTAGTGTAAGCAACGAAAAGCAAAAATTAACACGCTGGACCTTCCGGGGACCGATCTCACGACCATCACGATATTAACGGGACGCTCTTACCAACTGAGCCAAAGAGCGACAATCGAAATAGCTTATATTTACTTTAAAATGAAGGCGTCTTGTTTACAAACGTGACACGAAGACACGATGACCAAGTCAATTTCAATTAAAAACCGTCTAATAATAAAAAGGGTATACATAGACTATGTAATTTATATACGGGACCACACAAAAGAATTCCGATGCCGTACTGTAAATATTCAAATGATGTCAAATTAGTTTGAAAAATTAATGAATTATAATTAATTAGGTGTATTTTTATTATTAGCGTATATAACAACTGTGGCTCTTTTTCCATTATGCATAAAAGAATTTTGTTCTATTATGGTCTATAGTCGGTTTTTTTAAAGGTGTATTCTAACACGGTTACACCCTATTAAATACAACGAAATTTTATTTGAATTTTAAAAGCAAGTTTTTTTTGTTGAAAATTGTGGGCATACAATTGGTAATTAGTTTACAGGGTTACACAAAATAATTCCGATATGCTATGTAAACTTTTTGCATGAAATTTGATGTAAATACTTATGAATTACAGGGAATTAATACAAGACTGTCAGTTATTAGGTATACATATATATGCATATATACAGATAGGTATAGAAAGAGAGATACAGAGGGTGGAGTTGAGGGTGCTGCCGCCCTCCTCAGAAACGTATCTGTTTATATAGCAAGTCAATCGAATCAATATATATATATATTATATAATAATGAATAAATAAAACTGATCTGTTTAATAATGTGTAATGCAAATAGGATGTTGAGGCTCCTAATCTGCAAGTCCACTAGTACTCATTCATTTAGAAGAATATTATAGTCCCAGCTTCAATAAGATTATCCGAAGGATTAATTCGGCCTTCTTATTTTCAAACATATTTTTCTTTCAAATCCAACAAAGTTATAATATTTAGCTTACCATCCTAATACATGATATAGAAGTTTTTTTTTTTTTTTTTCCCAGTCATATTTTCGAAATTTAGATTTTGCTATATTTATAGATTTCGTGATTACCGTTAATTCAAAAATCAGGTTTTTTGTGGTTGGTTTGTGTATCGGGTATTTATGTGTCTGCATATGACAATACATGTCAATTTCCCTTTGATTGGTACAATATAAATTTGATAAAATGACCTACTAGAAATTCCGATATGTAGTGTTCATAAGACACTCACAGTCTGATATTCCACCTAATGTGGACTACAACCTATGCTATTCTATGGAGAAATTTGTTTTCAAAATTACTCATTACTTAATGTATTTTTTTAAGTTACGTTTTCAGGTTTAGAAAATTCATATCCATTAAACTGATTCTTGTTTTCCGAAAATTGATTTTTATTTTATATATTCCAGTTTGAAGCTTTAAAGCGCAATAAATACTCAATTAAATTTTCGTACTGCAGAATTGTAAAATGAAATATTAAAAAGTAAATAATAATAATAATAATAATTTTTAAAAGCAGAAATCAGTTTAATTGTTGTGAATTTTCTAAATATGAAAACACAGAATAAAAAAAAAAAAAAACAATAAAATAAATTTCATTTGTTAATGAGTAAATTTTTAATCACCTCTAGAATAACATGAGGTAAGGTTGTATTTCACATTAGGTGAAGTATCCTCTTAAGAACAAATATTAGCGGCTAGTTCAATCAAATGCGGTATTCTAAATATCTTTCTTCATTAAGTGATGTTTTTATTGAAATCCGCCAAATAGTTTATATGCAGGGAAATACAAAAGGATTTAAATGCATTAAGTATGTGGGCGAAGCTTTTGGTAGATACAGTTTAACAAATTTAGACTGCACTAATTATTATGAAATTGTCTTGTATTCTTTATGTGCACAAAAGCATGTTTACGTCGAAGATTATATGAACTAGTATGATGTGGCCACAACATTACTTTCTTCTATATAATTTTACACAAAAAATCCTTCAATACAAATTATTTATTAAATTATTTTCTATTATAAATGCAGACGATTTTTATCTGACAGAATTATATATATATCACTAAATGCTGAAAGAAAGTCAATTTTTTGCAATTATCAGAAGAAATACGATTTTTTTTCTAAGTTTCTTTTCGTCAAAAAGACTAAAAAATCGATAACTTTGTTTTCAATTATCACAGATCTATAGTTCAGCCATTCGTATTAAAGGTATTGAAGAGTTCTTTCGAAAGATACTCATATTGAAAATTTACTTCCGGGGTGTACTTCCCACTTCAGGCGGGGAAGCGATGCTCTCACATGCCCAATTTTCCCCCCCTAGTTAACTACTACTATTATCAATGATTCATATCAATTTTACAATCGTACGTTTAAAATAACTCTCATCATGTACATTTATACGAAATTTTGTCCTGTACAGCGATGTTAAAAATTTAGAAAATATGCGATCACAGTGCCACCTGTTTAGCAATTGTTCCGCAAATCTAATCAGCACCATTTTATGTCAGGTTCCAACTAAATAGCAAGTTTGGTTAAATTTCGTTCATTGGTTCGTGATATACAGCGTCCACAAAATTTGTGATACACACACAGACAGACAGACGTTTTCTAAAAACAGTCGAATCGTGTTCAGGACATCCCAAAACGCGTAAATCCATCGAAAACTGGAGATCGAAAAATTTTACGAATCCAATACTTTCTCTCTCTCTCTCTCTCTCTCTCTCTATATATATATATATAAGAAAGTAAAAATGTTTATTCCTCAATTGTATGGCCACACAAGATAATTCTGATATATTTGCTCAATACGTTTAGAAATGGCTCAAAGTGCATTTCAAATCGTATCATGCATTTGTGGGTGTGAGTGTGTGTCTGAGACGTGCTAAGTTTAAGAACATTGTTCATATATGTATAATTTATAGATAATATACAGGGCTACTCAAATTAAAAAAAAAAAAAAAAATCAGAAAGTGATTGCGCATAAAGTATCTAAATAATTTGAATTTAATTTTAATATTTCTTAAAATCTACAAATGCTTTATAAATGTACTTACATTATTCATATGGATTTTTAGGTGGTCGCTACGTTTAAGAACATTGTTTCATATATGTATAATTTACAGCTAATATACAGGGATACTCAAATTTAAAAGAAACAAAATCAGAGAGTTCTTTAGGCAGCAATTATCTAAATAATTTGAATTTAATTTTAATATTTCTTAAAATCTACAAATGCATTATAAATGTACTAACCTTATTCAAATGCGCTTTTATGTGCTCGGTAAGCTTTTTTACATAGAATTGTTCGCCAAATAAAACTATTTCTAAAACCGTTTTGTACCATTGTATATATTTAATTAGAAATGTTTAAATATTATCTTATCTTACGCCTTAAACTGTAAGAATATGTTTATAGTAATGTTCGATAAAATAAACTAGTTTGATTGCCACAAGAGAATGTTTTTTATATAATTTAACGAGAGTTGTAATTTTTATATTTTTTATTTGTTACATATAACTTTAGTATTGTTTAGTGTAATGTAAGTTCCTACAAAATGTTTGTCTCTCGAATTATGTTATGTACAACCTAAATTTTTCAACACAAAGAATGCTTGTAGTAACTATAATTCAAGCATTTTTGGCCATAATAAACTGTAACAAAAAAAAAAAAAAAAAAAAAAAAAAAAAAAAAACTGTTAAAATGTAATAAATAAAAGGCTTTGTAAGCAAATAAAATAAATTGCAAAAATTTTAACAATTTTGTTTTTGGGTCAACGTAACAGCATGACATATCACCAGGGACAAATCAGGGCACTGGTATAAAAACAACAATGTTTTAATAATAATAATAATAATAATAATAATAATAAAATGATTTATATTCCTACATTATTACTTGTACGAATTCTGTCTTTCAATTAGAGAGTATATATTCGACACAATATTTTATTTATTTATTTATTTATTTTTAAGAATTTATTTGCTCATTTTTTTTTACATCTTCTTGTCTTTCAATAAAGTTATTGGAATTTTAGCAAAAAAAAAAAAAAAAAAAAAAAAAAAAAAACACAGATATATTTGATATTTTTTACGATAACCAGAATTCATCTCATTTATACCTAAAAATCCTTTTTAAAGGCATCATATTTAAAATGGTAAATAAATAAAGTTTAAGAAAAGCACCAAGTTTATTCATAAACAAAGCAGGCAAAAATGTGTTTTTAAACTTCCTTCACTAATGTTGGGGAAATAAAAACTATGAAAAAAACAAAGATCAAAGCATGGCATGATTGTAAAATTAAAAATCATAGAATTGTAAACTAAAAACCCAAAATTTGTTACGCCTAAACAGGCAAACTCGGTCCGAAGACGAACAGAGAAAGGCAAGATGTGTTATATACACAAACATTTCAGTCATGTGAATAAAAGTAATAAACTATCATTTGTTGGGCGATACATGAAAATTACGTTTTTTATGCTTTCATTTTACTAACATTAATAAAGGAACTTTAGGAATTTTGAAATGGTTATTTGCTAGCTTTATTTTTGATAAATTTATGCTTTTGTTAAACATTGTTTATTTATCTTTCTTTAATAGTGCTTGTAGGAAGTATATTCTATTCATCTTTATCGTATTTAAGACATAGATCCAATTTTCCCCCAATAAAATACACGCACTTGCCCAATTCTAAATCAATCTTCAAAAGTAAAAATTTCAAAAAAATTTTAATATAAAATCCTAACAGAGCAGTAATAAAAGAGAGATGCAATAAAAATCCTTTCACAAATTATAAACAACATGTAGAATCTAAAAAATTTTCCTTTTACAATTGTAATGTCTGTTGAACAAATAAAATATAAGCTTTTAATTCACGAAATTGCCTGACGTATCAAAACGCATATCTTGTTATTCCACAGGTAAGGACAAAGAAGCAATGTGTTTGCATTTAGTGTGATCAGAATGTTCGTTTTGTCCACACCAGGAAAAGGCGGACCTCTAAAAAAGAGAAGGATCGTGCGAATTTTTTTTCTGTCTACCAATCACGGAGATCATGTCTGTGACACGATATATGTAGTTGGAAGGAAATCATACCAACATTTGTGTAATAAGGTTGTTTAAATTTGTGAAACACGAAAGAAGTCATGAAGCTTTTAGTCGAGTACTTTAAATGAGACGAATAATCAATTGTTTTTATTTCTATAATGTAGAGCTGATGTGTCTATTTGAACATTCACGAATAAGACCTACAATCGGCAACAAAAGTATCCGAGCACTAGCAATAATCCCTGTCTACAAAAAAGTACACTTAATACTGCTTTGTTAAATAAATCCTTGTCGAGACATGTTTTTAGCCAGTCTAAGAACATGATTCGATAAGGATTTATTTAACAAAACAGTATTAAGTGTACTTTTTTGACATCGGAATTATTGGCAAGTGCTCGGATACTTTTGCTGCCGATTGTAATATTACTATATGGATAAAATAAGCAGTAGATTTTAAGATAAATGTAGATAGATTTGTACTGTCATAAATGTGTGGTGTGTCAAAAAAGCAGGAAAACACAGGAGAAATTGAATGCCATGTAAATAACATTATTTTCAAAACGATCCTGAAAATAAATTCCGAGGGTTTTAAAACTTTAGTATATAATGTTAATTGTTAAAAATGGAGTAGAAATAAAAAAATTTCGACATTTTTCTCAAAATTTTGGGGGATGTTTGAACCTTTAACCCACCTCCTCCCTGGCTACGGCCTTCAAAACTTTTTTTTATAAATATAATAATATATAATAAAGTCGCGTTATTATTAAAACGGTGGGTATTAATTATAAATTTGGTCCAATTCCGCCAAAAGAACATGAGAAACCTGCTCTTTTGTTCGTCACGAAATTTCCTGGTTCAGCGATGAATTCTGTTAAGTAATCCAAAATTAAAATTAAATTTCGTGTGATACCATACCCTAGTTGTTGGGATATAGCTATCAGATAAATTGGTAGAAATTTCGCACTTCTCTTGAACCAGCATAGTTTCTCCTAATAAGTGTAAGAAGTATTGAGTTTGATACAGCTCGAGGGTTCATCTCAATTGAGGGTTTTGATGTACGAGGGTTCATCTCAAGACGTCCCTCTGATACCTCTAATTTTTATCAGTAATTACTCCATATTCAATCTTAAAAATTTGCTGAACAAATATGATAAAAATTAGTCATAAAAAATAGTGGTGTAAAAGTTTCGTCTTGAGACGGAAACTCTTCTATCCTTGTGGTACAGTTGCGTTTAATAAATAGGGCGATACATTCATCTTAAAAATTGTGGTGAAATTTTAGCATAAGATCATTTGTTAGGAGGTATACGCTTTTATACGAACAAGGAAACAGAAAACAACTTAAACAACAATAACAAAAAAAAGTAATTAAAATTCACATGAGTTCCTTCCCCTCCCCTCCGGCCTCGGAAACAACAGAAAAAAGAACAGGAAAGATTTATAGATTGACATATACAATCAGAATAAAAACCATACCAAAAGTAATGTTTCATTTTCTCCCTGAATATTAATTGTGAAGAATCATTACACTAAAAGCCAGGAACCTGATATACTAATTGAGCATTTTGTTACGAGATGTGTTAACAAAACACATTTCTTTAATTTTACATGTAAGTTGATGAGCCAGAAAGCATCTATCATGATGACTCACGGGAATTTAAATAACATGCTATAGGTTTCCATATTATTAATAAGGAAATGTTACAACATAAATTTCATTATTTTGTTTGTGTATGGTTGTTGCCAAATGTAAAAACTAAAACATTAAAAAAACGTCTATTTAACAACTTAAATGTAAAAATTTTAATATATTGAACTTATAATTTGATTTTTAAACACATTATTCTTCATAAAAATTTCACCACAGAAGAATAGAAATATTGTGATTTTTTTTTTTTTTTTTTTTTTTTTTTTTTTTTTTTTCATTTTATTTATGAAAGATTATTTCAATTCAGATTTTTAATATTTACCACACAATTATCTTATGTTCAGTTCTTTATTAAAATAAAAAAGATGATAAATTTTATTGATGTTTTAATCAAAGTATATTACACTTAAAGTGACAGTTTAATTAAGTTAGCTACATAATTATTTAGAATATTTAATTTATTTAGTTTTAATAATATTAATAAATTAGCTAGTCACTTAATTATTTAGAATAATATATATATATATATATATATATATAGAGAGAGAGAGAGATAGAGAGAAAGAGAGAGAGATTTAATTTTATCGAAAATAATAATTTAATTTAGTTAGATGATAACTTAAATTTTGAAGAATAGTTTTTGTCGTCTATTTAAATCATTTACTTAAATTAATTTTGTTTTGGATTTGTAAAAATTCAAAGCGAACGTAAAAAGACATTTTGGGTGCAATTGTTTGATATTCTAAGTTATAATATTAATTAATAAAATGCTTAAAAAATATAAATAGAAAAATATGAATATTTTTTTTATTTTTTTATAATCATTATTCTAAACATGTATCAAAAAAAAAAAAAAAAAAAAGAAGAAGAAGAAGAAGGAAAGAAACTAAAAAAACAGCAAATTTTTTATTCTGATAACTAGTTATAAAATTATTAGCATATATATAAAAACAAGAAGTAATTTTTACGTATTAATTTATGATTGAATATACATTCTGAATCATACTTTTTACAATTTTTGGATTTACAAACCATTAGCACCTTCTTATGGATTTTTAGATGTCTCTATTAAACAAGATTAATCTCGATAAGGTTAATAGTTACATTCTAATTTCAGTTTTTATAAAATATTACGTATCATTTCTGAATATAGAAAAAGTTTCCTTACACAGTTAAGATCATTTCGACCAGGAGCAGTCGAAATTCATTGTTAGAATAAAGAATATATAACAAATCGACTAAGCGTATAAGAAATGGGATTTGTATTTTGTGAGATTTAAAATTATAAGAAATTTAAATACATACATAGTCGCTAAAGACATCAGATATGTAATGGAAATATAGACTATTATAAATCAATAACAGTGGTAAAAATACCCTTATTAAACTTTAAGGGTTGGATATATGAAGATTTTGGTTTAAATATTTTCGTTAAATGTTATAAGTGTGTCTATGTCTTTAATGTTTGTTTCTTTTTCTTTTTTCTTTTCTTTTTACTATCTACATTTGAGAAATGGTCGTCTTATGAAAAAACATTTGGTAATTTAAACACTGTTGAATTTCCACTGTGATCCATTACTTTTCTAATTAAGAAATATAACAAGGAAAAAGCCTAATAACCTTTTATTAAGTGATTTACAAACATGACAGTTTTTAATTAGGGAATTAAATGAAACTATAAAGTAATCTTGTTTAAACTTAACATAATCGGAAATAGCAATAAGTATTGTAAATTAGGTGTAAAGTTTGCAATTTTTTTAAATATCTTCTACAAAGAAAATTAGATTCTTACGATGGATATTCTTAAATAGTGAAAGCATTTAAGAATATATAATAGATACATGTATTCTTAAATGCTATATAATATATATATATATATATTAGAATATATATACCGTATTTATTCATGTTTATTGAATACTTTAAAAACACATTAAGTTAAATTTAACTTCCCTTATAATCACGTACAATACATCAATACATCTAGATTCTAAAATATAAATGCTATTTAAACATTCATAGAACATGTTTTGCCTCACTATCATAAGTTATTTATAATTATTTATTAAAGTAGTTTAAAAAATGAAGCTTACTTAAATTATAAATTGATTTAGGTTAAAAACTGCACAGCATTATTTATCAACAATGTAAATGAGTCTCTTGAATTTTTTATACTTCCCTTATAAAGTTTTGAGTTATTTCATATCTATCTACCTGGAAAAATAAATATATAAGCGGGAAAAACCTAAAAAGAAAAACTGAGATAAACATATCATTCATATACACTAAATTCATTGAAAATTGTTAAAAACACAGTCTTTCCTTCCGATTACATTAGCATACTCATTCCTAAATTTTGAATGTTATAGAATTACCTGAAATAATTTCGAAAATATTTTTTAATATTAGAGTGTGCTTTTATCTCCAGATAAATAAACGCTTAAAATAGCACATTTATGTCATCTCTGATTTTACACCTGAAATGTTATCTCAATCGGCATCCTGCACTTAACCATACTGGGAAATTGTAAATAATGTCACGCGTCATCTTAGAGCAATCATCTTTTGTTTCTAAGTTTAGTCTTAACGAATTCATATATACTGCAATTTGCCTCGCTTGGTTGATGACTTAACAAAACTGTTATGTATAAAGGTGCACAAGTTTTATGGAAATTGAAGAATTTCGAAGATAAAAAATATAGCTTTAGGTAGGAAAAAATATATGGACTATCATACTTTTCCTATTTTAGAAAAATATGTAAATGTTTGTTATTTTTAGCAGAATTTATGAGTCATATATTTGACAGGGTTGTAATGGTCGTAAACTATTTTGAATGCGTTACGAAAAAAAAATTACAAGAGATTTTCTGGAAAT
The DNA here is from genome assembly GCA_963930645.1 of Salticus scenicus. NCBI lineage: Eukaryota > Metazoa > Arthropoda > Arachnida > Araneae > Salticidae > Salticus > Salticus scenicus. Next base: position 297,171,380 of record OZ005648.1, read on the forward strand.
TCTTGGAAAAACTACGCTTCAAAATAGGGAAGAACTGATAATTTTAAATTTTGAAACTAAAGGCTAACAAAGTTAAAATATAATACTTATCGGTTCAGTGATTTTAATGGTAAAAGATTATTAAAAAATAAAAAAAAATAAAAAAATATCTTTTCTTTCTTTCTTTCTCTCTCTCTCTATATATATACACCAGCCGCCGCTTAATAAATTCACCAGTCAATAAAATCAGCCGCTTAATCTGGTCAAATGGCTAGGCCCGGAATCAAATCAATACAAATTACTTTTAAAGCCGCCGCTTAATAAAATCAGCATCGCCGGTTAATAAACTTAAAAATGTCTCCTCAGCAGTCAAAAATATCATTTATGTATACTTAAAAATTTTTTACTTACATTGTGATTTTTTTTTTTCTAAAATAATAATAATAATAATAATAATAATAATAATAATAATAATAATAAATAAAGCACAATAATACCTCCGTCATCGCCCATTGTCGAAAATCTTACACTTGCAGCACAGTTACAGTTACAAATTAAACACGCTCCATATCTTATCTCCGTATTAATTTCAAGGAACGTATTCTTCAAAGCGCAGTAATAAGTTGCAAATTTGATTTAATTTTCAAATGATATGTATATAAATATATTAATTTTTAATTATCAAAAGACAATTTATAGTTCTTACTTTGAAATACCTATAAATCAAGAGGTTTAATTGGAAAGATTTTAAATGTGTAAGAAAAGCATGAAATTTTGGTAAAGTAATGATGATTTTTCTCAAAGGAAAGCACATAGGAACTTTGAATGTGTTTAATTTACTTATACCAAAGGAATAATTAACTGATTATCTATCAAAAATTAATTAATATTGTTTACTAATTCCATTATTCGTTACCTTTTGAAATTTCATGCCAAATTCAAAGAAATAATACCTTTTTCTTAAGTGCTTCAATGCTCGCCGGATATAAAAATTAGCCGCTTAATAAAACCACTTTGGCTCAAGACGAATGTAATTTTAATAAATGGCAGGAACTATATATAGGGGTTAGAATCTTTATTTTCAACATATCGTATTTTCCGGCGTATAACGCGCAGGTCACATAAATGAGTTACACATCAGAAAATTTAATTAACAAATAAAGCTATATTTCTAAAGAAGAAGAGCTTGTTAAAAAATAGCTTTTACTGTAAATTTAAATTTCCGGCGTATAACTGATGTAATAAAACTGCGCGTTATACACCGGAAAATACGGTATGTAAATACAAAATATATAATTTAGTTATTTGTTTATCATAACTTCTTTAAAACTTTGAATTAACCAGCAAAGAATTTTTTTAGAAATTTCTCTCAGAGTAATGTAATATTTCCTTCTTTTATTTAATAATTTTTAATACATTTAATACTTTCTTAACGGTGTTAACAATTTTCTTAAAAATTATTGCAAAAGATCCTTTTTAGAGGTCTTTTTGCATGTATTACTTGGATATATTCCTTCAATTATTTAAGATATCTTTATCTAAACATTTTTTAATAGTAATTGCACTGTATATATATATAGTGAGAGAGGGTAGAGTCTTTGTTTTCGACATATCGTATTTTCCGGTGTATAACGCGCAGGTCACATAAATGAGTTACACATTAGAAAATTTAATTAACAAATAAAGCTATATTTCTAAAACACAAGAGCTTGTTAAAAAATAGCCTTTACTGTAAATTTAAATTTCTGTTGCATAACTGATTTAATTAACCTGCGCGTTATACACTAGAAAATACGGCATGTAAATACGTAATACATAATTTAGTCATTTGTTTATCGTAACTTCTTTAAAACTTTGAATTAACCAGCAAAGAATTTTTTTAGAAATTTTTCTCAGAGTAATACAATATTTTCCTTCTTTTATTTAATAATTTTTTAATATATTTAACACTTTCTTAACGGTGTTAACAATTTTCTTAATTTTTTTTTGCAAAAGATCCTTTTTAGAGGTCTTTTTGCATGTATCACTTGGATATATTCTTTCAATTATTTAAGATATCTTTATTTAAACATTTTTTATAGTAATTGCACTATATATATATATATATATATACAACAACGCTATCTATTTGCAACAATTAGGCATCCCACAAGGAGGTTGTAGCTCCAGTATTTTGGCAGATCTCTATCTTTATTATTATGAAAAGCAAATTTGCAATGATGATGTTCGATTTTATCGTTACATCGATGATATTATTGTATTTTATCTCAACAAGAACTCACAAAATGGCTTTTCCTTCAATTATCCACCTAATTTAAAGCTAACTCAAAATACTCTGACTAATCAATCAATTAACTTTTTAGATCTCAAAATAATCATCAATGGTAATAAACTTTACACAGATATCTATGACAAACGGCAAGATTTTTGTTTTAATGTCAACTTATTTACACATTTTAATTCATGTCTGCATCTTTCGGTATTTAGAAACATCATCATTAACCATTTATTTCGAATTAATAATTTATGCTCTGCAAAGTTTAAAAACAAGAATATTAATAAACTGATCACAGCCACTGGTAAAATGGGTTTTCCTAAAAACTTTGTATTTTCTATTTTATAAAAAAGGTGGCGGTTGGGTGGGCAGATGTTTGATTACGGAGGTGGGGTGGTGTTGTAAGGCTGGATGGTTGGGTGGGTTTGTGAAATTAAATTTAAAAAAAAAAAAAAAAAAAAGTAGAAGGCTTGTTGCATTTGCTTTGTATTACTATGCAAACTTTCATTTTCCAATAAAATTTCAGATTTTTCCTTTTTGAGTTGTCAACTATATTTAATGTTCTAATTATACTGTTAAACACAATGTGATCAATCGGTGAATTTCATTGTGGCTTCGTGGTTTCATTGTTGTTCATCTGCTTTGAAATTTTGCATTTTTAAATCCATATGGTTCCTGATCTGGTTGTGGCAGGCTGGGGGAGTGTTGCCGGCGTAAAACTAGTGTAACCCCACAGGCAAGTCACAAGTCTTGCCGCCTGCCTCCTTCTTCCTATCTTGTGTTTCTTGGGTTGTTTTTTCATTAATTTTGATAAGTTTATGATTTTAAGTTAAGATTTGTTGTTTTATTTTATTGATTCGTTTGTTTTGCAGACTGTTAATTAATAGATCTGGTTTCTTTACCTTAATGTATTTCATCCACTGATGATTTTTTTTTTTTTTTATCTTATTGGTCATTGGTGTTTCAGTGATCTTGTATCTGTTGCTTGGCTTCTACTATGCTTAATAGATCATCTTTATTATATATATATATATATATATATATATATATAGAGAGAGAGAGAGAGAGAGAGAGAGAGAAAGGGTAGAGTCTTTTTTTCGACATACCGTATTTTCCGGCGTATGACGCGCAGGTCACATAAATGAGTTACATATCCGACAATTTAATTAACAAATAAAGCTATGAAGAAACAAGTGCTTGTTAAAAAATAGCTTTTACTGTAAATTTAAATTTCCGGCGTATGACTGATTTAATAAACCTGTGCGTTATAAACCGAAAATACGGTATATAAATACATAATACATAATTTAGTTATTTGTTTATCGTAACTTCTTTAAAACTTTGAATTAACCAGCAAAGAATTTTTTTTTAATTTTTCTCAGAGTAATACAATATTTTCCTTCTTTTATTTAATAATTTTTAATACATTTAATACTTTCTTAACTGTGTTAACAATTTTCTTAAAAATTATTGCAAAAGATCCTTTTCTGAGGTCTTTTTGCATGTATCACTTGGATATATTCTTTCAATTATTTAAGATATCTTTATTTAAACATTTTTATAGTAATTGCACTATAAACACAGTTTAAAAAATATTAGGTTAACTTAAATAAATAAATAAATACATATATTGTTTTCTTTTTTACTTGTGAGATAAAAAAAATAATGCTTAACATTGCACAATTTGAATAAGATATGTATAATGATTTAAATGTTAATAAACAAAGCTAAAAATAATGTGCTAGCAATTTACCGCAGATCAAAGGGAATTTCCAGTTTAGATTTTGGAAGCTTAAAATTTTGCCAGTCTAATAATACTAATATACTTCAAAGGGTTCAAGAATTAAAATAGATTGCAGATAAAATCACTTAAGTAAGATATTTAAAAACTGCATAAACAATGGCGCAAAGCATATCAAAACTGAAAATAATTTCCAAGTTATTAATTTGTAAATTAAACCAATTTGTTAACGCATTAAAAAGCTTTAATTAATATGACATTAAAACAAATTTACACATTAGTTTTGCAGTATGGTAACGAATATCAATAAAACTTACACAACTGCCTCTCAGACGGATAAAATAAAAGGTAAAGATGTGAAGATTTTTAGGCAGGTTGGGGCACTTCATACACATTTTTCAGTGACTTAAACTAAAAACTGTCATTCTTTTTTACTTGTGTTAATTTTTTTGCCGGGGGTATGCTATGATGAAACATTTGCTCTTGATGAAATTCTTGAAGCCATCAATTTTTGTGTGTCCTTTTTAATCATTTATCTCTTTGTTTTTGAGTAAAAGATATTTAACGGAGTAATGGATTTTTAGTGAATAATTTAGATGTTATATATTTATATTCATTTATTGAAAATATAGTCAGTGTACTTGCATATGTATGTACTTGCATATACATCTGTATATTAGTTGTACGTGCACGCCTGAAGATTTAGAAGTTGACAAAAGAAATTTAAGGAAATATTTTTATCTATAATATATTGGAAATTATATTACTAAAAATTTCCAAACTACCAAAATAATTTCACTTTTAAAAAACATTTTAGTGATATAGATGTATATTGAAGAAAACGCTTTAAGAATTTCCAAAAGGGTTATTATGATGTTTTTAATATTTCTAGGGTTCTATGTTTGTGTATATAAACTTAAAGCCTTAAGTAAAAATTCTTCTCCATTCAGAAAAATATATAAATTTAGTTGCACGTAATATTATATTTCAACAGTATAAAATCTGAATATTTTTACCTTTGCATATGAAAAATATATTACTTAATACATATTATAAATTTAGCTGCACACAATATTATATTTCCATAATACATGAATAAAATAATTTTAGCCTCGCATAGCAAATAATAATAATAATAATAATAATAAAATAAGTAAATAAATAAATAATAAAAATAAAAATAAAAATAAAAATAAAAATAAAGAAATAATAAAAATAAAAATAAAAATAAATAATAATAAAAATTTCCAAACTTTCTAAAAATATACAAATAGTTTTACTTTTGAAGAATATTTCATTGATTATTTTTGAAAAAAATTAAGACTCTTTCAAAGATTAATTAAAATCCGGGGTTTTATACTATAATGTTTGTAACGTTTCCATATTTTTGTGTTAATGTTTGGATGAAAAACAGTTCCTCTTGAGAACAATCTCCATACAAAAAAATATGTATATTTAGTTCTACAGAATATTATATTTAACAGCATATGTGTAAAATATCATTATATAATATTATTATATTCTAATATAGGGATATTTTTAGCATCACGTTTAACTCATATTTGAATATGGTAAAAAATAAATAAATATTCAAATAATTAAGTTAATGTTACGTTCTTATTTTGTTTGAGGCAAGATAAAAATTTTACATCTTTTTATGTTACATTCATGTGCTTATTCAAGCTTTCAACAGTTGAGAAAAGAAAGTAATAAAATAACACAGAACAATGAACATGACTAAATATGAATTATTGTTTGATGTCTAACATGGCTTTTTTTATTCATCCCTTTTTTTTTTTTCAAAAAGATGTATTTTAGAGCGATTTTTTGTTTTCTTATGTGTGTATTTACAAATTGTGTTAAAAGAGTTTGTTAATTGTAGAATGTCCGAAAATTTTCAGTTTTTAAAACAACCAATACAATAATAAAAATCTGGTGTGAAACAACCATACGATTTCCTTTGCCCACTGTTACACGCATTATTATATACATTTTTTAGAATTTTCGACTAAAAGCAATTTGATACACGTGTAAAGAGATACAAAACAGTGTTTTATATGCCTTATATATTACATCTTATATATTATTGTCTTATGTATAAATTAAGATAGCGAATTTAAAAATAAGAAAGAAAAATGATAGAGTTATTTTTTTAAACACTGATTTCCGATATCTAAAACTGAACTACCGAATCAGGGTAACCGTTAATTTTCCTGTAATAACCACGCAATACATGAGAAAAGGTATCTAAAATGGATTTATGTAACAATTTTCAAGAAAATCATTAGAGCCGTTTTTGAGATACTAACTTTTACCAAAACTTGGCATACTCATACTTTGAAAGGAAAAAATATTTACATACAAAAGGATATTTAAAAGGAAGTTAATATGGCGAGTTTGACAAAAATCCATACAACCGTTTGTAAGGAACGCACATGCGAGACCTGAAATTGAGCTATTTATACAGGACGCTTATCAGTTTTCATGAACTAACCATTTATATCATTCGAAAGGACAACTAATAGAGAGTTTATGTAGCAACTTTAAAAAGAAAATCATTTGAAACGTTTTTGAGATACGGTCCCACTTCCGGTTTCCGATGACCCACTTCCGGTTTTCAATTTTCACCAAAATTTGAAAAATGCATGTGTACGGCAGACCTGTATAAATTCTGAAGTTTGATATTTCTATTTTTATTAGTTTCGGAGATATGATAGCCATAAGATTCCGCACATACATATACACACAAACTGACCAATTGCTAAAAACTACTTTTTTGGACTCAGGAGGCCTTAAAACGTATAAATCAGGTGAAAACTCGATATCGAATTACTGGACCGAATACAATACTTTAAATTCTTCATTAGTAAAAATGAAAGTTTAAAAGTAAATTAAACAACACGCAAATATAACAGGTGTCTGTCACCACTAATTTTGAGCTATGAACTTTCATCTGCAAAAGAAAAAATACTGAAAATTGTATAAAATGTAGGCATACAATAGTACAAAACGTCATCAGGAGCCCTGATTGGATGGCGTATGCAAAAGGTGTAAATTTCTGTTATACTTATATATAGAAAATGTTTTCAAATATTTTACAGGAAGGAAAATAAAATCACATGAAGAAATTAAAGCATTAAAAAAGATTAACAAAATCCAAGAATGAAAGCATACAATAAAGCAGCACTTCTTCAAAGAGGGAGCGAGTCTTCTTTTTACTTTGAGAGAGATATTGAGATCTTCTAAACTGCTAACCGTAGATATATTCTTCTAAAAAAATATTAAATGTGGTCAAGATGTATAATACAGTTTAAGTCAATACTTATGTTTCAGAAGAAATAACAAAGTCTTAATTTAAATGCAGATTCCGGTAATATATTCCCTTTCTAGGAAGACATTCTTAGTTCTTTCATAATTTAATTAAATGATATTAATTAAATAAAATCAATTAAAAAATATTAATTAAAATTAATTAAATAAACTCTATATATTATCTCCAGTTCAGACTTAAAAAAAGGAAGAAAAGAAAACCGTTTTCTTGGCCGTTGAGGAATGAAACATTGGAAACAAGGTTCAGTTAAATCCTTTCTAGAGTTTTGCATCGGGTCGGGTACCTGCGGATTAATCGTTTTGCGGGTCGGGTGCGGGTCGTTCTAGCATCAATTTTTGACCCGCGAGTAAAACCGTGGGTCTAGCCGCAAAATATTTTTTTTCAAAGAATTTTTTATGTTGTTTTTTATATGAATATATTTTTTTAAATGTAGGGGCTGGATGATATTCTCTTCCTTCATAGCCGTTTAAAGCAACATGACTCATAACATAAGTTTAATTCATGAAGAAGAAATGCATAAATATTAATATTTGACGTTTAAAACATCATATGAGAAATTTATTTGCTTTACAAAGTACATTTTCTTTCACATTTTACTTTTTTTTCTCTTAAATATACTGTAAATATTAAAACAGTGGATTTTTTTTTTTAAAGCAAAAGTAATACACAAGTGTTTGTTTCGTATTATGCACTGAAGTTTTGTTTATAATTAGACTAGTAATTATTTTAAATATAATTTTAACTATCCACTAGTTCAATATAATTATATACTTGTAGTAATATTTATGCAATAATTAAATCTCTGAACACCATATAAAATAATATGATTGTATTTCGGGAAATAGAATTTTAATTCAGTTTCTTATAAAATGTAAATTGAATAATACTTATCGCGGATTACGGGTCAAAAGATGCAGGTTTGGGTCTGGTTGCGGTTCGAAAAATTTTCTGTGGGTCGGGTGGAAGTCAAGTTTACTCGACCCGCGCAGGATTGCAATCCTTTCTTTCAAAATTGGTTGAACCCATACATCGGTTATGTAAGTATATTCAAGTTTTTTAAATTGCGAAACGTATTAGAATTATCAATAATCTTTCAATAATCTTTTCAGTGATAATTTATGGATAACAATGGTCTAAATTATGGATGAAATCATACATGAAATAGTGAAGGAACTTTTTGCAATCATCCAATACATAAAAACGAAATACCTAATCGACATACGGGCGCTTTATAAGAAAATATGCCATAATAATAATATGTCATTAATATATATATATATATATATATATATATCACGATGATGTGCTCTTAAATGATATTACTAAAACGAGAAATCTTCTAATACAAAGCATGGCATGTAAGCAATAATGTTTTAATACTGTAGAAACATTTTGTTTCTAATGAAAACACAAAAATAAATCGAAGATTTAAAAAAAAAAAAAAAAAAAAAAAAGGTAATACATAGTCGTTCTCTTGTCCATAATATGCACTTTCTCAAGGATATGTTTTAAAGAAAGAGTTTAAGGTGCGGTAAAATGTATCAGTTTTCTCACGGTAACATAATATTCATCTCTTTTGAAAAATTGGCTGTCAAGTTCAATGTGAACCGTCATGCTTCGCTTAAATTTTAATATTTGATCCGGGAATGAATATCCTTTGTGGTTTTATTTCCTTAAAACAGCTCACGTTTAAGAAAACTTATTGAATGTTTACGAAAACAAATTTTAGAAAAACATTTAATAGAATAGATTTTTGCTTCCTCATGCCCATGCACACACACACACACACACCCACACACCCACACACCTACACACACACACATATATATATATAACAGAAAGTATTGTTTTTGAGTTAAATTTTCAAAATTAAGTTTTTGCAATAATTATGCGTATTTAGGTACTTGAATCGGAAAATGAAATTTTTAGAGTTTAGCCTCTGTGTTTATCTGCCACTGTGTGTATGCAAATCTGTTGTCCACGTAAGAAAAAAAAAATTAACAGAAGTCCAAACTCGGTATTTAAAATCTTTATTATATGAGGATATTACCTGGAATTTTTTATTGAGTTCGAACAAGTGGTTCGTACACAAGGACATTCAAAAGTATTCAAACACATTACATCTATGAGCAAAATCTCTCGTCAGTATAGTTTAACATCTTTAAACAGCACTTAACAAAATAAAATTAAATATTTCTTATACGCACAAAAACATATTTCACATAGAATATGCTATAGAAAGCAAATATCCTTCTTTATCAGGACTAAAAGTATTTACATACATTACAACTATGGTTGAAAACGGCTTATAGTGTATTCCAAGTTGAGTTATACATATAAACATATATATTGCTGTTCTAAATTTAAGTTCTCTGTGTGATTTGTATAAAAATTATAAACAATATGTTTAGCTAATATAAAAAATCCTAGTATAGTTTAAAGCGTATGGCGGAGGCATAAATTCTCTGAATAATATGAGATATATTTTTAATTTGATAACTGCCGTAGATGTTTTATGAATATAGTTACAATATTCAGACGAGGGGGGGGGGGGCTGAAAGTATGATCTCCATCTAAAGAAATAATCAAACAGAACTGTTTCTAATATAGTATATATATATATATATATATATATTAATACACCAGAACTATTCAAACACACTATGTCTTATAGTGGTGGACATAATTATAAGACACCTATCTAATTTGACAAATAGTGAAAGAAAAGATTCAGAGCTTAAAAATGTTTTATAAAATACGTCAAAAACATAAATTTATTCTGTTATCACACGTAATTGTTTTACAGAAATGATATTTTTATAGATTTTAATAAAAAAAATTAAAAATGCCATGGACAAATTTATAAGACACCCTAACATTTTAATTAAAACACCTGCTTTTTTTCGAAAATAATGTGCAATATGCAAATTTTCTGCACGCTGTTATGACGTCAGCAGTTAACTAAAAAAGACGATAACCGACTTTACGCATTCATAAACATACCACGAGGTACAGAATTAAAAGAAAGTGAAATTCGCGAAATTTGGAGATTATTTGGAAATGGTGCTTCAATTAATAATATTTCAAAAGTTATTAAACGCTCTAGATGTGCAATTAGAAATGCTTAAAAGTGATTAAAAGATCTGGACGCACTCCTTGCTTGTCCTCGAGAGACAGACGCAATGTGCTTTCGCTCGCTACACAGAATAAGATGACCACTACAGGCATTAAAAATGCTTTGAAACTAAATTGTTCAAGAAGAACCATTCGCAGGGTGTTTCATAATGCTTCCTATGTGAAATATAAAAATTGAAGAAAAAATCACCGCTTCTAAGCCGGCACAAAATGGAGCGTCTAAACTTCGCTAAACAAACTATGGCCTGGACCTCCAAATGGTACTCTATGTTATTTCCTGATGAAAAAAAGTTTAACCTGGATGGTACTGACGGGTTTCAATATTATTGGCATGATTTACGGAAGTCTCCTCATGTACTAATGAGCCGCCAAATGGGTGGAAGATCAGTAACGGTTTGGGCTGGTTTTTCGGCTCAAGGGAAAACGGATATTGTTTTTCTGCATTCAAGAATGAATTCCAAAAAGTATAAGAATCCTCTTAAAGAAGTATTTCCCCCTCCCCACCACCACCACCACCACACAGAAATGCGCATCAATAACAGTGTTTACAGCTGTTATTTTAAGTGAAATTGAGAATTTTCAGAACAATGCCTTGTATTTTACATCTTAAACTGTAATCATACATAGTATGTAGGATATGAAAAAGTAATGTAAAACCCCCATCATCATTACTATTGTTATTATTATTATTATTATTATTATTATTATTATGAATTAAATATATATATATATATACATATATTTTTTTTTAACTTGGATACTTAAGTTCTAATTTATTCATATATTCCAGCAAAATAAATACACAAGTAAAATAAAATAAAGGAAAAGTTTGCAATGAACAGATTCGTTTCCAATGAAGTATAAATAATCAAAAATTTTCATACGGAAATTCATAATTTTAAAAAGAAAAATTAAAAGGTATAAGCAAAAACAAATTGAAAGGAGTATGTATAAAAAAGTTTTAAGTATGTGTAAAAATAAATACATAAATAAATAAATAAAAATAAAAATAAAACTTTGTTATTGTTCTGCAAGTGTAAGAAACAAAAGTAAAACGTAAAATCATTAATAATGAGTAAATTGAACCTGCAAATCAGACACTAACAGTGAAAAAGATTTAATATTTCAAAACAATCCAATAAAAGAGATAAATGTTTTGCTCTTACATTAAATGTTAAATCTGCCACAAAATTTAAAATAATTCATGAAAAAAAAAAAAAAAAAAAAAAAAAAAGAAAAAAATCAAATAGTAGTTTTCTTTTGCTATTGCTTTAGAATATAATATAGAAAGCTAAAGTAAAGCTAAAGCAATATCGAAGCAATTCGGCCATTTAATTTTTTTTTTTTTTTTTTTTTTTTTTGTGATAGGTGTGCTAATTTATGAAAGGACCCTACTGTTTAAGACCTATTTATTTATTTAATATACATCTTGCTTGTACACCGATGTACAAAAAGATACATCTAATGCAAGGAATGACTATTTTATTCTTTTTACCTAGCATCATAAAACTATGAAAATTTTTTTATCATCAATTTATAAATTACTTGAAATTACTATATACATACATACATACACTTATATATATAAATTGATGTATATATAGATATCTGTATTTGTTTCATCTGCATATTATTCGAAAAGTACTCTTTTACTAAAATCAGTAATCACAAAATTTATTATGTTGAAGGATTATGAAATAGAAGTTTATGCGTACGTTCTAACTTGCATACTTTTATAATGGTCTGATAATCATGACAAAATTGAATACACCACCTTCTCACGAATTCTGTTTTCTACTGTTTTCTTTATAAATGTTTAAAATTAATTCCTCAACTAACACACCATTGCAGAAAGAAAGCCTACTCTTTCAATGTCACGCCATGAAATGCAGCCCCATCAACTGCCAATATCGAAAGACTTTTATCTAAAGATACTGTATGTGATAGGTATGCAATATTTTTAAGAACTGAGAGTAGTTTTAAATACTTTAAACGCTAAAAATATTTTATAATTTTAACTTTACAACTAATGGTAACTTATTATTTTTTTCAATATGCACTACCAGGCAAACGATAATTATTGAAATAATTATGATAGTTTATTGCTTGAATGTAGTGCAGCTTATAATAAACTCTTTCTATTATATGATTATAATGTTTTAATAGAATAATTTTAACAATGAAAATAATTTTTTACTTTTTTATGTACACTGTTAAAAATGGTTTCTCAAAAAGAAGCAAAATTGTCTCAAAATAGCTCCGAAACAGTGTATACTTAAATTTGAAAACCCATGTACTCATTTTTGAGTATATTGACATGCTCAAAAATGGGGATAATAGGGTTCTTAGTGGTCAAACCCATTTTTGGAGCATGTCAATGTACTCAAAAATGAGTACATGGGATTTTCAAATTTAAGTATATATTGTTTCGAAGCTATTTTGAGACAATTTTGCTTCTTTTTGAGAAACCATTTTTAACAGTGTAGTATTTATGAATTGATAATTTTTTTTATATATCATTCGATGTCTTATAAAAATTGAATCTCTATTCAACGAATTACCGTATAACCAACATTTGTACTAGATTTATCAATATCATTCAATAGAAGTCCAATTGTATGACTTCCTTTTATATCGTTCTATAAAATGACATACCTAATTCAATGAATAATTATTTTGTCTGTTTTTCTTACACCATAGAAATCCTAAAATTGTAAATTATTTTACAAATATCAATTTATGTATTACTTGAAATTTTAAGAATGTGTATTTCTTTATAGATAACAACATTTATTTTGTCTATACATTTTGTCTATGCATTTTGTCTATACAGATTTTGCCAACACGGAAAGCACATTTTTACTTAAAACAATATTCACAAAGTTGATTACGTTCAAAGATTATGAAACATAAGTTTATGTGTTCGTTCTGACTCATATCCTTTTAAAATGGTCTGGTAGTCATGTCAAAATCAGATACATCATCTACTCACTAATTTAGCGTTTTACAGTTTTCTTCATAAATAATTAAAATTAATTCCTAAAAAAAAAAAGAAAAAAGAAAAAAGAAAAGAAAAGAATCATTGCAGAAAGAAAGTCTAGTAATTCTCATTGGGTCTTTTGACGTCACGCGATGAAATGGCACCCCATAAACTCCCAATATCGAAAGACTTTCCTTAAAAATATAAAGTAGAATAAGTATGCTATATTTATGGGGGGAAAAGAAAAATAATTTATTTTTGATGTTTTAAACATGTTTCAAACAGGTGTGTAATCATGGTTTTGCAGGTTTTGCAAATGAATAAGTTATTAGTTTGCCTATATGTGTTTCTAGGCATATAATAATTATCGGAATAATTAGAATAATTTAGTTCTTGAATATAATAATGTTTACGACTTTTTATTCGATGATGAGATATTTTAAAAGTATATAACGCCACTTTTTTGCTTATTATATTTAAAGAAAGAAATTTCAACGTCAGAAAAATATTTACATACATAAGTACATTTACGGCAATTCTTTCAATAAAACTGTAACTGGTTAGTTGTTTAATTACAATAGTGTTTTAATTCTGATTATCCCTTTTATATAATTTGAGTACTCATTTCACAAATAAATCATATTTTCGTGTGAAAAGTATATTTACTATTTTACTTCTAATAGGGGGGAAAAATGGACGCAGGTAAGATTTAATATTATTTCTTTAAAGACTTCTACATTAATGGAGATTTTATATCAGCAAATTTAATTCCTTTATCTATCTAATAATTTGCATTCATTGCACATTTTTTTTATCTTTAACAAAAAGCGCTGAAAAACATATATATATATATAACAAGCTCAATAATAGCTGAAATAACAGCGCTGAACAAAATTACATAAAGCGCTGAATTTAAAAGTTTTTTTGAAGTCTAAAGCCCTGTATTGACAATGAATAAGGAAGAAGCTTCATTAATGAAATAACAGTTTTCAGTTGAAATTTTGTATATAATATTATTTTATCATTCTCTATGAACATGGTTCATTGGCCCATCTGCAGATAGTGGTTCGTGCGGTTGGCACTTGGTTAGCTGGCATAGTTGCAGTTGGCGATACGTCTTTTTCTTTTCTTTGCATTCTTCGTTGGCATTTTATTTTTGGGGGTAGGTATGGTTGGTCCTCTATAATGAACGTAGTTATAAGTCGAAAAATAATCGATGTAAAATATTTGCATATAGGAGCTCATTTCTAACCATTGCGTAACTTCAATGAAAATATACAATTTTATTAGACCCATTCAAATATCGTCGAGAATGTTGATTATTCGTAAGAAAATATAAAAATAACAAATAATAAATACCAAAATGTATTGCAAAGTAAAATACTGCATATGGGTCAATAATTGGTCCACCAATTCAGACAACGACCATCTATATAATCGTTGGCAGCAAAAAAAGTAACGCTGTTTAAATGTTGTCCCATATAGATTTTATTTATAGGTTTACAATGATCAGAAAATAGTAAGTAAAATCTTTAATTAGCATAATGTTAAAAAAAATTACTTATGTAAAAAGCATTATTAAAGTAAGAAATGTTGAAAAAATGATAAACGACGAACAAACAAGTGTGAAACTTCTCCAAAAAGTGCTTTATAATAGTAATATAATTATAATTTTATTATAAATTAACTTTTAAATTATAATTAAAAAACATTATCTTCAATTTATCCTTTTCATTTAATTATTTCATTATCCACCAAATTTAATTCAAAATTAACACGCAGGGATCCCAGATTTCATATTTCACCCAACTCGACTCAAACTCTCTAGTTGTTTCATGTATGGTAAGGTAGTGTATAAATCTATCTCATAAATAACTCGCTCTACTTTACCCTACTGCTATAATTCTGCCTGATAACGAAACAGCAGTTTTTTTTTTTTTAAGAAGTTTCATATATATTTTTAAACTTTTTCTTACTTTGATTATACTTTTGTCAATATATAATATTATGTTGAAAACTTGTTATTTAAAACTTTTACTTCCTGGTTTTTTGATGACCATAATGATGAAGTATATTATATGTGTATATATGTATTGGATAACATAAACGTTTTTACGCGTGTAAAAAGTATTTATAAACTAAATCCAATAATGTTTTAAATGTTTTAAATTATAGTGACTTTTAATTTTATAAATATTAATTTTCACATTCATGTTTTCTATTGTAAAATTATCAGAATTATTGAAAACTGAAATACTTATATCTGTATCTTTAAATAATACATTTATACAAAAAATAACACTGCGCTGAAAAAAAAAAAAAAAAAAAAAAAAACTTTTTTTCGAGTTATGATACCATTCCTGCTCATTCTTGTGTAAATTGTCCTCCTGAATTCGAATACGGTTGCATTCCGCCCAATCACCCACCGTTCACCAAACCCACCTTCGATTTTTATCACTGTTTGGTAATTTTTTATGGCCATGAATTTGATTTGGAGGATAGAAAAGGATTATTTTAACACTTAAAAATGAAAAATACAGTGTATAATAAATAATAATAATAATAGATAGATGAAATACAATAAATGTAATTTATAATTTCAGTGGCACTCACCCCCCTCGCCTAAATTTACCCCTTGGAACAAATGTTCATGTTTTAGAATTTTTCACTTCTGTAGTCTCTCAGAAGAAGTTTAACAATTAAAATAATCCTTTCTCCAACCTCCAAATCAAATACATAGCCAAAAAGTTAGTGAAAAGTGATAAAAGTAACAAACGGTGGGTGATAGGGCAAAATTGGTGTCATATTCGGATTCAGGCGGTCATTTTACTTAAAGATTTGCAGGTGTTGAGGCTGATTTTCATGCAGAGCAGTGTAATTATTAATTTAGAAAATATAACCGTTTAATAAATCTTTATTTATTTTTGTTTTATAAATAAACATTTCATTTTATTTTGGAGTTTTCGTGCAAAAAAAAAAAAAAATAAAGTAAAAAATAAAAAATAAAATAAAAATAAAAATAAATAAATAAATAAATAAATAAAATAATTAACATTATGGGTGTCTCTATTAAAAAGTTAAAAGTTATTTGAAAGTCTAATATGTAGAGAGTTTGAAAGCAAAATTTGTGACAACCATTGAATAAAAGAATAGTGCGTGAAATGGACTGATATTCATTACATTTTTACTTTCTGAACACTATGGTGAGGAAACTATTGTAATCATTTAAAAAATGCGAGTTTGAGATTTTGATGTTTTTATACGTTTCGAGGTCCCCTGAGTCCGTTTTGACTGTTTTTACGATGATGTATGTATGTGTGTGTGTATGTCTGTGAGTGAACACTCTAGCGTCTAAACGCTTTGTTCGGATAAGCTGAAAGTTGGTACGTATATTGTAAGTCACCATTGTACGAACCCTATAGATTTTGGTGAATCTAGCACTTATAGTTTTTTTACAGGGACACCAGGAAAAATTCTTTACCATTATGGCCTAAGGGGCCAAATTTTTAAAAGAGTGACAGCGTCTAAACGCTTTATTAATTTGAGCAAAAAATCTGTACACATGTTGTAGGTCACATTGGTACTAATTGTATAGATTTTGATGAATTTAGCACTTACAGTTTTTTTTACAGGGACACAAAGAAAAATTCTTTATCATTATGGCCTACGGGACCAAATTTTTAAAAGTGCGATAGCATCTAAACGCCTTATTCAATTGAGCTTAAAATTCATATGAATATCATAAATCACTGTTGCACTAAATATAAACATTTTGGTGAATCTAGCATTTACAGGTTTTTACACAACGAAAAATTCTTTATCATTATGATCTTATGGGCTCAAAGTTCAGTAGCGTTAAAGAAAACATCGTGTAATACATGGAGAAAAATGCTCAAACACTCTATTATGGTTTTCTCTCTTTTGTTTTTTTAACAACTCCTCTTTCTTTACTTTATCTACAAAACTGTTAATTACTCAAAGTTCGGAAAGTTGAGTGGAGTCACTCCAGATTTTTTATGTAATAAAGGAAATAGATCCCTTCATTTTTTTCAGCAAATTATATACAAGCATTTTTATTTTTCGTTTCAAAATTTTTATACAATTTCTGCAATTTCTATAATCATATAAAAATTCTAAATGTAGGGTGGACAAAAAATTCTTTACCGTAAAAAAATAAAATAAAATAAAATAAAATCCTAAGCCTATTTTTATTTTCCAAGTAACAGATATAAAATTCTGTACAAAACAGAATTCGATTTAGTACGACAGGACTTATTTTAATTTTTTTTTTCCATATAAAGGCATGCAATAAGCGTGTTTCATTCGCTAGCATCAGTTACTACATTCCTTTCTTAAAATTTCTATGGTATAGTTATAGTACAGAAGCCCTTTGGCGGCTTTTAAACATTTGTAATCATTTTCGCGATGTATTAAAATGGCTATCGCAACTGCGTAAGTAAAAATCTTGACGAGAAACATCAGCTACTTCGGTGAAAAATTTCGAATTTCGTCATGGGTTTTACTCTGAAGCTGTTCAATTTCTTTAGGACGATTTTTCTCAATTTTATTTTAACTATTAAAAAAAATATTTGCACGTTTATTTTTTTCAACATAATATATATATATATATTTATTGTTTCATGAATCATAGAATTTTTCGATATATAGTTTTTCCAGTTTAAAAATTTTTAGTAGCCATGTTACAAAATTCGTTTACTTTCAGAAATTTACATTTCCTTTATTAAATTTAAGTCTTTTCCATCTATTTTGATTTATTGAAAATTGTTAATTATAATTTTAAAAGCTTTAACTTTCTTCTGAGCAATTTAAAAATGTTAATTATAAATATTTTTAATGAATTTCTCAATTAACTAATGACGTCGTATCCATCTGAAATTATGATAAGTAAATACAAGTAAACATTACATTTAGTTTTTCTTTTTCAACATATATAAATAATAATAATGCATAGCATATATCATTCTATACTGAAGCTGTCTCATTTCTTTAGCACGATTTTTCTCAAATTTATTCTAATCATTACAAAAAGAAAAAAAAAAAAAAAAAAGTTACTCGTTCTTCTTTTTTTTTTCAATATAAAAAGAAATATATTCACTTGTATATTTATTTATTTTTGGCATCATATTTATTTTTCTTTTTATTAATTTAAAAGTTAAAATGGGGTTTTTATTTAATGTTTTTTGAACAAATATCCGATTGAACTAAAGAACACGGTGTTAGTAAGATTTTGTCTTGACTAATAAGTGTACCAATTATTTTTAATAAAATCTAATAATCTGGACTAAAAATCCGGAGAGATACAATGAAAAATTTCAGCTTTATGTATTTAAATGAATGCAAAAATGTTTGCACTTTCATTCGGTGGAATACTATAAACGGCGACAGTGAAAAATCACAATCTAAAAGAAATGTTGTACGATCTGCTGTACTAAAAGCTTTATAATCAAAAACCCAAATAATAATTTTAAAAAAGTATGTCTGCCGTTCGTTGTCTGTTTCATGCTGCACTTGTGCCTACTTTAATCTCCTGGTGAAAGTGATAAAAGTAGGCTGTTATTTTGCCACGAAATAATTTTTGCGAGTTTTACTTTTAATGGCCCGCTTCACTTACCATCGCCGGAAGCCAAAGCCAATGTTATTTTATTGGAAATTTTGTTTGCTTATAACTCATTAAATAATACATATTTTTAAATTCTGTTTTCTCATTCAGAAAATTCACAACTGTTAAATTGATGGACGTATTTTAAAAATGGATTTTTTAAAATATTCAACATTTTATTTTGAAACTGTAAAATGAAAATTATCACAAATTGAAAATTCGTATTTTACAGCTTCAAAACAAAACATTAAAAATTAAAAATTCCGTTTTTAAAAGACTTCCGTCAATTTAACAGTTGTGAATTTTCTGAATATGAAAATAGAATTTAAATATATATATATTAGTTAATGAGTTATAATTAAACAATATTTCCCATAGAATAACACTGACTTGGGCTTCCGACAGGGTAAGTGAAGCGGGTGCATTTTGAACTTATTGTCTATCATACCGTAAATATTGATTTTAGGCATACACAACAAATTAGAAAAATGCATTAAAAAAAAAAAAAGTAATAAATCTACTAAAAATTTCAGGAGATTCAATTCCAAAAACTAACGAAAAAATAATTTCAAAATTAAGTTTTTATACGGCTGTGTACAATTCTGAAATTTTGCTCTTTACTATGTCAGAGTATGGGGAAAATTTAACTTATTAAATATATATATATAACGAAGACAGCATAAAATTTTAAATTTATTGAAATTAAATTCCTGATATTTAAAATTAATTTTATAAAATACGGCACTTATTATTTCCCCCCCCCCTATAATATATCTTTAAGATTAATATTTAAGGCATTGAAGTTGAAGTCAAGATTTTTGGATTACACCGTATATTTATCTTTTTAGTGTGTTCCATGCATAAATTTTGATAGCTTACGAGAACTTTATTTGCACAGTTATCTTAAAAGTCATGGTTTTATCATACTATCGCAGAGCGATCAGCCTTTCAACCACTTTTATCTACTTAAGGATTCAAAGAGCATTTTCGCATTATACCTCCCATTACTCCCCAAAAATTAATTGGTCTTTTCATTTAATTAGTACGGCCATTTAAAAAAAAAATACAATGAGGTGAAATCCAATCCTCTTAATACTTCGTTGTTTTTATTGTGGGTATTATATTTCTTCCTTCAGGGCAGCTGAGGAGATAAGGTGGAAGCCAAAGATAGAGAAGAAGAAAGAGCACCTGGTTTTAGAGAACGTTTTGATGAAGAGGGCACGAAATTTTCTAACACCTGTAGAATATATTCAGAATTGGCTGCAAATATGGGCCATAGGTAGATCCGTTATATTAGATTAACTTCTGTGGTTCGTAAATTGCCGATTTTAGGTTAAGTTTCACGATTTTTTTTTTTTTTTTTCTTTCGTATGTAGTTGCGTTAAAACATAGCTTAACAGTGTAAAAAATTGGGATACATTTACGGAATTATTTTAAGCTAAAAATGCGCGAAATAGACAATTTTTTAAATTGTTTGAAATAAACTATTGTTTTGGTATTTTATTTGAATGTGTTATATGTTGAATTAGAATACAATCTCTCTTTATGGAAACACTGTTAAAAATTTCTGTAAATTTAATGTAAATATTTGTTCAGAGTCTCTGTAAATTTACAGTATTTCTTAGTTAAAAGTGAATAATGGAGATTCTCAATCTTTATTCTGTAATTTTACCTAATTTTATTCTGTAATTTTTTAATTACATTTAAAGATGACTGTTTCTACTTTAGGAAAAGCATTCCATATCCGAAATATGTCCTCACCAATAATTAATTAAATTAGTATTAGTTATTAAAATCAACGTATAAAATAAGTTTTTTAACATCTCCGTTTATTTTTCTCTGTAATTTTACGTAAGACTTAAGATAATAGATTACACAGAGTTTTCTGTTGAAATTTTTAACAGTGAACCGAACATGAATCCGGCAAGAATTGCCTCAAGATCCCGCATTTTGACATGATCAGAAAGATTATTTTTCTTTATCAAAACTTATCAAATATCTTTATATTTTGAAGTTTGTCAGTCAGAACTTATAAGCATTTTTCATGTGTTTATTGAAAAAAAAAAAAAAAAAAAAAAAAAAAAAATATATATATATATATATATATATATATATGTATATATATATATATATATATATAAACCAGTCAGAATATATGGAATTTTAATTTAAAAACAATCTTTTAGTGGATGCAGATAAATTAGTATAATAATTTTAGTTTTAATTGCCATAAGTAGGTTAGTATACACGGCGTATATAATTTTAAAAGAAGGTGTACGACATAGCACGAACCTGTTATTTTAATAAACATTGTTCAAACACTAAGAAAGAATTTAAAACAATTTATACACAAGTATGGCATTTAAAAATGCTTTTGAATGTAAAATTATAAAAAAAAAAAAAATTATATGTTGTTATATTAGTTATGCATGGCAGTTAAAAACATAATTATTAAAGTATTCCTATACCAATGTGTGAGGTCGGACATATTCTTTAGACATGCTATTGTAAAGTATACATTTTTTAAAATATAAGCGTTAAAGTAATGTTTTTAATTAATTAGGTGTTAATAAGTGCAATTTGGTTACACGATTTTAACTTAAAAGAATGCGAAATTAGTCTCAATGTACTTCCCATATATGTGCGCCTGCTGGAAGGTTAAAATTCACTTAAACAAATTTTTAAAAATATGTAATGTGAAACATTGTGTGAGATTATGTATCAAAGTACATGCGGTTAAAAATTGGAAATTGAAGAAAAATTGTAATAAATATATGATAAATGTGTAGCCTTTCTAATTCCATCAATGCTTGATAGTAAGCACACAAGCGGTTTCAAGTAAGCACACTTGAAGGAGCTCAAAGAGCTAAAAAATATTTTATAAGGCGAAATGTCATGTAATTCGTAATACATATGTATATGGCAATTATTCAAAGACTTGGTATTTATGAAGCTCAAAGTTCTTTCGTATTTTCCTTATAAAAATCGAATTTCTTCTTTCAAAATTAATTTTAAAATATTTATCAGTTATAAAGTGATGGTACTTTATGTTCATTTAATACTTTTTTTAGATGCAATTTATTTTGATGACAAAATTTAACAGCAAACATAAGTTCTTTTAAAAAATTTTCTTCTGGTAAATTTTTTAAGATATATTTTTCTTAATTCATGAAACATTTTAAAAAATCACCTTTTTTCTGTGATAAGCATTTAAATAATATCATGCGTAATTTAATGCTATTAAAGTTTCGATTTACCACCAATTATTTTCTTTCTTTTTTCTTTCTTTTTTTTCCTTTCTTTCTTGTTTGTTTTGTTTCTTTTTTCTCTCAGGCATGTGTCTGAACAAAAAAATATGAACGTTCGATTTTTATTGACAGTTCAAATTTTGATGAGTAATTAAATTAGGGTACCTGATATATGGCAGTTAATGGAAAGCTATGTATTTATAAAGTTAAACATTCTGGTGTATTTTCCATATAAAAATGGAACAGCTTTTTAAAAAGTACAGTCGGTAACAAAAGTGTTCGAACACTAGCAAAAATTCCTATATAAAAAGGGTAGAGTTATAACTGTTTTGTAAATAAATCCTTGTCGAATCCTGTTCTTAGTCAGACTAAGAACATGATTCGATAAGGATTTATTTAACAAAACAGTATTAACTCTACTTTTTTTATATAGGAATTTTTGCTAGTGTTCGGACACTTTTGTTACCTACTGTAATTAACAAAATTGCCAATAAGAAAAAAATTTTAGTTTCGTTTTATCTCTTTATAGTTAGTTTATGTTCATAAAAAAAAAGTAACAAATAAATATAAATCTTTTTGAAATTTTTTTTTTCTAAATCATTCCTCTGAGCTTTTTTCTCTTGATAAATTAATTATTTGTGACAATACCTTTTTGCCCCGAACATTTAAGTGAAGTTGTGTTTGATTTAATGATTTCAAGATTTCAATTTATCATCAGCTTCTTTTTTTATTATTATTTGTTATTATTATTATTATTATTTTTTTTAATTATTTCTTTCTCTCAGGTGTGTTTTTCAACAAAAAATGTATGTGCTTTCCACTTTTTTAATGTCTGAAATCCCTATTAATAATTTAACTTTCAGTAGCTAAAGATATTGCCACTTTCAGTGTAATGACTTATTTGCAGGGTGGGTTTTTTTAGTGTAGGGTGGCACGTACACTATGTGACCGAAATAAGAACATTTCTCACGAAATTTTTATATATTTTTTTTTGAGACAGAGTAACTGGTTTTCTATTTATAAATATCACCATTATATATTCTAAATATAATTCAGTTTTTTAGAAACACTGAAGTTACATTAAATGTATTATTTTCTGCCTTACGATATTATCTGAAATAATGGTGATGACTTTATCTCAGAATTACGTTTAAGTTAAAACATAAGTTCAAAGTTTAATTGCTGGCAATCGTTTCCTATGAATTCCATGAAAATAGAAGACGCGAGGCTTTCAATTATTAAAAATGTTATGAAGTAATTATTTTTTAAACTTTTTAGTCCTCTCATTTTAAAACATAAAAATTTGGTACAAGATGATAAATTTCTGATGAACTTTATAAATAAACACCATAAAACAATTAAAAAAGCAACTTGTTTCTATTCATATAGTTTGTTTCATATCCGTATATTTATTTATATTTATTATCGATCTTCAAATTTATTCCTATCACCTACGTTCATTGTTCTTTAAAAAATTTATTCTATACTACAGGCAACAGTGTCTTCTTCATTTCGACCTCCGAAAGTAGGAAGACGAAAGTTTTTGTGTTCGAACACAGTTTGTGCTTGTCGGTCTAATCATTCGGAGTTTCCAGTGGTTTTCTCTGAAACTCAAGTAAATACAGTTTAGAATCTTTTACAAAGATCCTCTACGGAGAGCAGTATATTTAGGTCTAAGATATCTAATTCATGTAGACAATCGGATTAATAACACACCTTTTCATTTTGACAATAACTGACATGTTATGCTGTTTACCGAATTCATTTTTGTGTAATTTTGTTATAAATTAAACTCATATATAGAATTAAACATTTTTTTTTTCAATTTTCAAGCAAAATTATATTGCAGAATTATAAAATGTTTTTTTTTTTTTTTTTTTCACAATTCGCCGTATTTTCGTCTATTGGACAATTAGCTCTCTTGCACCGGTCTGTCCTTTGTCCTTTAGTTATGCTGATTGGCAGCTGTAACAGGTGAATTAAGTGCCACCGGCAATGTCACAGGTTGTTACGTATTAACGCTGAATTGATAAATAGTTTTTTTTTTTTTTTTTTTTTTTTTTTTATGTAACTTTAAATCGTCTTCTTTTCTTCTGAAACTACTTGTTGCTGATACTATTAAAGGAGTTTATAGTATAAACTCTGCGTGTCAAAATACATTAAATTTTTCCTTTTCATTCCGCTCAAAAGAAAGATCCGTTCATAATAGTGTTGTTGAATAAAATTTTCTTTTGTATGATTCACGCAAATGGGATATTTCAGAGTTTTTAAGTGCATGCAATTTCTCTTATAACTTAATGTTTTCACATAATGACTAAAAACTTCTCTAAAAGATTGACAACAAAGGAAATAAAATTCTATACACATACTACTATCATTCATTACTGTTAATAAATAGGCGTTGTGTTACAAATACTATAGTAAAAGCTCTGCCAATTTCATCAATTTCGGAACATTTCTCAATATTAATAGGAATAAAAAAAGCATTATCAGTCTTTCAGAAATAACCAATCATGAAAAATCTCAATTATTCTACTAACATGATGGCACAAGAAGACCCATTATTCGTCTCACAGTTATGAGTTTACTCTAATACAAAATTTCTGCGGGGGTGTTAACAACAGCCCCTCCCGCACCAATGAAAGCTGCTTATAAAGACATAAAGATCAACAATAAACATGCATTTGGATCATTTTACATTGAGCCAAAATGAATTTTGTCACGTGATCACATGTTGCTTTCAGCCACAAAAAAGGAAAGTAACGTCCATTATTTTGAATGATATTGCATTTGAAATGAGCTTGAAAACTTTGAGACGTATATTTATCCTCGTAGAAAATAGCTGATATGTATGTAATGTCTAAATAATTGGGATATTGCTTTGCATTGAATAGTCTATTTTTTATTGTATTTATAGACAAAACTAATGAATAATTTGTAGATGAATCATGTATAACAAAAGACATGACTAGATCTTGACTAGGATTTCTTTACAATTCTGTTTAATTTTGTTATATATATCGTTTCATTTTTGTTAATTTAAATCTCGAATACGTGTAGATTCGAAGCATAGATTTGTTTACTTATATGATATCTGATTCAACAACAATAATGACGAGCACTGAAAACATGTTTCTTAAAAATATAATTACCATTTACCCGAATTCATTTGATTCACGATCTAATCATATTACTTATCAGCGGCATGTATTATCTAACAAGAAACGAACACTGTAATATCATGCAATGATAATGCAATAATGATAATTATTGATACTGGGGAAGAAGCTTTTCAAATAGATTCCGGCTACAATCTTAATATTTTTTGTGTTATATTGAACCAAATTCCAGTTCTCTTACTGGTGTAAACATAATATAGTTAAATAAATTACTATTGATTTAGTGTTTTGTGTGACATATGGTGGTAACAAATTAAAGTGAAATATTTTACTTAATAAACATAGAGAGAATTATGGCCTCAGTTACTAAACATAAATGTTTGTTTTAGGCTGTATCGCATACAATTTTTAAATTTAAACATCGATCTTAATATGGTCTATTTTTCTTTTGAACTATGCATGTTTACATTTTCAACGAAAAATGTGTGATTTATTTATTTATGTTTTATTCTCTTTTTTCAACATAAAAGTAAACATTAAAAAAAAAAAAAAAAAAAAAAAAGACAGAAATATTTGAGCTAAAAAGAGATAAAAATAATACCTAGGTAATCAAATTAATATGTTATATTAGGAATCAACACACATTTTAACCAATGACGTACTATAAAAAATACGAATTATGAGACTCAACAAATTTCAACATTTTTTTTTTTCTTTTCTTATTATTGTGAAAATACAGATGAAAAAGTCATGTTCGTGTATTTAGAGATTTTATTTTATTTATTTATTTATTTATTTATTTTTAACAATGTGTTATTTACAATATGAGAGAAAAATAAGTAGTTTATAAACACAAAGCACGTGTAAGTATTATACGCACAGGCAAATCTTTTCCCCCATAATTACAAATGATGCCACTATTGGAGATATTACATATTTTAGCGGAAGCGTTTAATCTTGTTGCTTAATTCGAGTATGTTATATCAAAGGTTTTAGCAACTTGTAGTAAAACGTTGAGAAAAACTGGTATTATAAAGTAATGAAAAAAAAATTGTAATCAAACGAAAAAAGAGTTGAAAAAAACCTTTTAATAAATGTACTATATCAAAATAAAAATACATCACCTCATCAAAAAAAAAAAAAAAAAAAAAAAAGCAGCATGAGTACAGCTCATTGCCGTTTTTATATTGCACTTATGCCTAATTTTTACGCCTCATAAATTGACAAACTGTTATTTTTACCACAAAAAAATATTGCGGATTTTTAAAATTTAAGGTATATGCTTATAGAGTTTTTTTTATTCTTTGAATATTTAAGTATCTAAATAGTTATCGCGATTAAAGTATACAGTAAGATTTCGGAAAATGTTTAAGAACTTTAATTAATTTGAATACTATCTGTATTATTCAAATATAACCAATTTATTTATATGGTAAGGCTACTATTCGAGCATCAATTAAATTTTAGTTATACTAATGTGCTTATTATTTCTTTGTCGTTGTAGAAAAACTGAAATAAAGATATTGCAAATAAAGTCTATGACTTTCTTTACAATTTTCGAATGTGCCTAGGTGTGTGAGCCTAAAACTGTAGGTTAAACATATTACAGTTTTTGGTTCTCCATATAAATTCTATGATACCATTGCCTTATCTTGTCAATATTTATCGTCGCTTTTAAAATATTTATTTATTTATTGTATGTGTACGTTAGATTATCGGTAAATAAAATGAAACGATATTTTTTTTTAAATAAATTGCAATCTATATTAAAGAATAACAAATTAGTAATTGAGGGAAATTTGAAAAAAAAATAAAAAAAATCTTTCCATGAGATATGCTGAGAATTTGAGAAAACTGAAACGTCGTAAATTTAATGTTTTAATAAGACCTTACATGCAAGAACTTGCGGGTACACTGTAACGAAATTTGAACTATGCACTAAGAAAATATATATATATATACCGCTTTCATCTAGAACGAATAGGTGGTCCTTTTCTAAATCCCTAAACTAGAAATATAGATTTCCGAGCTATGAGTATAAGGCACGCCAATACACCGAGAAAAAATTCTGTAACTGACATCTAGAATCTAAATTGTGGCTCTAGAAAAAATAGTTCCATGTCATCCTTATAAATTTCTTTATAATTTTTTTTTTTTTTAGTCCCCTTCGAAAGCGAATTCTAGAGACCTCTATTAGAATTCTTGAGCGTTTGCCTATACTATCGAGGACAAACCTATTTGAAAATATCCCCAAATAAATGTGAATACAAGAGGCGGGTTTCAGCAGCTATAATCTTGGTTTATGACCCGATTCTAGAAAATCAAGCGAGAATTTCTCGTAATACAAAAGATTCAGAATATTCAGAATATTGTTTCACCATCTAGAAATGTGTAGATTAGAAATTCTCGACCATTTCAACTATTCATTTTATTGGCGTGCCTCATGCGCATAGCTCGGAGATCTATATTTCTAGTTTAAGGATTTAGAAAAGGATTTATTCATTCTACATGAAGGCGGTATATTTTATTTCTCAGTGTGAGATCCAAGAACAAAATATTAGACTAAAATATTTATTTATTAATTACAATGGTCACATTTGCGTCTCTAAAATTGTCAGTAAACGGCTCTCATTAGTGAAGGCAACAAAACCAGTTTTCCAGTTTTTCAGTTTCTTCAAACTGTAGTCTAACTTGTAGAATCAATGAATTGAACAACCGATATCGACTAGTTATTGTTATACTCCAACTATAAGAGATATTAGAATAACAATTAATAGCCTAACCAATATATTTTTTAAAAAACTTCACAGTAAAAGTCTAGTCATGTACTATTTGTATGGTTTATTAGTATATTTTGGTAATTCTCTTATTGATATTCTTCTGCTATTCTTCTCTTTTACTGTCTAGTGTAAGATAATTCAGTACTGCTATTTTGCATTGTAAATATATATTCCTGGGCAATGTCTAACGTTATTATTGACTTTATGTTTTAAATCACCCTTGATTTGTAAGATTTAGCAGTCGCCATTCACTTATGAAGAAATATTGATTAATTTATATTCTTTCCCTGTTTTCTTTTTTATATTCGTTCCTGTCTCTTTTTTGTTTGTTTAATTTCCATATATAATTTCCACTCACGCTCCTTATTTTTACCCTTTCCTTTCGCAATGATAGAACAATCATAATTTTAACAAAGTTTCCTAGTAATAATAAAAATATGGAAATTTATTAAAATTACAAAATTGCTACAACTATCCTGATTTATTTAGGAATAATGTTAGTTCATTTCAATTATTAATACAATAAATTATATATATATATATAACAATAATATTTAGAAATTGAAGTTTAACTTTAAAAAATGAGGTTCAAATTCAATATGTAGATTATCCCTTAAGTTTACAATCTAAAATATATAAATTTCTATAAATTATATAATACTACATAACATTATGAAATAAACCATACAGATTTAGAAATCTTTACAAAGAAGAAATTAGCAATTTCTATAGAATCAATTAGAACTAAAATTTTAATTACTGTTCGTTTTCTTATTTTAAATATCTTCTGCACTAATAAAGTATTTTAAAAGTTTAAAGCATTAAAAAAAGGAGAAGAAGAAGTAGAGGAGACTTCCAAGACAAATTTACTATTAGTAATCTTCTGACAAAACTGGCAAAATTCTATAAGATGGCCAATCATAAATTGTAGAATATATATAGTAGGTCTATAAAAGTCTTAATATCTATACAATTACTCGTCTAAAGTTTAAAAATATTTATTATGAGTAACAAGTGCTTTTATAATTCTACAAAAAATATTTAATTTCAGTTGATACACGGTGGTTCATGTGTCAACAAAATTGTATTCTAAACTGTAGAAAATCACAGCATAGTATTACACAGAAAATGTATTAGTCATTCAATGAAGTGTTACATTCTTCACAAAATTTTAAATATCAATTTCAGAAAATTAATTAAGAAAAATTAAAATATCAGTTTTAGAAAATTAATTAATTGAATTTTTTATATTGCTTTACAACAATACTTTGACTTTCAACAATATATTCTAAAGCAATATGCTAGCAATTCACTTGTTTGATATTCTGAAATTAATTACTTTCAGAACATACATATGTATGGAAAGTACTGTAATCATGTCAAAAATCCGACTTTGAGATTTTGATATTTCTATATGTTTTGAGGTCCCCTGAGTTAATTTTTACTGTTTTTACGATGATGTATATATGTGTGTGTGTGTGAGTGATTGAACACGATAGCACCTAAACGGTCGGTTCGAATGAGCTGAAAGTTGGTACGTAGGATATAAGTCACCATAGCACAAACCTTATTGATTTTGGTGAATCTAGTAGTTATAGTTTTTTTAAGGGACACAAAGAAAAATTCTTTATTATTATGACCTATAGGCCCAAATTCTTTTAAATGCAATAGCGTCTAGACACCTTATTCGTCCGAGTTAAAAATTTATGCGCATGTTATCCATTACTATTGCACGAAGTGTATAGATTTTGGTGAATCTAGCACTTATAGTTTTTTTACAGGGATGCAAAGAAAAATTCTTTATCATTATGGTCTATGGGCCCACATATTTTAAAGTGCGATAACGTTTAAACACCTTATTCGATTGAGCTGAAAATTTATACACATATTATAGGTCACAGAATTATATAGATTTTGGTGAATATAGTACTGACAGTTTTTTTACAGGGACACAATGAAAAATTCTTTATTATTATGACATATAGGCTCAAATTATTTGAAGTGCAATAGCGTAAAATTAAACAATGGGTGGAAATATCCAAACCCCTTATTATATTTTTCGCTTTTGTTTATTTAATGACTTGCCTTACTTTAATTTATTTATACAACCGTTAATTACTTAGTTTTCGGAAAGTAGAGTGCAGTCACTCCAGATTTCTTTTAAAAAGTTTTATTATGGAGGTGAAATCTCATGACATTGACTATCTGTAAAGGTATGCATAAATGAAAAACTAAAAATCGAAAAGTGTAAAAAATAAATTTAAAATAACGATGGACTGTATATCGTAAGAAATAATGGCCAAGATTTTACTATATTTAAACTCTAAAAATAATTACAGACTTTGATCTTAAAGATAAACTTTATTTTTCCCTTACGTTATAATTCCTGTCAGATAATTAACTACCAAAGATCAATTGAATTGTTTATTACTTAAATTAATTATTAAATATATCGTATTTTCTACAGTTTTTAAAGTAAAAGGCTCTTATCATTAACATCTATATAAATAATTGTAAACGGATAAACATTAAAAAAGTATATTTTGAAAATAAGTTTTATTTTTCCGTAAATATTAGGGATATATAATATATATATATATAGATAGATATATATATATATTTAAAGGACGAATTATTATTTGAATGATGTTTCTAAAATCCTAATAATTTAATTCTGTGAAACATCTTTGTTATCATTAAGTTATAAACAAAAGTAACCCAGAATATAATATTACCAAAATTATAAAAATATTACTATAAAAATATTATTATAAAAATATTACCTTTAAATGCGCATTACAAAATGTTGATACTTATTTCTTATACTCCACAAATATAAAATTAATTATGTACTGTACATTATAAAAAAATATCGATTTTGTATTAAACTTGAGTATATTAAAATTCTGTATTTGCTGTTTATAAGGGGGGGGGGGGAGGATGTCGAGTGGCTGGGTTTAACATTTTAAGTATTTATTAGTTATCGGGTGCTTAAAGAAATATGAATCAGCTATATTTCCGTATATAATTAAAAGGGAGAAGTATAATATGATTTTTGAGTATTTCACTCCAAGATGTCATGTTTATATGATAGATCATGCGTTATATTCGAATTATTTTATGCGATAGTATAAGAAATATATATATATATATATAATCTTAAATTTCCAATAACAATCATTTTGTAACAAAACTCTAAAACATACACCAGTCTCTTTAAACAATTTAATGAACTCAGGACGTAATATATGTAAATTCTCTCACGTTTCCCTGAAAAATAATTATAAGTTATAAGCACATTATTTCTCTTAATGATCATACATAAGCAAGACAATGTATATCAAATCTATTTTATATATCCTTGTAACAAAATATATAAGCCTTACACTTATTTAAGTCTGTAAAGAAAAATTAAACCTATCTTGCCGCAATGACCGATATATTCCTTTCTTTGCATTTCTACCTTAATCGAATGCAGAATTTAGAACGCGAGTGCTCTTCAAATAATTTGAATCCATAGGCCTTAATGGCAAAAAAAAAAAAAAAAAAAAAAATCAAATCAGTCTTTGGGGACTGCCGATAGAAGAGAAAACTAAGTAACTTGTGAATTGTATCGTTGAGCTATTAAATTATTACTTTCGAATTATTTTTGGTTTGTAAAGAAGTGTTTACGATCTGTATTATATGGTTCGGCACAGTATTTGTAGCTACCCATATTAAATGAGCTAAGCCTTATATTAGATAAAAATATTGATTACTTATGAAATTATTTTAATTAGTATCTGAGATACAAAAGAAAACCGATTCAGGACACCTCAAAACGTGTAAATCAGGTGAAATCTCGAATTTCACTTTCGATAATGTAAAAGAACTTTAAAATATCTTTCGAATGATGTATTAAATATAATTTAATCATAATTAGAATTTGAAATATTGAAATTTAAAAATATTACAGCGCCATCTGGCGGTAGAAATTTCTGTAAGCTACTGTTCGATTCCAAATCAACAGAGCTTTCTAATGATGAATTACTTATGAAATTATTTTAATTAGTAGCTGAGATACAAAAGAAAACCCATTCAGGGCACCTCAAAACGTGTAAATCAGCTGAAATCTCGAATTACACTTTCGATAATATAAATTGGTAAAAAGTATGTTTCTTCCCATGGAAAGTCTTCGCTGACGATGACGCGAGTTTCATGATTTTTGTTCACCCAAAAGTGCTCAACGTGCCTAAAGAAGTTTTCACTTCAATAATTCTTCTTTGTTTGCCTTTAAAAAAAATATGTCCTACGTTCAAGAAAATTTATACAGTTCGTACAACGTTAACTTGTAACATATATCTACAAAATATTAGCTCAATCGGAAAAGTCTCTAAACGCTCTCATGATCACTCACAGCCGTACAATCATAACCACACATGCATACATGCCCAAATATATACATGAATCACCGTAAAAATAGCAAACGTGAATTAGGGTTTTCAAAAGTTATAGATACAGTCGGTAACAGAAGTGTCCGAACACTAGCAAAAATTCCTATATAAAAAAAGTACACTTAATAATGTTTTGTTAAATAAATCCTTTTCGAATCCTGTTCTTAGCCAGTCTAAGAACAGGATTCGAAGGATTTATTTAACAAAACTGTATTAAGTGTACTTTTTTTATATAGGAATTTTTGCTAGGATTCGGAACCGACTGTACACCGATACAGTGGAATTTTTTCATGATTACAATACTTCTCTTACATATCATATGTTCGGAGAGTAACAAAATAAAAATTTTATGATATATCACTGTGAAACTGAATTGTTTAATTGACATAACAATAATGGAATATAGAGATATGCAGTAATTGGAAAATTTGATGTACTTGAGCTAAAGACATTTGAAGTATTTTAATTCTGTTTACTCTGCTATATTTTAAGTAATAATGCTTCTTTAGCAAAGAAACAGATCTCTAACAACAATGCAATTCAGATTAAATCTATATCCGATCTGAAACCATTGATTATTTTGTCAGAGCCTTAGTATCCCCATCAATCATTGCCTGCTTACCATCCCTGTATTTCGAAGACGTTCGCAACTCATCCATTTTTGTCCACCCTATATTATTAACATTTCGAGTACTTCCTGCTGAATTATCCCATGCATTCTCATTTCAAAAATAGGGAGTGTTTATATAATTCATCTTTATCTTTTTTTCCTTGTAATTATCTCAGTTGTTTAGTCGAAATAATTTAAATATAGAAATCTAATAGTTATTGAAACGAAATATTATTTATTCATGCGATTATCTAGATTTAGCCGCATTCAGTCAATCAAAGGCATTAGGGTATTATCAGTTAAAATTATGGACTCTCATATTTAATTACCTTTTTTTTTTCCCCCTTTAAAGAAATTTGTGAAGAGAACAAATATTCAAGTTTATTTTAATATTAATTTATGTTTGTATAATGTATTATGTAAAAATGCATAGAAATGTTTATAATATATATATATATATATATATGTCTATTATGCATAATATATATGTAGTCTTCAAGCCTTTGTAATGTGAAATAGATAAAATTTATATTAAAAAAATGTATAATATGATAAACAGTATATATATATATATATATTATCAACTATTTTAAGTATATTAGTTATTAAATTATGTCATTATAGTTATTCATTAAATAATTTAAATATAATAGTTAAATAAATTAAATATGTTAGCCGTTAAAATAGATGCAGATTAAAACCTCAAGTATAAGTTTTTTTAAATGCAATTTACCTATTTTACAATAGCTTCAAATAAATTCCATTTTTACACAAAATTTTATAGGAACAGTTCATATCTTAAATTATATATATTTATTTCCAAACGTTACAGAATATTTTTGTAAACAACATTAGAAAACTATATCTGTAATTCATAAATTTGCATTAGAAATTAAGGAGATTTAAATAAAAATGCAAACAGTTGCAACGTGCCTACATGTATGATAGATTCTCCATCTCTTAAGTTTTTACAGAGTGGGGCCGTGGTAGCTTGGCTTGTAAAACGCTGGTTTTATAATAGCGAATTTGATACTCGAGCCAGTCGAAGACCGTCGCGAACATTAATGGTAGGGGAAAAGGGGGACAGTGGCACAGTACAGCGGGACATGGGGTACTATGGGATAAAAAGTATTCCAATGCTCATAAATTTGAAAAATATGCTATAATTTAGTTAGCCTGCCTACCAACATTGTGGAAACTAGACATGTGGTCATATTTCAGTTTGTGGGGTAGTTGCAGCCATTTTTGTTTTTACTATCACTGTTGGAAAAATCATGCAATTTTTACTTTTTTTGTGTGCAATAATTATTATTACTATTGCAGTATGAACAATAAATTATTATCCTACAATCAGTATCATTGCATTAATTTAAAGCTTAGACTTTCAAAATAAAATGTACGTATTTTTTTTTACTCTATTAATAAATTTTGTGCAACGCTTTGATTTTTGATTTAAAAATACTCCTTGTTAGTACAGTGGAATACTGTAGTGGGTATATTACAGTGTACCCTAATGTAAATACATTTTTGAGCATTAAAATTTAAAATTAAAATATTTATATAAAGGTATATTAATGAAGTTTTGTTTAGATAAATTTTTTTCACTGTCATTTATAAATGACATCAAAAACGCGCATTTAACAGTGTCATTAACCTATTTACTATTATCATATTAATTACTATTATCATGTTAAATTATCATATTTACTATTATCATATTAAATACTTTTTATCTAAATACATTATTTGAATTTTTTTTATCATGTATAGGAAAAGAATTTTGCGAGGATACAATTTTATTATCGATCATGAGAAAACCTATTCAGCTTGCCGATATTGAAATGAAATTACCAAAACTTATGATTTGTGAAGGGGGAGGGGAGGATAACGACACAATTACCATTTTCTTTAGGCTTCCATTGTTATTCCACAATAAAATAAACTTTTTGAAGCATTTTGTTATTCTTTACTGCTTAATATTATGTTACTTTATTACTTTAAATTTATCGAACATTATTTTACAAAGAGTTTTTAGGTCATAAATGTTATTCCTTATTATAACTGTTTTTAAGTATTGCCATTTAAAAAATGCTTCCATATCTTCTGTGTTCAATATCCAGACCTGTATTTAATAATAATAATGATTTGCTGCCATAATATAACAGATTTTGTATATGCGTTACTTATTGTCCCACTGTATCTTATTCCTTGTCCCATTAGACCTCAAGGGGACGGCTTGAGTACTTTTTAAAATTATATATATTTTAAAGAATAAAATATGGAAAAAAAATATGGAAAAAAAATAATAGAATGAAAGCTAAAAGTTGCCAAAATATTTTTCTATATTTAATTTTACTTTTAAATTAAATCGGAGAAAATTATTATAAAACAAGTGAAAGTTGTCTCACTGTGCCCCCCCCCCTCCTCTCCTCTTTCTGATATACGTAAAATACGTATATCTCTAGGTGTGAATCCCATGCAGTCCCGAATTGCCCACTGCGTAGCCGACGATTAATCCACTCAACTCAAATCTTTTTACAGAAAAGTAGATTAGGAAATTTTTGAAGAGTAATATAGTTAAATTTATTATCGTAGAGTTTTATTATTTTAATTGGATTTACTTTTTAAATAAATGTAAAAAATTAAAACAAAAGAATTAGTGAGAAAAAAAATTATAATTTGCAAGCATTGTCATTTTCTGATTAAAAAAAAAAAAAAAAAAAAAAATGTATGTTCCATGTTATGAACTGATTTGTTGATGAATATTTGGGAGAAAATATTCAGAATAGTGAAACTATTTTTTTTTAATACAATGAATCATGTAACATGATTATTTTTCGAATTTTAGTAGCGTGCACCTTTTCATTCTTTTCTCAGTATTGGTATTGAATGGATCAAAAATTTCCAAGAAAACATAATAAAAAGCTTTAGAAGTTTTTATTCATTGCAAATTTTGATTCATTATAATAAAATTTTGCATAATATCACTTTGATTTTTTAGGAACAGGGGCGGGCATTCTGGTGGCTGAATGGTTGGCGCGTTGGCCTTCTAATTCCAGTTGCCAGATTCGAATAGTGATTCAAACATTGATGTTCATCATTTTAAGCAGTAGGTCCTGGTCTAATGAGCCTTAGTGTACAAAATATGACCGTAGAAGGGAAATAATACCCTTTTATTTATTTATTTATTTATTTTTATTTTGCCCTCTTCTCAGACGATTTGTATAGATTTTAATAAGTATAAGACTTTTAGTTACAATTCTTTAAGATTATGGTATTATTTAAAATATGATAGCATCTATGCGTTTTATACATTCGAGCTGAAGTGAAGACTTTTTTTTACAGGGACACGAAGATAAATTCTTTATCCTTATGGCAAAACAATCTAAATTATTTTAAATGCGATAACGTTTAAATCCTTATTTGAATAAGCTAAAAGTTGCCAGGTATGTTGTAGATCACCGGCATAAGACCTGTACAGATTGACGAAAGATTGACTTATAGTTCTTTTACAGGGATAAGGATACACACACAAATTAATTAATTAATTAATTAATAGTAATAATAATAATAATAATAATAATAACAAAAATTTTATATTTATTGTTTATAAGCTAAAATTATTTGAAGTACTTTAACACTTGAACTCTACATTCGATTAAAATAAAATTAGATAGGTATGTTATTGGTCACAAGAATCCTATAAATTTTTGTGAGTGTAGGACGTATGGATTTTTTTTTTTTTTTTTAAATTTGAAATAGAATTCTTATACTGTGTGGTCTAGGGAAATAAAGCAATTAAATTTCATTTTAATACCGTAAATTGTAAAAAAAAAAAAAAAAAAAAAAAAATGGGGAGAGGGTGACTAATACATGTATATATGTTAAATTGCTTTGCTGATGTATGATCATGGGAAATGTACGTATTATGTGATATGACATGCGTATTACTTATAGTACTTTTACAGAGAAGTGTAAAATACTTTACACATACCACATCATGTTGGTGCTAATTATATGCAGAATATATAACCAGACTTCACGTTCAACAGAAATAAAATATAAATAATTACACAAAGTTGAAAAGGTCAATGTAAAAAATCAACGTTGTGTAAATATTTATAATTATATGCAGTTCATTAAATTATTTAAAAAAGACTAAAACTGATACATGTTTCAGAATTTTCCTACAAAATAGCAGTTACTGGAAACTTTTTTTTTTCCCTTTTTTAGCCATTCACAAAGACGCACAAAAGAGTTCGGATACATTACCGTCTATCGTACAAATATTAGAATTTCAGAAGAAATATTTAAACACCTGATTGTACTTTTCACTTTTGATTATTTACTTTATTATCCAATGATACAAACTTGTTGCAACGCTAGGAAACTACTAAATGTTTGGAAAGTCGAGTGGACTCACCTAAGATTTTTTTTCTTTTTTTAGGAAAATAAAAATGAAGTTAAGAAGGCGTATAATAAGAGGTTATTTTCTATAATTTTCAGTAGTAGAATTTTGCTTTCAAATCTGTATAAACATATATATTGAATATGCATTTAGCAAAATTATTAAATTGCAACAAAGATACAGAAAGAGAAATAAAATTAATGAAAACAGGCTTATTACACAAGGAAAAACTAAACACAAGCATTATGTCAAGTTTCAGACATGTCTAGGAAAGTATAACTTATGTAATCTTCAAAAAAGCACACACGAATGCGCATCTGTACGAACAAATTATTCTAATTTTTGAATCGCTTCAATTACTTGAGAAAAACAATGCAAACTTGTTAAACTTTATCATGAATTATAACTGTCGTATGGAAATTGCACAGCAGTAAAGGAAAACATAATTTGGTATTACATATAATTAGTTGACAAGGATAAGTATAAAATGTTCTATTTCTATATTAAGGAAGATTATGTGATAATATAATAATGTTATTTTTATGTAATTGTTTCAAATGAAATGGCTTTTAGAACATTTTTATGCCTTAATTTGTTGATTTAATAATGTATTTCGAATTTTATAAAATTTATAGAAACATGAGCTGATAGAACTAAGTAAAAATAAATAAAATAAAATAAAATAAACAAAAATTAAAAAATGTAATAGTATTGATATTTTAAAAGATTATTATATATTCATAGTGTCCCATGAGTGTGTAGACATAAAAAAAAAAAAAAAAAGAAAAGAAAGAAAGAAAGAAAAAATCATAACTATTCAATGAATTGATAGAATTGAACGCAGTTTGCGAAAAAATCATTCCCGTGAAGGAAGATTTTTTTTTTTGTAAAGAAAAATAATAATTAAGTTATTTGTCGATAGAGGGCTCTGTGCGTGACCAGATCACACATTTTCATAAAAAACTGTACTTATTCAGATGCAAATGTTTATAGGCATATAAATGCTATTTTATGTGTCCATCGTCACCACAAATTACAGCTTGCAAACGAGTTATAACACTGCTAACTGCAGCTTCAGTCGTCGGTTCTTACCTGAGGTAAAACATCTTCACCAATAGTGCTCTATCCACCAAAACAGCATCGCAATTAAAACATCATATTTGCACAAGTAAGAGGCAAAATAAGAGATAAACTGTTCTAATCGCAAAATTGTGCAATTTATAGGACTTTCTTTTACATATTTTTCTTTCACATCTGAGAGAAAAATTTAACCATTTGTCTAACTATCGTCAACAAAAAATTTAACTATATATCCCCCCCCCCCCCCTCAAAAAAAAAAAAAAAAAAAAAAAAAAAAAACTCTTTTACGAAAATGATTTTCTCGTAAACCGCGTTCAATTCTGTCAATTCATTCAATAGTTATGAATTATTAAAATGTCTACAGACTTATGGGACGCCCTGTATATATAGTTTAATTTTGTCATGTTTACATTTATGCAATACCAAAATTTTTATAAAGATTTTTAAAGGCTTTAACTTTCTTTAAGAATGGTTCACAAAAGGGAAAAAAGAAAAAAGAAATGTGATGAGACACTAATAAAACACACTAGCTCTGTGACAAAAAATATTTCTGAAGCATTAATGAAATGATGCATACATACAATTAGTTATTTATTTTTCTTTTAATTTTTTACTATTTAAGCATATGTAATATCAAGATGTTCATAAATATTAAAAATAAAATTTCATTGTGAACAACGACTATCCATTTGAAGTGCTTCACTAGTGAAAGAAAACCTGATGAAATCTGGTTGGCAAAAAATATTTGTGAAATATTAACAAAATGATATATACGTATAAATTTTTATATATTTTTAATTTTGCTATATTCGATTTTTTGAAATACATATTTTTATAAATATTAAAATTCAACTTTTATGAGAACAGTAACTATAATTTTGAAATAGTTCACTATTGAATGAAAACATTAAAAACAGTATTAGTATATGGTTGGCAAAAATATATGTTAAGCATTAATAAAAAGCTCCATTTACACAATCAGGAAAACTCTATAAGATTACACATAACATTGTGCTTTCTCTTCGTTCCCCATCATACGATAGGTAAGGGGAACTTAGGTAATCGTGAAAAGTTTCGACCTCGTTTTTTTTACTTTTTTACACGTTTTCAGGTGTGAAGAATTCAAAAATATCAAAATAGGTATGGTGTCCGTCTGTAAGGTGTCTGTTAGTTTGTTAGTCCGTTTGTGTGTTAGTGTGTTAGTCTGTTTACACGATATCTTACGAACAAATGATCGCAGAGAAGTTGGAGCAGTTTTAAAGTATTAGTTATGACACTGGCAAGAACCTTATTCATTCGCAACATTCTAATTAAAAAACTTCAGAAGTTATTCGAAATTTACGATTTTCTTAACATGGGAGAATAGAACAAAATTTCCCTTAAATGTGCATGAAAAGAAATATTTTTATCGTAAAGATGTAAGAACAGCTTTTAAGTATTAGTTCTGATGCCGGGAGGAACATCATCCAGAAATATGCTACTTTGAAAATTTCGTAAATTATTCGAAATTTACGAATTTCTTAAAATGACAGAATACAGCAAAATTTCGCATAAATGTCCCTTTTGAGGGATATTTTCATCGTAAAGATGTCAGACTACTTTTAAAATATTATATAATAAAACTAACTACTATATAGGTAATAAAACTAACTACTATATAGGTATGACTAATAGACCTTTTTGTGATAGAATGAAGGAGCATATTGCAGATTTAAAATATAATAGACCCAACACAGCTTTTTCACGAAATTATAATACTAATCCCATTGACCCCGATTTTGAAAATGCCAAAATAATTTACAATACTGACAATAGAAACCAAGCACTTCTTTATGAATCATTCGAAATTATTAAAAGAAAATCAGAAATTTGTAACGATTTCTTATCCGTAAACCCCCCCTCAATTTGGCTTCATTTCATGGGCTTAAATTAATTTATGGTTACCCTGCTTTAATTTAGTTCTGGCAACCCCGCAATTTTGATATTTTTAACCTTTGCTTTAGTAGCTCTTTATCCTTGTCTTATAGTGATCATGTTTCATGTTCCTTTGAGTGTTTTAGCATATTTTTAAAAATGTATATAGTATATTTTTACAATTTGTGTAATCATCTGTTAAATGTTTTGAAGTTGTAATAGTGGTATCATGTACTTAAATTTTCTATGTTTATGTGTTTTTTAACATCATTCTTCCCTGAGGAAGGCTAATGAAGGAATTTAGCCGAAACGTTGGATTTAAAATTTATTAAAGTTTATAAGATAGATATGCTGAAAGTTATTTATTACTTTTTCATAATTATATAAGATGTTAGTATAAACGTCCTTGACTATGAATTTTCCAATTTAAAAATTTTGTAAGTCACTGGAAATTTATGATTTACTTAACATGGTGGAATAGGGCAAAATTGAGCATAAACGTCCATTTTGAGGATCGTAAATATATCAAACAACTTCCAAATAACACTTATGATACTTGTTTGAACATGATTAACTACAAATATTCTAATAGGGAAATTTCGTAAGTTATTCGAAATGCAAGATTTTATCAACATAGCAAAATGGAGCGATATTCTATATAAATATGCATTTTGGGAATTTTGCACTGGAAATAGTAGAATGAAAACTAAACTTCGAAATTGACCCAAATAAAATAAATTAATAGATTAGAATAAGATAAATATATCGAACTGTACGGTGGGTAGCCTATTAAGCGGGGATTTCGTTCTGTTACTGTGTCAAGCGTTTGGACAAATTCACTTCTCTTAACATGAATGCAATATGTTCTGTACTAGAAATTTATGAGAATATATATATAATGGGGAACTGAGCAGCGTCCACCTATGCGAACTAGTTTTTTTTTTTTTTTTTCGTGACAATGCAATTTTAATTTGTAGTATTCTTATGAATTGTTATGGATATTGTATTTTTCTTTTATGTAGTAATTTTAAATTTATAAAATGTATATCAAAGTCAAAAGGACATATTTATGAAGTAATTATTACTCCGTAGATATAGTAAATATTTTGATTTAAAAAATTTTGTTTCTGAAAACTTTAATAAACCATTACATAGTGAAGATGATTATAGAACGGGTCGGTGCTGGGTTCGATCCCCGGTCGCGCTCGCTGGCCTAAATTTTCGAAGTTTTCCGTGGTTTCCTCCAAAACTTGCGTAAATACGGGTTGTGACCCCATAGAAAAAACGGCACTGTTCCTCAGACCTAGCACCTTAGGACAGTCAATAGGCCTTATTTCCTAAAACCAACACCTGATTAGAGAAATGAAAATTTAGCATTTGAAATCTAGGTTAAAATTACTTTTAAATAATTAACACAAACAGAAAAAAAAAAGTTCTATAGTGTAACGAATTCTATATGTTAAATAATAATAACAATAATAAACAGCGCATTATTTTTATCTCATTGGGAAAAACAAAATTTAGATGGACAATATGATAACATTTTGATAGAATGGAGTAGAAAGCTGATTTTTTACCAACTATGTGAAAAATACCAGAGCCGGGAATCGATCTCGGGCCATTCCGCTTAACGCGCGGATGCTCTAACTACTGAGCTACCCTGGCTGATAAGGTCATCGAGTCTGCATTAGAGTAGCTATATCAAGTGACAAATTTGAACATGGCACAACTCCAAATAGGCCATAAAATTTCAATTTAGAAATTTTTTAACAACCTTGAAAATTCAATTTGGTAGAATGGACTGGAATTGCCTTCTACTCCATTCTATCAAATTGAATTTTCAAGGTTGTTAAAAAGTTTCTAAATATGATAACATACCTGGTAATATATATAACTTATTCCGGAATACTTTTATGGCCTTATTCACCATTAACTTCAACTGCCGGTTCAAAGCAAAAACTTAAAAAACGTCTATAGGCAGAGTGAAGCCTTCCAAGAAAATTCGGCATGCTATTTCTGCCATCTAGCGTCAGAGTTTTCATATAATTTTTGATTGGTTATCTTCAGCTAAAAAATCTGAAAATAATATTGCCGCTAGATGGCAGATGCAAATTGTCAAATTTTGCTTAGAAGTTGGACTCTGACTTTATACGCTTTTCAAGTTCTCGTGTTCAACCGGGAGTTGAAGTTATTGGTGAATACCGCTGTTAGTGTCGCCCCTTTTTTCACACCAGTATGATTTTAGAGAATTTTTCTGCAATATGTAATTACAATGAAATAAGAAGAAAAGTTCTTTTAATATATACTGGTGTGAATATAGAGCGGGGCTAACAGTACTCCGGAATAAATTATAAATAATACCTCGTAGTTATAACATCTATAACAAATAATACAATTGTTTAATTCAAACCTATAAAAATAAATAATTATTTTATCTATATGTATATCTATGCATTTATCTTTGTTTATATCATCTACATAATACACACATATGCGTTGCGTAAAAAATAAATGCTATGCAAAATATAAAAGAAACATTGACTTTAAATGATTGAGTGGTCGAAATTTTTAATATTGCACAGTTTGAGTCTAATTTTGTGCGAAAGAAAAATGCACAACTAAACAAAGCATATATGACTACCAAAACAACACCATAAATAACAGATGGGACTTAAAGCAAAAGCTGTCAGCAATTAATAGTTTGCTAAAATATTACAGCTATTAATAAATATTAACAATCATTCGCTATAACTAATCGCAAAGAAAAAATATATTTAAGGTGTATTCGAATGTGATTTTACAGCAAAAAATGGTGGCACCCAAATTGCCAGCAGGTTATTTTGCGGTAATTTTCTCCTTGTTTTCATACAGAGAAGAAAGCGTTTACAAAGGTCTATATAATTATATATAGTCACTCTGCTAGCTCCAAGCTTGTAATAACACATTTTATGTAATGGTATCCTTATGAATATAAATATTTTATTCGTCTACGTTTTCACAGAGAAAATTTCGTAAGAGGGAACGAAATTTGTATGAATGTGTTATTAGACGTCAACTACTTATGACGCATCTTAAAGTCGGCTCTTTAATATTTTTATGTAAACATTTAAATAAAAATATTATATTTACTTTTTAAGTTTTTTTTTTTTTTTTTTTTAAAGGACTGAGGACTATTAGTCTCAATCTGCGGATTTTTACGATACCAGTTTTACGATAGTTGGGCATTTATCGAAATCTAAAATTTATCGAAAATATAATTTGGCGCAATGTTATATATGTATGATCGAAAATATATTGAAAATATAATTGAAAGCAATGTTATAATTTGAAAATAATAATAATAATAATAAAAAAAAAAAAAAAAAAAAAAAATTATACAGACACGACATTATTTCATTATTTAAAACATGAAAATCTGACATTGACAGATTTTACTTTAGTGCCAGAGGCCTACTGCTAAACTTGTTAATATCGACAAATTCTTCTTTAGTTAATTCGTGACGATCTAAATTCCATGATAAAGTTTTCATTAAATCAAACCAATGTGTTTCAGCTGCAGATATTGTAACAAATAACGTTGGAAGTCCAAACTGTCTTATAGCCGCAAAACAACGTTATTTCTCTTTTTCCCAATGAGGGGAGGTGTGCCTTGGGGGGGACTCATGTCAAAGGTGTGCCTTGGGGGGGGACTCATGTCAAAGGTGTACCTTGGGGGGGACTCATGTCAAAGTTGGGCCTTGGGGGGACTCATGTCAAAGTTGTACCTTGGGGGGGACTCATGTCAAAGTTGGGCCTGGGGGGGACTCATGTCAAAGTTGGGCCTTGGGG
Source organism: Salticus scenicus (assembly GCA_963930645.1). NCBI lineage: Eukaryota > Metazoa > Arthropoda > Arachnida > Araneae > Salticidae > Salticus > Salticus scenicus. Next base: position 297,215,861 of record OZ005648.1, read on the forward strand.
GGACTCATGTCAAAGTTGGGTCTGGGGGGGTACTCATGTCAAAGTTGTACCTTGGGGGGGACTCATGTCAAAGTTGGGCCTGGGGGGGGACTCATGTCAAAGTTGGGCCTTGGGGGGGACTTCATTCAATAAACCCACTGAAATAGGCCCTTAGCACTATTAAGAGTGTATTATAAAAACTCGACAACGCTGTACCGACTGAAATAGGGGTACCTTGGGGGGGGGGACTCATGTCAAAGTTGGGCCTGTGGGGGGACTCATGTCAAAGTTGTGCCTTGGGGGGACTTCATTCAATAAATCCCCATTCAATAAACCGACTGAAATAGGCCTTTAGCACTATTAAGAGGTGTATTATAAAAATTCGACAACGCTGTACCGACTGAAATAGGGATACCTTGGGGGGACTCATGTCGAAGTTGTGCCTGGGGGGGGGGACTCATGTCAAAGTTGTGCCTTGGGGGGATTTCATTCAATAAATCCCCATTCAATAAACCGACTGAAATAGGCCCTTAGCACTATTAAGAGGTGTATTATAAAAATTCGACAACGCTGTACCGACTGAAATAGGGGTACCTTGGGGGGGACTCATGTCAAAGTTGGGCCTGGGGAGGAGACTCATGTCAAAGTTGTGCCTTGGGGGGACTTCATTCAATAAATCCCCATTCAATAAACCGACTGAAATAGGCCTCTAGCACTAATTAAGAGTGACGTATAAAAATTCGACAACTGTACCGACTGAAATAGGCCTCTAGCACTAATAATAGTCTCCGTCCTAAACCAAATTCTGCTTTTGCCAGAATTTCATCAAAATTTTTTTTTTTTTTTTTTTTGAAAGAAAATTAATAATAATCAGTATCGAAACAAACACCATCTAAAAAGTTTAAAGTTTTTTTTTAAATAATTTTTAATTAGGAAATAAAAAGCGCGCGTGCAAAATGAAATTAAAAAAAAAAAAAAAATAGATTTCATGTGAGTTGAAGAAAATAGATTACAAAATATTTTCATACCTGGAGAAAATGTTTATGTGAGAGCAAACAATAACAACGAAAAATGTAACGATAAAAATGGCAATATTATTTATTTATTTATTTATTATTATTATTATTATTATTTAAGAAATGGTGAGATCAGAAGTTAAATTATAATTATTAATGGACGGAACAAATGCTGAAAACTCGAGAGACATTCTAAAATTTCAAATTAATAAAAAAAATTAAGTGATTAATTAAATAACGTTATAAAATTTAGCAATTAATAGATACATGATAATATATATATATTATTTAACATCGCAGTTATTGCAATCATATATATATACATAACATTGCAATCATTAAAAGAAAATTACCTCTCACTACCTCTCATTTGCACGAACCTTTCTCTTCTTTTTCTTAATTTATGGTTTTCGTTTAAAATGGGCAAAGGTTTGGTATGGGTTGTTGCTCTAACTTTAAGGTGCAATCTCGCCGAAAGTATTAAGAAATTTGTTATTCATAATTACTCATTACCTAATTATTTATTTATTTATTTATTCCCTTTTCACATTCAGAAAATTTACAATCATTAGATTAACACTCATTTTCCAAAAATTATTTTTTTTTTTAGAAATTTTTAAATTTTAATTTTGAGTTAATTTGTTTTCATTAAGTGCATTTGTCTCATTTTTTAGCCACAAAATAAATCACTAAAAATTTAAAAAAATCATTTTTTTTTTTAAATGAGCACTAATTTAACTATTGTAAATTTTCTGAATGTGAAAACGGAATTAAAAAAAAAAGAAAAAAAGAAAGAAAAGAAAAAAGAAAAAGAAAGAAAAAAGAAAAAGAAAGAAAAAAAGAAAAAAGAAAGAAAAAAAAAGGTAATGAGTAATTATAGAAACAATTTTTCCCATAATAACGTGAATCACGGCTGTCGGTGAAATTAGGTATCATCCGCTCTTACCAAGACTTACGGCTTAAACTGGAATACGAAACACTGCTAGTATACAGCGCCCGAACTAGACACCAACCTGACAGCCACTCTCCAAAACGTTTATCATTCCGTTTCCAGCTGGAGCAAAATGATCAGAGAACTTTTTTGTAAATATTAAATTGAATATTACGCCAATTGATTTACATAGTTGTCAGACAGGACTTTCAGTAACATATAAAAAATAAAATAAATAAAAAATGAGTGAATAAATAAATAAATAAATAACACTGCTCTGGGAAAAAAAAAAAAAAAAATTCGAGATCTGATACCATTTTTGTTGATTCTTATGTAAAATGACCTCCTGATTCCGAATATGACTCCCATTTTGCCCAGTAACCCACTGTTTTTAGATCCACCACCCTCTTCCTCAATTTCTTTCCCTGTTCGATAATTTTATGACCATGAATTTGATTTGAAGAATGAAAAATAATTAATTTAACACCGAAAAACAAAAAAATATAAAGTTTAAAAAATAAAATTAATAACAGTTTAAAAAAATATAAGATATGTAATGCATAATTTCAGTGGCAGATTGCCCCCAAAATTTGTTCCTTGTCGCAAATGTCCATGTTTTAGAATTTTCCAACTCTGTAGTCCCTCAGAAGATATTTAACGGTTAAAATAATCCTCCGACCTCCTAAAAATAAAATTTATAGCCATAAAATCCCCGAAAAATAATAAAAATAGGGGACCGTTCTAAAAAACGGTGGGTGATAGGGCAAAATGGGCGTCCTATTCGGATTTAGGAGGTCATTTTACATAAGAATATGCTGAAATGGTGTTGGGGGCAATTTTCATGACGAGCAGTGTAATTAAAATTAAGGGGTGGGGGAGAAAGCATTTAAAGATTCTATATTCTATCTAGATCTGACCTAAGTATTAAAGTTTGATGCATTGTAATCTTATTTAATTCTTTGAATTTTCAAAATCGTGTACTTTGGGAGTATAAGCTTAATAGTATTAAGAAAAAATACAATTAAAAATAAATAAATAAATAAAATAAAATGTAAATATTGTCTAATAAGAAATATAGTACAAATAAAAAATGTCTTAATTGAAATAAATAAAAATTTTATCCTATAAACTAAATTGCTATTTAATAAAAAGTAAAAAAAAAAAAAAAAAGTAAAATACGGGGATGCATCACCTATCGTTTCCGGTAGCCATATTTTGTTTTATTCTATGGGGAGTTTTGTTATGAGAAAAATCCACTACCTAATTTATAACCATTTAAATTTATAACCATTAAACGAGTGTTTTTTTTTTTTTTTTTTTTTTTTTTTTAAATCAATTTTCGGTATTTTATTTTTGAAACCATAAATTGCCAAAAATACAGCAATTTTTTTTTTTTTTTTTTTTTTTACATTAAAAATTACGAAATCTTAAAAATTTAAGAAAATAAATAGCATTTATGAATTTTCTAAACACGAAAACAAAATTTAAAACGATGTGTTAGGTTATAAGTATTTCTCATAATGAAATCCTCCATAGAAATACATATCGTTAGACTGTCAGCAACGATTGGTATTGCTTTTCCTTTATACTTTTCTCAAATAATCAATTAAACATTTTTTTAATTGTATATCATAAACATTTTATTCAAGAAAAGAGAACATAAAAAAATATATTTCACACAAAAATCTTTAAAAAAAAAAAAAATCGAATATGGTTGTTAAAATTAATTTATCACAATTTTTTTTGGGCTAACGGAAACAGTTCATTAAGCTTTAAAATACCTAATCCCTCGGACAGCCGTGGCCATTGTTATTCTATGGGAAAATTTGTTGCGACAATTACACATTACCTAATGTATATTTTTTAATTCTGTTTTCACAGTCAGAAAATTCATAACCGTTAAATGAGTACTCATTTTTGCAAAATTCATTTTTTTTAACTTTTACATTTTAATTTTGAGTTCAAAAATGCGATTTTTCACAAAATGCATTTTTCTTATTTTCTTGTCGCAAAATGAAATACTAAAATTTTAAAAAATCAATTTTTGGAAAACAAGAACTAATTTAACGCTTATGAATTTTCTAAATGTGAAAACAGAATTGAAAAATATTCATTAGGTAATGAGTAATTATGTAAACGAATTTTCCCATAGAATAACATGGGCCAAGGCTGCCGGCGAGATTAGGTACTGTCCGCTCTTAAGAGGTATTTGCTATTCATATTCATGTGTTTTTCCCAAAATATGTTCATATTTTTAAAATTTAAATCTATTTAATACATAAACATTTATTACAGTCCCTACAATGAAACTTAGATTTTGTAAACTATCTGTTATTATGAACTTTTTTAAGCAATTCCAAATGAACCCCAATTTATTAATGCTATTTTAAGTGCTTACAGTGAACTGAGCAAAAAAGAAAATTTACTTAAAATGAACAGAAATGTTCTTTCCGTAAACTTTTTCTTTTGAAAACTAAACATATCAAAATCCCGGAAGACACCATTCCTTGGATCAATGCATTTCTCGCAGACTCTAATCTCACTATAGACGCTTTTGGTTATGCATATTTTGGAAAGTTATGAAGCAGGGAGTATCTCTCTTTCAACATTTCTCTTTTCGCGGGACGAAAACAATGAAAAAATAAAAGTAATACATATTAATTAAATTTTCCTGTTCAAATTTTTTTTAATTAAATGTCTGTTTAAATAATTAAATATTTATCCATAAATTGTGTATTATCGCAGTACGTTTTTATAAAAAAATTTACCATAAAATTTTATTAAAATTTCAACGTTCTAAACAATTTGAATACAGTGAAATCCTGGTTATAGTGAACTTTATATTATGTCCGCAAATGATTCACTATAACAGGGTTCGACTGTATAATTAAAACTAAGGTTAGATTAAAAATTAATTGGTTGAAAATTGGTTATTAACTAAGTTATCAAGGAAAGATGCAACTCAACTCTTAAAAAGCCATTTTCTCCTGTTACATTCTCCGTTTTTGCTTGTGTTTTGATTTTATTTTTTTCTGGTTGGTGTTTCAATACTTCAGGATACATTATGTCTAAATTACATCTAATTCAAGTAAAAAAAAAAAAAAAAATTCTTGAAGGTTAAATTTTATCTATATATTAATAGGCAAGCATAAAATTTGTAGTCCCTTTTTAACATATTAATTATGGGAGTAGAGGGTTGAAAATGGTATCATTCGAAAGGCATGGTTAGCCGGAAGGTGCGAATACAAATATTATTTTCTTACGATGTCAAGAAGGTATTTAAAACTACATTTATTTTTTATGCATTTTCCCCCACTTTTCCCTTTTATACACGTATTCCTTTACATTAAAAAAGAAAAATACCTAAAAGTAGAAAGTTGTTAAATCTGGCAATTTCATAAAGCTCAAATAAAACCATAGACATAGTAATTTGTATAATGTAGCATCACTATACGCAAGCGAAGTGATGATGTCACTGTCTGTCCATGGAGCCATGAAAAAGATTTTCTATGTTAACCGTCCATTGGATTTTTTGTAAAAAATTATTAAAAAATAACGGAAATTATCTGCCGATTTTAATTCCGATATTTGGGTGTAGTTATATATAAGTTACTGTCTACATGTGTTTGATTGAGTTATTTTTTCTGTAAAATTGATAAAATTTTAATTTAAAATCACAAAACTCCAGAAAAAAAAAAAAAAAAAAAAATGGCAAACTTCCAGTTTCGAATGTAAACATAAACATTTCATTTCAAAGGGTGATATTTAAACAATAAATATTCAACTAATATACTAAATAAAAGGAAAATGGATTTGTTACTAACTGCTGCATGTAAGTAGACGATACGGAAAATATTCCGATTTCCGTTTTTTGCTGAATTTACATGTTTTCAGCTTTCTTTACGTTTCAATTAACTGAAATTGGCTACTTATTTTTTTTAAAAAGTGTCTTTATTGCTAGCTTTTGTGGGTAGAAGAAGCAAGTAGAAGATATATAAAAACTTTTGATTTCCGGTTTTCGATGAATTTACACGTTTTGAGATATCCTTGCATTTTAATTAAGTGAAATTGACTACTTATTTTTATTTTTTAAAAAGTGGATTTATTATTCTTTCCTCTGCATATATAAGTAGAAAATATAAGATTCAGAAAAGTTTTAGATTTTCGGTTTTCGATAAAGTTACACGTTTTGAAATTTCCCGAACTCAATTCGACCATTCTTGAAAAATATATTTTTTTTGTTCAAACACTGTACTTTATAAACCAATCGAATTAATTTAACAGAATTTGATACTTAGTTGGGCCTTGGTTTGACATGGTACCTATTAGCTTCTGGGCTGTATCACACAACAAGGGGCGTTTTCACGTTGCGATTTTCTCTCATTTAAGGAAAGGCTAACATCTACAGAGAGAAATAGTTATATTAAGTAAAACTCTGCTGATTCAGTTAGGGTGAATATCGGCAAACAATTGCCGCAGCTGTGTTGCAATTGCATTCCGTTTAGGACAAGGCAATAACTTTGCTTTGCCTCGCTTTGCAAAAAAAAAAAAAAAAAAAAAAAAAAAAAAAAAAAATGCTCGAGTTTCGACCACTGGGCGATACTAGTTATTATTATTTTTTAAAGTAAATTGGAGTGTAAATATTGATATTTTTATGTACCAACTATGTGAAAAATACCACAGCCGGGAATCGAACCCGGGCACCTCCGCTAAACGCATGGATGCTCTACCACTGAGCAACCCTGGCTGATAACCAGCTATGCATTTCTCACATAATTGCATTTTTTTTAAGGTTCATGATGTGTTTTTATTTTTCTGGAAAGTATTTTGTTTTTATTTTTCTGAAAGATATTCTGTTATTATTTCATTTAATTCATTTCAGGTTTATTTTTTCTTGTAGGTTCGTGCTATCAATTGATATTTTGCTAAAATGCATATCAATTACAGAAAACCTACAATTCTTTGCTCAATGCTATGAGGATAAGCACTTGAAAATGTCTTATAGCATTATGAGCTATTAAGCAAAAATTCAGTCTTGTTTTGTTTTCGTCCGAAATTATTTTGCTCATCTCAAAATTAATAGGTTCATTTCATTACATAGTTCTCTTTTTCCCTTAAAATATTAGAGTCCACCTTCTTTTCTTTAGAATCTAATTACACGCTGCTGTTTCAATTTTCAACAGGTATTATAGTCTAAAAAATTAAAGAAAGTACTATTATTAAACTCAAAAAAGAAATCATTTAAGAAATTTAGTTACTTTGTTTGGCCCGTGTATGTTTCTTTGGTGAATTATTTGACTGACTATTCTTTGTTCTCATTCTTTTCTATTACTAAAAAAAGATTATATATATATATATATATATATATATATATATATATATATATATAAGTGCACTTAAAATATTTCTAAATTTTAAAAAAGCATTCAAAATGAATGGCGTAAATACAAATTTAAATATATTTGTACCACAATATTTGTTAATTTACAGATTTTTGTGATAAAACATTTATTTGAATCCGTCATTATAATTACAGTTTACTTTAAATAAGATGATAGACCAGAAGAGGTTATTTATCAAAACCAACATTCAAATGATAAAGTTCCTAAAATAAGAAGAATTATTAAACAGAGCTAAAATAATTAATCAACATTGCAATTAATTTTCTTTCTGTCGAGTTTTCATTGTTTACATTACTTTTTCATAATGCATTAATTTCATTCATTCATTTCAATAAATAAGGAAATATTCTCTGTAAGCATGTTTGAGAATGATAATTAACACAGAATGGCAAAATGGTGTCTTGTATTCGCCAGTTTTTATTATAGTTACTTTTTGACCATTCTATAAACTATCCCACCTGTCCACAAAATTAAACTAGTATGTTGTGGCCACCACATGACTTTCTTCTATCTTTTCCTATACAAATTCACTCAGCAACAATAATTAAAAAAAAAAAAAAAAAAAAAAAGTGGGACTTTAACAAATTTTCACATTTTACCCAAAATTTTATCAAAGTCCCACATTTTTTTTTTCTTCTCCCCTTAATTCTATCAAACTCCCACGGTTTCCGTGTTCTGACAAACTTAAACAAATTTTTGCATTTCCCTCCCAATTTTGTCAAAGTCCCACGGTTTCCGTGTTTTGACAAATTTAGAATAATTTTCACATTTTACCCAAAGTTTGTCAAAACACGGAAACCGTGGGACTTTGACAAAATTAGGGGAAAAATGCAAAAATATGTTAAAGTTTGTCAAGACACGGAAACCGTAGGACTTTGACAAAATTAGGGGAAAAAAGCAAAAATTAGTTCAAGTTTGTCAGAACACGGAAACCGTGGGAGTTTGTTAAAATTAAGGGGAGAGAGGAAAAAAAAAAGATTTTTTCTCTAAGTTTTTTTTCGTAAAAAGTAAAAAAAATCGATAACTTTGTTTTAAATTATCACAGATTTATAGTTCAACCATTCGTTTTAAAGGTACTGACGAGACCTTTCGAAAGATACCCATCTTGAAAATTTTTGCCTTTATCACCCTGTTGAAAATTTAGAAAAAGCGGGATGGCAACGCAACCTGTAAGACGATTTTTACCAAAAGTTGATAGGCACTAATTTATGTCAAGGTGCAACTACATACCAATTTGTATGAAATTCTGTGCAGTAGTTCCAGAGATACAGTTGCCACAAAATTTTGTCACACACACACACACAGACAGACAGACAGACAGACAGACAGACAGACAGACAGACATTTTCTAAAAATGGTAAAATCGTGTTCTACATCTCTCAAAACGTGTAAATCCATCAAAAACCCGAAATCGAAAATTTTTACGAATCCAATACTTTCTTCTATTGAAGATAGAAGAAAGTAAAAATAATGATAATTTTAGAAAATTAAATAAGAGAATTGTTTTGCCTTTTCTGTTTAGAATATAACGTAGGAAGCTAACGTATCAAGCTAAAGCAAGAGTAAAAGTATTTTATACCTTGCTATGCTATCTTTTTGGAATTTAACGCAGGAAGTTAAAGCTTTATGCTGAAACAAGAATTAAAAAAAAAGAAACTTATTTTTCAAAAATTTATTTTTAAAATTTTAATACAGGTGGCAAAGCACGATTATTGAGCCTGTCAACACTGTGTGGTATTCCCCCAGTCTTTATTATAGTTACTTTTTAACCTTTCAATGAAATGTCACACCTGTTACATTTTTTTTAAATTAATTTTAGAAAATTAAGTAGTAGTACTGTTTTGCTATCTCTTTAGAATTGTCAAAACAAATTCTATTAATAAATTTTCAATACTTTATTTTAATTTTAAGACAGGTGTGATATTTTATAAAATAATTTTCTTATTTTTTAATTCTAACACTGCGACAAAAACCCTCCATCACTAAAAGAACATTCGGAAATTGCGTCAATACTTTCAAATGTTGAAGTGTGATGTTGCACACTTCAACACATTGCGATGAGAAAAAGAGAGAAAATACGTAACAAGACTTGAAATTATACTGTTGTATGTTAAAGAAAAAGCACTGATATTAAAAAAGTTTTACTAGAAAGAATTATAATAAGCATAAAACACCATATATTGCTACTTATTATTATTATTATTTTCTACAAAATAGGTTCGTTACTTTCAATGCAGTTAAAAAAACACACACACACACACACACACACGCACACAAACTTAAATTAGTACCCACGTATCAAAATATTTTATCTTCATATTACAAAACATATATGATAGTAAGATAAAATATAAATGTGATTTAAATCACTCTGGTATATAATAATGATGATAATAATAATAATTAGCAAATACATTTTTTAGTATTTTTCTAAAACTTATGAATAAAGTGTCTATATTAAAAATAAATTTGTTTATCTTAATAATACATGTGTTTAAAAATCGTCACAATGTTAAGGACCATGTAACTTTGTATTTAAACTTATTTAAAACAAAAGTCTCTTGTTGACAATAATATTGTACAATATCATTTTATGCTTGTAAGTATATAATGCATAACAGGGCCCAATGCCCAAGTCACTTTTTTGAATAACCACAATTTATAAACAGAAATATTCACATAATTCAATTAAAAGAAAACACTGTTAATGACTGTTATATATTTCTATTAAAAAAAAAAAAAAAAAAAAAAAAAAGTAGTATTGAAAAATAGTAACTGTTTTGAACCATGTGCATATATATTGGCATTATGTTTTTTTGAAATGAGAAATAAGATATGTTGACATCTATTAAAAACAACATATTATAATACTAATTTGAAGTATAATGATTTTTCCTAAAATTTCAATTTAATGTGGAAAAAAAAAAAAAAAAAAAAAAAAAAGAAAAGAAAGATAAAGATCAAAAGTCTCTAAAGATAAAGCAAAGAGAGAGAGAGAGGAAGAGAAAAGATGTCGAAGATGACAGAAACTAATGTAAACCACTCTACATTAGATTGCTTTTCTCGCAAAGATAAATATTTTGCTTTTCATTAAAAAAAAAAAAAAAAAAAAAATCAACTAAAGAAAAACACACATTTCCTCTAGAGAAAAAACAAAAAGAAAATTCAAACAAAATATTGGAAAATGATTTTGTTCGATTTTTAAATGAAAGCAGAAAATTAAATCGATATACAATAGTTATTTACAAAAATCAAATGTAACATAATATAAATAATGTAATCTGATAAATTCAAAACTATAAGAGAATCTAAATAATAATAATTAAAAATATATATATATATATATTTATATATTTATAAAGGTAAAGTAATATGTACGATAAGCAGAAATTTCAGATTAAAGTATTATTTTTTTCTGTCGTAAGTTACAAACCATGTTAGTTTTGAGCGCATTATCAGCATTTAGGTTGTGACACAATGATTTAAAACCTATTAAAATACTGACACATAAAAAGCATCAAAACAGGATGTCTTTCTTAATGGCAAGTGATTTATAAAATTCAGAAAGTTCTTTAAGGATCTCTTTTTATTATTCCTTTTTTTTTTTTTTTTTCTAAATATTTTCTGTTGTGTTACAGAATATCACGGTTTTTTGCGGATTTGTGATGTTTTAAATTCAACCAAAAAAAAAAAATAAATAAATAAATAAATAAATAAAATAGTTTTATACTTATCACAGAGCAAAATTATTATTATTATTATTATTATTATTTAAACAACACTATGACTATAAATAAATAAATAAATAACAAATATTGTAATAGTAATAATAACAAAGGAAATTTTAACCTTATATTATAACAAATTATCATTTTAGAAAAGAAACTAAACTGTCAAATGTTTAATTAAAAAAAAAAAAAAAAAAAAAAAAAAAAAAAAAAAAATGAAATGATTAATTAAACACGTGTACGTTACATCGATTAAATGACATAAGTTTTTCATACTAAAATTTTTCTCTTACCTGTGAGGAAGGTGGATAGGTGTAACCAAACTGCGAGTAAGACATATTGTTATCAATGGACGGATTTTATTTGAAGAATGTTGATATATCAGACCGGTCAAACCCTAGTCCGCCGGTCAGCCTCTGGACATCATCATGTCCGGCCCGGAAATTTCCACCTCATGATACTGATCACGGACAATCCGGCCCGGCTTCTCAGTTCGATGTCATGTACAAGATGAGAAAACATTTGCAACACCCTAGACACTGGTTTACCGATGACCATTGGAAAATTAATTGATAAATTTACTACAATAATTGAGTTAATTTCGCCATATCTAATTTATAATAAATATCTTAAGGCTTAAGTCATTGTTGATATCTTACAATTTTTATCCCTTGTTATATATCCCGCTGATGATCTCTAAGCTGTGTAGAAACCAGTAGCTCGTTTGCCACTGCCTCCACCTTCACATGCGATCCATCACGCACGTTGCGAAGCCACGCCTCTTGTAGGTTTGATTGGCAGTTTTTATTCACCGCCCACTCCGTTGCCTTGGATATACGAATTTGACAACAGAGGTATAAATATACCTGTATGTATATCATCGAACATTATGCAGTGACGATAAAGATTTTTTGTATTATATAAATATATATAAAAGAGCGAGGGGAGGTCAATAATGAAATAAATGGCAGAAAATACAGAATCTAAGAAAGATTATCGATTTCATCGGTGTAATAGGCTCTCCGATTAATAGAACAGGTTATACGGTAAAGTCGTTACACGACATTGACAAAATGGCTTAGAGTTTTTCACGCGATTTCGTTTAAACTCTCCGGAGTTGCGGGGAGAAAGGTGGTTGTAATAACAGTAATTCACTGTGTAATTCTCCGGCGATCAGAAATATTGCGATATGATAGTTTTTCGTTAGAGGCGGAAAAAAAAAAAAAAAAGTTAAAGGAGTTCGTTCGATAAGGGACAATTTTCTCAATTTATGCGCGAAAATTGGTTAGTTTGACAAGAGGTACGGCGTTCTCCATTATTATTAAAAACCGATCCGTTTCAAAGTCTACGCCGTCACTGAGTCAAAACAAATTTAAGAAGCGAACGCAAATAGCAATCATTCGTTACCCCTTTTAACGTCGATTTAAATATAATAGAAGGTTTGGTAACTCTTTTTTTTTAAAAATACATTTTTGGAAAAGCAATTACTGTTTCTACTCTTTTGGAAATTTATTCTTTTGAGTCACCAACGTTGTTTTGTGTCTTACATGTACATTACATGACTGAAACATACAATAATAAATATATTTTTTTAAATTAAACTTTTGGGGAAAAAACGAAAAACATGCATTTTTAGTAATTTATTTAAAATGCAGAAAGTTTTATTTGAAATGGGGAAACTAGTACTAGGCAATTGTCAAATGGGAATTGTAATGTAATAAGGACCTTATTTGTGGGAGAAAAACCTGTTATTACTCCTGATAACATATAATACACGTCTAGTATTTTTACAAAGAACGTAAACTTGTTTTTCATAATTTAAATTGACTTATATCTTTTGAACCAATTTATTAATGTCATTTAAATAGCCTTTTTAGCTTTATTTGATATTAATGACTTGATTACTTTTATTTAAGTTTCAAAAATATTTTTTACAAAAGAAAAAAAAAAAAAAAAGAATATATAACTAAAATAAAGAAAAACATGAAAAAACTTTTACAAAATTAAAAAATCCTAAAGATAATGCACTGCGTTAAATGTTATGAAATTATAAAAATTCTTTGAAAAAAGTAAATCTTAAAATAATAAGTACAAACTTTGAGTAAACAGCATAAATTGCAAGAACTCACAACAGTTGTTTCGGGTCGAAAGAAAACACAACCCTTCGTGCCTTCATGAGATGAACAAAGTCGGCACAAGTGCTGCAAACAAAGTGGCAAAGCGACACAGCGTGCGTTGCCGCTTTGACAGCAGCCTACTTTATTCGCCTGACGAAAGGTCGTGTTTTCTTTGGACACGAAACAATTTTTTCGAGAACTTGCATTTTATGGTGCTTAATCAAAGTTTTGTACTTATTATTTTTAAATGCCAGTCCTGTGGTGCTTTTGTATAATTTTTTTTTTAAAGTCGTAAAATGCTCTAAAAATGCATTAATAAGTATTTTAAAAGCTAAGCATAATGAAACCAAAATCTTTTCTTAAAAAAATTTAGCTAAGTATATTCAAAATATGTTGAAACAAATTGCTTGTAAATAGTCATTTATGCATAACATATACAGATTCTCATTTGAAAATTTAAAACGAAATAACATAATGTAGCAAGTCAAACAACATTTTTTTAATCTAATATAATAAGATTTTCTAAACCATTCATATAAAACAGTAAATAATATACCCATATTAAATTGTTTATTTTGATCGAATAATATGTATTTTTATTACAAGGAAAAGGCAGTAAGTTAGCTGAGTGGTTTGCAACTTTTGCAGCATCACGTTATCGACAAAGGAAAAAGCAGTTTTACAGGTGAGTTGATTGAATTTCTGAATACATTCTACAGTTCTTTTTATTTATTTGTTTATCCTTTCTTTTATCTTTCTCTCTCTTTTTCACTTCTATATGCATAAGAAAGAAGTAATATGATCATGAATTGTTTGATCTCCGGTTTTTTGATTAGTTTACGCATTTTGAGATTTTCTGAATATGATTTGACCATTTTTTATAAAATATCTGTCAGTCTCATTCTCTCTGCGTATACAAAAATTTGTGGACACTGTATGGACGAACTAATGAAGAAAATGCAACCAAACTAAATATTTAGTTGGAATTTGACTTCAATTGGTGCTTATTACATTTGAGAACCAATCGCTCAACGGAGGGCGCTGCAATCTTATTTTTTTAAATAATTTTTAGCATGGTAGTACAGGACGAAATTTCGTGTAAAGTTACATAATGAGAATTATTTTTAACTTTACATTGTTAAATTATATATATATATATATATTCATAATAATAATAGTCAACCAGGGGAAGGGGGACATGCAGAAAACTCCCGATTCGATTAGCAACGAGCGGATTATGTGTGTTGCAGATTATCCACAGGTGCAGAAAAAGATCTGGATCAAGAGAGAGCATTTTCTCAAACGGTACCAGACATGCCAACAATTTAATTTACTCCGAAGCATTGTTGCAGTATTGTTTAATTCATTGCATAAATCAGTTTACAGCATCTTGGCTTCATCGTAAATACACTTTTTTGTTCATCATTTTTATATCCTTTAGTACATAAAATATAAATCTATATTGTGAATATTTTTATTGTTTGCATTATGTATTTTAAACAATACAATCACGCTTTTGAGCTAATAATTTACACACACACATATATATATATATATATACTGTGGAATTTTATCGTTAATGAAAATGCTCTGTTGTTAATTCTTTATCGATTAATCGAAGTTTGCAAAGAATTTATTTTTAATTTCATTAATATGATGACAACTCCCTTTTCTCCATGTTGGGTTGATAGGTTTACATGTGGTTACTCCGATTTTTTTCTATTTTTTTTCCCCCACTGGTTTCCTTGATGATTTGATTTAATATTTTATTTCATTTCTCATTCAAAATGGTTTTGCTGCTCAATTGGGGCCTGAACAATATAAGTTTGCTATTGATAGCTATATTGTTTTACGAAATCGTTGCAGCTTTCACTGCTTTATGAAGAACTTGCCCCTGATGAGTTAATACTTCTACTTTTAAGCATTTTTTATTCCAATTATTAATCTATTTTCTATTCCAATTATTATTCTGAAGTCCTTTAATTACTTTCTCCGCCATTATGTTTAATGGTCTTTTTTGTTGTTGTTGTTGTTGAAGTGGGCGTGAGTAATTTAAATTGTTTGTGTCTCTTATTGGATCTCAACATGTATTGCAACCTTCATGGGATAGTTTTAGCAATGTGCTACAATCAGTTTTATTTTGTTGTGTTGGTATTGACAGGTATCTATTAAATGCTAAAATATTAAGGTTAAAGTTTGCTAAGATATATATATATATATATATATATATATATATATATATATATATATTATCTCATTCACTCCTCATTTCCAGCCTTTTTGCGATTTATCCGCGATTTTTATTACTCTCGAAACTCGTGCCACTCAATTCCGCGGATAATCGGGAGTATGTCTATGTAAGGGTTTCGCTTCCCCCACCCCCCACTAATGTTATATATATAACATTGTATGAATTATACATGCAGTTGTCATGATTTGTTAAAGTGTTTTTTGCTATTTGTGTTCATTTATTTTCAAGAAGAAATTGTTTTATTGTTTATTTGAGATTTAAATCAAATTTCATGGCATTTAGAAATATCATGACGTAAGGTAATAATATTTAAATACTTTTTGTACCCGTGTAAAAAAGAAAAAAAAAAGAATGAATGAACAAGAAAAAGAAAAATAATAATAATAAGTTTAAAAAATGAAATACTACATATTTTCAAATCATGCACAATATTCTTCATGGCTTATAAAACTAAAAGAAAAACTTACTAGCAAACACTAATCTATAGGCACACTAATATACATTAATCTATAACTCTAATCTAAGGCCATAATAAAATTTACTTTGAAGGATCGCATTAATAGTCGTAGATAAATCCTAAAAATACCATGTAAATTTAGGAATGTCTACAGAATGCCTATTGTAAGATAATACAGTACAGCAATTAACATTTACTACGCTATAACTGGTAAGCAAATACCTTGAAATTTAATTAATTTTGCTCTTGCAAGTTAATTAAAAATGTATTTAAATTGACATTGTTAATATGATTATAACTTTTCTTTGAATTCTGAAAAGTAATTAATAAAGAAAAGTATATGGGTGAAAAAAATTCGACTGTATCTATGAGTTGTGTTTAATTTTCAATAAAGTTTCCCATATTATGTGTACCTGATACATTACAACTTACAACATAATAAATATTTTCTCAAAGTTCCTTTACTTGAAAAAAAAAAAAAAAAAAAATCAAAACTGTAGAAAGCTCGTTATTTTATCGTTAAAAAACATTAAAAATTACAAATATATATAAAAGATAGTGCTCAGAAGGTCTTAAATTTTTTTATGCTCAGAGCAGATTGGAAGAAGACACCGCCGTAGTTTTTGTTTAATATTTCGGAAAAATCTTCTTTTATTTATACTTGTTATTTATTGATATAGTATGAAAAATTTATACTTTTGAGTGCAAATTATAAATATATTAAACTTCGAAAATATCATAAAAACTTTCAAATAAAGGTTTTCCTTAGCATTTTCTTTTCAGCATGTTGCCCCAATCTTGTGGTAAGATAGCCGTCTATTTAGGTGTAAAATGATTTGTGGAATTTCAATGTAAATTACACATTTTTATGGAACATTATACATTTATTTTAAATCACAGGATTGGTATAGAAAAAACTAAACTAAAATATTATATTATATATCATCTTATTTAATATTTTGCTAAAATTAATGCCCAAATGTAACCTAAAACGACAAAGAAGACAAGCAGGCAATTTTTCTCAATGTAAAATTACCGATATCTTATCCTAAAAATTTTTCACCATCTTACACCAAAACGTTGAACAAGAAGGTAACCAGCGCCTTTTATAGGTTTGGGTGAAAGTTCAAGAATGGTAGTTTTAAAAATTAACCGAATTAATTTTTTTTTCTGTTTCAACTATGATTTAAATAACTAGCAAAACAAGGGAAATAAAATTGTTTTAACTCTTACCAGATGAAGAAACATTAATTATCGATCTAAACTAATATAAAGAATTTCTAAAATTCGCAAAAAAAATAAATAAATAAATAAATAAATAAAAAAAGAAAAAAAGAAAAGAAAAAGAAAATAAAATAAAAGAAAATAAAAAAGTCTTGTTATTAACGTTCCCCTCCTAGAAGTGGCCGGAGACCTCCTAATAACGCCTGCATCTAAGAAAACCACGTGAAACGACATTTTATCCAACGCAGCATCTTACCCTATTTACCCTATTTCAATTTAACAATCTTTTTTTCGAATTATTATTATTATTTAATTTAGTTTTTAAGTAACCACTAAAAATAAACAATAAATGATATATATATATATATATATATATATATATATGATTCATAAGGCGTAGAAAAGCCAAGCAACAGATACAAGATCACCGAAACCACAAAGACCAATAAGAATGAAAAAATATATGTATATATTATATATGTAGGAGAAACTCAGAAGGGTGAAAAAAATTCATCATGATATGAAATACACATATTTAAAGAAACCAAATTTATTAATTAACAGCCTGCAAAACAAATGAAACGATAAACTAATATTTTTTCCCCCTTAGATTTTGTTTCTATAATTAAGATTTCATACTTTCTTTTATAAATTACAAAACAATTAAATATATTTTATGGAATATAGTCAAAATTTCCCGTAGAAATATTTTGAAATTAATTAAAACTTCCAGCATTTTGCAATATTTAAAAAATACGTATGCATAACAAATCATTACTGTAATTTGTAAATAATTATTTTTAAAGGGGTTTGAAGTTTTTTAAAGTAATTATAATAATCGTAAAGCTAAATAAAGTTATTCAAATTAAAACATAGTAATAGTAGTAATAATAATTATTATTGTTATAACAATAACAAGAATAATGAATACGATGGAAAATTTTTATGCATACTTTTTTCGCATATGATTTTCTTTTTTTTTTTTTTTTAATTTCAAAATAATAATATATTTTTAAGTGTTTAATAGTCTTGGAATAATAACAATATGTTTTGTTAAGTGTTTAATAGCTTCAAAATAATAAAGAAGGATTTAAAATAAATAAATAAATAAAATGAGAAAACAATAAAAACCTGTCCCAGTCTAAATTATAAAAATTGCAAGTGCAACAACATCTAATAAAGCATTCCTTTATCAGATATGATATTGGAAAACCACGAAAACACGGCATATTTCAATATATTGTATGTCATGGTTAGCAACATTTTACTTACAGTTTTTTTTAAGTTAGAAAAGTCAAGGATAAATTAATTACTTTGCTTAATTAGGTGTGCCGTAGAGCTATAGTAATATGATTTTGATAAGAATATAAAGCATTTACTTATCTATAAATTATCAATCAAGCAGGCATAAGTTTATCTACAAAAAGACTTTTGTTTATATTCTTTTCAAGCTGAGATCATTGTTGTATCACAAAACATCTAGATTATGAGGGTGGTAAGAACAATGTCGTGAGTTGATAATTTTTTGTGTGCATAAATTCTAACTCTAAACCTTGGAAAATCTTTTTATTCTGTTTTACAAAGCAGATTATTGTTCATTTATTTTAATATCTGAAGAAAAGTATATAATTCATTAGCTTCTCTATGGCTCATTTTTTTTTTCTTTTATTCTTTGTAAAAAGAAACATTGAAGAAGTTGAAAGATTGTAATACTGTAACAAAGTAATATTGAAATAAAAAAAAAAAAAAAAAAAAAAAAAAAAAGGGTAATTTAGATAGCTTATTTTTATTTGCGCATAGCCAAATATTTTATCAATCAAATCAATTAGTCAAATTTATTTTATCTTCTTGTTTTTATGACATATAAATTTTGAAGATATTCAGAAAGGGCATACATAGTTTTATTATTTATTTATCTAAAATAGTTCGCGTCAAACGAAATATACATATTTTTAGGTGTAAATAAGACTTGGTTTCTATTTCATAGATGAAAAAGAATAATGGAAAACAGCCGCAACCAAACACTAAAAAATATAAAGAAGCCAAAATACTCTAAAATGAGTAAAAGAGTAAAATTTGAGCATGTTACATAGTCAAAATGGCTCCGAAGCTAATATAGTTAAATTTAAAAACTCCATGCATTTGTTATTAAGTATATTAGCATGCTTAAAAATTGGCATCAACCATGGTGAATCCCAGTATCCCAAACATATATTCTCACCGTTGTATATTTCTGCAAATCAGTATGAAACTGCTACGAAATGCAGTTCGGGAGATTTGAGGAAATATATTTTGTGTTTCAACTCTTTCTGTTTAAACTTATATAAATTCTATTAAAAAACTCCTTTTAGATCAGCATATTTATTAATAAATTATGAAGGGAATACAGTAATCGCCGCTTAATAAAGTCACTGGTTAATAAAATCAGCCGTTTAATTTGATCAAATTTGCCAGGACCGGAAACAAATCAATACAAACTACATTCAAAACTGCCGTTTAATAAAATCAGCATCGTTGGTTAATAGACCCAAAAAAATCTCCCCAGCAGCAAAAATATCATTTCTGCACACTTAATTTTTTTAAAAATTATATTGTGATTATTATTATTACTTAAAAAAAAAAAAAAATTCTCTTGTCCAAAATTTTACCCTTGCTGTATAGTTACAAATTAAATAGGTCCCATAACTTATCTCCGTAACTATCTCAAGTAACGTATTCTTCAAAGCATAGTAATAAGTTGCAAATGATATATATATATATATATATATATATATATATATAAGGGAGACCCGTGTACCTAGGGCCATTATGTACCTAGGGTCACCCCACTTTATTTGAATAATATTTAATTTTACGTTTTAATACTCAATTGGGCGAGTAACAACAGCAATTTCTACATTTACAATTACTTTGGAACTTTTGAGGAGAAAGTTTTGACAAGTTACATGTAGAAAACGAATTTACATGGTTTGAAGTAAAATTTTGCAGGTCATCTATTTTGCTACTTTACAAAAACAAATCAAATATTTTTCTTCGATTTCTAGTGTATAATTTTGCTCGTTATATTGAGTAATAAATGAAATATTTAATTAGTCCTCTCTGCATGTCGATTTTTTAGTGGAAGGCATTTTGAATGAAGTTACCAAAACTTATACCTAGGGCCAGTGTGTTTGGACCTTTTAACACTTTCGCAACCGCTTGTTTTTGTCTTTTTGACAGTAAGGTCCGCCTGTGGGCGTTTTTCTCATAAGTTACAATTTTTTAAAACAAAATTTTCCTTATTCACATTTATATTACAAATGGATATGCATTATAATCATACTCTCTCTAATCAAAGTATTTGCATCCGTAGTATACTGATTATACAAATATGAATATTGTGTATATTTTTTAGAAACAAATAACATACAAATTGCAAAAGAAACGCCCACTGGTGGAGTTTCATATTTTAAAATGACGTGTATCTACGTCAGCAGTCGCGAAAGTGTTAAGAAACACAGTACAGCCTATAGTAACTGGATGGTGCCAAACCCTGCTAAACCAATCACTATATATGACGTTGCTGAAAATGTTGGCAAGTCCTATCCGTCAGCCTTTACTCCTGTAAACATTCTATCAGGCTTTCGTGTATCCGGCATATGACCAGTGAATCAAAACATATTCACTGAGGATGAATATTTAAGTCCAAATATAACTGAAAGACAAAATCCATCCATAAATTTAAAAAAAAAAAAAAAAAAAAAAAAAAAGATTTTCCAGGAAGAAAGTGAACCAACAATGATAGAACTGAATGTCTCTGTTTCGTATCCTGTTGAAATTTCGAAACTTTCAGCATCTAACATCTTTTCGTGTGCCATGCTTTAACAGGTACGAACCTAAGCAAAACCTCCCACATCAAAGAAAAGATGTGACAGAAAACCAGAGAGATCTAGAAATCCAAGAGACACTCCAGAAAAAAAAAAAAAAAAAAAAATTTGAAGGGGAAAAAACTTCCTGTTAAAATATCCCAAGAGAAAAAAAAAAAAAAAAAAAAAAAAAAAAGTAAAAAATTTCGTGTTTCAAATTAAGGCAACAACATGATAGTTATTATATTATAAATAAATATATTACTTGATATTGCTTCTTTTATAAAATACATGTTTATATGCTTATTTTCTATTCATTACAAAGTGAAATCTAAATATGAGAGAATGGCCCTAGGTACAATGAGGTCTGGCCCCAGGTACAATGAGGGTGTTGTACCTAGGGCCACTAGTGAAGTTTTTTTTAAAAACCTTCTATTTGTCAGAATTTATTATTTTAGGTATTTATATTAATCCCAATGGGAAGTAATTAGTCCTAAAGATATGTACATATCAGTTGGTTAATTTTAAACAGGCCAAGGGCTCTGTTTTTGGGCATTGAAAAAAAGCGACCCTAAGTACACGGGTCTCCCCTATACATTTTCTGTATTTACTTAATAGTAAATCTCTTTTTTCACGTAAGATGGCGCTTGCTCCAGTTACGTTGAAAATTAAATATAAACTGAAATTTAAAAATGATTAACGTTAAAATTAAATAACCCTTTTAAAAATCACCTTTTAATATAGTTATTAGCTTTTAAAGATTAATAAATTTCACTTAATGCATTCAATTATTGCATTTCAGTAGCACCTAAATCGATTAATCGTTTCTTTACCTTTAATCTTTTCTTTTTATTAATGTTAGTTTAGCAACCTGTTTATTTCTACTATCTCCGTATGTATCGTTTAACACGTTGATTTCTTAAAAATACTTATTCCTTGTATCGATTTTGGTTCGTGTTATTGTTTAATATAATTTCCTGAAATCTTGCACTCTGCTGATAGAAATGCAAGTTTCCTGATGAGTTAACATTTCTATTTTTCAGCATTTAAAATTAAAATTTTCAATTCATGAATTCTCTTTTTTTCCCCTTTTATCGGATCTCTTTGGTAATTTTATCCTTTTCTCTTTCCTATAAAATGTTGACTGTTTCTATTACTTTAATGGTTTTTGAAAACTATTTTGTCGTCGTGAGGCTTATGTGTTATGTTTGTGTCATTTCTCTTCTGCGTAAGTACTTTAACTTGTTTTTACTAATCATTGGTACTCAAATTAAATTATCACCGTGATAATAATTTTATTCGAAATAAATCTCATTTAAAATTTAATTATATGTTGATATTTTCATCTATCTTTTGTTTGCTGAGTGTTACAAAGGTATTAAATTATTCAAATTATATATATATATATATATATATATATATATATATATATATATATATATCAATTATTATAAGACAAGCTCTAGTTCTTATTCTGAAATAACTATAAATCAAGAGGTTTAAACAGAAAGATTTTAAACTTATAGTAAAAGCATGAACTTTTGGTAAAGTAAGGATGATTTTCTTGAAAGGAAAGCGCATAAGAACTTGGAATGCGTTTAATTTACTCATATCGAAGGAACAATTAATTAATTATGTATAAAAAAAATAATTAATATTGTTTATTAATTCTATTATTCGTTACCTTTTGAAATTTCTTTCCGAATTCAGGAAGTAATACCTTTTCCTAAAGTGCAGGAACGTTCACCGGATAAAAAAATCAGCTGCTTAATAAAATCACTTTGGGTCAGAACGAATGTGATTTTAAGAAGCGGCGGGTCCTGTATATATTAATTTTTGAAAAGATGCGATATTTAATAAATGTGACAAGAATGTTCTCCTTTTTGAAATAAAATTACTCATTTTGGAATGAGTATGTCCATTTCCTCATTTTTCATCACTTCATTTTTAACGGTGAAATTCTTTTTTATATGGAGTTTAAAATTTAGTATAGTGTACGTTAAATCTAGAAAAATATAAACTGAATTTTTTCCTTGTCGGTCGTGTTCGGGTGGGTTGGCTTTTTTTTTTTTTTTTTTTTTTTTCTCTCTTGCAGGTCGTATTTGTCATTTGTTATTTGTTTATTTTTTTTTTGTTTGTTGTTGTTGTTCGTGGGTCAAATTGAAATTCCGATCGAGTTTAGTTTTTATTGAGTTATATGTCAAGTTCAAAATTGAGCCATATGTCAAGTTCAAAACATTAAAATAATAATAATAATATAAATAAAAGGCAGAACTTTGCTCTATAGAATTGTAGGAAATAGCATTAAATATTATAAGCATACCAAATATGTCCATAACTAAATATACTCATATTCAAATTATTACAGTACAGAAGTGAACTTCCATATTGGGCATTTTAAATATCGGATGCGTATCTGTTAAAGGACACTTTTTCCTTCCAAAATATATTTTTCCTTATACATCTGATTCTTTTAAATTATTATTATTATTATTATTATTATTATTTTCGTTATTATTATTTTTGGGTCGAATTCAATGCGTCAAAGTTCCCTTTTACGGGTTCAGTTCTTTGAAAAATTATTATTGAATTACATGTTCACTTCAAATTTAGTTGGTGGGTTTGGTTGACATATGCAAGTTGAACATGAGCATTATGCTATAAAAAAAAAAAAAAAAAAAAAAAAAAAAATCTGTTAAAATTATATATATATATATATACATATATATATAATTTTTCTACAAATATTTAATGTTTTCTAAAATTACAGAAATTTATCCTAAAATTACATCTCAATCTGTCAAGATAATTTTTTTTTTTTTTTTTTTTATGTAACCATTGATACAGATTTTAACTGATAATTCATGTTTTATACGTTTTATATATGGAGAACAGGGTATAAAAGCAGTATTGGGAAGTGCCGAGTAAGAACTTAAGTCGTGCTTTCGTGACCAGAAGGTAACATCGTCGCCTATTATATAGTGGTCTCTTGTTCGATTTTAACTGGTAAAATTAGATAAATGTACTCAATGCAAGTTTTTTACAGTTTTTTCTTTTGAAAAAATTAGTTATCTGCGAATATTTTCTTTATTTTTTCTGTGCAGATATCTTCTGCAAATTTGCTGCTAGCAATTTTCTGTAATAAAACAGAACTTTTTGATAGGGCACCTTTTAATAAATATAAAAATTACAGTACTATTCACTACACTTGAACTGAAAAATTTCAAATTAGTTATATGTGACGAAAAAAAAAAAAAAAAAAAAAAAAAAAAAAGAAAGAAAGAAAGAAAGAAAAACTTTAGATATACTTTAAAAATTAAGTATAATTAAAAAACTTTCAAGAAATCTACTAAACTTCACAGATGGTTTCAATCCCCTTGTCTATGGCCTTGTTATGAATTAATGAAACTAAGTTTAATGAAGATCCAGTAAGACCATGTTAAAATACTAATGTTCAGCTAATATTCAAAATTATATTACTAAGTACTTTTCTATTTATCCGTTGAAACAATCGTAACTAGAATCACACGCTTAGAAGATATAATTTAAGTAATCTCCATTTTAAATCGTACAAAATCACAACTATTCACAACTAAACAAATAGATTTGGAAATATTGATTAAAATACGATAAATCAGGTATTCATTAAAGCTATCTATAGTTCATAGGAAAAAATATAGAACTTTCAGTTCAAAATATTGTTTTATCTTTTTTTTTTTTTTTTTTTTTTTTTAAATAAAACTATATCTACATTTTATAAAAACTATAGTCTGCAGATATGACGATAGTTTATGCTCAGAAGTTCCCAAAATATTTCAAATTTTGAATAAGATTTATGTATTTCAGCATATCATTTACATATTACCTTATCATCTGCAACTTTCATTGAAAAAAATATTTTGATATCTTGAAAATTTCACATAACTGCCAACCATCCACCTTTTTTTGACATTACTATGGGCGAATAAATCATTTTTTTTTTTTTTTTAATTTATACTAAAATTCCGTAATTAAATAACGTGGCTGCATCAGATTGGGTGGAAGGATTGGGAAAGTAGGCAACTATTATTTTGTGGTGTATTTAATTTTCTCCGAATGGTAAAAGAAAGAAAAAAAAAATACTCGAAACAGATAGTAATTGTTTTCATGTATTTTGACAAATAAGATAATATGTTCTGAGATATCATAATGGAAATCTTTAAACATTCATAAATAAATGCACTAATTTGCAATTTATAATATTTCCTTACATTAAATGTTAAGTTCTGATTCTATATTATTGCATAGTTTAACACATTTTTACTGCTAAAAGTATCCATTCTATTTTAGTATATCATGTCCCATAAATAACAACTTTTTTTTTTTTTTTTTTTTTTTTTTTTTTAACAAATGAGACAAAGATTATAATGAAAAGAGGTATAAGATTAGCTCTAATATGGAATTTTTTTTTTAAATTATTAATCTTACATTCATTTAAATGAATACAATAAATAAATAAATAAATAAAATAAAATAAAATAAATAATATAAAAAATATATATATATCAGAAATGTCTTAATGTAGTTTTTAATAGATCTGTTTGTAAAATAAAAATATAAAATTATATGTCATGATTTTTACATCCTTTATTTCGCCTGATTTTCCGTTTGTCAAATGATTGACGATATCTTGATGAATCATTACGTAACCAGTCAGACAATATTTCAAACCTAATCTTCTGTAATTCTATCAGGAAGTTCTTAAATAACTACAATACTAACTGCTGTTTCCAGTCACACTTCTTTGTCATCACTAAGACATAAAATACTTATGTATGTGTGTGGCCTTAAAAACAAACATCTTTTGACATTTGATCCCACAATGATTCAGTGATACAAAGCTCGCGTGATGTGGAGTAAGTTTAATTGAAGTGGATTTATCAGTGAAATTACAATAATAACGTGCTCCAGAAATCATCTGCGAGAGAAATAGCCAAACAGAGGCTGTTAAAAGTGAATGTCTTTACGGCCTCTTAATTGCACATGACCAGCACTTAGAATGTGTCATTAGCACCAAATTACTATATTCTTCTTCTCTTATCCATTTAGTTTGTCTAGGTATTAGTGGTTACACAGCTTCATGTTAAAGTCTATTTGTAGTTCTTAATCTGATGACTCTCCAAATGACAGTGACATTTTCATCTGCACAGTAGACTGTTTCATACTTTCATGAGTTAAAATGCTTTTCAAATTCTTAAAAATGTTGTTTGGAAAACAAAATGTTGAAAAGATTTTTAAAAGTTTTTGTTTTATAAGTTTCAACAATTTATAATAGAGCCCATTTCGGGATTTCTCATAGTGCTAAAATACATAGTACAGAGATGCCAAATGTGAGCTTTTTTTACGCTGTTTACAGCATGTATAAAACTACTATTTCTTCGGTAGTTTTTGTCTTCTTTAATAAAAAAAAAAAGAATAAATATTACTTTTTGGGAAATGAAGAGATTAAAAAAAAAAAAAAAAAAAAAAAAAAGAAAAGAAAGAAAGAAAAAGAAAAAGCCCCTTGCGGTAGCTTTGTTGGTACGTAGAACCTCAAATTATGATAAGGATTTTTTTAATCCTCTCTTAATGGGATAATACCTATAATTATCGTAAAAAATATATAATTTGTTACATGCTTAAACATGTTTACCAAAAAAGTAATTGCTCTAGATGCACCAGAATTCCCTTGTACCTTAAGCAGGCATGGAATTTTATTTTATTTTATTTATTTATTTATTTTTTTAATTATGAAAAATAAATAAATAAATAAATAGGTAATTATTAAAGTAAGGCGTAAAAAAAAAAAAAAAAAAAAAAAGTCATATAACATTTTACCGCGTGCAAGATATTTCATTGGATATTAAATTAAATATAATATTCTGAACTATAATTTTAACTCTAAAATCTTTACAATCGTTTAATTATATAAAAAAGTAACAAGACTTTAATCAGAAAAATTAGAAAAATTATAAATTTTCATACACATTTAATCTTATAATTTTTTCATGTTCAACACAGCTGCATACTTCTGATTCATTTTCATGATTATATAAACATTTAGATTGGGTTAAAATTTTGAAGGTTTACTTCAAAAATGTTTTGATATACTATTATGCATGCAAGCGTAAAAAATTTGTAGTTTGAGAAAAATCCATTTAAAGTAGGAAATTTTCATTAGAAATAGGAAAATGGTATATTTCTAATTTCACTGATACCTCAGTACGTACCTATCGTTCAGTTAAAATTACAATCAATTACTCTCTAAAATTTCTGGAGTGAGAATCTCTCTCCTTAAAAAAGTGACCCCTATTTTGACACCAATTAAGGTGAGAAAACAATATTATCACTCTGGAAAATGTGACACTTCTCACTTTTTGTGAAAGAGTGACGCATAGTCACTCTGTCACAAAGAGTGAGGTCGTCATCTATTGCAAGATGAAACTTTTGTAGAGTGAGAAATTGCTGGCGCCATCTGGTTATCATATTTCGAAAGAAATATGAAGAACTATTTCCGAACGATCTCATGTATCTATTTGTTTAACAGAACGTATTGAAGATTTTTCAAGAATAAAAAAAAGAAAATAATTATGTTAAAAGATAGTTTGGTAAATTATTTTTTCTATACGATTGACAAAATCGAAGTAATATTATTAATGGAGAATCGAAAATCACAAGAAACATAACGAAATTAGTCTTAGGAAGTAAATAGTTTTATTTAGAAATATATAAGGTATAAAAGAAAATATCAATGCAAATATTTAATGCACAACGCCTTAAAATCTGTAACAGTTTATATTTTTATTATATTTATTGACAGCTAACACATGTGAAATATTCAAAAATTTGGCTATAATATTTTACTAATATTTAAAATCAACAGCAAGTTTTATACTTCTGAACAGGCGACTTATTCAGGAAACTCTGTAGATTTGTATGCGAACAGTTATTTTTTTTTTTTTTTTTAAACATGTACACTTGAGTAACTTCTTTTCCGCATAAGCTATTTTAAATGACTGCTTGTCATTAAGATTTTTTTTTTTTCAAGTATACAGCTTTTAAAATAATTCTAATTTTAGCAATTTCAAAATAATTTAAATTTTAAAATATCCTTTAGAATTCTTTAATTTTATATTGTTGATAAATGAAGTAAAAATTTAAAAATATGATTGATCACGTATGAGAATGACTTAATAATGTAAATTAAGCAACTTGTATATGTGCTCAGTGGTTCAGTGGATAAGATACTCGCTTGCTACGGGAACGGCCTGGGTTCGATTCCCGACAGATCCAAACTGCATTCTTTGCACCGTTGAATTGGAGTCGATTCGCCAGGTGAAATGAAGCAACATCGTGTAGTGTACACAACTTTTTAAGGAAAAATAAACTGTCATATTCTTTAAATTGTTCTGAATAATCTCACTCTTAATAAAGAGTGAGAAATCTCACTCTTTCGAAAAGAGACTTTTCACTCTTTAGAGGTTGGCTCCATTTTGGCATGTTCAAAGAGTGATATACCACCCTTTGAGAGTGAGATCTCACTCTTTATATTTTAGAGAGTAGATTTTCTTACATCTTCAATTCACACGCTAAAGAAAATCAAATATGTTTGGAACATTTAAACATTCAGATGTTAAAATCGAGTTTGCAATATAACATTCATACAATTTATAATTACATAATTTTTAAAGTAGAAACAGCATACATTCAATTTTCCTCAATGTCGGACTTTGTAATACATTATTTTAGATTTTTTTTTTTTTTTTTACGAACTGGATGTAAACTAATTACACAAAAATAAATAAATAAATAATTTTGATTAGTAATTCTTTTGGGCTATGGCATTATGTTCAGGGAGACTGCATGTTTCTCAAAATGATCTTATCAATTTCATCTATGAGAATCTGCAAAAAAATTCACTCAGCGCGGCCAGTGAAACCTCCTATACTAGGCAAAGTATAAGGATGATAATGCGCTACTAAATAGCATGTAATTATAATTCTTATTCTCCAGAGAAAAGATAATAAATTTTGAAATAACTTTTTAATTCATTTTATAAAATTATTATATATGAAGAAAAAAACACAAATTCTAGCCTAAAATAATCGAATTTTGAATGAAAAATCTATTTTTATTTTATTATTTTATTTACTAGGTGTTACCGTTTATTCTGTTTTGTTCAAAGTGTTTTATCCTAAAATGGGGACGATGCTTCTTTAGTATCTGAAACAAATAGCCCATCTTCCTGATAAATCTTTTTCTTAGAGATTTGAATAGTGCCGAAGGCCACCTACATTAATAAGATTTCTACAAAGTTTTCCGAGAGCCAAACTAATAAGCTCAAAAACCCATGCTTACAAATCTAAATTCATTCTATATGGTTTAAAAATCGGTATACATCCTTTGGTTAAGTTTCTCTACGATTGTATCAAAAGTGATTTTCACTCCCCTGATCAAATTAATCTCTCGAACAAAAAATAAACATTGCAAAACTGGCGTAATAATCTATTTGTTCTTTCCTTTTCCCTGATATTTAAATTGTTTATTTCAATTTTATGCTAAAGGAAAAAAGAGAAAAAAGAAAAACCGTTTACATGTGGGGATTTATTTTGTTTGAAAGAAATAGTCCACTCGTTACAGCATTTATTTTGTAATTCTCTCATACTAGCACTTTATTTCAACTGTTATATGTTATATAATGGACACGAGTATAAGTGTGAAAAGGAGCATCTCTTTAATATTTGAAAACTGTCTCAATTATTGCACACTTATGTATATTGCGATGATCTTTTTAACTTCCAAGCATGAGCAATATGATGAAGAATTAATGTTTAATGTAAATGAAGAAAGTGATTTTAAGAAGAAATTTTTTTTTTTTTTTTCAGTTTGTTTTGTGTTGTCACGTGTAATTTTAATTAAATTATATAATCATATTTCAATATCTGCATCAATTTTTCAGAAATTGAAAAGCAAATCAGATACTTGAAAATGTTTTTTTAACATCTTCGTACATAGCGTTAGCAGTGGTCAATACTGACTCAAAGCTGGTATACCAGAAATACCGGATTCGAATCAATGTCACACTCATCGTCCTAGCTGTTTGGAGTTTTCTGTAGCTGTTTTGTTACTGGAAAAGATCTCTTCAAAATGACAACCCCCCGCACCCCCCCCCTCTCCACGGATGGCGTTCCACTACGCCTAGAACCCTTGCGTAGTGAGTTGGGCTTTACGCTTACAACACAATATTCTTCAACTATTGATGCTAATATTACCTTAAAATTTAGCTTAACAATAATAAACAAGTACTTTTACACCACCAAAGCCTTCCTTTTTATAGTGTGCTAAGGAAATATTCTGTTGAAACCATTGAATATTTGCTTATCAATTACAGCAATTGAATTTAAATCAAAAATGTACAATGTGAGTAGAATAGTGATTTTTAAAAGAAAAAAAAAAGGCCTAAGTTAAAAATTTTAAAAAATGATTTGATTTATTTTTTATTATATTCGAAAAGATTTTGATGTGATGGTATAAAAATATAAATGTTGTGAATGTCAGCCAAAAATATAATTTAAAATATTTAATTCTATTTAAATCTCAATATAGTAAAATAGTGGCTTACAGATATTCTTCCAGATGGCAGCACTGCAGAAGATATAGATTCAGTCAGAGAAAGAGTTTTCTTCTATTAGAGATATCTTCAAATCAAACTAGAGATATTTAGGATAAGGATACTTTTAATTTAAAATAACAGCACAGATAATAATGAGAAATTTGAACTCTTAAACTTATTTTCTTTAAAGCTTAAATTGAAACTAGATGATAATAAACTAGTTGGCATAGGTGGACACTGCTCAGTTCCCCATCATATGTATGTTCTCATAAATTTCTTGTACAGGATATATTATATTCATGTTAAGAGAAATGAATTTGACCTAACGCTTGACACAGTGACAGAACGAAATCCTCGCCTAATAGGCTACCCACCATTCAGTTCGACATATTTATCTTATTCTAACCTATTCATTTATTTTATTGGGATCAATTTCGTAGTTTATTTTCATGCTACTATTTCCAATGCAACAATCCCAAAAATTCATATTTATATGAAAAATTTACAATTTCGTTATGTTGATAAAATCGTAAATTACGAATAATTTACGAAATTTTCCTATTAGAATATTTGTATTCAATCATGTTCAAACAAATATCATAAATGTAATTTTGAAGTTGTCTAATGTATTTATGATAATCAAAATGGAAGTTTATGCTCAATTTTGCCTTAT
This sequence comes from Salticus scenicus, assembly GCA_963930645.1. Taxonomy (NCBI): domain Eukaryota; kingdom Metazoa; phylum Arthropoda; class Arachnida; order Araneae; family Salticidae; genus Salticus; species Salticus scenicus. The sequence goes on from OZ005648.1 coordinate 297,247,115, forward strand.
TCTGACATGCTATGCTAAGTAAATCGTAAATTCCAAATAACTTACGAATTTTTTAAATTGGAAAAATCATAGTCTATGATATTCATGTCAGTATCCTAAATAATATTTCAAAAGTGGTCTGACATCTTTATGATGAAAACATCCCTCAAGATTGACGTTTGTGTAAAATTTTGCCCTATTTTGTTATGATAAGAAATTCGTAAAATTCTAATAGCTTACGAAATTTTTATTTTGGAAAAATCATAGTCAATAATATTCATTCCAGTATTCTAAATAATATTTCTAAAGTAGTCTGACATGCTTTACGCTGAAAATATCCCTCAAAATTGACGTTTATGTGACATTTTGTCTTATTCTGCCATGTTAAGAAATTCGTAAATATCCCGTAACTTATCAATTTTTTTAAGTAGCATGTTTATAGTAACTGATGTTCATTCCGGCGTGAAAACTGATATTTTAAAACTGGTCTGACATTTTTACAGCAAAAAATTTTCATTTAATGCAAGTTTAAGTGAAATTTTGCCCTATTCTCCCATGTTATAAAAATCGTAAATTCCAAAAACCTTACGAAGTTTTTTTAATTCGAATGTTGCAAATGAATAGGGTTCTTGCCAGTGTCGAAAGTAATATTTTAAAACTGATTTGACCTCTCTGCGGCAATTTGTTCTTGAGGTTTCGTGTACACAGACTAACGGACTAACACGCTGACGGACTAACAAACTAACAGACACCCTACAGACGGATATCATACAAATTTTGCCACTTTCGGATTCCTCACACCTGAAAACGTGTAAAAAAGTAAAAAAACCGAGGTCGAAAGTTTTCACGATTACCTAAGTTCCCCATACCTATAGTATGATGGGGAACAAAAAATCAACTCATTTAAATTAGTTCCCCATCATACTATGGGTATGGGAAACTTAGGTAATCGTGAAAATTTTGACCTCAGATTTTTGTCCCTTTTACACGTTTTTAGGTGTGAGGAATGCGAAAATGACGAAATTTGTATGGTGTCCGTCTGTAGGGTGTATGTTAGTTTGTTAGTCCGTTAGTATGTTAGTCTGCGTACTCGATATCTCAAGAACAAATTGTCGCAGAGAAGTCAGATCAGTTTTAAAATATTACTTTCAATACTGACAAGAACCTTATTCATTTACAACATTCGAATTAAAAAACTTCGTAAGTTATTAAAAATTTACGATTTTCTTAACATGGAAGAATAGGATAAAATTTCACTTAAACGTGTATTAAATGAAAACTTTTTACTGTAAAAATGTCAGACCAGTTTTAAAATATCAGTTTTGATGCCGGAATGAACATTAGTAACTATAAATATGCTACTTTGAAAATTTTGCGAGTTATTGGAAATTTACGAATTTCTTAACATGGCAGTATAGGGCAAAATTTCACACAAACGTCAATCTTGAGGGATATTTTCATCGTAAAGATGTCAAACTCCTTTCGAAATATTATTTAGGATACTGGCATGAATATCATAGACTATGGCTTTTCCAATTTAAAAAATTCGTAAGTTATTTGGAATTTACAATTTACTTAACATGTCAGAATGAGACAAAATTGTGCATAAACTTCCATTTTGAGGATCATAAAAACATTAGACAACTTCAAAATTACATTTATGATATTGGTTTGAACATGATTGAATACAAATATTCTAATAGGAAAATTTCGTAAATTATTCGTAATTTACTATTTTATCAATATAGCGAAATTGAAAATTTTTCATATAAATATATATGAATTTTGAGGATTATTGCATTGGAAGTAGTAGCATGAAAACTAAACAACGGAATTGACCCTAATAAAATAAATTAATAGGTTAGAATAAGATAAATATATCGAAGTGAATGGTGGATAGCCTATTAGGCGGGGATTTCATTCTGTCACTGTATCAAGCTTTGGTCAAATTCATTTCTTTTAACATGATTATAATATGTCTCGCACTATAAATTTATGAGAACATAAATATGATGGGGAACTGAGCAGAGTCCACCTATGCCAACTAGTTTTTATTTCTTGAAATATGTTATTACAATTTATAAATCGTCCTTCTTATGAAATATTCAGTTATTTATATGGATATTGATTAACCCATTTCAGACGACGTAATTTTTTGGAGATCATTCCCAGAAAAGCTAAAATTTGTTTCTCCTTTATATTGACCATATATCACTGCACATACGGTATACTTCCCGTCCTTTTGGCTCAGGGTGTTAGGATTAAGGTCGATTGACAGCACTAGGGTCCGAGGACTGAGAGGGAGTGTCCTCTGCGGGTTTTTTTTAAGGGGTCCTAGCCCGTATTTTTGCAAGTTTCGGAGAAAACTACGGGAAACTCCAAAAGGCTAGCCGACGAGCGCGACCTGGCCTTTCAGATCTTAAATCCATTGAATCTACGAATTGTAATCTGTTTTGAAGGGGTTACCAACAGGTTGTTATTTCAGTAAAGTAACGGTTGTATTGTAAATATCGCCTCTGCTATATATGTAAATATGTATAAAAATTAAATTCATTGTGAGGTAGATATAAATATGAGAGAAAGATCTATTAGGGGAAAAAAAGTCAGAGAATGAAAATAAAATGGAAATTAAACTAAGAGAGAGAAATTACCTGCAACTTTTTCCGTTGATTAACACGTTGAATGTAGTTCTTGCATTCATTGTGAGAATGGCACATACACTCACTAATATAAAAAAGTTTATTAAAAAAAAAATAATAATAATAATAATAATAACATGCAAAATTGTAATAATATTTTCCTGAAATTTACGACAGGTTTGACAAATTACACACGCTAATATTTGATCTGAATGTGTTGAATATTGAATGAGATATAAAGATTTGTTATAAATATAAAAGTTATATATTTTTTAAATTTGGATGAAAGTTTGCATGTTAAAGGCAAACAAACATGGAAAAAGTTTGAATTTTTTAAAAGAAACTTTCATATACTTCGTAAAAGTCCTTGTTATGCTCACAAAAATGACGGAAACATTGCATAGTATGATTAGGATAATTATTTGAAAATACTGAATCATCTCCAACATTTTAGTATTAAAGTAGATCAAAGGGGAGGAGAGGGGTGGGCCTTACTAATAGCATTCTAAAGAGAATTTTCGTGCTTATTTCAACACTTTCCAACTTAATGACTTCGGATTTTCTAGTCTCTCCGCACTCTAACTTCTGTAAATATTCATTGAATTTCTTGAAACTGATATAGGTTATTCAAGTTTACTATCGAATGTTTCTTATTGAAAATGGGATAAATACCGCTGTTGGTTTGTGTACAGAGACACTCGAAATTTTTCTAAAGCATTGTGTTTTATGAGACGTATTTCTATAAACCATATTTTGTTATTTTACTTTACACAAATCTTAATGAAATTGAAATGTGTTATTTAAGTTCACTATTGAATGTTCTCTATTCAAAATGAAGTAAATATCACCAATGATTTGTGTACAGGGACACCCAAAAGTATTCCAAAGTATTCCGTTCTAAGAGAGGTATTTCTATAAACCATATTTTAATAACTTTACTTTGCACAAATCTTAATGAAATTGAAACATGTTTTTTATATGCAGAAAAAATGCTTTCTATATAGTAGTATTAGCATTAAATTTACAGGGCCACACAAAAATATTCAGATTCAGTTACATTCAAGGCTATTATTGGAAATTTGCTGAATTGCATTTTCGTTTACATTAAGCATTTTCAACACTTTCTAACAATTGTCAAAATTAGTGTGAATATGATTTGAATTAGTATATCCGTCTGTTTATATATCCGTGAGCCAGTCTCCAGCGTCTGTAAAAATTTTCGTTTTTTTTTTTTTTTTTTTTTTTTTTTTTTTTTCTAATTGATATATGTTATTCAAGTTCACTATGAAATTTTCCCCATTCAAAAGGGCATGTTTCTGTACAGAGACACCTATAAAATGCCAATGTATTGCGTTGCGTTTTAGGAGAGACATTTTTATAAATCACATTTAAATAATTTTCTACAGCGAAAATCATCAAGAAATTGACATTTCTTGTTAATATTCAAAAATAATGTTTTGTATAGAATAGGGTATGCTTATTTTTCAGTTTTACAGGACTATACTAAAACACCGGGTGATCCGAAAGTCACAGAAAAAATAAAAATATATTATTCAAAAAATATTGACCGGTTTTCAATGAAACGCACAGAATGACATGGGATTTATTTATTTATTTTATTTTTTTTTTTTTTTAGGCAACAAAATATTTATTAGCAAAATAGTTTAAATTTTCTTCATCAGGTGGAGCTTTAATTGTAAAATTACTTTTTTAGAGTGGCACAGTACATTCAACAACATAACTAGGACTATAAAGGCTCAGTGTAACGGCAGTATTTCATTAGAATGACCATCAGAAATTGCGCATTGAAATTCTTATAAAGAAAACTTAAATATGGCGTCCGTTGATCAGGTGAATCAGTTTAAAAGTGTGAGAAAATACTGCAAATACAGCGCAATACGTTGGTGAAAAATTTAATTAATATTTTTTCTTATATATATATATATATATATATATATATATATATATCCCATGTTTTTCCGTATATTTCAGTGAAAACCGCATAGAACTACTCTCAGTACTTTTTGAATAGTACTTTTTTTTTTTCTGTGATTTTTGGATCACCTGGTACTTAGATACATTAAGGGTTGCAACTAAAAATTAAGGGTTTCATTTCCGTTTGTGTTAAGCATTTTTAACAATTTCCAACAGTGTTTAAGAGTGATTATGAATTCAGTTAGTCTATATGTCTGTTTTTATGTCCTTTAGTCTGTCCATTGTGTAATAATGCAGGCAAAGAACATTGAAACTTATACGATACAACGAGTGCTTACATTTGAAAAGTATTGATTACTTGTATGAACTGCAATCGTTCAAAAAGTCATCACAGTATGGTATACAGTTGGAAGCAAAATTGTTGAAGCCCTAGCAATAATTCCTATTTAAGTGATGCTCAACTAATATCGTTTTGTTAAGTAAATATTTGACGAGTCATGATCTTAGTCTTATGTTGTTTATAAAAAGTAAGTTGATGATAAAAATTTGCGATCAAACTAACAGAAAATATGAAAAATGTGGATGTGTGCTTCAATAACACTGCTCTGCATGAAAATTGCCCCCAACACCATTTTTACAAATTCTTATGTAAAATGACCACCTAAATCCGAATATGACGCCCATTTTGCCCTATCAACCTCCGTTTTTTCGGGACGGCCCGCTATTTTTATCACTTTTCGGTAATTTTATGGCTGTAAATTTGACTTTTAGGAGGAGAAAGAATTATTTTAACTGTTAAATATCTTCTGAGGGGATCCAGAGTTGGAAAATTCTAAAACATGAACATTTGCGACAAGGGGGAAATTCAGGGGGAGATTAGCCACTGAAATTATGTATTACATTTCTCATATTTTTTTAATCTATTAATTATTAATGTTATTTATTAAACATTATATATATATTTTTTTGTTTTTAAATGTTAAATTAATTCTTTTTCATTCTCCAAATACAATTCTTGGCCATAAAATTACCGAACAGTGATAAAAATTAGGGGATGGGGTGGTGTCTCGAGAAAACGGTGGGTGACTGGGCAAAATGGGAGTCATATTCGGATTCAGGGGGTCATTTTACATAAGAATCCACAATAATGGTATCAGGGCTCGAAAAATAATCTTTTTTTTTTGCAGCGCAGTGTAATTTTGCTGCCGACTGTACATTAAAATATAACTCAGCAGAGCAACTGCCATCATTTCCTTATTAATGTTATCTATAATCAGAATTTTTTGAGATAAACTTTTGCATTATATAAAAACAAAATATGTCATATGTTAGAGACTATACTTGTATAAAAGGTTTTGATGCACCGATATGTTTTGAAATTCTACAACAAGTGGGAAGCCGCAAACCACAATACGACGATAAAAATGCACCAGACGAAGACTACCATCCTCTTCGATGGAATTAACTTATCTTAAATTTCTGAACAATTTTATTGGTGAAAGTTTATGTTTTGACATTTGTTACTGTGCAAATCAGTTTATGTTTTCTACCCTTTTACGCATGCAATTTATGTTGTGGTGGTGAGTCGTCTATAACTGGCCGTTGCCGAGTCATACATGTAGGAAACTGAAAATCCCAGTACGACGATTAAAAACCTCCCTCGCAGATTTCCTTTCCTACTCCTCGATGCATTTAATTTATCCTAAATTTCTGCTTAAGTTTACTGTTTTGAAATACGTGTTACCTAATAACACTTAAATGTACTTTTACTATCTTCCATCTACCTTGACAAGCGAAGGATCGTGTATTAACACTAGTTCCATCATATCGTTTTAACAGTTACAACTGGCAAAAAAGCACAACACGTGCTTTAAAGCATTACAAAAAAAAAAAAAAAAAAAAAAAAAAAAATTGCTGATTTCTGATTCAAGAGTTTACACTGGATTAAATACAAAAGTTCTGGTCGATAGAATTCAATTACTTTTCAGCAAAGAAAACATACATTAATAACAAATGTCAACAATGCCGCAAACGGATGTTCAAGAAAGCGTTTCATACTCTTGTATGTGCATGACAAGTGAAGCTTTACTAGAATATGAGGGACATTTTTTTCGAAGATCAAATGAAATTCTCGTCTCTAATATTAAAAACAGATAATATTGTATTGAATAAATACTACTTTTTAAAATGTAAGAAAATTTAAAAGAGGAATATATGATTCAAGAAAGCAATAAAAGATTTCAATATAATTTTTAAATGAATATTTATAAAAATAAATATTTTATAACAACAAAAGTTTTTTCTCAAACATTGCTAGACTAACCCATTTTCAAGTTATAAAATAAATTATTTTAAAAGGTAAGGAAATTGGTGGTTAGTTGAAATAGAGACAAGTACTGAGATGAGCTCAATGAAGATATAGTAATAAACTCGGAATGCAGAAAATATTGTCTATTCCAGAATCCGGAATATTATCTTTCTAGTTCTTCGATGTTTGTTTCTTGACTATTTTCCGTTCATATTTGTACTGATCTTTGCTGATCTTTTTGTTTTTATTATACTTGTGTTTAAGCGTTTATTTCCTCTGTGGGTTTTTTTCTACTTTGATTTAGTTTTCGTTTATTTATTTATTTCACGTGCAAAAGCATGTAATCATAAACCTACCCGTAGGCTTCTTTAGCGAACAAATTAATTATCTCCAATCTGCCCGTTAAAATTGGTAAAACAGTGTCCCACATATACTTTGTTGAAGTCAATTATAATGTTTTTCACATGAAAAGTAAATTTTAAAATGTGAATTTGAATATTTTTTTTTAATAGAGGAGATTCAAATGTATTATTTCCTAGCGTATTTCCTGGTATTATTGAGATTTTTATACATGAAGCTTTAATTTTATATATTTCTATTTTAATTTTTTTTATCGAGATAATATAGCGCCTTAGTAATAAAAAAAAAAAAAGAAAGAAAGAAAAGAAAAGAAAACGTAAGGGTTAATGTGACAGGTGTTAAAGGGACATCGTGAGAACGTGGCTACTTCCTACATACAGTCTGTTGCAAAAGTATAAGGCCAGTGACCACAACATATTCAGATAATGAAAGAATTACGTCAGTGAAAATCAAAAGCATTCTACTGCAGTACATCGAGTTTCTAATAAAAGGAAGCAACTAACATGAACTAACATAATTTTGAAAAAGTAAATCATAAATAAAACAAAAAAGTGTAAAAAATAACTGTTACAAAATTATAAGACCACATGTAAAAAAATACAGTTTTCGCAAATTTAGTAAGATGTTATTTCACTATTTCACTGAATTGCAGTCGGCAGCAAAAGTATCCGAGCACTAGCAAAAATTCCTATATAAAAAAAATTACACTTAATATAATTTTGTTAAATAAATCCTTGTCGAATCCTGTTCTTAGTCAGTCTAAGAACAGGATTCAACAAAGATTTATTTAACAAAACAATATTAAGTGTACTTTTTTTTACATAGGAATTTTTGCTAGTGCTCGGATACATTTGCTGCCTACTGCACTCGAAACACACAATTTTACGCCGAATTAATTATTTTTTTAGGAAGAGATTCGGGAATATTGCCTCATTTCTTCATAATGTCCATTTCTAATTCATATGGTTAATGATACCGATTGTTATTTTCATATACATGGCGAGGCAAATAACCCCACAGGTTTTCTATGGCGCTTAAATCACGGCTTCGACTTGTCTAAAGTACAGTATCAAACTTTTTTTAAGCCACTCTTTTGTTTATTTCGCATGACTGGGAGAATTATCTTGTTCAAATTTCCATTTTGTACCTTTTAAAAGTGGTCCGAAGGGTATTAGACTACAAAATGGCATCGGTGGTAACTGTTCCAGTTTATTTTCTTCTCGACTCTTTGGAGGTTGCACTTTCCTTCATATGAGATAGCGCCTCACATCATAACAGAACCGCCTTTTATCTGCGTACTGTACGAGGAATTTGCCTTAAATCATGCCAGTAGTCGTACAGTCGGCTGCAAAATTATTCGAGCACTAGCAATAATCCTTGCCAAAAAAAAAGTACACTTAATACAGCTTTGTTAAATAAATCCTTGTCGAGTCATGTTCTTAATCAGTCTAAGAACATGATTCGACAAGGATTTACTTAGCAAAATAGTCTTAAGTGTACTTTTTAAATATAGGAATTATTGGCTAGTGCTCGAATAATTTTGCAGCCGACTGTAATTACCGCCCGGACCAACTAAATTGATTTTTTTTCTTGCCCTAACTTAATAATTTTTTCCATGTAGAGTTCCAGAACATGACTTAAGACAAAGTCTTCGCGAGTTCTACAGTAGGCAGATGAGAGGCAGTTCCGCTATAGTGTGGGGCACTATCTCATATGCAAAAAAGTGAGATCACCAAAGAGTTAAGGAAAAAAAATAATTCTGATAGTTACCAATGAATGCTATTTCGAAGTTTGATGCCCTTCGGACCACTATTAGTAGGTGAAAAATCGAAGTTTCATTAAGATAATGTTCCCAGTTATGCATCTAAAATCAACAAAAGTGTGGCTTAAAAGAGAAAAAATTGATACTATAGTTTAGCCAAGTAAAAGCCCTGACTTAAACGCCACAGAAAACGTGTAGGGTTATTTGACTCGCCAAGTATATGAAAACAACAAACAACATCATTTAACGTGTACAGTCGGTAACAAAAGTGTCCGAACACTAGCAAAAATTCCTATATAGAAAAAGTACACTTAATACTGTTTTGTTAAATAAATCCTTGTTGAATCCCGTTCTTAGTCAGTCTAAGGACAGGATTCAACAAAGATTTATTTAGCAAAACTGTATTAAGCGTACCTTTTTAATATAGGAATTTTTGCTAGTGTTCGGACACTTTTGTTACCGACTGAAGGTTAGAAGTGGCCATTATGGAAAAATGAGACAATATTCGCGAAACTTTTCTTAAAAAATTAATTAACTCGATGCCAAATCCTGATTTTTAAAGGAAAAATTAATTATAGAAATGGTGGGACAACATCGTACTAAATCTGTGAAAAGAGTATTTTTATTTTTAGATGTGGTCTTATAATTTTGTGACAGTTATTTTGACCACTTTTATTTTGTTTTATTGATGTTTTATTTTTTCTAAATTAATTTCATTCATGTTAGTTGCTTAATTTTACTAAAAACTGGATATACTGGCATAAAATGTTTTTGAATTTCATTGAGGTATTTCTTTTTTTTTCTTTTACCTACAGTCGGCTGCAAAATTATTCGAGCACTACCAATAATCCTTGCCAAAAAAAAGTACACTTAACACAGCTTTGTTAAATAAATCCTTGTCGAGTCATGTTCTTAATCAGTCTAAGAACATGATTCGACAAGGATTTACTTAGCAAAACAGTCTTAAGTGTACTTTTTAAATATTGGAATTATTGGCTAGTGCTCGAATAATTTTGCAGCCGACTGTAAATAGCAAAATATGTTGTGGTCTTATAATTTTTGTAACAGACTGTAGAGGCGTATTGATAGATCAAAGTGACTTTCAAATATAACGAAAAACTGCATTAAAAATAAGATCTGCAATATACAGGTTAACAAAGGTTAAGATATTTTCAAGGTAAACAATATTCTGTCTTATAAATAAATAAAAATGGGGTTAATTCAAAAATAAGTATTCAGATAGGACATAAAAACTCTCATATTTAAACCTGAGCAAGAGATGGAATTGTCCGGATATACGAAACAAGAATCGAATTTATTTGATGGTATTAGACAAAATTTAGAATTCGTGATTGAAATTAGATTTGAAATAATTGTTTCTGAAAACAAATGTTTTTAATAATTTGATGTCTATATTAGATTATTATAAGTTATCTCAAAATGGCATACTATAGAATACAGATGGAACTTGAGTAGAAATAGAGCAGAAAACTATTAAAATAGTTGCTTAACAAAACTATGATGTATCAATACTCAGCGAAATTCTGTCCCACATATGTATATAATCTTACGCAAGTCTTTCAAAGACCATTTCACCCATGGGGTCTCCTTAGATTCTTCCGGATCATGAAAAACAAGGTAGATGGGCAACGAGCCCTGATTTTGTATTTTTCATGAGACATTTTGTTAAAAGTATTAGGTAAACCATTAAACCTACAAAACCATACACCTATTTTCATATTAAAATTTTGGATTATTGTGAAAAATACGGAGAGATTCTGTTATAATTTCCGAATTACACAAAGATAAAAAATGTAAAAAAAAAAAAAAAAAAAAAAAAAAAAAAAAAATCAGACAGCATTGAAAGTGATGAAAATTGTTCATATTTAGATTTATTACAATTATATAAAATAGAAGATTAAACGGAATACATAATATGTAAGAAATGGGTTTATGTAAAGGTACTAAAAATGGACCATGCTGAATTTGTTTTCCCTGTAAATCAGATGCTGAAAGTAGTGCAATGATTGATGCAGTATGAGAGATTAGTAGGAAGATTGGGATTAATTATGACCATGAAGATAGAAAGACCCTCTAGTGCCATGGTTATGACAGTGACAAGCTTACAAATAAGCCAAAAAGTCTTTGTATCTGTCCGGCCTCATGGATAAACAGGTTCATCATCATAATCTGCAGCTTGAAATTGGTGAAATAGCATTTTTGGTGTTCTTTTAAAGTAAATTTTTGTCTTTTCTATATATATATATATATATACAAAAAAAAAAAAAAAAAAAATTAAAATAAATTTCAAGGAATATATTCAAACAATCTCTCTCAATAGGGAAATGGCCAGTTCAAATGGCCTACGTAGAATTTAGTTCGAACAAATATTTCTAGACGCATAGTGACAGCTTCACTCCTTACTGCTTACTATTTTTAATGTGATTACTGTTATACAAGGGGGGAAAAAGTACAACAGGTTTACTGGGCTTACTGGAAGAGCTAAAAAGGATTTTAAAAGTTTTTGAGAAAGTTGTATTCGAAGGAGAATTCGGAAAGTACTATTTGAAAAAGGCAAAAATAAATAAAGAATAGAAATTAAAATAAAATAAAATAAATAAAAAACAATAAACAGAATTTTCCTTATTACATGAATAAAATGAAGACTAATTCCCTAATAAGCATTCAGATGGAATAAAAAAAAAAAAAAACTGTATCTTATTTAAGCCTCTGATGAAGACATGGAACTGTACTGATAGGGAAAACAAGAATCAAATTTATTTTGGCTTTAGTGCCTATGTTAGTGTCTGTATAATTATGTGGTAATGGTTAAAATGTCATCTAGGGTGCAATGTCTCGATCTATGTTAAAACAAGTTATCATAAAAAAGAACACCGGAGTGCTCCCCATCTCTAAAAAATATTCAAACAGGATTTCGTCACACGGGAATTGGATAATTCAATAGAAGTATTTTTACACATAAAAACATCCTGAATTCTTCAGTAATCTATTTTTCTTTCAGCGCTTAGATTATTGAAGAATAGATAAAAAATAAGAGAGAAAAAAATAAATATGAAGCTCTCTCTCTCAGAAAACAAAAATAAAAGTACCGAATTTAGTTTATTCCGTTAGTAATCCAAAACTGCCTTTGGGAAAGAGAAATGTTGTTTCAGTACATCGTTATATTTCAAGGAATATAAACAGTGTATTGGCAATAAGTCCCATTTAATCAAGGCTACTTCTAAAGGTACGCCCGTAATGAAGTAGGCGGCGAGATCGAAAATGCTTAGAGCGAGTATTACAACTAGCACTTTTGTAAAAGCCATTATTGGAGCAAAAAAACAACAATAATAATAATTGTTTTCAGAGGTCAAAGCGTCCTACTTTTTAATTACCAATATTTTTTAACAATAAATTTTGCTTTAATTGCAATCGGCAGCAAAAGTATCCAAGCACTAGCAAAAATTCCTATATAAAAAAAGTACACTTAATACTGTTTTGTTAAATAAATCCTTGCCGAATCCTGTTCTTAGTCAGTCCAAGAACATGATTCGACAAGGATTTATTTAAGAAAACAGTATTAAGTGTATTTTTTTAACATAAGAATGTTTGCTAGTGCTCGGATACTTTTGCTGCCGACTGTAATTGTTCAATTTCTGCGATTGCCATAGAAAAATTACCATAAAAATAGTGGCGATTAAACTTTTCTATTACAAGTGTGGTATTCTATAAAGTGATCTCTGCTATCTCTAGTATGGAAATTACAAACTATGCAGAAAATCATTTAAACCTATATTAAGGATAAAAATAAGAAAAATGAATCTGATAGCTGTGATAATAAAATTTCTCATATTCAGTTTGTTTGCAATTATACGAACAATTATGATCTAAAGAAGATTGGGTACAATGCATAACATGCTAACAATTGTGTTCATTGTAAATCAGATAAGGAATGTAGAAGTGATGATGAGTGATTGGTTGAAAGTGAATACCGATTTATGTTCACATTTGTATAGATTTCTTTTCTTTTACTTTCTTTTACTTTCAGCTAGCGGGCTACTCATTGGAAAACGTACATCAGTAACGAGTCGTACGTTACATTTTTGCGATTTTTTAGGAATTTCTTAGATTAGTTTGGACCGGTAATCCACCTCTCTTCATCTGTTAAGTGTGTTAAAAAATTTTACTTGTCTTTTGTTTGATTAGTTTTATAAACCGTAGTTTAAACAGGACCAAAAAAAAAAAAAAAAAATAAATAAATAAATAAATAATTTTTTTTTTTTTAAGTATAGTGTTTGGGTCTTCCAGAAAAATCCATAAAGGGGTCTGGTTACCATCTTTTATAAGTTAATAAGCGGACTTACAGTCGGTAACAAAAGTGTCCGAACACTAGCAAAAATTACTGTGTAAAAAAAGTACACTTCATACGGTTTTGTTAAATAAATCCTTGTCGAATCCTGTTCTTAGTCAGTCAAAGATCATGATTCGATAAGGATTTATTTAATAAAACCGTATGAAGCGTACTTTTCTTACAGTCGGTAACAAAAGTGTCCGAACACTAGCGAAACTGACTAAGAACAGGATTCGACAAGGATTTATTTAACAAAACCGTATGAAGTGTACTTTTTTTACATAGGAATTTTTGCTAGTGTTCGGACACTTTTGTTACCGATTGTACGTCTTGTTCAGCATTTTGGAATAAGATGACGAAAATGATTTAGAGTAAGATGCTGATATTTTTAGATTGAGAAAAGATGATTAGTTGTTTCCTTTGCGATTTTAAGTAACGTCTGGACATTAATTTTAGCAAACTACTAAATAGGACAATAAAAAAATATTTGTTGAAGTTTTGTGTATGCCAATCACATGTTTTAAATTCAATATATAATGTTTAATGAAATATGTGTAATTCCCATTGAAAGTTCGTAAGCCATCTTCCCATAAATAGCACCATCTTACCCCGAGATTGGGCTAAGATGGTGCAACAAAAACATTAAGGAAAACTTTTTTTTTCCTTTTTTCGCATTTTTTATAATATTTTTTAAGTTAAATATACCTTTAATATGTACTCAAAGGAATACATTTTCAAAAGAAATAAAAAAATAATAAAAATAACTAGCAGGGTTTTTTACAGAAATATTAAACAAAAACTTCGTCGTCATTCCCCATTCTATACCCTACAAAAATTATTTGTGCTACAAGCATACAAATTTCAAAGGTAAGCATATTAAAGCATATCTGAAAAACCTGACATATATCTGTTTTATGGAAATTCTAAAAATATTTGTGGAAGTATTCCAGCCTTCCTACCCCCCCCCCCCCCCGAATTTCATATTATTATTGTCTAAATATACCTTGTGGATTAATTTATATCAGAAATATTTTTACGTCTGAATGATGAAATTTAGGTGAATTTCAGGATTTTGAAAACTTAAAATTCTGGTTTAATGTCTAAATTAAGACTAAATTAAAATTAACACAGAAATGTATTTGAATGTCATTGTGTATTCACTAGAATTATTTTTAAATTTAATCTAAGAAAAACTGAAGAACTTTAAAAAATTTCTAAAAAATTTAAATTTTAAACTTTTTAGTTCCCCCATCATACTATAGTAAGGGAAACTTAGGTAATCGTGAAATTTTTCCATCTCGGTTTTTTGAGTTTTTTGTACGTTTTTAGATGCGAAGAATGTGAAAATCACAAAATCGGTATGGTGTCCTTCTGTTGGGTGTCAGTGTGTTAGCCTGCTAGTCTGCATACATAATATCTGAAGAACAAATGATCACAAAATGGTCGGACCAGTTTTAAAATATTACTTATGACACTGGGAAGAACCCTATTGATTTGCAATATTCTAATAAAAAAAAAAAAAAAAAAAAAATACGATTTTCTTAACATGAGAGAATTTGACAAAATTTCGCTTAAACGTGCATTAAAAGAAATATTTTTACTGTAAAGGTGTCAGACCCACTTTAAAATATCAGTTATGATACTGGCATGAATATCATTAACGATAAAAAATCTACTTTAAAAATTTCGTAAGTTATTCAAAATTTACTTTTTTCTTAACATGGCAGAATAGAGCAAAATTTCGCATAAACGTCTATTTTGAGTGATATTGCCAAAGAAAGATTTAAGACCACTTTTAAAATCTGATTTATGATACTGACTTGAACATAATTGACTACGAATATTCTAATTTAAAAATTTCATAAGTTATTCTTTTTTTTTTTTTTTTTTTAAACATTTCCGAACAGATCAATATTTCATATAAAGTTCCATTATGAGGATCATTGCATTGGATATAGTATGGAATTGCATGAAAACTAAAATATGAAACTAACCTCAATAAAATTAATTAAGAAATAAAGATAGGTTAAATAGATCGATCTAAACGGTGGGTAGCCTATTAGGTGGGGGCATTTCAGTCTTCAACGTGTCAAGCGATCAGTCTAATTTTTTTCTAAACATGAGTATAATATTCCTTGCAGGAGAAATTTATGAAAACACATTTATGATGGGGAAGTGAGCACAGTCTACTTATGCCAACTAATTTAATTAGGAATTAACTACTTAATTAATTCAGTGAAAAATTAAAGTGTTACGATGAAATTTTAATAAATTTAACTTTCTTATATTTCAATGTCCATGTATGCAATTTTTCTTCATTTTAAGACGACAACTGATAAAAGAGCTTTATAATGTCCACTTTTATATTTTGTGATCACAATTTACAATATCTTAATAATTCTATTTAGCCAGGGTTTAATATGTTTACTATAAAAGTTTTATTTATATTTTTTATGTTTTACTGATAATCCCGTAACATCTATTTACTTGAAATTTTATCAACATTCAATAGGATGATCCATCAGTTTATTTTTGTTTTAAACAAACAAATTAACTTTTCCGATAATGATTTCTCATTAAAATTCTATGAGCTAGAACGATAATGACTGTGATTGAGTATTA
This sequence comes from Salticus scenicus, assembly GCA_963930645.1. Lineage (NCBI taxonomy): Eukaryota > Metazoa > Arthropoda > Arachnida > Araneae > Salticidae > Salticus > Salticus scenicus. The sequence goes on from OZ005648.1 coordinate 297,263,071, forward strand.
GAGTTCTGATCATGAATAACGAATTTGGAGTGATTAATGACTGGCACGACCACAAAAAACACAATGTCAGCAAAGAAAGGAAAGCCGAGTGATTTCGATTTAATTTTCTTTTAAATTAAATATTTAATTTTTCTTTGTTTTATAATTGCAGTGATAGATAGCTGGCCTTATTTCATTGAAAAAATTCGTTATAACCAGATTAATCTATCTGATTAAGGGATTTAGTGCCTAGGTTATCAACAAAAAAAATAATATATGTGCACTATTTTGTTATACCGTAATATCGGAAAAATTTTGCAGTACATTGCTCCAGAAACGGTGTAATATTTATAAATTTATTTTTTCTTAATCTATCCTTCTTTTTTTTTTTCTTAATCTTCGTTTATCACTAAACTACATTAAGTAACATTTACAGTTTTAATGGTGATTTTTAACACGCCTTTATTAGCTTCACCTGTATGCATGTTTGTATGTATGTTTGCAACCGCTCTGGGAGAAAACAAAAAATCTATATTGTAACAAAAAAGCTTTCCTTACGTGAACGTCGTGGCTGTGAGGTAAAGTGCCGCGCTGCGAATCAAAAGATCTAGCGTTCGAGCCCAGTCAGGGGTGATTTTTTAAAAATGATTTTTGTTTAATTCTAAATAATTTTAATTAAAGATTTAAATGTATGTAAATATTATGGTGTGTCACTCACACGATTTTCTCTTACCCTGCATTTTAATACTAAAATAGATATTTTGTGCTTTTTAGTTCACATTTCTATAAAAGCGTGTTCTTTAATTTTTTAAAACTGTAATATTATCAAAAATAATTCCCTGTGAATCAAATTTCAATGTTAAAAAATTCTTTTGAGAATTTAGGGGTAAGCTGAAGTAAGAGGCAGAATTGGACAAGATGCCGTGTCTCATGGTTCTCTTATACGCAAGCACCTTAGGGCGATTCTAGCCAATCATAGGAAAGGTACATCAGTAACGAGACGTATGTTACTTTTGTTTTGCTGATTTTTAAGAATGTTTTAGATTAATTTTCATTGATAATTCAACTATCTTCATCTTATAAGTGTTAAAAAAAATTATTTGTTCCTTTATTAATTGTGTAAACAGTAGTTTGGACAGGAAAGAATAATTCGGATAAATTTTCAAAGCATAGTGTCTGGTCAACCCATCAAACCTATAAAAGAGGTTGTTTTCCCAATTTGTAAATGAATAAGCAGACTTACGTCCTGTTCAACGTTTTCGAATAAGATGACGGACATTTTTTGGGTGAGATGCTGCTCATGGAGTAAGTTACATCTGGGAATTAATTTTACATGGTTGGTTGGTTGGTTGGGTTTTACGTCGCACAAGTGCTGTGCAATGGGCAATTGACGACGGTCTGGGACTCATCCCTAGAGGTGGTTCTCAATTTTAGAAAAACAATAAAAAATAAATGGTATATCGAACTATCTGAATCCCCAATTACACTCTAGTCCTAGTCCATTGAGATAACAAAGAAAGCTCTTAAAATATAGTAAATTTTTACGTGACTGTAGTTCAACAGTTCTTCTGGATAACTGATAATAGCCGTTTTGTTCCCACATTAGAATTCGCAGTAAAAACTGTGCCTGTATGGAAAACTCATATGAGGTTTTGATGTTATACTTAGAAACAATGAAATACAGAAATACTTGCAACAAATTGGTCAAAGATTTTTTTTTTAATCACAAAACAAAATTTTCGGTTAACGATCTGGACTCTTTATGAAAAGCACGTAAAAGCTAAGTAAATCCACATCGGTGTCCGCGTTTAACATCTACCCATAAAACGCTCACATGCGGATTGCAGAGAATCATCTCAAAAATCATACAAATTATTATAAAATTTTTAATTACTAAAAGAAATTTAATTTGAATGGTTTTGACAGCATAAATTCATATTGGTCTGACTTCGTTAGGGATAGGACTTACTTTTGAAGCGGTAATAAGGAGGGGGTTCTCTCATAGTTAGGACCACTTTTATTTCTGAAAATTGCTTTTGTATAATAATGATAAAACAGACATGATGCAGGGTTTGTATAAAAAGTAATTAGACTTTTTTTTCTGACGCGACTAGCTTTCGTCAAATTCGGTAAAAGGGGAAACATAAAGCACATCTGTCGTCAGTTCTGTACGAGCTTTCAAGTGATTTGTGTGGTAGTTTTAGTAGAATCCTGTCTATGGACTCAGTCAAAACTTAAAAATGCAACATTTTATCCGACAGAACTGCATATGTTGTGGATCTCGGAAAATCAGCTTTAGAGACATTAGTCATAATAGGCTTTGCCTATCCAAAGCTTCTGTATTGAGATGGCACAAATGTTTCAAAAACAATCAAAAGAGCGAAGAAGACGAACCAAGCACAATACGCCCATCCACGAGCAGAAACTAGGGCAATGTGCAAAGTTTACGTGATGTGTTGAACCTTGTAAGATATGTTGCACCGTGCATGATGGGTTGAGCTGTACGCGATGTGTTGAACTGTACATGATGTGCAATAATGAAACGAATGAGTCCAGACGTTGCCAACAATTGGAAATTTCATCATCACAATGCTGTTTGACGCACTTGTTTCGTGGTCAAGAAGTACACTGTTAAAAATAACATCCTACATTTCACCAGAAATGTGGTTCCAATTAGCTGCAATCAATATTTTGGTGCAATGTTTCACAGTTTTGAGGTTAAATTCTTTATGCACTCTTTTTATCCAGAGACAAGGGTAATTATTAAGTTTTACATCGAAAAAAATCTGTTTAATTGTATCAGAAGAAGTTTAGCGGTGTTGCAATAGGATTTTGCCCGTTGAATTAAAATGCGGAAGACTGTAGATTTTTGAGAAAAGGAATTGACAGAATTAGAATTTAAGTATTGACCGGAAAAAGTGGGCTTTTTATAAACGGACATAATAAGTTTAGAATTCATTCTCAGAAGGAACACGTTCAATTAAAGCGTCTAAGGAAGAAAGTTTGTTAACATTATCTTGTCCAAAGATAATTTGAATTGAAGTATTGAGGGAATTAGCATAACCTAAAATACATGAAATATAATAGTCATTAGTAAATATTATAAATGCAATCGATACACTAACGCCAGAAATAGGTTTCCTCATTTAATACAGAATTATTTTTACTTTCAATGAATTGCATAACAATTTCAACGATACGAACGGAAATTGTGGAGACTATAGAAGTGCCATTTACTTACCAACACAGAAATTAGACAGAAGGAGTTAAGTTCAAACATGGCATCAATATTTAAATAAGTGTCAATAGAAGAATTGGTATAATTTTTACAAATAATATCACATGTATCCGAAATAAGGGTATGAAGGACAATGAAGACTTTTCTATGGGGGTGTTAGGAAGTAGTTTGCAGAATGTTAAAATTTCTGAAAGTCAAAAGTTTCTAATTTTGCTTCTTAAGAAATGTCATGTAATGAATTTTATAATCACGTATTACTATATTAACTATCTTCATGCTTCACAAAAGCTACTTTTGAGTATGTAAAGAATTCTGTTTTGGATATTATATGCTAGAATATAAGTCCATAAAACAATTTTTAGGTAACATCCATGTGTAAAATATAAAAATAAAACGGATTTCATGTTAATGGCAGATTTACCAGCTTCTAATTCCCTAATGCAGTCAAGTACATCTTTCTCAGTTACCGTTGCAGATTATGCAACAAAGTATAAGATATGTTAAAACTCTGAAGATTGTATTACAAGATTTGTGTATTTTAAAAATAAAATTATTATTTATTATTTAAAAAAATATATATATATATATATATTAATTTTATATTTCAAAATACCTTGTTTACTTCTTTTAAAAGATTATCCTTAACTTTCTTAAAATCATTTTTTTTTGTTTTTAATTCCTTTCATAGACAATGACTTTTTCAATGAATTATTAAATTTTAATATACTAGGGGGCTCTGCCCCCTGCCCGCTCCGTTCACCAACCCCCGAGAAAGGCTTCGCTCATTAACCCTTGTGGGATTCTACCCGACTATTTGCAACTTTGCCTTATATTGAATTGGAATATTAATAATACATAACACAAGAGAAAAGTTGAACAATAGTACAGAAATCCACCATTGGAATCACATTGAAATACACAATATTTAATATTATATCATTTATAATATGTGAAAGATCTGTTTTGACGTTCGACAATTTAATAAAGCAATTTGCCATTATTTTGAAAGAAAACATATGCTACACAGCTAGGCACACAAAAAAAACAACGATAGCGCTAACTTTTTAGAACAGAGAGAAATTCTTAACGTTTAAACCATTTAGCGTTACAGCTTTAGTATATGATCCACTTGTTAAATTTTGTCACTGTTTGACGATGAATTTTCTGCGTATTATTGATTGATTAAAGAAATTATGAACTTGTTTTTTCGAATGCTTATATTTTTTACTATTGAATTTTTTTAGTTAATTTAGGACAATATGTAACACCCTGCATTTAATTCCGATGTACATCTAGGTTTAAAATGGTGCTTATAACAGTAAAGATGTAACTTTTTAAAGTGTACTTTTTCTAGAATATGATTTAGAATATGTTGAAAATAAATATCTTATGTGATTAATGCAAATATTTTAAACATTTCATTAGTAGTAGTAGTAGCACGACAGGACAATTTCTTTGAGATAACGATTTTACATTGACGCCATTTATTGTATTACACTTTGAATTTGCGAAGATTCCCGCTAATATCTGCTTTTACCATTTAATTTTTTTTAACTATATTAAATACTATCAAGGAAACATTCAAAGGTGTCGTCTTCAAAAAATATTGAAAAAAATATATGTGATTCTACTCTTCATAAAACATCAGGAAGTGAAAAAATTATCGGCTGAAATGAATTACAGTGATCACAAAAAATTATCAAAATTAAGCATATTTGGCGATTTAGCGCTGTTAGGCGTCCAGTTCGCTAGCACCGAGATTGCCGTGCACGAACAAAACCGTGTTTTGTTTCTCTGCCAAGTACTCAAAATCAATCGCCTAACAATGTGAAATCGCTAAATATGCTTAATTTGGATAATTTTTTGTGGTCGCTGTAATTCATTTCAGCCGATAACTTTTTCACTTTCTGGTGTTTTAGAAAGAGTAGAATCACACATATATATATATATATATCTCAATATTTTTTGAAGACGACACCTTTTTAATGTTTCCTTGAAAGTTAAATCGGGGATTTTTTTTTTTTTTTTTTTTTTTCTTTCACATTTTTCGAAACCTACTGATAAGGGAAAAATTTATCCTTGATTGTATCGTAAAAACGAATTGTCGGTTTGAAGTATTCGAGACAGACCATCACCATTTATAAATTGGATGGCTTTTAAATATTTGTTGACAATATTTTCTGAATACGTATTGATGATGGCTCCTGAATACTTGTTGGCGATATTTTCTAAATAATTATTTTTGTTGGCGATATCTACTGGATATATATTGATCATGTTATCTTAATAGTTGATGGTGATATCTCCTGAACTTGTTTAAATAATGACTTCTGAATAATAGTTGGCTACATCTTCTGGATGTGTACTGATTACACCTTGATTTTTTTACATATATATTATGCAATATTGAATTTAGAAAATAAAAAATGCGCGTTGAAAATGAAATATAATGATACTGGATAATTTAATTTAATTTAATTTATAGAGACAGTGTACTTTAGACAATTTCTTTCTAATAATAAACAGAACTAAAAATGGATAATATTTTACCTGGAGATATTTTGTACATTTAGACAAAATAAAAAATGTTCTTCTTTTTTCCCCTCTTGCATTAAGTTAAATATATATATATATATATATATATATATATATATATAAATCGTGGTAAAGCAGTGGTACAGTTTAACCTCCTGGCGAAATTTGAAATTTGGCACTGAAGTAGCTTCGACGTTTCTCGCGAAAATCTTAACATGCATAATTACGATAGATAATTCAAGTCATCGTCAAAATAAATGAAAATTTTAAAATCTGCCAGGGATGTCCTATATAGCTGTAACTAAAATATTTTAGCAATGAGGTTACTGAATGCTTTTATATGGAAAAATAGACAATATATATATATATCCTGTCGTATTAAATTAAATTCTGTTTCCTGCAAAGTTTTATACCAATGCTTAAAAAACAAAAATAGGTTGCGGATTTTATTATCATTATCATTATTATTGCACCATTTTATAATTTGTCGCTATATTAAGGCATGGCTAGAGTTAAAATGGCTATTGTGATTACGTAAATGAACTGCTTGGCGAAAAACGTACGAGCTTCTTCATTTCTAAATTTTAAAAATCGCTAAATTGGTCATAGTACAGATCTATCCTTTTAAATATGTTTTGAGTTAAAAAACTAAATCTTTATATAAACAATTATAAATTTTTGTCTCGTAAATTTCATTTAAAAAATTTCTGGGCTTAACCTCTAACTCTATACTAATAGTTGTTTAACATAAGCATGGTAATCATTACTAAATCTTTTTCGCCTAACATTAAAATAAAAACTAATAATAAAAACTAAACTAATAGTACAAACTTAACTAATAATATAAAATAATAATATGAACGAATAATATATACTAAGATAAAAATATAAACTAATTTTCATTTCATCTTCATTAAATTTTTACTTAATATTTTTAAAATATCGGTTATTTTCAAATGTTTCACTATTCTAAATATTTTTCTTCTCTCGAGCATCTCAAAGATGCCAATTTTTCAATTTTTCTTATTTACACCATTGATCACATTTTAATTTTCCTGAGGAAAGTGACGTCAGAGACAGAGAAAAAAACGTAATAATAGAAACTTTTTGTACGGTGGCAAATAGAGTACCTTTATAAATTCGACGTTTTTAGTTAATAACTTCGTTAATTAAAATTATAAAAATTTCTAAGCAGCTGAAATTCCTTCCTTGAAGTTGTCGGAATACACTGATATATCTCATGACGCGGAGAACCCTGTTCTCCGCGAGAAGTTGCTGTCACAAACAAAATATTTTGACGCCAGCTACAGTTACTTTTTTTTTTTTAATATATAGAGATATTTTTTTTAATTTGATTATGATAATTGAAAATCTCTTAAAGATAAAGATTTTATATTTTATGTGCATGGGTCCATACATTGTTTTCTTTAAATAGAACTAAAATATAAGTAATTAAATTTAAACTACATAATTTATAAGCTTCCAAAGACAAAAAGATGACTTTTTTTTTTTTTTTTTTTATGTGTGCTCGTATTAAATTGCTCACGATTTTCCAAATTTTAATATAATTTTTTACTTTATTGAGTATTATAAAAAAAAAAAAAAAAGACATAAATATATTTATTTTTGATGGATTTGAAGTTGAAACATATATTCACTGAGCAAGTTCACTTTAAGCTTTAAAATTTCTTTGAAAATAACGTAGAAATTTTCAGTTATAGCTATAAAAAAACTGACATTTTTGACAGACATTTCTGCCCTTTTCCCAAACCACAATAGTTTTTTTTTAAGAACTTTAAGGGTACTTTACCCCCTAAAACGACTTGTTTCGTGTTTGAATACTGTACGTTATTAATATTAAATTCCACTTGTCGCACGATGCGTCGAACCCACCTGGAAAATTGGCACGAACCGTCCCTGCCTATTACAAAACTTTGCATTTTACCCATTGAATACTATATTGACTTTTTTTTTATATTGAACATTTATTTTGAACTTTTTTTCCCCTCTATTTATTGCAGCTGTATTTTGTTATTGTAACATTGTATCTATGTGGTTTCTGTATTTTTGTATATATATAATTACTTTTCTATAGTTGACAATCACCCAGATGTTGTATTACATAGAACATTATTTTTTATTCCTTTCTTTCACTGTAAAGTAATTGTCATTCGATTTGTATATGTAAAAGTAGGTGACTCAAGAGGGATTATCTGTACGTGTTTCTTCATTAAAAAGATGAAAGATATTGAGTAACTTTGTGTAAATTTTGAGTATTATATAAGTCCGCTACATGTATTAATAAAGTGGTTTAATGGTATATGATTTAGTTAATTGTTTAATGATATATTTAACATAATTTTGCATGAGCTTAAATTGGCGTCAAGATCATAATTGTTTTTTTGGTTTTTTTTAATCCTCTAGTTTCTGCGATTCTGGTTCCAATTTTAAATACATTTAAAGTTATGAGATTTTAAATTTTACCACATGTAGTGCATGTGTTTAGAGGGAACGGCTGAATAAATTTTCACAAAAGTGAAAAAAAAATTGAATGACTCCAGTACACTCTTCTTATGTACACACACATACACACACACACACACACACACACACACACACACACACACACACACACACATATATATATATGTATATATATAACATAATAATAATATCAAATATATTAAAATTTCTCGGAAGCTATTAAAATTTAGAAACTAAAATTCACAATTTTGAATTTTAGGAAAATATATAAAAGGCTTTCTGATAACTATTTCTTCTTCTTCTTCTTCTTCTTCTTCTTCTTATTATTATTTTTACTTCCGTTTCACATTATTAAATTTTAACGGTTTATTCTGAACGTATTTGTGCATTATTTTATAGATTCATTGATACGATAATTAAAAAAATATTTTTATGTTGAAAACTCGAATTTAATGCAAATTTTTAGTATTTAAACATAAAAATATTTTAAAAAAAATTATTTATCAAAGAATCCATTAAATAAGACAGAAGTATATTTAGACTATACTATTAAAATTTAATGATGTAAAATGAAAAATTAACAATCGGGAAACATTTAGAACATTTTCCTAAAATTTAAAAATTTCAATTTTAAATAGTTTCCGAGAAATTTAATATACTTAATATTGTTATACTTCAATGCAGTAAGCAAAACATTATAATTCTAAGAGAATAATTTACAAAAAAATAATTATAGCATACACCATACACTTAAAAATAATATTTTAGAATGTGCAAACCACGCTTTTTAATTAGACGTCATGAGAAGGTACATATAAAATATTCTCAGAACGTTTCTGTAGGACAAACGGTGAAAGTTACACGTGTATTGAACGTTCTTTTTACCGTATTGTAGAACGTCTGCATGATAGACAGGCAGATGTCAATAACACATTTAATTGGAACGTTCTTAAAGAATTATTTTTTAACATTTATGGCACTATTACACTCGCAAATTTTTTTTTTCGAATCTTTGAGCCGATTATCAATCGCCTCAATGACCAGTATAATAGAAGTTGAGAGTACAAAGAACTTTTCTGGCTTGTCATAAGAAAGTTGTTTCTGCGATCAATTTCTCCTACGATGATTAACCAATGAGAAGAAAGCGCTTTATACGCTCCGAGAAAAGAGCGATAAATAGGTGCACTTGAAATCTACTGAAGATAGTGAAAAACAGTTTTTCGGACGGTATTTGACTCGTCATTTGCAACCTTTCTTACCCTTTTTTGGATTTCAGCCTTCTGAAATTGGATGAAAAATTGACTTAAATGAAATTTGCGCAAAATATTGTCGTGAGTAATAAGGGCATTAGAAAAAGCTCCGAAACTGCTTGGGACTGTACTTCCAGTATAAATAGTTGTATAAATAGCTGTGTAATGGCAGGTGGTGTGTTATGATGCTTATCTTTCAAATACTTTGAACACGGAGTCACAAAATTTAATGTGTTTGTGAACATTTCTCATTAAAATATCTTGCTGATCCAAATTCACATGTCTCTGCCAACTTAAAATAGAAAATGTGAAGCAGACAGCTCATAGTTTTTCCTATTTAAATTTAATTAAAATTTGTTTTAATATTTTACGGATTATTTATTCGCGTATTCAACATTAACATTTTATAACCGCTGAATTCTCTTCCTCAATCAATAAAATATAAAATATATGTATAAAAAGAAAATATCTTTTAAAGAAAATTTTAATATATAAATATATTTGTGCAATGGGTGTTTAATTTTGACAGAAGTTTGTATACATGTTCAGAATTGTCCATTCAAAATAAGTGTCCTGATATTGGTGATGATAAATGTTTGTATTTAAGGTTATTTTTAAGTCTTTTAACTGTGTATTCCGACTGCCTCAACCAACATTTTTTTTATCATTAAGGTCATTGTGCCTAAATGCGATAACCCATAAATGCGACAAAGTTCTTCTACTGAAAATCTAAATGCATAAATCGCATACTTATGAATCATAATTGAACATACACATTTCAAGAACGGTTCGCGAAACTTTTCATTAAATTTTAAAGGTTTTTTCTAGTAGAATTTTCTTTTGCAGTAAACATTGTCCATTATGCCTTTCCGATGTCTTTTCCTAATTGCGATGAAAAATTTTGAAATAGTAACTGTAACTTTATCCTTTTATTTTTCAAGGTCAAACAACCACTGTTACGTCATGTGCTTGAATACCCTTTATACCTACCAGAAGAAAATAAAAAAAAATACTACATTTTTTTAAAAAGAGGGGTTTAAAATTTTTATCGCATTTAAGGGTCTGTTTAATCCATTTTCCTAAATGCGACAAATTTTATCCCTTAAATGCGGCAATTTTTACAGTTGATATATTAAGGGAAGTTTAAGCATTTTTTCCTTTTTAACACTTTCCAACAAGGTTTAAAAGTGACTTAGGCTTGTCTGTCCCTCTGTCCGTCTGTCTGTCTGTCTGTTCGCGCTCTAATTCCTGTAGGGACACCCGAAAGTATTCCAAAGCACTGTGTTCTATGAGAGGTATTGCTGTAAACCATATTTAATACATTAACTGTATACAAATCTTAGTGAAATTGAATCATGTTATTCAAGTTCACTATCGGATGTTTCATATATAAAATGGAATAAATACCACCACTAGTTTGTACACAGGGACACTCGAAAGTACTCCAAAGCATTGCGTTCTATGAAAGGTATTTCTATAAACCAAATTTTAATAACTTTACTTTCCACAAAGTTTAATGAAATTGAAATATGTTATTCATATGCACAAAAGAATGCTTTGCATAGAATATAGCATGATTAGCATTAGATTTACAGGGCCACACAAAAATATTCAGTTACATTAAGAGCTGTTCATAAAAATTTGCTATAATTTCAATTTCGTTTACATTAAGCGTTTTTAACATTGTCTAACAATTTTCATCTGTGAATATAATTTCAATTTAAGTATCTGTCTGTTCGTCTGTCCGCGGTCTAGCTCCAGTAATTATTTATGTAATTTCTTGAAACTGATAAATGTTATTTAAGTTCACTATCGGATGTTCCCTATTGAAAAAGGAGTTAATATCTCTACTGGTTTGTGTACAGAGGCACCCAAACCTTTTACAAAGCATTGTGTTCTATGAGAGATATTTCTATAAACCATATTTTAATACCTTTACTGTACACAAACCTTAATGAAATTGAGAAATGTCATTCAAGTTCACTATCGGATGTTTTATATATATAATGGAGTAAATACCGCCACTGGTTTGGGCACAGAGACACTTGAAAGCATACCAAAGCATTGCGTTATATGAGAAGTATTTCTATAAACCAAATTTTGATAACTTTACTTTCCACAAAGCTTAATGAAACTGAAATGTGTTATTCATATGCACAAAAGACTATCTATGGAATATAGTATGTTTAGTATTAGTTTTACAGAGCAACAAAAAAATATTCAGATACATAAAGAGCTATTAAGAAAAGTTTGCTGGAATTGCACTTTCGTTTACATTAAGCGTTTTTAACATTTTCTAACAATTTTTAAGTGTGAATATAATTTCAATTTGTGTATCTGTGTATCTGTTTGTCTGCCCATCTGTCTGTCTTTCGGCGCTCTAACTCCGGTAAATATTTATGGAATATCTTAAAACTAATATATGTTTTCAAGTTCACTATCGGATGTCCCCTATTAAAAATGGAGTGAATACCTCTACTGGTTTGTGTACAGGGACACCCGAAAGTATTTCAAAGCATTGTGTTCTATGAGAGGTATTTCTATTGGTTTTACTGTAGACATATCTCAATTAAATTGAAATATGTTATTCAATTTTACTACTGGATGTTTCTTGTATAAAATGGCGGAAATACCATCACCGATTTATGTACAGGGACAGTTAAAAGTATTCTAAAGCATTGCAATTTTGGTTATGTTACTACAATATTTTAAATTTTAATTACTTTTTAACCACGAAATGTAACTAATCACTTCTTTTCAATTTATGTGCTTTATTATGCATTAGTTCAAAATTTAAATGCATGTTGAATACTTTCTCTTAAACGGTTTTATATAGTATTTCTACATATTTTTATTCATTTTTAATCATATTTTCATTTTTAATCATATTTTTATTCATTTTTAATAAGAGATGCATCTGAAAATTTTCATCAGTTAGGCAGGATCTTTTGCAGCTAAGTACTTCAGATGCATGAGAGAAAAGTCTCTCAACGTGGTTCACAAATAGCGGCTTGCTGGTAAACAAAAGTAACGTTAAAAGTAGCGTTGAAAATCGCTAGAAACTACGTTTTTTTGTAACGCGCTACTCGTTACACTACATTTTTTAGAAAGTAGCGCGTTACACTGCAAACTACTAAAAAAAGTAGCGACTACTGTAGTTTCGCTACTTGTAGCGCGCTACTTCCGACCACTGCTTTTGAGTGTCACTGTATATAAATCGGTGGTGGTATTTCCTCCATTTTATACAGGAAACATCCAATAGGGAATTTGAATAACATATTTCAATTTCATTAAGATATGTCTACAGTAAAGGTATGAAAATATGGTTTATAGAAATACCTCTCATAGAACACAATGCTTTCGAATGCTTTTGGGTATTCTGTGCACAAACCAGTAGAGGTATAAACTCCATTTTCAATAGGGTACGCCCGATAGTGATCTTGAATAACATATTTCAATTTCATTAAAATATGTCTACAGTAAAGGTATGAAAATATGGTTTATAGAAATACCTCTCATAGAACACAATGCTTTGAAATACTTTCGGGTGTCCCTGTACACAAACCAGTAGAGGTATCATATTCACCCTTAAAAAATGTTGGAATGTGTTAAAAACGCTTAACGTAAACGAAAGTACAATTCTAGCCTTTTTTTTTTAATTGCTGTTAATGTAACTGGATATTTTTGTGCCACCCTGTAAATCTAATGCTAATCATGCTATATTCTGTGCAAAGCATTCTTTTATGCATATAAATACCATATTTAAATCTCCAAAAACTTCGTGGAAAGTAAAGTTATTAAAATTTGATTTATAGAAATATCTCTCATAGAACACGATGCTTTGGAATACTTTTGAGTGTCCCTGTACATAAACCGATGGTGCTATTTCCTCCATTTTATACAGAAAACATCCTATAGTAAACTTTAATAACATATTTCAATTTCATTAAGATATGTCTACAGTAAAGGTAAGAAAATATGGTTTGTAGAAATACCTCTCATAGAACACAATGCTTTGAAATACTTTCGGGTGTCCCTGTACACAAACTAGTAGAGGTATGAACTCCATTTTCAATAGGGAACGTCCAATAGTAATCCTGAATAACATATATCAGTTTCAAGAAATTCCATAAATATTTACGGGAGTTAGAGCGCGGGCAGACAGACGGACGGACAGACACACAGACGGACAGACAGACAGACAAACTGAAGTCATAAACACTTTTCAACCGTGTTCGAAAGTGTTAATAACAGTTTTCAACCTTCTTTGGAAAGTGTTAATAACATTAAAGTAGCTCCCATGCATTAAATGCTTTATCGCATTTAGGGAGTGTGAACATTGCATTTAGGATATAGTACCTTAAATGCGACAAAAATTTCCTAAATGCGACGCTGGTATATATTTTCATAAATTATTGATATTTTTTTAATTTCTTGAAAAAAAATGATACAAAACACTAGTTTAGAACTATGAGTATAATATTCAACCATTTTTTCTTTCTTTTCATAATTATTTGTTTACTAAAATGTCATAAGTTTCCTAAATGCGATAAACTTACCAAAAATCACGTCGCATTTAGGCACAATGACCTTATAGCTTTTATTAGGCAAAGTAGGTGAGTTCGTGTTAGCATTACAAAGAGTTTTTAATACCTTTCCTACTGTTTAAAAAATTATAGCGTCAAAAATAAGTGATGCCATAGAATTAACAAATTATTACTTTATACAAGAAACATTCGATTATACGCGGTCTAAATTTTCATTGGCTTTTTTGTTACTACAAATTACAATGGGTTTAAAAATGAATACTTTATACAATTAAATGTACAATTAAATTTTATAGAAAAGAAAAAGTGAAGACAAAATATTAAAGAAAATATACAATTCAATGCTACGGATATTCGGGATTCTATTGTAGTTCAGAATTAGATAAATCTGGTTTCTAAGTTAAGTTATACAAATGTGTTGGTGATTGGGACGTAATTTTTATGTAAATCAGCTGAAGTACACATCTATAGTCTTAAAAAGGATCAATAAAGCAAAAAATAACTAATGAGTAATAAAATTAATCACAATAGCCTATTCATGATCAAAATTAAATATGCTAACAGCCTTCCATTTTATGATGAATTTATAAGCTTTAAACACTTTATTTTCCAAAATTTATAAATTTAATTCTCTTTAACTTCCCATTTAATATTAAACAATTAAGTGTAATCGATCGCGATTCCACTAGACCCATTAAAGAGGTAACAAAATTCCAGTAAGATTAAAAGCTGATATACTGTATTGCATCAGTCAATCGTGTCTTTAATAGATGATTACAATAGCATATACGTAGTTCGAAAGAAGAGAAAAGCTCTGCCTTAGTATAATAATCCTAGAGACACATCTTTATGGTCTGTGGCAAAAATCATCTCTGCACCTCCGAACATTTAAGAATGAATTTTCTCTGAAGCTATCAATATCATAAAATGTAAATAGACAATTAATCATAAAGATTCTGCCATTTTGTTGAAAATCTGGTATTCCTCCTTGATTCCAAGAATTAATTAATTTTTATTTATTATTATTATATTTTTAGAAAACAAGAACAATTTAGATCTTCACAACAATCGTACAAGTTCCTGTTTCTCTATTCCAACCCTTAAAAGTCAACCCTTATCTTCAAGTGATTTTGCCTCTGCTTCTAGATCCAGCATGTATTCTCTTCCTTCCATGGTGTTATGATGTATCTCGTATACTGAGTCTTTATATGCTTCTTCTGCAAGAGGCTTCCTCTTCTGGTGAATATACCTACCCATCGTCGAGTATTTATCCTGTGATCATCACAGATACATAGTTGACTGTATTCTACGAACTTTACAAAAATTGTTTTTAACCTCAAGATGCTATAATTTCAAGGCGAAAAACTTCGTTTAGCATAAAAATTGTAAATATAATTTTAACCATGGAATTGACTATGTACGTGTTTTAAAGTGCATTTTAAGTACCTTTTAGTGCATTTTAATACATTAACGTACTTATATTTCATTGTTCAAAATTTTAGCACGTTTGTTATTTTTACTTGCATACAATCCCTTTGAATTGTTATTCTGACTGTTTTATAATATTATCATTTAAAACACTTGCATTAATAATTATGATACATAGGCAGATTATAAATTTTATTTATATTATAAGGTTGTCTTGATTTCTGCATCTGACTTAAGTTTTGTTTGTAGTTTCTATACCTCTAACTAAATTTAGTATTTTACAAGAGATAATTTTGGTTTATTACTTTTTTGTTTATCTTTATCCATAAAAATATGAGCATTTATCTTTCCCATCATTTTAATACACTTATGGTGCATTGTTCTTATATAGTAGTATTTGCTCAGCTTTTCTATAAATTTTCATTTATATTTATGTCTTTCTATAACTGGGATTTATTAACAGCCTCTAATAAATAAATAAACTGGTGTTTAATATGAGATAAGTAATATTTAGAAGATAAATCGATAAATAATAGATAATAGTTCAAAAAATTAACTAAGTATATTTTTCGCACTTTACACTTTCAAAATAAAATATTTATTTATTTATTTATTATTTTTTATGGGAAAAAAAAACCAATTTTATAATTGTGGATTTTTTTTTTTTTTTTTTTTTTTTTTTTTTAAATAAAGAAAATGGATTTTAAAACTATATTAAATAATGAAAGTCTAATAACAAACTTTCTCATAGAATAACATGGACTTGGCTACTGGGCACAATTGGTAATGCATTCCTATAAGTAATATATTATATTCGAATGAATATTGACTATCCATTTCGTTCACAACCGTACTTTCAACGAAAAACTATAGCTTATCAGTCCATTAGGAAAGCCACATTTTTCTTTCTTTCTTTTTTTTTTTAATAACACTGCTAACTGCAGCTTCAGTCGCCGGTTCTTACCTGAGGGAAAGCATCTTCATCAATAACACTTTATCCACGAAGTCAGCATCGCAGTTAAAACTAACTTCATGTAGCAAAATTGTACAATTTATAGAACTTTCATTTGCATATTTTTCTTTCACATCCGTGTGAAAAATTTAACTATTTGTCTAACTATCGTAGACAAAAAATTTAACTATATTTTTTTTCTTCACAAAAAAAAAAAAAAAAAAAAAAATACCCCCTTCACATGAATGATTTTTTCGCAAACCGCGTTCAATTATATCAGTTCATTCAATAGTTATGAATTTTTAAAATGTCTACAGACTTATAGGACACCCTGTATAATATATATATATATATATATATATAATATTATCAGTGCAAACACTTGAAATTTAAAGATGACTTAATTTCAGTATTCAAACAATTATTGCGATCAAAAACGAAGACCACCCAAATCAAACCAATAAAGAAATAAAGTAAAATCTAAATGAATTATAGCAAATTGGAATGAGAAAAAAGCATTATTTGCATTCTAACGTTATCAAGGGCCTGGTAGAATGCAAATATGCTAAAAAATGGATGTTTTCTTGTCACAAAGAAAACAAAAGCTAAGAATTTCTTTGTTCTCAGGCCCGAAACACCCATTGTAAATAAAACCAGAAAAAACGAAGATCAAAATAAAACTCATCACTACATATAAACTAGCAGGCTACACCCGCTTCACTGGTCACTATTTTTAAATGAATCACTATAGTTAATGAATTCTCAAAATTGCATTAATTTTTATCATGAAAAAAAAAAAAAAAATCCCTCATTGGAAAAAATGTTGCACCGTATCCCCACTGCCTTCGGCAGCGCAGGCCATTGTGCGTTGCGCGCGCATTTATGTTCGACGCTCATAATGAATCACTATATTATCATAAAGGGAAAACATAAATATAAAAATAATAATAATAATAATAATAATAATCTCCTCCCATCAGTGGAATAATAGGTCCGGGCTCCCACTGTCTGCGGCAGCGTATACAGGCACGCATGTTCCTTCACCTACCGTTCCCTCCCCTCATAATTATTTTAGACTTTAAAAAATACTCGCACTCGTTCTCTCGGACTTTTAAACCTAATAATACTAGTCTCCAACATTCTATCTGAATTTCTTTATTTTTACTCCTGCATCCACCCCCCCTCGATTTGTCGGTATAAAAAACATCTATTTATGAATTTTGAACGGTCTAACTCTATTTTTATTTTATTTTTTTGCCCCTATCCCCCCCCCCTTTGACCCTCCAAATAACTTTACAGTTTCAAAAATATCCTCCATTCGACTTACAGGCCTCTAAAACCTATCTGTACCAATTTTGAACGGTCTAACTGTATTTCTATTTTTTTGCCCCATAGCCCCCGTTTTTCCCGCCCCGCCTGGAACGAATTTCTAAAATTAAAGAAATTAGTTTTTATGCATTTGTGGGAACTATATTTTAGAGCAAAAATCTCACATGTATCTTTTTTCTGTTTGCGATATAATGGATTATTTCAAATCATTTTACCCCCTCTCCCCCTTCTTGGGGGGCTGAATTTCTAAAATTCCAGAAATTGGTTTTTAGGTATTTATATTAGCTATATATCAGAGCAAAAATTTCAGGCGTATCTGTTTTTTTGTTTGAGATATATAGGAGTGTGTGAAACCACGTTTTGCACATGTGAAATCACGTTTTGTCCCCTTTGCCCCCTTGGGGACCGAATTTCTAAAATTCCAGAAATTGGTTTTTAGATATTTGTGTTAGCTATATTATAAAGCAAAAAATTTACAGATATATATTTTTTTCTTTGAGATATCAAGATTTTTGTGAAATCACATTTTGTCCCCTACTTCCGCTTGGGTGGCGAATTTCGCAAAATCACTTCTTAGGGGGTGCTTACACTATATGTTCTATAATCTGACCCAGTTTCGAGTCAGTGGCTGCAGTAGATTTTGCTGTGCGTTGATGAGTCAGTGAGTGAGTGGAAGTACTCTTTTATATGTATAGATATATATATTAATTAGGATAACAATAAGAATGAGAACGAAGCAGATGAATTATTCGATAATTCGCCGCAACAACCCACAAAAACCAATTTGGTAACTAGTTAATTTAAATTTTTTTAAATAATTTGACCAGAAATTTTTTAAATTTTTATTAAAAAAAAAAAAAAAAAAAAAAAGAAGAAGAAGAAGAAGTAGAAGAAATAGAATACTCACTTAAAAGTAATTCCGATAACAGTACAAAACGCATAAAAACATAACAAGAAGGACCTTTTTAATGATCTTTTTAATGATTGTAATGAAAAGTTTTCTATTCGAACGGACAATAACAAAATGAACCAAAAAAAAAAAAAAAAGAGAGAGAGAGAGAGAGAGAGAGAATCTGGAACAGGTCTTAAATAAATAATAAATGGCTCAGAATAGGATTTTGTTTTTTTAACAAAAAATTGTTTGGCACAACAAAAATTTCCGTTGATATATGTCCCATTAAGGATTATGTATAAATTAACACAATATTTTTTACTTTTTCAATGTACTATCTAAGGAAAGTAGTCTAATCACATTTGGAAAATGAATTTTGTATCTCGCACAGCTCAAAAACGAATGGCCATAGAATGTTTCAGACTTATACTTGTAAATGACTGCCGTGATGTCTAGTTGTACATTTCCAACTTTGGTTTTGACACGAGCTCCCCTTTCGGAGATAGCTACGATTTTACAAGATTTTTCGTGATGTATGTATTACATTCGTACGTATGTGTATTTGTGTGAGTAAACACGATAGCGTCTACATATTTTGTTCAAATGAGTTGAAAGTTGTAATACTAGTGGATCTGCAGATCAGGAGCCTCAACGTCCTATTTGTATCACACATTATTCAACAGGTCATTTTTATTTATTCCTTATTATATAATGTATATATTGATTCGATTGACTTGCTACATAAACAGATGCGTTCCTGAGGGGAACTGTCGCCTCCTCAAACCCCCGCTGTATCTCTCTTTCTATACCTATCTGTATATCATATATATGTGTTCTTAATAACTGACAGTCTTGTATTATTTCCCTGAAATTCATAAGCATTTACACCAAATTTCATGCAAAAATATTACATAGTATATCAGAATTATTTTGCGTAACTCTGTAAACTAATTAGCAATTCTATTCTCACACTTTTCCACCGAAAAACATGATTTGCAATTCCAGTAAAATTCCATTATATTTAATGGGCATGTAACCATGTTAAGATACACTTTTAAGAAATACCGACTATAGAACGTAATAATACGAAATTCTTTTATATACCCCGGAAAAGTAGCCACAATCATTATATACGGCAATAATAAGAATACACTTAATTAATTATAACTTATTATTTTTTCAGACTATTTTGACATCATTTGGATGATTACAGTACGTCATCGCAAATATTTTGTGTGGTCCCATAAATAAATTATTTAGTCTATACATATATTTTTTAAGAGTAAACATGCTTTTAAACATCTTTACACTGTATGTTAATTCCATTCTTTTCAATGCAGCATAAACACATTAACATTCGCTTAAATAGAAAATTGTCCATAGGCTCTAATGTCGCGAAATTCTTTTCTGTGTTCCTGTAAACGAACCAAAACCATTGTATACACCAGTAAAAATTATTCAGCTTAATACTTTTTTTTTTCATTAATGTAGAGATACTTCTTAAATACAACAATATAGGCACTGATCTCAATAGAAACAAAATCATAAACTATTACGTCACTAATTAATTTTAATTAAATTGTTAAATGAAATGCGAATAATATTTACAAAAGTTAATATTTACAAAAGGTGATTTGATTACGCATTAAAGATGTACTTCATTACAGTCTAAAAAATCGTCATAGTTATTTTATTTAAGTCTGTTCGTCGAGAGAACCTAATCTTCGTCTTTAGGCCATCGTAACTGACTTCTCCCGCCGACTCCACTGTTGCCAACTTACGCATTTCCCTTTTCTCCTCTGTTTTGAGAGGTATGCCGGCTGCTTCATCGATAGCTGCAAGATGGGGACAGGTATGGAAAATTCCACATCCCACATTAATAATTGTTCCAAATTTAACATAGTTTGGATGATTACGTGGCATTGTCAGAACAAATTTGTAAGGTCCTGTACATTAATTATAAAGCCTAAGAGCACATATTTTCTTCAAACAGCATAAACTTAAGCATCTTACTCACGTACGCTAATTTCATTTTGTTGATCGCAACGTAATGATGTTAAAATGCGTTTAAACGATATTCACTCCATACGCCGTAATGTTAAGAATTTTGGCGCGTCCCTGTACACAGTTTATAAATAATATAGCCATAAAAAATTATCCAGCTATTTCTATGCAAAGTTTGAACGTGTGTGCCAATTTGCAAGCCAGTCGAAGAATTTTTGCGGCGGTGCATGCAAATTCTTCCCATAGGCCGTAATGATAAGAAACACTTTCGTGTGTCCCTGTACACGAACGACAAATGGAATACACACCTAACACTATACAGCTATTTCTGTTGAGAGCATGAACATGCGCACTAAATTGCCAGTGAATAGTGTGATTTTTGCGGCCGCTGTCGTAGTACGTACATATTCTTCCCATAGACCGTAATGATAAGAAACACTTTGGTGTGTCCTTGTACACGAACGACAAATGGAATACACACCTTACACAATACAGCTATTTCTGTTGAGAGCATGAACATGCGCACTAAATTGCCAGTGAATAGTGTGATTTTTTGCGGCCGCTGTCGCGGTATATACGTACATATTCTTCCCATAGACCGTAATGATAAGAAAAAATTGGCGTCGTCCTGTATACGAACTTCAAATGGAATGCACACCCAAAACTTTACAGGTGATTTCATAGGGATCATGAACATGTGTACCAAAATTCAAGTCAATAGTGGAATTTTTGCGGCAGCTATCGCGCGATAAACATACAGACACACAAACAGACGGAGCCCAAAATCTTTTTGAGTCTCAACAGAGGACCTCCCCTGACGTTTCGGCAATTAAGTATTATGTTATACACATGTTACAGGTCACCGAACTGTATCGATTTTTGTGAATTTACCACTTACTGTTTTTTTACAGGCATTTTTTATTTTACTTTTTTTTAATCATTATGGCCTATTGGCTCAAGTTATTCAAAGTTCGATAGCGTCCAAACGCCTTATTCACATGAACAGAAAATTTATACACATCATAGGTCACAGTCGTACGAACTGTATAAATTTTGGTGAATCTAGCCCTTATAGTATTTTTTAATAGGGGCACAATATAAAATTCTTTATCATTATGCCCTATAGATTGAAAACATAAAATGCGATAGCGTCTAAATGTCTAATCCAATTGAGCTGAATATTTATATACGTGTTATAAGTCACAGTCACACGAACTATACAGATTTTGATGATTCTAGTACTAATAGATTTTTACAGTGATACAACGAAAAAATTTTTATCATTATGAACTACGGGCTCAAATTATGTGAAGTGCAATAGCATTAAAGGCTTTATCCAACTGAGCTTATTTATTTCAGATTTCAGCTGATTTATTTCAACCACCATTACTTAATAGTCATTCCAGACTTTTTGTTTTATTTATTTATGTAAATTTTAACAAAAAAAATAATAATAAATAAATAAATAAAATAAAGTTTTGTTTCTTTGTAAAAAAAATAATCTGGCGTATCACTCACACGACATTCTCTTACCCTAAAATTTAATACTATAAATGCAGGTTGGAGATTAAGAGGTAAGACAATGAGTAC
The DNA here is from genome assembly GCA_963930645.1 of Salticus scenicus. Classification (NCBI taxonomy): domain Eukaryota; kingdom Metazoa; phylum Arthropoda; class Arachnida; order Araneae; family Salticidae; genus Salticus; species Salticus scenicus. The sequence goes on from OZ005648.1 coordinate 297,285,299, forward strand.
TGTTATGTAAACCTATGTTAAACAATTCATATTAGGCTTCGGAAGAGTTTTATATGATAATTCGTTCTGTGTGAGGGGGGCTACCGCCACCCTCAACCCCCCGTTTCATTAATGCACCTACATTAATATAGAATTTAATTCGGTTATTAAAAAATAATTTTGTTTTTTAAAAATAATTTATTAAAATTGTTATTTAAACAAATTATCTTTTATGATAATGCAGACGATTTCCATTTTAGAGAAGTAGTATAACACTAAATATCCAAAAAAAAGTTGAATTTATTCTCAATATCACATTAAAAATTTTGGCTAAAAATGAAAAAAATCTTTAACTTTATTTTAAATTATCGCAGATCGAAGGATCAACCATTCGTTTTAAAGGTAATGGCGAGCTCTTTTGAAAGATAACCATCATGAAAATTTACTCCCCTCGAGGGGGGTCTTCCCCCCAGGGGGGGGGGGGAGGCGAAGCTCCTACAGACACAATTTTTTTTCCCAGTTGACTATCTCTATTACAAAAAATATATATTCGTTTCATTTGGTTTAGTGCAGTCTATAGATGTTAAACTCTACTTACCTGCAGTTTCCCCCATAGACGTAATGTATTTCAATACTTTTGAGTGTCCCTGTACACGAAAATGAAAAGCTTACTGTAGCATCCGTATATGATACACATTTAGAATACAGAGTTTGGAATTTCTGCTACTGTTTGTTCTTGAGATATGCTGATAACAGACGCACAGACAGACACACAGACCATTTGCTAAAAACATGATTTTCGTATTCAGGCGACCTCAGAACATGTAAATATAACAAAAACTCACGTTCGAAAATTTGACCCTAAAACAATACTTTCTCGACCCTATGGGTAAGAGAAAGTAAAAGGGTTAGTAAAAATAAACTTAAATTATAGACAAAATGAACATATATTTGATTTCATGCAAATTCAAAGAAGGTTTGTTAAAGTTTTATAATCAGGTTAATATTTTTTTTTCCACAATTGATTTCTTTGTATCTAATGAAAATTTCTTAAAAACTAGACTAATTGACCTTAAAAAAAAAAAAAAAAAAAAAATGTGGTTTGAATCAAATGCTTTCATTGGATACACGCGGAAAAAGAATGTTATATAAGCGTTGATAATATTTTGACAAATATTTCAATACATTGTTGTAGCTATGATTTCAAAAATATCAAGCCGAATGGTTCATACGAGAACTGTGATCGCCATAAAATTAAGGCTACTTCTATTATGAAGATCAAATAATATATATATATATATATATATATATATGTATATTTCTAAACAATATAAGCTTTTCAAAGCATGAAAAATAAGTTACATTTCTGAAACAGTTAATAAATTTTGCCAAGCAAAATATCTCGGTTTGAATGAAATATGAAATTTTGAAGAATATGGAATTTTTTTTACATATCAGTGGGCAATATGTAATGCTTAATATATGTAAAGCGTGCTTCGGTTGCATACACTGAATGCATGTATATTTTTGTAAATTTACTTGAGATATATAATAAATAGAATTCATTATTCCTATGGTAATACATCTAATTTAAGAATTAGTATTATCTTACTAATTTACACCCCGAAACTGTATTTATATTCTGGTTGCGATATCAGATTATCCTTGGTTCATACTTACTGGCCAGGTGGGTGAATCAGTTAACATCTGCTGGAAAGTAATTGTTCGTATCTTAAAGAGGATTAATCTTCATTTGGCTGAGATAAAAATTAAACGAATTAATCGATATTACACTGATAATATCAAGCATTTCGTATTAAAAAAAGTAAATAAATAGCATATTACTGTCCCCACAAAACTTTCTTCTATATCATTCTACATAAGGGCTCCAACTACCGAATAGCATGCAAAAAAAAGTTAGTCAACACAGCTTTAACAACAAAACATACTTTACATATAGGATTTATCACAGTTATAGTCAAAAGCTCTCGAAGTACAATCATTTTTAAAATCGCAGAAATTGGGTAATAGAAGCTCCACTTGCCGGAACGATATACACCAAAATTGGATCAGGAAAATTTTTCGTATTATAGGGGAGAGTGGGGATGAATGGGACTTTTTTCATGTTTTTATTGATAACGTTGGCCATATGAAATTCAGAATTTTGTAACATGGCTCATAAGTACACTTCAGTAATCAATTACATATAAACATACTAACTTTAGTAAAAAGTTATCATTTTTAATTAATAATTTTTTTTTTTTTTTTTTTTTTTGCATGCATGTACACTGTCCCATTCATCCCCACATATTGGGATATATAATAAATTTTTTAAATTTAATTGGTTTATGTGATTTTATTACACACCATGACTTTACTGAAATTAACCCCTTGGGTACATTTGACGTCTGAGACACGCCATTCACTTTTTTTGTTTTTTATTTTTGTTTTGCAATTCTAATTACTTGAAGACATCTTAATATTACATATGTCACCAATATTTTACAAATAAATAAATTCTTACGTAAAATATACTGCTTTTACATACTACTCCAAGCAACCAAAAATTATATCCGTTCCACATGCAAATATTTTCTCAAATAAATCCGTACCCAAGGGGTTTCACATAGACTGATATATTGAGTCAAATTAACATCAAAAGGCAAAAGTCTTTCGGATCGCACAGTTCCTAGTGCTCTAGGCTTTGGTAATTTAATCTAATAAGATCTAATCTAAAAATAAATAAGACACTAGAAAGAGATATTATAATATAGTACAAATTATCCAGATAAATATTTGTTTCCGACTGATCGGGAAAATCAGCATTCTATTCTGTATAACATTAATAATCACCAGGATTTATTTAATTTGCTTGATTGAAATTGTGATTTTAATCAAATTATTATTAGTTTATTTATTTATTTTTTTAGATATTGATTTAAGTTGCATTGAATATTCTAACTTATAATTTTTTTAATCAATTATTATAAGCAAAAATCAGAACAATTAATTTCAATTTTTTTTCTAAGTCCACAAAATTAAGAATCCTGATAATCAATATGGCTAATTTAATAATTCTTGTGTAAAATTTTAAATTAGTACATTGTGGGGAATGTCCCATTCATTCCCATTTAAACTGTCACATTCATCCCAACCACCACATGATCATATAAAACAGGAAATAGGCTTAATGAGCAATTGCCAATATTCTTCTTGAATATCATAAACACAATAAAAGATTATGCTATTTCACCATATAAGAGTTATATTAACTTTAATCAAATAGTTAATGTCTTAACTACTACCTAATTGAATCAGGAAAAACTTACTTTGCCAGCTGAAAATTACACTTTAATTTGTTTCTGCCCTTCTATGGATAGCGCAATTCTGAAACTACACTTGCTGAATGATCTCAGTGCTGCCATATATCAGAAAAAATGTCTAGTTTCTGGTGCTTGAAAATCTAGCTATTGTCCTATTCAACTCCACTCTCCCCTACATCTTCATATAAAATTTGGTGCATTTATACACGAGCCTGACACATAACCTCCCTATAAACGGAAAACACTGCAACATAGAAAATGTCGACCAGACCAATATGCGAACAAACTGCATCGACATAGCTTACTTTTAAAATGGCCTCTTAAGCTATCAAGTTTTTTGTGTTTATACATTATATAAACTGAGATATAGTTCTCCTGTACAAAGAGGAAATTGCAGAGTAGCAGCGATACATATTGGTCGATGTATGCTTCAACCACTAATTTATGTTAAAGTCCAACCAGATATAAAACTTAGTAGAATTCCGTTCATGTTTTGTAAGATGCAGGATCGCAAAAAATTTTGGTAACTCACACACAGTACATCTTAGGACGTATAAAATGTAATGAAAATCGGAAGTAAATGTTTTCACTAATGCATTACTTTCTTCTTATATATATAGAAGAAAATAAAATGGTAAATAACTGCTATGCGTTAAAGTCGAATGTTTTTTTTTTTTTTTTTAAGTACAATATTTTCTTCTATTGAATACAGAAAAAGGTAAGGTAATAAACATGTATATTGCCTTTAATATTAGAAGAAATTCTTTTTATTTACACATGAGGCATAAAGTATCATTTTCAAATCCTTCAACTAAACCGACTGAAATCATTAAAAGTTATTACTCGAATGTTCCCTCTGAAATGCTTTGAGATTGATAGAGTTAAAGCTAACAGAAATAGTCTTCATATTTCTTGCTTAATTATTTTTGAGCGATACAACTTTCTCAGGTATCGTTTGCAAAGTGTTTGAAGGTTAAGACCAGAAGCGCAGTACCTGACAGCCATCAAGTCGAACCCCACGAATGCAGATGATTTGATGATTACGGGTTTGCTATCGAGTGCTTAACTACAGCTGCCCAAAATCAAATCAATTTCCTTTCTCTTCCCCCATTTCTTCTTTTAATTCCATGCAATCTGATCATGTGCTTATTACATTTAGTTAAAAAGCCATTAAGTATAGCCAAGTCTTGATGAAACTTAATAATCGTCCATCAAACTAATGATTTGATAACTGTTTTTAAATTTCTGTCTTAGAATAAGTCATTTATCTAGCGCATTTTGGAGCAACCATGTAATTCTCTTAATGTACCTTTTGCCGATGGATTTTTAAAGGTTATGAGATATTTAAACAATTTTCCGCAATTTTTTGGTATGTAAATTTTATATTTCCTGGAGATTTTTTTTTTTTGCTGTCATAGAATAAATTAATCAGTATTACAGAATTGTTAATCATCAATTTATGTTTTTTGGGTAATTATTATTATTATTTTTTACTATTTAGGGGTCATCGACATATAATGTTTCTGAAAAATCATTAAAATCGTAAAAAGTAGAAGGTCATTGAAATCCAGATAAAATTACATGATCACGCGATAACTTATATATATATATAAAATGTTGTACATTAAAAAAAAATCTTTTCATTTAATGAAAGCTTTAACTATACTTTCAATATGTACCTTTAAAAAAACTCTTCATATTTTTACTTTCTTCTATATGTAATATAGAGAAAGTATTGGATTCGTGAAAATTTTCGACCTCCGTTTTTTGATGGATTTACACGTTTTGGGATGTCCTGAACACGAATTGATAGTTTTTAGAAAATGTTTGTCTGTCTGTCTGCGTGTATCACGATCTTTGTGGACACTGTATTTCACGAACCTATGAAATTTAACCAAACTTGGTATTTAGTTGCATCCTGACATAAACTGGCTCTGATTAGATTAGATTTGGGGATAAATCGCTCAACAGGTGGCGCTGTGATCGCATTTTTTGTAAACTTTTAACATGGCAGTATAGGACAAAATTTCGTATAAATGTGCATAATGCGAGTTATTTTAAACTTGCGATTGTAAAATTATTATGAAGATTTGATAATAGTAGTAGTTAACAAGGAAAAAAATGTTGTGCATGTGGGGGCATTGCTTCCCCCACTGGGGGGGGGGGGATTTTTAAGATGGGTATCTATCGAAAGATCTCGTCAATACCTTTAAAACGAATGGTTGAACTATAAATCTGTGATAATTTAAAACAAAGTTATCGATTTTTTTCCTTTTAACGAAAAAAAACTTTTTTTTTTTTTTTTTTTTGTTACTGAGTTAATTTGTATAGGAAAATATAGAAAAAAGTCTTGTGGTGGCCACAACATACTAGTTTTCCTACTAAAATTTAAAATGTGTGGAACAAATATAGTTTCGAGATAATTTAAAAGAGTTATTACAGACAGAAGTAATATTATATTTGCTCAAAATTCATTCTCATAGTAGTTTTAACTTTAATAATAAAAGAAGAAAAAAAAAAAAAAATCTCGAAAACTTAATACTTTTAATAGAAATCCATTTATTAAACCGGCGGCATTTTATACTCTTATACAATCCTTCTGAAGTTATAAATCTAGCATTCCATGTAATGTAACACCATTCGTAAAATTTTAAATATTAATTTTAGAGAACTAAGTAGTAAATACTTTATTACTACGCATGCGGGGACTGTAGCAGAAAAACTTTGGCGTAGTTAACTACTCAACCATCTAGAGCACCTTATAAAAAATATCCAGTTGAATATCATGAAAGTTCATAGAAATATCGGTAATTAACTCTTTGACGCAGATGGGACACCGGTGTCCCTTTTGCTTATTTATTTTTTGACGCTCTTATTACAAATATTATTATTATATAATAGTTTTTTATTATAAAAGATAGTCTAATAGTTACTATAAAAAATCTATTAGATTATCAGAGTAAATTTTTTACTAAAATAAAAATGTTAAATGAAAGTAGTTTGAAAAATTTTTATCAACCAATTACAAAAATTTATTTCTAATTAAATTTGATTATTTAAAAAAGATCAGTAATGAATTATAGCTACTCCTATATCTAAGTAATTGTAAATAAGTGCAATTTGTAAAAATATTTATTCGTGAGACGCCCGTGTCCCATGATGAATTTACCTTTAACGCAGAAAGGGACACCGGTGCCCCACTCTATATTTTAGAACCAAAATTAATTAAAATTTTAAATATAACATTTTCCACTTATTTAGATCTAGAATAACTTAAAACTATCAAAAAAGTGTAAAAATTATGTTTGATGAGAAATCTGCTTCAAAGGGTTAAATGATCTGTTTTTCAGCTGTTTCCTAAAAAGGTCTTTAGGATAGAGGGTCATTCGCAAATAAAAATTTGTATCAGAAAAAACTATGTTGCACAATCAAACTTAATACAATACTTGTGATTTCTTTTTCTTCTTTTTATAGGTATGTACTACATACCTATAAAAAAAGAAAAATAAATTGCCTGAAAAGAAAAATTAAATGCATTTTCTGATACAAATTTTCATTTGTGATGACCACTTATCGTAATGGAATTTTTAGAAAACAGCTGAAAAACAGCTCATTTAATCACCGATATCTTTATGAATTTTCCTGATATTCAACTGGATTTTTTTAATAAGGTGCTCTGGACAGTTGAGTATTAAGGTGCTACCAGACGGAAGAATGCATATTCTGAAGTATAAGATAATGCATCTCAACCCTACCGAACGACTTTGTTGAGTTGAATCTATGGTTATTTTTAAGCATAAATGAAATTCACATATGTAAGTAACGGACGCAACATTTGGCGATAATTCACTTCAAGGAGGTTTGGAAGGAATGAAGATAAGGGGTATTCTGGAACCGCGATTCTCTGATTGGCAGAGTTCATGCTGAAAACTACTATAGGTTATTCAAACAGTCAAAAATGCGTGATTGAAGAATATAACGCGAGGCAAATCGTAGCAGACGGGTATATTTTAACCGCGTCCCTCATGAAAAACCTGTTTATGAGGTAGTATGTGTTAATGACTCTCTTATCACACTCGGTCTGATAGCAGCTTAAAACTATGTCAAAGTTTTTGCTACAGTCCGCGCATGCGCAGTAATAAATTATTTACCACAGCTGTCTAGAGTAAGGATTTTAGGATTTAGGCATATGTTGCCATGTTTTCGTATAGTTTCATGAAATTTTGAGAAAACCTTTAGAGTTTTAAAGTAAAAACTAAGACTCCTATATGATAATTGCTGGCGCAGTGATCGCCATTTTCTAGACCGTCTGGGAAAGTGTTGGTGGTAGAAAAAGCTAGGTTACCTGATTAGCGTCGTTATCACCTTTAAACTTCTATACAGATCAAGTGAGCTAGAACTTCTTATCACGAAACAAACAAGTTGGCAATTTTAAGAATATCGCCAACATTCTCAAAACTACAACCCTTCACGTTAAAAGAAATGTAATATTAAAGTTAATTTTAAAAGAATTTAAAGTAATAACTTAAAAAAAAACAGTACATTCATATTAAATTTGTCGAAAAACTTTGAAAATAAAATGAAATAATTTGAAACTAAGGGAAATCTTACGCTACAAAGTTGTGCTCCTGCTCCGGGTATCCACGAGTTAATCTGCAATTTACAATCCACTTTTTCCTTCTTCCTGGATTAGAAGAAAATATAAACAGGCTGTGCCCTTTTCTGGAGTTATTCGTGCAATTTATTGTCGAAAAACCACCAATAAAAAATCGTCAGTCGGTCTTGTGGACTAGAAAATGGCGGATGCGTCAGCCTATCAATGTAGGAGTTCTAGTAGAAACTTACGAAAAATTTTTGCTTTTTTTATAAAATACTAATAACTTTTTAAATGTCCAAATTAACCTCACAAAACTCTACACGTGTATAAAATATAACATTTATAACCATACCTAAAATTTGCAGATGAATCAACGCTTTTCCAGATACAGGGTAATCACAAATACTTTTTATTTTATTGGATTTGTTCTTCGTCTCCTAAGGAGCTTCGTAACAAAATTTTTGCTGAAAAATATGAGAAGAGACATGTTTTTCTTATTCCCAAAATTCAAGAACAAAATGCATAATAAATATTTTTCAGGTTATTCGATAAAACGTAAAAAAGTGTGAGTGTTTTCATTATTTTACCCAATACCTGTGTATATATATTACATACATTTGTATGAATATGTATATATATCAATTTTTCTATTTTTGCATATGTTCATATACCTTTAACCTGTAATTTACTACTTTTTACAATTAAAAATTACTTATCATTTTATCATAAGCAGTTTCAAGTTAAAATGCTTGCAATTTTCTAGCGCTTGTTTAATGCAAATTAAGCTTCGTTTTGATATATTAACAATGGGCCCTATAGTGCCTTTTTATTTATTTATTTATTTTATTATTATTTATTTATTTATTTATTTTATTATTATTTATTTATTTATTTTATTTTATTTTACCACTGCGTAAATAACTGTTATAAAACGGTGCAAAAAATGTAAATAATAACAGGCGGTTCTTTCTTTTAAGTTTTTCAAATTTTTAATTGAAAATTCCATTATTTTTTGACGTATGAAATGTTTTCTGTTTGTTGCTTAAAATTTATATAAAAGTATGCTTATCGCTTGTAGTAGCTTTATAAGTTCTACATATTATCATACTATGGCAAAAAATTTACTTATGCATTTTCACAAAAGGAAGTTTACTGACACTTACATTATTTAGATTATACATAAAGAATGATATTGTGATATAGTGGTTTTCTTACTTGAAAAACACGTGAAATGATATTTTAAAAGTTATCCCTGTAAGTTATTTACCTTGCACGATTTATGACAACTTTGTTATTTGTGTTATTTTATGCGTAACATATATAACAGTGCATATATACTACGTGTCAAAAAATTACTTCATTATTAACTGAATGTTTTTAATTGCATAAAAAAGAATTCAGAATTATAACAGCAAAACATATTATACTGAAAAAAGATGCAGTAAATTGGAATGTAACATCATGAATTTTCTAGTAAGTACATTTATGTTTTATGACGGGTATAAAAAACATATACTTCTTATTACAAATCGTTTCAATTTGAACCTCTCGTGTTCTAAAAGACTTATTATTATTACTATAGTTATATTTTTATATATTTATTTATTTATTTATTTTATTTATTTATTTATTTATTTATTTTTGAAGTATTGAACTTGAATAAAACTGATGAGCACAAGATTAGTATAAGCTATTCTTATCTTGCAATTTTTCTTAATACACTAATTGTTCGGAAATAAAAAAAACATATTGAAGATAGAATATGTTACTTTTTTACTTTTTTGTAACTTGACACTTTCAAAGCCAGTTACGGGCGATTATTTTAATTATTTTTCTTTTTATTTTACTACAAAAGTGATCATTCTTTTGCATTAGATCCCATGCATAAATTATTATGCATTCTCTTAATAAAGTGTACTTTGATATTGATGAGCATTGTCACGTTTATAACTGACTGCAGCTTCATGCGATAATGAGGTGTGACACTTCGTCTAAAGGGACAATTTTCAAGACCATCGAATTAATTATAATGTTTCCCGGGAGCATAAAAAAAGGGTAAATATACCAGTCTTTGCACGTGAAGAGAAATCCAAAATGAAACAATTAAAAGGCTATAATTACTTCCCACGTTTTGCCTCTTCGTCAAGAAGAGAGAGAAAACTTTTATTTTTAACTCACATAGGCCTATTTTTATCATAAATTTTTCTGATAAAGTAACACCACTTTAATGATTTAAAATATGATTTTAATAAACTGTGAAAGTTATATGTGGTAAAGGAAAAATTTGACGGAGAAAAATATTCGTACTAATATAATTTCTCAAAAATAAATTTCTTGCTTAAGGATTCAACCTTGGAGGAATGTTATCAGAGGAGATGATATGTCCAGAAAGACATGAAGCGAAAATCATGATCTCAGAATCTATTAAGTGGCACAGTAATATATATAATGCTACATTGTTATTGTGAACTTATGTATACTATGAATCATTCAAGACGAATGTCATTGTAACTATACATCTCAAAAATGTCAAATCAATAAAATAACACAGTGCTAGCCTATGTTTTGGTAGACTCAATGTAAGTCTTGCGGTAGACTTGGCAATTCTACAGCGAAAGTTACCTTGTATTGGCAACAGTTAACTCCATTTGCCCGGTATACTGATACGACGTATGCCAATGCCTCTTATAGAATTTCTCCAAGGATTCAACTATAAAAAGATACTTATAACTAATATTAATTATATGAAATATGTTAACCACATAAAGATGTATATAAAAATGTTTACAGAAAAATAAAGTTATAATTTTCAATGAGTACATTAGCATTTTAAAAATTGATGCATTGGTTTTGAAGGAATAATTAAGTGGGCGCAGTTTTAAGATACAATTACAAAGCTATGGAGGGTAGGGAATAAAAACCTTTAAACTTAAAACACTCTAAATTATTTAGAAAGGGTTTATTATTATTATTATTATTTTATTTGTCATATTTAATTATTCAGATTTTAATATAGATATTAACACGAAAATATGAAAGTTGTCGTACGTTTTTAGTCAATTTTTAATAAGAGGAGGGGCTCAAAAACAACACCATTTGTAAGGTATGTTTTATCTGGGTTGCAGAAAAAAAATTCTCATACAAGGCCAAGAAGGCAGACAAAAATACCTTTATTTTTATCCACTGTAGCGCTCCAATGCTATAACCCGAACGCCCCCTAGTAACCCTGTTGCCAGCCTTGCCGAAGAACCGAACAAAACTCTGGAAAGACTGTTGATCAACCGACGACAGTGGCCACATTTTCGCCGTAAGGGCAAAACGGCCATGAAATGAAACTGTAGACGGGAAACTGATTAAAATTTTAATTAACCTTTTAGGATTCCTACCCATGTAAATAGTTATTTGTATATGATGTGTGTAACGAAGAATTAATAATAAAATTTGTTACACTAAAACAAGACTTATTACTGAATTTCCCACCTATAACACTTTTTTTCTTTTATACTCGTATTCTTTTGTATTAAAAATTCCTACAAGAGAGAGTTGGTAAATCTTCAAGTAAATTCTTTAAAAATCAAATCCAAAGACTCGTAATTAAACTTATTTTCTGAATTTAATTTTCCTTAATTATTACTTTCCGAACACTATAGTGAGGAAAGTATTGTAATCATGTCAAAATCCGAATTTGAGATTTTGATGTTTCTATACGTTTCGAGATCCCCTGAGTCAGTTTTCACTATTTTTACGATGATGTATGTATGTGTGTGTGTATATGTATGTGTGCTTGTACGTGTGTATGTATGTGTGGGAGTGAACACGCTAGCGTCAAAAAACTTTTACTCGAATGAGCTGTAAGTTGGTTGGTACGCATGTTGTACGAACCCTATTGATTTTGATGAATCTATCACTTATAGTTTTTTACAGGGACACAAAGAAAAATTCTTTATCATTATGGCCTATGGGACTAAAATCTTAAAAGTGCGATAGCATCTAAACGCCTTATTCAATTGAGCAAAAAATTTATACACATATCCTCAACACATACCCTCAGTCACAGATACTCAATCTGTATAGATTTTGGAGAATCTAGCTCTTATAGTGTTTTCACAGGAACACAAAGAAAAATTCTTTATCGTTATGGCCTATGGGGCCAAATATTAAAAAGTGGGATAGCGTCTAAACGCCTTATTAATCTTAGCAAAAAATTTGTACACATGTTATAGGTCACAGTTGCACCAACTGTATAGATTTTGGTGACCGCCTTAGTCTAACATCTGAACGCCTTATTCAACTGAGCTGAAAATTTATATGAATATTATAAATCAATGTCGCACTAATTATAAGCATTTTGGTGAATCTAGCATTTATAGGTTTTTACAGGGACACAACGAAAAATTCTTTATCATTATGATCTATGGGCTCAAAGTTCAGTAGCGTTAAATAAAACATCGTGTAATATATGGAGAAAAATACTCAAACACTTTATTATGGTTTTCTCTCTTTTGTTTGTTTAACAAATTCTCTTTCTTTACTTTATCTACAAAACTGTTAATTACTCAATGTTCGGAAAGTAGAGTGGAGTCACTCCAGATTATTTTTTATTTGTCCAGGAAAAGAAGTGAGAACAATTTTTTTTTTTTTTTTCAAACTGTTGACATATTGTTTTGATACAGATAGTGTTTTTGCTATTGAAATATCCAGAAGAAGAGCTTTCATCGGTCGATTGAGAGGCAAATTGATAGAAAAGTTGATAGGGGTATGCATTGTCATGTAAATAAAAATTCTGATTTTTTTTTTTTTTTTTTTTTTTTTTTCTAGAGTAATTACTAAGACTACTATTTACACGGAAGTTTTAATTTCTATATTTATTATTTTTAGAACATTTAGAAAATACAATGCGAAACTTAATTTTAGAATACTTAAAACATTTGTATATTTGGCAAGGAATCTTGGTTTCTAGATCCGTAGTTTTGTTCATTAAGAGTAGATATTGAAAAGAAATTAAGAATTCACATTTCTTTTTAAATGAATTAAAATTTAACATCAAATCCCTTTTCATATCCAGTCATTTAGGGCGCAACTTTTAAGGGCCCGCTTCACTCACCGCCGCCGGAAGCCGAAGCTAATGTTATTCTATGGGAATTATTTCTTTACAAATAACTTAATAACTAATACATATTTTTAAATTCTGTTTTCACATTCTGAAAATTCCCAACTGTTAAATTGACGGACCTTTTTTAAAAAATTATTTTTTAAATATTTTATATTTTATTTTGAAGTTTCAAAATATGAATTTTCAGTATGTGAATTTTTTTCATTTTGCAATTTCAAAATAAAATATTAAAAATTAAAAAAATACATTTTTACAAAAAGTCCGTCAATTTAACAGTTGGGAATTTTCTGAATGTGAAAACAGAATTTAAAAATATGTATTACTTAATAAGTTATTTGTAAAGAAAATTTCCCCATAGAATAACATTGGCTCATCATTCTTTTGAAACGACATAATTAAACATGAGGCCCTTTTTCAGGCAAAAAAAAAAAAAAAAAAAAAGAAGAAGAAGAAGAAGAATCTTGTTTTTTTTTTTTTTTTTTTTTTTTTTCCCCATCACAAAACATTCTTCTATATCATAGCACAACCTATAGATTAACATGAACAAATATCTAATACTAGCTTCTGATAATAAAAAGAATTACATGTGCAGTTTGGTGCAATTTTAACCTATAGATGCTGAGATGTAAACATATAAAAAGTTGCAGAAGGTGCTAATTAGAAGCACTAAAATTTAGTCAGCATACATTTTGATAATGGCCTTCTTTTACCATCTCACATACGGTATAGAAACTGAGATATAGCCTTCATGTGTTCACAAGCAAAATCGTAGCTTAGCACTATTACCTATTTGCCTAAGAAACTCAAATTGAATCAGCATAGCTTTTTTATAATGACCCTCTCACATATTAAGTTTTCAGCAACAACAGCTTTTAGAAGCTGATATATAGCCTTCCTGTTCATAGCGAAAATCGCAGCATAGTAGCGCTACCTATATGGCAATATAAAGTCAAATTGTATCAGCACTGCTTTTCACAATAGTCCTCTCACATATTAAGTTTTGTGGAATTACATTCTTTAGAAGCTGATATATAACCTTCCTGTTTATAAGGAAAATCGCAGTATAGCAGCGCTACTTATTTGACAATATAAATTCAAATTTAATCAGCATTGCTTTTCACTATATCGCTCTGACAGATCAAGAATGTGCAATTATATTTTTTAGAATCTGATATTAGTCATCCTGTTCATAAGGATAATCATAGCATAGCAGTGCTACTTATTTTACAGTATAAACTAAAATTGAATCAGCAGAGCTTTTCATCATTTAGAAGCTGAGATATTGTCTTGCGGTAAATTGGGCAAATCCCGATAGTTGGGTGATAAAAATCAAAAGTTGTTAGATATTTTATATCAAATTTCAGCTAAATATAATTTTTTATGAAATTCTGTCCATTAGTGTTGGATCTTGAGCTGCCTTAAAATTTTTGTCATACACACTCACAAACAAACAGACAGGCAAACAATTTTCAAAAATTGTCAAATCGTGTTTAGAGCATCTCGAAAAATCCAAAATTTTTACGAATCCAATGTTTTCTTCTGTATGAGTGAGAACACAACGACACATTGCCTGTTAACGACTCTCTTTATGAACAATTATCCTTTTTAATTTTCTTCTACTACATCCATAAAAAGAAAATAATGTACTCCAAACAATTATAATTTTTGAGGGTTTTATACGTTTTAAGACGTCCTGAATGCATTTCAACAATTTTTGAAATGATGTCTGTGTGTGAGTAAGACACTGGTTGAAATGTCTCATAACCACAAATGAACAGACGATAATGCATTTTCTGTTAAGACTCACACATATTTAATATAATAATAATAACAAATACTATGTATACAAAAAATGTAATTAGAAATTAACTAAAAAGATGTAATTTGGCGTAACACGCTTTCACTCGTTCCCTCCTTCTTCTCCATCGCACTGTTGCCATCCTACACGATATTATTATTATTATTTTTAAACTTCTTTATAGGCATAGGTCTCATAGTGTGTGTGACGACAATTTTGTAGCAACTCTGTATCAAGAAATAATGCACAGAATTTCCTAAAAATTTATATTTTGCAAATATCTTGATAGAGAGTAATTTCTATCTATTTTAGTGTGCAACGCTTAATAGGTGGTGCTGTCATGCTTTATTTTACCTCATTTACGGTAAGACTAAACCCCAGCGTTTATAGTGTATAACTAGACAAAATTTAATATGTGAGCGGGATGTTACGAAAATTGATGCTGATCCAGTTTGGATAAATATTGCCCGACAAATGGCTTTGCTATGCTGCAATTTTTCCGGTTTACGGAAATGCTATATCCCAGCTTCTATTCCGTAGAAATGCATCAAACTTGATACGTGAGATGCCCAGTATGAGAAAGATTACTGAATGAATTTGTGTGATTGTCTTCCGATAGGTGGCGCTGCTTTAATTGCTGTGGTTTTCCTAATGGCAATATCTCAGAGTATCAATTGGTCTAAAATTACTGCAAAATGCATATGTACAATTTTTATTATGAGAAACTACGTTATATATATATATATATATATATTTTTTTTTTTTTTTTTTTTTTTTCCCCATATTAACCAGTAAGTGAGACTATTATATAGAATGGTATAGAAGAATGTTTTGTGATGGCCACAAAGTACCATTTTCTTTTTCATTTTTGCTTCAAAATATATGACAATGATTATACAAAGGTTATTGTTCCAGAATGGTCAAAAAACTCTCTAGAATATTCTGATGTTCATCTCGCAATTCTGAGAAAGATTTTCAGTTGACATTTAACATTAATCTATTAATAAATTAAAATGCCTTAAATATTTGTCCAAAATAAATTAAAACCCGTTAGTAGTCGCTAGTTGGTCGATTCGCCGCCCCTCCCTTCAGTGTTGCCAGATTTTTTTTATTCAATAGCCACCAAAAATTTTTAGAAGTGGTATTTGATATATATAAAAGGTGAATCGACTCGAATAATCGTCGATTATGTATATCAAATGCCACTTCTAAAAATTTTTGGTGGCTATTGAATCGATTATGTATATCAAATGCCACTTCTAAAAATTTTTGGTGGCTATTGAATAAAAAAATCTGGCAACACTGAAGGAATGTGCGGCGAATCGACCAACTAGCGACTACTAACGGATTAAAAAACAGTTGGTATTCGTTTTTTACAGATACAGAATATTCCTATCAGTTTATTACATAACTAAGATTATTTATAACTATTTGTATTCTATTTTTTATTAATACTGTGATTTCTAAAAAAAAATAATTGAGTCGTTTCTTAGATTACCATTTATCAGATTTTTATTTGAAAAGAAAAAGCATTTAAAAGTTCATCCGCGCTAAGCTTCTTTACAAAGGAAGATAATTTTGTTTACTAAAGTAATTACGAAAAAAAAATTAAGATAACCAAATTCGCATATTTTTTAACTTTTGATATATATAAATAAATAAATATTTTCATAAATATTTAATTTCATTTTCATAAACATTTAATTTTATTTTGTAAAAGTTCTTGTCAATTATTTTTTCCTTTTTTACGCTTCTACGTATTTAACCCTTTCATTCCCAACTTTTTCCCTCCATAAAACAATAAATCTTATATTTAGTCATAATTTTTTTTCAAACGTAATGTATATAAATATTTTTTTTTAAATAGGCGTTATAGCAGATTACGAATTAATGTAGCTAACAAAGCAACTGGTAGATGTTTTTTTATGTTTAATATAACCACTGATGCCACTAAAAATCATAACTTTTCAATAAATAAAAATATCAAAATTTGAAGAAATGCATATTGCAATTAATTAAAATACATATTATAAACATTAAAGAATAAAATAAAAAATATTTCAAACAGTTAATTTACTTAAATTGGCCGAAACAGGAAACTGATTCAGATATTATTATCAGAACAGCGTAAAATATACTTCCAATTATCAACAAAGATAGTGAAGTCATCCAAAATAGGTATTTTTCGGTGGGAAAATGTATGTAGATTTTAATATCGTTCATTTTGAATCAGCGGGAGTATTAGATGGTAAGAAAGAAAATCTGAAATGTTATGATTCCAATTGGAATCACGGGGAGGGAAAGGGTTAAAAAAATCATTAAATAAACAAATAAAACAGCACATTTAAATAAAAATGAGTTCAAACACTTACAGCTTTGAAGAACTCAAAGTCAATGTGTCACAATATAAAAATATTTTCTATTGTGTTCCCGGTATTAAACGTTGACTAAGCTTATAAAAAGTCGACTGTGGGAGGCAATATAACACAGACCCCCTCCCTCTCATCAAAATCGAAAGAATATGGACTGGAGCAGCCGACCCGCGGTGTCAAAAGCAAATTGAAGGGGGTTTGTCACGCATTTAATGTTCCAAAACGAGGGAGATGTCGGAAAAATATTCCATTTTTCATGACTTTTCTCTCTTTTTTTTAATATTAGTTATATGAATTAGAGGAAAAAGATAGTAAATATATTTTTCAGAGGTTGAAGAAACGGGAAGAAAAGATCAAAAGTAGAACGTTAGTATACATAAAATACGAACCTAAAGCTGAAAAACAGAATACATGCCAATGTCATGTAGGTTTATTAATTTATTGAGATTTGATACAAATTGCACTTTTAATGCATGAAAGCATTTTGATGTGAATTTTTTTCTTTTAGGGATGCTATTAGTCATAGATGTTTCTCGCATTAAATAGGAAAGTTCACAAAGTTCTTTTTTTTTTTTTTTTTTTTTTTTTTTTTTTTAATCTTTAGATACAAAAATTCATTTATTTAATATATATATATATTTTTTTTTTCCAACGCAAGCTCTGGATGTCACCGTTCCAGAATTTCTTCTGTGGGATTATACAATGACTTTGCAAGTGTTCCTGATGATTTTTATCAAAAGGTTATAGAAAACATAAACTCAATTACTCTGGGTATGGATATAATTAGAGAATAACACATAATTAGAGAAGTTTTTCTTTATTTTTTTCTCGTAAATAAGAGGGGAGAAAAAAGAAAGGAAAAACGTAAAAATTTACAGTAATGATAATGTGTTGTGTTTAAGTAACGTTAGGATTATTACTGAAACTAGACTATACATAATTACAAGAAAAAAAGAACTTTTTATATACCATGTTTTTAAATTTTCTGTTGAATCATATAAACGCTACCGAAGGCAGCGGGGACCCGAAAAAATATGAAAAAAGTATTAAAATAATGCATTGTCATCGTGTTATGAGCTTTTCTAGAAGTTTCAAAATTTCTAGCTACTCGGGAAGTTATATGATTGTTGAATCATATAAATGCTACCGAAGGCAGCGGGGATCTGGAAAAATTGGCTAAAAGTATTAAAAAAATTCATTGTTATCGTGTTTTGAGCTATTATAAAAGTTTCAAATGACTAGCTAGCCGGTAACTTAGTTAAAAAAAAATTTTGTTGAATCATATAACCGCTGCCGAAGGAAGCAGGGACCTGAAACAGTTAGCTAAAAATATTTAAAAAATGCATTTTCAGCGTGTTCTGAACTTTTCTGAAAGCTTCAAATGTCTAGCTAGTCGGGAAGTTAGTTAAAAATCGATTGCAAACTTTATACTGGTAACGCTGCCGAAGGCAGCAGGTACCCGAAACAGTGGGTTAAAAGTATTAAAAAAAGGCATTTTAACCGTATTATGAACTATTCTGAAAGTTTCAAATGTCTAGCTAGTCAGGAAGTTAGTTAAATAAATTTTCTGTTGATTTATATAAACGCTGCCGAAGGCAGTAGAGATCATAAACAGTTGACTAAAAGTATTAAAAAATGTATTGTCACCGTGTTCTGAACTATCCTGAAAGTTTTGAAATGTCTAGATAGTCGGGAAGTTAGTTAAAAATCGATTGCAAGATTTGGCCAAACAAGCATACGGTGATTTCAAGGATTCCCATTCACTTCCACTCGAAATAAATAAAATAATGACGAAATCTTATCATTATGATTTTGTACATACTTTCATTATGAACATAAAAAATCGCATTGAAGTAATTTTATTTACGTTCAATTAAAATTAAACACGGAATAAAGCCATAAACACATGCGATTTTCTTCCTCTTATTTTCTTTCTTTTATTTTTATTTTTCTTTTATTTTTTTAATTGAATAGGAATTTATGAGTTATTTTCGAAAATTGCTTCAACTTCCCCAAATTTGTTATTAAACAGAAACAAAAATCATTGTCTAAAAATGATTTGAAAACTTTAAATGGCTCAGAGATAACACAGTACAGCATGAAAACTGTCCTTTAGATAAAAGTATGTATTTCTAGTGTATTTGTGGCTGAAAATAACAAATCTGTAATTATTTTTTTCTTTACCACGCACAATTTCCCCCAAAATACCCATTTTCAGGGATGAAAGAGATTCGCATTTTTTACCACCAGTACCAGTGTTTTTCTACAAAATTTTTTACTCAAAAAAAAAAAAAAAAAAAAAAAAAAAATCACAAAATAATTATAAAAGTATAGTAAAAATTTCTATATAGAAATACTGGCGGCAGTAAAAGCTGAACTCTTTTATCCCTGCATTTTAGAAGATGTAAACTATAAAGATCTTGTTGGTGACTCGGTGAAATGTTTTCATGTTACAAGCTGCAACATGTTATTAAAACTACACTTTTTGGACTCGCATCTGAACTTCTTTCTTGAAAAACCATGGCACTATTAGTGATGAGCATGGTGAAAGGTTTTACCAGGGCATCTCTATGTTTGAAAAACGTTTTAGTGGATGATGGAATGGAAGTATGCTAGTTGAATGTTGCTGGTCTGTTATCAGGAGCACACCAACAGATGCCTACTAGAGGAAACGATAAAAAAAAAAAAAAAAAAAAAAAAAAAAAAGAAAGAAAGAAAGAGAAAGAAAAGAAAAATTAATGTTTGTGTTTTCTATAATTCAGCCTCTGTCACATTTCTCTGTAACCAATGTGTATACATCTGAGAAGCGTGTTTTCTACACGCTGTGATCGACCATTTTGGTTTTAATGTATTTGTCAAGCACATTTTATTTATACAGAATTGCATAGTTTCATATACAGGTACTGTGTAATCTGTTGATATTTCTGCAAAATATTTAACCCTAAATTGAAAAAAAAAAAAAAAGTTAGTTTTTACAGCAGACTATGCTGGCACCCATATTGCCAGCACATTCTGCTGTAAAATAAGGCAATTTACTGCGGAAAACTCTATAAAGAGAGACTATTTTACAGTTGTTTCTGCTGTAAACTACTTCTTTCTAACAGCAGAATGTGCTAGCACCCATATTGCAAGCGCATTTTGCTGTAAAAAGCACTTTTTTTTACAGTGTATTTTAATATTTCATTTAATATTTCATTTAATAATTCACTTAATTTCTCATTCTATATGGTTTTGCTGCTTCGATCGGGGCTTGAAATGATATAACTTGCTATGATTAGTTATATTGTTTTACGAAATCGATGCAGCTTTCACAGCTTTATGAAGTACTCGCCCCCTGATGAGTTTACTTCTAATTTTAAGCATTTTTATCCAATTATTTCTGTGGTTAATTATTTGTTTTCTCTGTTATCAAGTTTAATGGTCCTTTTTTTTTATCATTCATGTCGGCGTAAGTACTTTAAGTTATTATTGTCTCTTATTGGTTCTTAATCTAAATCGCAAAAAATTTTGTGTCAGTCTTTCCTCTTAGTTAAATTCAGTTCTATATTGTTGTGTGTTGGTATTGTTTTAGATCTATTAACTGCTAAATTTTAAGATTAAATTTTATTATGTTATCTATCATTTATATATATATATATATATATACTAGCTGACCCGACAAACGTTGTTTTGTCATATAAATTATTTCTAGAGAATATTTTGCTAAAAAAAAAATAACTAACTTATTGTAAGTGTGTTAGGATGTGGTATATAAGTGGAAGATGTATGGAGCGCTGTGAACGGTGAAAGAATATAAAAATAACAAAACACCAATCATTTATTTTTTTAATTTATTAAAATTGATTTTTTAAAGTTATATACATATCGCTACTTATAACAATATTACTAAAAAACAATATCATTCCCTTAATGCAACAGAGTGTACAATATTTTTTGTTATCCCATCTTTCGCCAATACAAACAAACTGGATGGTTTGCCCACTCGAGAGCCACGTATAATTGTCCGTGTGAAAAACATGATGTGCTCAAATCTAAGCCACAGACAGACATCGTTTGGCCCTGAGACTTATTGATAGTCATTGCAAATGCCAATCTAATTGGAAATTGAGGGCGTTTAAATTGAATTGGCACATCTGTGGGTATAATAGGAATTCGCAGTAGTAATATATTTTCACCTCGGAATTTGTCATTTAAGATGATGGCTTCGATAACATTTTTCATTATTTTTTTTATGACTAATCGCGTGCCGTTTCACAACCGTGCTGGGTTCAAATTACGAAGCAAAATAACCGGAGATCCAACCTTCAGTTGTAAAATATGCGGTGGCATGCCTGGTAAATCCAATGAGTTTAAAAACTTTGTTGGATAATTTACAGCTTCGGTGGCATCGCAAACTGTATCATTAGATTTGTATGACACCAAGTCTCCTGGTAACAAATGTTGTATCTTGAGATTCAATTCGTTGACGTCCACATTTTTTGCTGCTAAAATTGCTCTTTCTGCCAGCCACTCATGATTTGTGTATCGTCTGTGTACATCGGGAAATATCTGGTCAATAAGAGCATCTTGAGAATCAATGATTGTGCAGAAATCGGTCGGTAATTTTATGCATCCAGTTTCATCTGTAGTAACTTTTCCATCGCCGATATCTAACAATTGTTTTGAGAATGTTTCAGCGGATGGATCTTGAAGCTTTTGAACGCACAAATTTACTTTCAGTTGTACTTTTTCAACATTAAGCCACAATGACGATGATTTTAAGCACGCGTTGATCTCATCAGCGTATGTTGAACACGGAATAACGGGAAATGCTTGTCTGAAATCACCTGAAAAGAGTAACAGAGTGCCGCTAAATAGTTTGTCGTTGTTTTTTATATCTTTCAATGTCCTGTTCGACGCCTCAATCGAATGTTTGTGTTCCATAGTGCATTCATCCCAGATAAGAATTTTACACTATTTCAGCACTGTGGCCATGGACGATTGTTTTTTTATGTTGCACACTGCATCTGGGTTATTTTGAATATTTAGTGGCAGTTTAAATAATGAATGAGCTGTTCTGCATCCATCCAATAAAGTTGCCGCAATGCCAGATGATGCAACAGCCAATGCGATACCATTATTTGATCGTATTTCGGCGAGAATTAGCGAAATAAGGAATGTTTTGCCAGTTCCACCTGGTGCACCCAAAAAAAAAAAAGAATCCACCATGTCCTGCCAAAACTGCGAGCATGATGCGGTCGTAAATGGTTCTTTGTTCTTCATTCATTAGTGGGACATTGCGAACAACAATCGCTGTCATTTCTACAGTATTGTATTGTAGTTCACGATTCAATTCAGTGCTTATTAAATCAGATGCATTTCGATTTGTTGAATGCATACCGAAATGACTTAGTGGTAAGTTGGCAATGATAATGCAAAGGTCTTCAATAGCAATCAATGCTTCATTGTACATAGCGTCACTGAATACTATCGTTAGATCGTTGCATCGTGAACGATGTTGATGCAATATATCATTAGTCATTAAATCTTTGTGATTATCCCATAATGTCTCTGCTTTGGCCGAGAAACATGTAGCCAACACTATAGCGAATAGTAGATGAATTTGTTTTGCTGTACAGTTCAGTCCTACTTCAGCAAGCATACACTCCCACTGGTTGTCGTCTTCCAGCAAGCCGAGTGCAAGGCATGCATCTTTATACATTGGATACTGTTGTCCATTCACTTTACGTAAATCTTGAAATGACAAAGGGCCGATGACATTAACCAATAACAGTCGAAGATAAAAGCACTCAGTCTGCCTTGGATTGACCGTAAATACTCGTTCCAAGGTGTTTGATTTGAATAAACCGGGACATGCATCAATCGGCGTGCCTTGCTTGCGGGGCATCCATTTTTTTGTTGGAGCCCATGTGAAATAGCGTGGTACTTCTGAATAGAGTAATGTCCGTGCAAAAGCACCAAAAGCATCCGCACGATTACACAATTCAAAAAATTCGGTGAGTGTAGTTTTTGGTGGATTTATAGCACGATCATTCGCTGTCTCGCTCGTGAAATATACGCGCTGGCCATTTTCAAGATGGACGGCTAAATGAAGAACTGCTGGATCCCGTTCATGAATTGGGAAACCAAAGATACGCCAAACAGCTTCATTGGAGCTCACGTACCGGCCAGTTTGGCAAAGTGTTATTTCATCGTTGTTATTCACCAGAGGAGCATTCACATTGGTATTTTCAACTCGAAATACAGCCATATCACTGCCTTTATTCACATACTTGCAAATGTATTTGATGCTCTTCACTGAACTGCAGAACTGAACATTAATATGAGCATTGAATGTTTTGCTCAGCAGAGGCGAATATGGGACCAGCCATCGGTTATCAATATCTATGTCATTATCTATATCAATATCTATATCAATGTCAATATCTATGTTGTTGACATAGATGACCGCCATAGATGATAATACTGTCCGCCATTATCGGGAATTCTTCGACGATATATTGGATATCCGTCAACATTTGTGATCGTGAAATTTTTCGGAAAACTTTTAGTACATTTTCCATCTGCACAAATAATAATGGCCTAAAAATTCATTTTTCATTTTAACATAAAATAACTCCGTCGGATATTGACGAATATTTTAAAAGAATATACCATTTTAACTAATTTTAACATTTTAACAATATTAACGTTGAAAAATATTTTAAACACTTACGGTTAAAAATTCATTTTTCATTTCAACATTAAATAAATTCTGACATCGTGTTTACGATTCTAAAATATTAACTTTGAAAAAAATATTTTAAACACTTCGTAAGATACGGTTACGATTCTAAAAATATTAATTTTGAAAAAATATTTTAAACACTTCGTAAGATACGGTTAAAAATTCATTTTTAACACGCTTTTATTAGCTTCACCTGTATATATGTATGTATGTATGTTTGTTTGTAACTTCTCTGGAGCAAACAAAAAATTTATATTGTAAAAAAGATACTTTCCCTACGTGAACGATGCGGCGTCGAGGTAAGGCGCTGCGCTACGAATCTAAAGGTCCAGCGTTCGATCCCCGTTAGGGGAGATTTTTTAAAAATGGTTTTTGTTAATTCTAAGTTATTTTAATTAAAGATTTAAATGTATGTAAATATTACGGTGTGTCACTCACACGATTTTCTCTTACCCTGAATTTTAATACTAAGATAGATATTTCGTGCTTTTTAGTTCACATTTCTATAAAAGCGTGTTCTTTAATTTTTTAAAACTATAATATTATTCATTTCAACATTAAATTAATTCTGACATCGTGTTTACGACAACTCACGCCATCTAGGTGGAAAAGTTGTTGAAAGAGTTGGTTAAAAATTAATTAAGAAAGAACTAATTAAGTTACAACTTTCATTTGTAAATCTAAACCATTCTCGAATTCACCTGAAGACACACAAAAAATTTCATTAAACTCAGTCCAGCCGTTTAGGAGGAGTTCAGTGACATACACACGCACAAAAGAAATATATATATAAAGATATATATTACATA
Source organism: Salticus scenicus (assembly GCA_963930645.1). Classification (NCBI taxonomy): domain Eukaryota; kingdom Metazoa; phylum Arthropoda; class Arachnida; order Araneae; family Salticidae; genus Salticus; species Salticus scenicus. The sequence continues at coordinate 297,310,017 of OZ005648.1, forward strand.
TATATTTATTTAAATTTTTTCTCTACTTTTTTCTTCTTTCTTTCTTTCGTTATTTTTATAAATATTTTGTCAATTTTTTCCCATCCAAATTCCCATCAAATGTATTATTGTATGCTTTAATATTTTTCAAGGTTTTCGATTCGTTTGACTTGAATTGTGTAACTGTTTTCATCCATTGTTACAGAAGAAAAGGTAAAATGATCATTCTTATCTACGTCCTGATCGAGATCTTTAGATGATCCTCTTCTCCGTATGATCTATGTTCATGACTTCACTTCACCCCGTCATCATCATTTATTCTTTTAAATGATCTTCTCGAGTTACCACAACAGGAGAATAAGTAACCGTTTAATATCAATGTAATATAGCGGCGTTACAATTGCTCAGGTCAAGATTCCAATGTCTTCTTTTTCTGGCAATTATTTATAGGGGCGTGGTGAGGGCACTAAGATTTCGTGCGCGGCCCTAGGGGCGCAAGGGCACTTTGTCATCGCTATAATTTCAAGAAAAAAAGGGCAAATTGAAGAGGCGGAGTTTAAAAGTAATCGGTGGGTGTGGTTTTTTGACATCTACAACGAATATTTCTACAATATTTCTCTTCTGTTTATTTTACCTGTGTTTTTTATTTCTTTTATTCTTAATTTTTTTTTTTACCTTTATTTTGATTCTAGTCTATGAAAGGAGGAATGGAAAGGCACTTAAGGAGTTTCTATAAATGATGTGGAATTATAACAGGCGGGAAAGAATAAGATCATGGCTACAAAATTATTAATAATTAAATAGTTGCCAAAAGGAAAATGAAAAAAAATAATAATAATAAACCGTCTGAAAAGCGAGAGAGTCGTTAACATACATAATTAATCAATGTTTCGAGCTGGAAAAATACAAATAGTTCTAGTTATTAAAAGGAAAAAAATAGATAAAATGAAAAGAAAAGAAAAGAAATTAATTATGTTCTCAAAATTGTCTTTGCTTAACCATGCAAAACATTCTGATACGCTAATGGATTCATTTATAGACGAAAAAGTTAGGAATTTGCAATTTTTTCAATCAAAAAGATTGTAAATTAAACTGCTCATCCCATTTTTTTTTTTTTTTTTTTTTTTTTTTTTTTTTGTTAAAGAAACGGTGGTTTTTATAAAGATATATTGTAATTATTGTATTAAAATTACACACTGGAAAGTGTTTAATTTTCTTTCCCCTGTATTATCATTATTATTATTTTTAAATGAAAAATGTCATTTTATTTAATCATAGAAAACTACTACAAAACCTTATACGAAATTTCTATAAGAAAATATCTGTTTCCAAAATACGGGACACTCTACAGCTATGAAATTTTGAAAATTTTGCTTTAAGCTATACCAAAATTTTGTGTATTAAAATTTTGTTAAAACTCTTTAAATTTAAAATAAATAAATCCAAAATTTTATTCATTTATTTCGAAAATGTTTAAAATGATAGAGCATTGTAAATACTCTAACTTTTAAACTTTCTCTTGAATTTCAATTTATTGTTGTTCAAACATATATTCTTAACATACTTCTTACTTTGTGGATCATGGATACATTGATAAGATAACTTATGAGAAACATTTATATATTGCCAATGATAAAATTTGATGTGAATTTAGGGCTGTTCAAAACTTAAAATAATGTTTTAAAATCTTAATTAAGTTAATCTAAATCAAGTCAAATTTGCTCGCTGCTCCCATCGCGGATGACAACACTAATAATCATGTTTTTATTGATATCATTTTTATCAGGTAATTTTTACAGATATATAGCTTTTATTGCTCCAAAATAAGGAATAATAATAATAGTCTCAAGATTTTACGTTGCTAAGAAGTTAATTTTTAGCCGTATTAGCAACTTAAATCTTTTATTACGGCTGTTATTCTAGAGTCATCCGCTGCAGTCGTTGTCTATATGTAATTTCATGTTAAAAAAATTATCATTGCGCCTAGTAGAACTGTATAGCTGTATATTCTATGCTCAAAACCTGGTGGATATTTAAACTTGTCACGAAGCCTATCAAGCACTTTTTACGTACTTTTTTAAAACTGTATATCTTGTCAGATTTCAAATTAATTTCACATTCTGATGAATCATGCATAATTGAAAATTTTAAATAAATGAAAATTGAATATTTTACCATGTATGGTCTTGTGTACTTGACAGATTTTGCCAGTTATTTGGCAGAGTTTAAATTATTTGACATTCGGAAGGTAAGTTACAAAAATTTTCTCGAATATTTTGGAAAAAAGATTCCTACTTTTTTACGATCGTTTTATTTTACTGTCACCACAATTTTCAAAAAGAAAATTTTCTTGAAGGTTTCAATGCTATGACAGCACTAAAATTTTCAAGAAAATTTTCTTTTTTAAAATTGTGGTGTTAGTAAAATAAAACGATCGTGAAAATGTAGGAGAGCTGTGACTTTTAGCTCAGGGTTGAAATTTCCATAACAGGTTTGGTTTGGTTCTGTTTTAGGTATCGCTCGACTGTCAGTTTTGCACATTAAGGCTCATTAGACTGGAATCTACGGCTTAAAGTGGATTCCGGACCACTAAAATCATCCGTGTCTGAAACAGAATTCAAACCCGGGACCTAACAACTCAAAGCATGAGTCACCGATAGATTTGCCTTTCCACAACATTAGCCCTTTTTCTTCAAATATCATTTCAAATAACCAAATGAAATAATTAAGGAGAAGTGGGATTAAAAAATCGCTTTTCTTTTTGGTCCTTTTTTAATGACTGTAAATGAACACATCTTGGACGTGGAATTCTTTGTGAGTGGTCAGAGACAATGAAGGAAAATCACAGTTAGTCCCAATTCATTTATTAACATTTCGATTATGGGACACATCACAAATTACACATGACAAATATTAATGAAATTGATGATATATGTACAATGATAAAAAGAATATATTTTACAGTTCATGTTTACATTTCGTTTATAACTACCGTTCTTCATCCTTCGACACTCGTCTCTCGACAACTGCTCTCGTTCCGAGAGTTGGGTTGCCATTTTTCTTTGTGGCGGCGCAGGTTTGCCAGATTTTGCGCAACTTACAATGACCAATAGATATTATTGAAGCCCATGTACAACATTCAGATTCAGGTGGCCTTGAGTCAATACAATTTGTTGAGAGTCCAAGAGTGGCATCACCTGCACGTGTATTCAGAGAAAATAGGCTAAAAATTAAAAATTTAAATGCTTAATAGAAGAACAACACAAATCAATTTCTTGATTTACTGAGAAAATATTTATTTAAATAGTACGAGTTAAATGGAACAATTTTAAACCTTTGTCTAAGAAGATTTCTTTTTTTTTTTAAGTGAAAATAACTAATGTACAGTAATACAGTATATCATTCTTCTTTGGAATATATATATATATTAAATAAATGATTTACGGTTGATATCTTATCACACTCCACTATTCGTTATTTCTGTCTTCCCATTGGTTTTCCTTACTTTCTTTTAACTCAAATTTCTCTTTTTTATTCAGTCTGGCTTGTACAGGCAGAACACGATTTCATCTGATAAAAATAATATATATATATATATATATACTATTTCGAAATGCGTTGCACTGTAAGAAATATCTTTTTGAAATTACGCGGAATCAGGAGCAAAAATTTACAAATTATCAGGAAAGACTCGAAATATTATTTTTGGTTGTTAGATTATAACTGCCCGTAATTTTACTTTTTTTTTTTTTTCCTACCAGTGAAAAAAGCAGAAATCAACTTTTTTTTCTCTAATTTGTAATAAGAAATTCCAGTTACCGATGAACTTAAGTACGTCACATCGGGTACATATTCCTGTTTGGCTTCTGTGTGCGAAGTTTCTTATGTAGACACAGTAACTTTCGTTTCAAGACTCCATTTTCCCCAAGTTTCGTCTTGTTTTGTAAAACTCAATACTTCTGGGGATTAGCATAAGGGGGTAGATACCCCCTTTATAGATGATAAAAATTATGATGGCATGTCTTTGAATGATCCCCAGAGATGAATTCTACTCTGTCACCAATTGTCCACAATTTAATGCTAGTGCGACGTTAAACTCACTCGAACCCAACATTTCGTGTTCCAAGTATGGCATTTTATGTCTACACTTTGCCAGTTCTTTAGTTTTCTTTCGCTGGAAAATTCACAAACTTTGATACACGAAACGTCCAGTGTTGTGAAATTTAGGGACGTTTTTATTTAATATCTACAACAAATTTTTAATTGTAACGGTTGCCTAATCACTTCGAAGATTAATCTTCTATTATGTTTATCAAATATCACTCCTCAAAACTATCGGTGATTATTGAATAAAAAACTGTCCCTAAATTTGGCAGCACAGGAAGCGTCGCTTCGCATTTTATCCAACACTTTCGCAAAAAATTGTGCCTAATGCGTTGACTTGGGTTAGTTTTTAACGCACTATATCTACGCAGTAGGCAATTGACGATGGTCTCGGCCTGAACCATAGGGGTGGTTCGGAGACATACAATCATAGTTTTGATCCTTTGCAGAGAGAATCACTCCCTCGCTTCTTCACTAACCTCCAGAGATATTAATTTACGAACATAGAAGACATTCCAGCCACGACAAATTTTGAGTGCACCAGCCACCATTAATTTTTTCCACGGCTGGTGAACCGATCCCGCAGTCTTTCAGTTTCGAAATAGGTGCTCTACAAACGGACTGCTGCGACCTTAATTTTTTTTTTTTTTTTTTTTTTTTTTTTTTGAGTTTCTAGAAAAAAAAAAAAAAAAAAAAAAAAAAAACTGAAAAATCAAATTTTGAGTTTTTATATTTTTTGACCACTTAAAAATGACGCATTGGAAAGAAACGGGCACCGTTAGAAAGTATAAAACACGATTTAAAGGGCGACATAATTATCAAAATATCCGTTGCTAAATATCTTTGATGTGATAATTTTTTAAATAAAAGTAAATAAATAAATAAATCTCACACCTTTATTCCTTTACCTATTTCCTTAAATCCTCCTTCAGGATTCTTATATGAACTGTTGCCCATTTATCTGAAAAGAGGAATGTGGTGGTTTCAGATTGACATGTTCAAATGTTTCATTTTGGACAAAAAATAAATAAATAAATAAATAAATAAATAAAAATAAAATAAAAAAGACATTTTAAAAATCCATAATTATTGAATGAATTGATAGAACTGAATTCAGTTTGCGAAAAAATAATTCTCTTGAAGGGGGATTTTATATATATATTGTAAAGAAAAAAATATAGTTAAATTTTTTGTCGGCGATAGTTAGACAAATAATTAAATTTTTCACACGGATGTAAAAGAAAAATATGCAAATGAAAGTCCTACAAATTGCACAGTTTTACGATTAGAACAGTTTATTTTTCTTATTTTGCCTCCTACTTCTGCATGGTTGCCAATTGCCCATTGCGCAGCACTAGAGCGATGTAAAACCCAACCAACCAATTTACTTGTGCATGCGTAAAATTTTAATTGCAATGCTGACTTGGTGGATAAAAATTGGAATTGGCGTTGTTAGTGAAGATGTTTTTCCTCCGGAAAGAACCACCGACTGAAGCCGAAGTTAGCAGTGTTATAACTCGTTTGCAAGCTGTAATTTGTCGTGACGACGGACACATAGAATAAGATTTATATGCCTAAACATTTCCATGCAAATACTTAAAGTTTTTTCAAGAAAACTGAAGCACAGCGCCCTCTATCGACAAATAGCTTAATTATTATTTTTTATTTACCAGAAAAATATCCCCCTTCACGAGAATGATTTTTTCGCACACTGCGTTCAATTCTGTCAATTCATTCAAAAGTTATGAATTTTTAAAACGTCTGCAGACTTATGGGACACTCTGTTTCGATATTTTTTAAATATATTTTAAAAATTATTTATTTTATAAAATTAACATGGTATAAATGAAGTATCATTGTGAAATATTGATTTACAATTTACTCTGTATTTATTAAGTGACGCCTAAGCAGCAAGCAGAGATAGGAACATTTCCGAGTTGCTTAGAAAAGTATGAATGAACATGAAATATTAGGGAATTAGAGTAATTTTTTACATTTACAATATTACTCATTTAACAAAAATGTTCTTTTAATCAATAATCACGGGTTTGTAGGATCGACAGTAATAAATATTTTTCATCTGTTAAAGAATAAATGAACGAGTTGGTGAGTGGGTGTTTACTTTGCACTAGTCATTCATTAAATAAAGAAATAAAAATATCTTATCTTAATTCATTTCAACATAAGCGAAAAGCAAAAAGAAAATGAAAGAATAAAGAAAACATTCTTGTATTTACTGTAAATATAAATACTGTAAATTTAGGCATTTCTCCGCAATTTCAAAATGGTTCAGGTGTGTCCAATTTATATATTAAAAACCAATTCTTCATAATTATTTTTTTGTGTTTGGTTTGAACTGTATTACATTTTTTGAACTTGCAAAGGAAATGCAAGGGGCAGAAGAAACAAAGAAATCATGTAATTTTCACATAGTTTCCATCTTAAAAAGAATAGAAGAAAGAAGAAGAAAACTGCTGAAACTAAACGGATACAGGTTTTTGCTCATTCTTCCATCAAAATCTTTCCCCAGGGTGATAATTTGATAAAACGAGAGCAATTGGAAAACTGTCTATTTTTTTTTTTTTTTTTTTTTTTTCAAAATTACTAAATCATTCTCTGCCATTTCTCTAGGATCAAAGAAACCCCTCAATTATAGCACTATTCTTCATTGCCAACATCCATGCCCCCTTCAGATGTATAGGGGATGCTGTCGTAGGATTTTGTATCTTGAGAGGTTCGATATTTTGAACACCAAATGGTAGAAATGAACACGTTTCGAATGCTCATGAAGTACTAATAACGGTCTCCTTCCTTTTAAAATGAAATATGAGTTTGGGTGTATCGAACAGTTTGAGCTTTTGCATAAATATATCTGTATATAATTACCGTAATTGGTATCTGATTTATGTTCTAGAAAGTGCATGTTCAGAGATTCAAACTGTAGGTAATTTATATCTTTTTAAGAGTAACTGATTTTTAAAACTAATCGGAAAACATTAAAAATATCTATATTATGTAGATATATACACTACCACACTGGGAAAGGAAAGGAAAGAAAATATCTGTATAAAATATAGCTGAACTATCAACACTGAAAAACTCTGTGAGTTCTTTAGATAAAAAACAATTTTTTTTTTCTACATTTGTTATTTGCATCTTGAAAAATAAAAAAGAGAGAGAGAGGGGAAGAAAGAAAGAAGACAAAAGCGATTTTAAAAAATGTCGCGAAGAGATTAAAAATATATATATAACGTCATTTTATTATTTTTAGTTCTTTAAATAGCCACTTTGTATTATTTTGGAAATTTTCATATTTCTCATGATTCTTGTATCGCTTTGTAATTTATATACATATCAAAACAATAACTTTATTTTATTATAACTATTTCCTAAGTATTGTTTGACAAAGCAAGTTTTAAGCAATAAACACAAAAAATTTACATTAGAATGTTTGCGTGTCTGAATTCTAACTATAGTGGTATTTTTTTTCCTTCGGTAAAACGAAAGTAACATAAAATTGGAATGCAAATGACCGTGTTTTGTTGGTGATGACTTAATATAAACAAACATATTACTATTTACTTAGTTGAAAATACGATATATTGAATATTTACTCTAGGACAATAAAGTAAAAAGAAATGTTGTTATTTTGATATTTAATATCTAATCAAAAATCTTATAATGAAGACTATAAACTATTTCTGTAAACAAGCTACCAATCAGGTATTTTATGTACTTTAAACTGTATAATATGAAAACAAAGTAATCTAACATTTTTCACATGTCATGTACGAATAAATTGCTTGTATATCTCTACCTAGGTTCAGCAAAAGAAGAGTTATCAGGAAAATTACATGTACGGTTATATACTTTCGTGCATTACAAATGATGAAAATATAATGTTTCAATATGTTCTTTTAATCAATATTGTCATATTACATCATGTTTTAGTTCATGAAATTCACCATATGTAATTATTCCAAAGAATAGGTTTTCAATATTTTGATCAATGAATGTCTTTACTAACATACTTTCTAAAACGATTTATATAGTCTAAGATCCCAAAGAATTTCAAAACATTTGTAATCACCGTATCTAATTTTCCATTGTAAATAAAATTATATTTTAAAACATGATATAGGTCGTGAAAACACCAATATGTGTGATGGCTTATATGTGATGGCTTATATTTTGATGGCTTATATACTCGTGTGTAAAAAGTAATTTTGTATAATATCATTTAAAGCATTTAATGACTTACTGTCACATACTTTACATAAAATTTTGGACTTTAACTTTTTACATATAATTTTCTATAATCAACCCAGCTGCAGCTGATTGTATTTTACTGTCAAACCGTTTCAGACATCAGGCACTGCTATAGGAGGACACATTCAGTACGTTGGGCTGCTTATCTTCTACTCTTTTGGGGTTTTAAGTTTATATCTTTTTAATTAACTGAAATAATTTAATTTAAATGGTCAACTAGCGATCCTTGGTTTATTTCACATTTTTGTCATGTTTCGCGTCTTCTTCGTTCATCGGTTCTTGAAGAGATAGCTGGTTATACATACAACTGGATATTAAGAGTATGGTAAAAGTAAAAAAGTAAAATAGTAGTAAAAGTAAAATAAGTGCAATGACTTTTTCATCTTTGTTTTCATGGAAGAAATTATGAGTCAATTTCTAAAGAATTTCTTTAAAAAAAAAAAAAGGAGGGGGGAGGACGATTGCTAATAAGTACAATGATGTTAATTATTTCTGCTAGGATTATTGAAATAGCGAATTCAACAATTTGTTTTCATTTTAAGGACCCACTTCACTTACCGTTGCCGGAAACCCAAGCCAATGTTTTTTCTTTACTTATAACACATTAATTAATATATATTTTAAAATTCTGTTTTCACATTCAGAAAATTTCCAACTGTTAAATTGATGGACCTTTTTTCAAGACGGAATTTTTTTAATTTTTAATATTTTATTTTGAAGCTGCAAAATGAAAATTTTGACATATTGAAAATTCGTATTTCACAGCTTCAAATAAAATATTAAAAATTTAAACAATCCGTCTTTAAAAACGTCCGTCAAGTTAACAGTTGTGAATTTCCTGAATGTGAAAACAGAATTAAAAACAATTATTAGTTAATGAGTTATAAGTAAAGAAAATCTCTCATAGAATAACATTGGATTGGGTTTTAGGCAACTGTAAGTGAAGAGGGCCGTAACTATTTGTACTAGTAATATTGAAACAAAGAATTAAACAACTTCTTTTCATATCAATTATTTCTACAAGGATTATTGAAATGGAGTATGATCAATATTTCTACAGGGATTATTGAAATAGAATATTCAACAACTTCTTTCCATATCAATTATTTTTACTAGGAACAATGAAGTAAGTAATTAAACACTTTTTTTTTTTTTTTTTTTAACATCAGTTATTTCTATTAAGAATTTTTAATGTCGAGTATTAAACAACTTCTTTGCAGAGAGGAACGGTGGGAAATATGGAATAATCTGGTAAAAAGGAATACCGTTATATTTCTAGAAATTTATTTTTCCGACTGAGTGAAAATAATGCCTAGACCGGGAGTCGAACCCCAGATCTTTGACTTACAAGGTCAAGGCTCTACCAATTGAGCTATCCAGGCCGACAACCGGTGGACATTACTCATTTAGACAACCTTTAGGCAGAAACATCTGGTCTATCATGTAGATAGCTCAACAGAAAATAAGCCGCAGGTAAAGGGAAACACTATTAAACAATGGGAGAAAGAAATACAATATATTAAAATCACACAATCAACTGATTGGGAAGAAAATCATATTTATTGAAATTTATTTTTCCGACTGAGTGAAAATAATGCCTGGACCGGGAGTCGAACCCCAGATCTTTGACGAGAGCCTTGACCTTGTAAGTCAAAGATCTGGGGTTCGACTCCCGGTCCAGGCATTATTTTCACTCAGTCGGAAAAATAAGTTTCAATAAATATGATTTTCTTCCCAATCAGTTGATTGTGTGTTTTTAATATATCGTTATATTTCACCTGTACGGTGCTGCAACCTATCGGAAGCATGTCAAAAGTCATCACTGGACCTCTAATATGACCGGTAATTCACCTTGTGTCTGTGAGAAGAACAGTTTTTGTGTCGTATGACTTCTTGACTTTTCAGACTTTTTTGCAGGTAAGTATTACGAATTATGTGATCTTTTCACAAAGTAGTAAAATGAATAAAAATCAAGTTGCTCCAGTAGAGGAATTTAAATAGAAAGTTATTAGTCAATGCACTTATTTCTACCACCAGGTGGTTGAGGTTGATTTATTCTCCAAAATGGCGATTTGGTTAATATGGAATACCAATTAGTCCATATTATTTGCGATTTTTACGAAACTTGAATGTCGATAATTTTTTTAATACTGTTTATTTTCAATAATAATTTCAAAATAAAATATTTATATTGCAATTTTTCACGATTTTATGAAGAGATACTACCCCATTCCATACTATATCTTATAAAGAAATTGCTATTCCATATTCTCCTTCCATTACCCAAAAATACTCCCCTCCTTTTTTTTCATAATCTAACAGTTTTGCATGTAAACTCTATTTTTTTTTTTTTTTTTTTTTTTTTATTGTAAAATAAAACCACGAAAAGACATTAACAACACCTGAAAGTTTGTAGTAGTCGAATTTACAAGGATTCAGAATGCTTTAGTTTATTATCGTGAGTTTATATGGAAATAATATTCCATATTTACCTACTTTCTTTTATAAATTATTTCTACTAGGAATATTTAAGTAAATTATTCAACAACTTCTTTTCATATCAAATATGTCGCCTAGGATTAACAAAGTAGATAATTAACCAATTTGTTTTCGTATCACTTATTTCTGCTAGGATTATTGAATTAAAGAATTCAACAGTTTCTTTATGTGGGAATTATTTCTACAAAGAATATTGAAGTATAAAAAAATAAACAAATTTATTTTTTAAATTAAAAGAATGTTTTTTAGAAAACGAAACATGTATATTTTTTGTTGCTTTCTCAACAAACAGTATTTTTAAAAATTTATAATTCATCCCTTTTAAAGTTATTTATTCACGTAGTTTTACAAAAATACAATAATTTCAAAAGTAGGAATATTTTCATTTATAAAATAAACTTCACTTCTCTTTTAATTATCATTCTCGTAATATTATAATATGGATTTACCCGCGAAGAGGTGGAAATATTTGATGAACTTTTACTTCATGAATCTTGGGATTTAGAATTCACAATACTTGCAATAGTTAATTTGCCGTCAATCAAGGCCTATGTTTTTTTATGAGAATTTTTTTTTTTTTTTTTTTTCCCGTAATTACCGAGTGTATTTTTTAAAATTCTGTTTTCACATTCAGAAAATTCTCAACTATTAAATTTGTGCTTTTTTTTTACTTTCTCTTACCCATAAGGTAGAGAAAGTATTGTTTTTGGGTCAAATTTTCGAACGCGAGATTTTGTTATATTTACACGTTTTGAGGTCCCCTGAATACGAAAATCATGTTTTTAGCAAATGGTCTGTGTGTCTGTGTGTCTGTGAGTCTGTGTGTCTCTGTGTGTGTCTGTATGTCTGTGTGTGTGTCTGTGTGTCTGTGTGTGTGTCTGTCTGTTATCAGCATATCTCAGAAACAAATTATGGGAGAAAGTTCAAACTTGGTATTCTAAATGTGTATCATATAGGGATGCTACAGTAAGCTTTTCGTTAAGATTAAGCAAATGGTTCGTGTACAGGGACAATCAAGGGAATTCTAATACATTACGTCTATGGGGGAAATTGCAGGTAAGTAGAGTTTAACGTCTATAGACTGCACTAAACCAAATGAAACGAACATATATTTTTTGTAATAGAGATAGTTAACTGGGAAAATATTTTTGTGTATGTAGGAGCCTCAACTCCCCCCCTAGGGGGGGGGGAAGTCCCCCCTCGAGGGGAGTAAATTTTCATGACGGGTATCATTCAAAAGAGCTTGCGAATACCTTTAAAACGAATGGTTGAGCTATAAATCTGTGATAATTTAAAACAAAGTTATATATATTTTTTAATTTTAACGAAAAAAAAAACTTTTTTTTTTTTATTATATATATATATATTGAGAGTAAAATGGACTTTTTTTGGATATTTAGTGTTACACTGCTTCTCTAATATGGAAATCGTCTGCATTATCATAAAAAATAATTTTTTTAAATAATAATTTTAATAAATTATTTTTTATAAACAGAATTATTTTTTAATAACCGAATTAAATTCTATATAAATGTAGGTGCATTAATAAAACGGGAGGTTGAGGGGGCGGTAGCCCCCCTCACACAGAACTAATTATCTTTAAAACTCTTCTGATGCCTAATTTGTATTGTTTAGCATAGGTTTACATGGCAGTTCTCGTTATCTTACCTCTTAATCTGCAAACTGTATTTATAGAATTAAATTTCAGGGTAAGAGAAAGTCGTGTGAGTGACACACCAGATTATTTTTTATTATTTAAATGTTTAATATTTATTATTTTAGTTTTGAGTTAAAACAAAATAACTAAGTGAATTTTTTTCGCTTATTTAACTATAAAATAAAATATTAAAAATGTGTTAAATCCTTTTATCGAAAACGAGTACTAATTTAATGAGTGTGAATTTTCTGAATACAAAAAACTACACTAGGTAATGAGTAATTGTGAAAACATATTTCCCCATAGAATAACATGAGCTTTGGCTATCGGTGAAATAAATTGTTGTAAGCTTTTAAGTGTAAGCAATTTTAAAATCCCAGAATTGCAGATTTGTATTAAAAGTAGTATTTAAATATTTAAATAACTTTTCGCAAATTAATTATAAGACGTTTTTAACTAAATTATCTATGATATTTTTATTTCATGCTATGCATAAATTTTCCAAACCACCGCCGAAAGCTTACAATTTTAAAATAGAAAAAGATTTTTTTTATTATTATTATTTATTAAAAAAAAAAAAAAAAAAAAAAATCTATGAAAACAAATAGGAAACTTGTAATGATAACATAAATATGATTTCATTGGTCTTTTTATTACCTTTTACTCTATATATTAATTGTACCGATAATAAACCGATTTTAATAATCATTATTCGTGATTGAACAATTCTGGCTTTCCGCCTTTCATTTGTAATTTTTATTTATTTATTTATTTTGCTATGCTACTGGATATTTTTAATGCTCTATTATTTCCAATTACAACCTATCAAATATTTCTAGTTTATAACGATGCAACAAACTATAATTAGTTTACCCCTAGTTATTTGCATAATAATGTAATGGAAGAAAAAGTGGCATTAAATAAGCATTTTTACATTTTTAAATTACTACCCTAAAAAATACGAATTCTTGGATAGGTCGATAGTGTTTAAATACGAAGCTCCATTTCGTGCCAAAACAAAACGAAAATGATACAAATATACTATTACCTACACTCTTCTTTTATTTTGAGAGGGGTGGCTTCATAAAGAATGAATGCACCGATATTAATGTAACACGCATAATAAAACCTAATCCAATAATCAAGGGATAGGTCTGTTACGTGAGCTTGGTCTTTTCTCAGCAAAAGTAAAACCGCACACGCAAATTGGCGGTGATGTCGCGATCAGTATGAAATTGGTCGGGCACTCATCCCTCCCCCCCAATCTTCAATCCAATATCTACTAGCCACTTACCAATAGCTGTTAGGTACCTCGTTTGTGATGCCTTATGAAACTCCAATCATAGCACTTTGGTGGCAGAACAATTGCCTGCTTGTGTAAGTAAACAGATTTTATCGAGATACAGGCGAAATTACACAAATTAGTCTATATAAATGTTTCATATAATCGACAAAGTTACCTATGTTGTTAAGGTTATTTTTCTGGCAACGAGAAGAACTCTGAAAAACAAAATAAAAGCGAATCAAAGAAAGCTATGCAAGTTATGAATATATAAATGAGTTGAATAATTTACTCACAAAAGCGAATTTGCAGTAGCTTTAATTTATAATTTATTTTGTTTATGAAATAGTTTTTGGGTTTTTTCAATAATTTATCCTAATGTAAATTTGGTTATTCAATTCATATATTTGGAGAGAGGGCAGTAATGGAAAAAACAAAACACTTTAGTAGTCAGATTAAGAGTCTAAAAACAAGCAGAAAGCCATAAGAAACTTTTTTTTTTTTTTTTTTTTTTTAGAATTATGAATCATTTACACATTTATGCACAGGGTGATAAATTTATTTATATATAAAAAATGTGTTCCACCTTTCGTAACTGCAAATGTACTTGTTGCTTGATTGATATCTGAATGTTTTTTCTTCCCTCGGAAAAGGTCGTAAATGGATTTTAGAATATTCATTATTTAAAAGTTTTTTTTTTTTTTTTAAATTTATAATGACAATAATAACTAATTTTATTTTTAAAGTACATGATAATCATTTTATTGTTCTTTTATTGCTCTGTTTATCTTCGATTTGGAATTCTTTATTCGCTGAGTTTTCTTTAATTTATTATGGTACTTTTCCTTAATGCGTACGTTTTTTTTTCATAAGCCATTTTAAGTCTGTTTTTCCTATTTTCTGAATAAAACGTAACAGGCAGTATTGCATTTTTTTTCTTACACATTATTAGATATTAATATATTTAATTTAATCTCACCTTTATGTGTTATTATCGTTATTTTATATTTCTAAATATTAAATATTACCACTGTGTAAAATTATATAAAGACATTGAAACATAATGCAACTGAATATAGACTGGGAAAAAAAAAATGGAAAATGGAGACAAGATTTATTTTGTGTAAAATGTTGTAAAGACTTATCTACAAAATAAAGCCAAAAATAAATGTTTGTACACGTTATAATAAACTACTCTAAACTGTACATGTTATATGAAAAAACATAGGACAATCGATAGATAAAAACGAAACAGAGTGGTACCTCAGAGACATCAAATAACCGAAAACACAAACCCAGAGAAGATAATACGAAATTGTTCGGAGTACATAATTCCGGTTCAGGCACAAATGTTCAAAACGGTACGCACTCAACATTAAGCGGTAAATTCTGGTCTAATTAGTTCTAACGTGCAAAAACAACTGCAAGAGTGACAAATCAAATCAAACCACCCGGAGTAAATTAAATGATAGAAGCTTTATGCATGAAAGAGCAATAAAATCTGGTGCAAACATGCAGCTGTCAATGAAAATTATTACTAGTGGATATGCAGATTAGGAGCCTCAACGTCCTATTTGCATCTGACATTATTCAACAGGTCATTTTTATTTATTCCTTATTATATAATAATATATATTGATTCGATCGACTTGTTACCATAATCAGATACATTCCTGAGGGGGGCGGCCTATCTGTATACCTATCTGTATATCATATATATGTATTCTTAATAAACGACGGTCTTGTATTATTTCCCTGAAATTCATAACTACCAAATTTCATAAGTACCAAATTTCATGCAAAAAAAAAAAATTGCATACCATATCGGAAATATTTTGCGTAACCTTTAAACTCATTAGCAATTCTATGCCCACAATTTTCAACAGGAAAACATGCTTTTAAAATTCTAATAAAATTACATTATATTTGATAGGGCGTAACCATGTCAAAATACACTTTTAAGAAATACCGACTAGACCGTAATAGTACGAAATTCTTTTATGTATCCCGGAAAAGTAGCCACAGTCATTATAAACGCCAATTATAAGAATACACCTAATTAATTTTTAAAACTAATTTGACATCACCAAAAACTAAATTCGAAAACTGGCGTACAATCAATAGAAAGAAATTAAAACTTCTTCACACACCATCAATTTTAAGTCAGCACAACCGGTTTTAAAAGGACGTAGCCTTTCTTCATCAGGTGCAAACACGTGCTACTGCCTTGGAGGCAAAAGCAAGACTGTCTTGCTTTTGCCAGTTTTGCCAGTCTTGCTTTTGCCTCCAAGGCAGTAGCACGTGTTTGCACCTGATGAAGAAAGGCTACGTCCTTTCGAAACCGGATTTGCTGACTTAAAATTTATGGTGTGTGAAGAAGTTTTAATTTCTTTCTAATTTGACATCATTTGGATGATTACAGTACGTCCTCGGAATTATTTTGTGTGGTCCCATAAATTATTTAGTCTACACATACATTTTTTTAAAGAGTAAACATGATTTTAAGCTTCTTTATAATGTATGTTAGTTCAATTATGTTCAATGCAGCATAAACGCATTAAAGTGCGTGCTTAAATAAAAATTTGTCCATAGGCACTAATGACACGAAATTCTTTTGTGTGTCTCTGTAAAAGAATCATAAACATTGTATACACCAGTAAAAACTATTCAGCTTATTCTACGTTTTTCATGAATAATTGTTCGAAATTTGACAAAATTCGGATGATTACGTGACATTGTTAGAACAGTTTTGTAAGGACCTGTACATTAGGAAGCCTAACAGCACATATTTTCTGCAAAAAAACATAACTTTAAACATCACACTAATGCACGCTAATTTCCCTTTGTTGATTGCAAAGTAATGATGTTAAAATGTGTTTAAACGAAATTCGCCCCATATGCCGTAATGATAAGAATTTTGGCGTGTCCCTGTACACAATTCATAAACAATATAAACATAAACAATTACACAGCTATTTCTATAGAGAGCCTGAACGTGTGTGCTAATTTACAAGTCAATTGGAGGCTTTTTGCGGCCTCTATCGCGGTTCATACAAATTATTCCCATAGGCCGTAATGATCAGAAAAAAATTGGCGTGTCCCTGAACATGAACTACAAACGGCATACACACCTAAAACTATAGAGATAATTCAGTTGGACTAATGAACATGTGTACCAAATTGCAAGTCAATAGCGTGATTTTTGGAGCCGCTGTCGCGGTACATACAAATTCTTCCCATAGGCCGTAATGATAAGAAAAATTTTGGCGTGTCCCTGTACACGAACTACAAATGGAATGCACACCCAAAACTCTACAGCTTATTTTGTTGGGATCATGAACATGTGTACCAAATTTCAAGTCAATAGCGTGATTTTTGCGGCTGCTATCGCACGACAGACAGACAGACGGAACCCGAAATCTTTTTGAGTCTCAACAGAGGGCCTCCATTGACGTGTCGGTAAAAATTGGAAGTGAATAGCTTGATTTTTGCGGTGGCTATCGCGGTACATACAGATTCTTCCCATAGACCGTAATGATAAGAAAAGCTTTGGCGTGTCCCTGTACACGAACTACACATGTAATACACACCTAAAACTATACAGCTAATTTCGTGGGGTTCATGAACATGTGTACCAAATTTCAAGTCAATAGCGGGTTTTTTGCAGCCGCAATCGCGCGACAAAACCATTTTGTGTCTCAACAGAGGGCCTCCACTGACGTGTCGGCAAATAATAAAACTAGTGGATCTGCAAATTAGAAGCCTCAACGTCCTATTTGCATCAGACATTATTCAATAGGTCATTTTTATTTATTTCTTATTATATAATAGTATATATTGATTCGATCGACTTGTTACCATAATCAGATACATTCCTGAGGGGGGCTGCCGCCCCCCTCAATTCCCGCTGTATCTTTCTTTGTATACCTATCTGTATATCATATATATGTATTCTTAATAAACGACGGTCTTGTATTATTTCTCTGAAATTCACAAATACCAAATTTCATGCAAAAAAAATTACATAGCTTATTGGAAATATTTTGCGTAACCTCTTTAAACTAATTACCAATTCTATGCCCACAATTTTCAACAGGAGAACATGCTTTTAAAATTCTAATAAAATTTCATTATATTTGATAGGTTGTAACCATGTTAAAATACACTTTTAAGAAATACCGACTATAGACCGTAATAGTACGAAATTCATTATGTATCCCGGAAATGTAGCCACATTCATTAAAAACGCCAATTATAAGAATACACCTAATTGATTATAACTCATTAATTTTTCAAACTAATTTGACATCATTTGGATGATTAGACTACATACTCGGAATTATTTTGTGTGGTCCCATAAATTATTTAGTCTATACATACCTTTTTTTAAGAGTAAACATAATTTTAAGCATCTTTATAATGTATGTTAATTCTATTAAGTTCAATTCAGCATAAATGCATTAAAGTGCGCGCTTAAATAAAAATTTGTCCATAGGTGTTACGAAATTCTTTTGTGTGTCTTCGTAAAAGAACCATAAACATTGTATATACAATAGTAAAAACTATTCAGCTTATTTTGCGTTTAAAATTAACAATTGTTCTAAATTTAACATCGTTTGACATTGTCAGAACACTATTGTAAGGTCTTGTACATTAATTAGAAAGCTTAAGAGCACACATTTTCTTCAAACAACATAATTTTAAGCATCTTACTCACGTACGCTAGTTTCATTCTCTTGATTGCAAAGTAATGATGTTAAAATGCGTTTAAACGAAATTCACCCCATACGCCATAATGTTAAGAATTTTGGCGTGTCCCTGTACACAGTTTATAAACAATATAGCAACAAAAATTATACAGCTTTTTAAATGCAAAGCTGGAACGTGTACGCCAATTTGCAAGTCAATCGAAGGATTTTTGCTGCCGCTATTGCGGTACATACACATTCTTCCCATACGTCGTAATGATAAGAAACACTTTGGCGTGTCCCTGTACTGTAGACGAACGACAAATGAAATACACTCCTAACACTATACAGCTATTTCTGTTGAGCTCATGAACATGTGTTTCAAATTTCCAGTGAACAGTTTGATTTTTGGGGCTGCTGTCGCGGTACATACAAATTCTTCCCGTTGGCCGTAATGATACGAAAAACTTTGGCGTATCCCAAAACACGAACTACAAATGGAATGCTCACGCAAAACTATACATCTAATTTCGTGGGGATCATAAACACGTGTACCAAATTTCAAGTCAATAGCGGGATTTTTGCGGCCGCTATAGCGCGACAAATACGCAGACGGAACCCAAAACCGTTTTGAGTCTCAAAAGAGGGCCTCCACTGACGTTTCGGCAATAAATAAATAATAATTATTATTATTTCTACGGTGCACACAGAAACGCTGGATTATAAGTACATTTAGTATCATTTTACTGTTTTAGGACATGTGTTTAGTTGTGTGAATGTGAATTAATAAACTAGTTGGTATAAGTGGACTCTGCTCAGTTCCCCATCATATATATATTCTCATAAATTTCAAGCGCGAGACATATTATAATCATGTTAAAAGAAATGAATTTGACTAAAGCTTCATACAGTGACAGAATGAAATCCCCGCCTAATAGGCTATCCACCGTTCACTTCGATATATTTATCTTATTCTAATCTATTAATTTATTTTATCAGGGTCGATTCCGTTGTTTAGTTTTCATGCTACTGTTTCCAATGCAATAATCCTCAAAATTCATATTTATATGGAATATCCCCCATTTTGCTATGTTGATAAAATCTTACATTTCGAATAACTTACGAAATTTCTCTATTTAAATATTTGTAGTCAATCATGTTCAAACAAATATCATAAATGTAATTTTGAAGTTGTCTCATGTATTTATGATCCTCAAAATGGAAGTTTATGCTCAATTTTGCCTTATTCTGACATGATAAGTAAATCGTAAATTCCAAATAACTTACGAATTTTTTAAATTGGAAAAGATTGACGTTTATGTGAAATTTTGCTCTATTCTGCCATGTTAAGAAATTCGTAAATTTCTAATAACTTACGAAATTTTTATATTGGAAAATTCATAGTCATTAATATTCATGCCAGTATCCTAAATAATATTTCAAAAGTAGTCTGACATCTTTACGATGAAAATACCGCTCAAAATTGACGTTTATGTGAAATTTTGCCCTATACTGCCATGTTAAGAAATTCGTAAATTTCCAATAACTTGCGAAATTTTCAAAGTAGCATATTTATAGTTACTGATGTATATTCCGGCATCAAAACTGATATTAAAAAACTGGTCTGACATTTTTACTGGGAAAAGTTTCCTTTTAATGCACGTTTAAGTGAATTTTTGTCCTATTCTTCCATGTTAAGAAAATCGTAAATTTCTAATAACTTATGAAGTTTTTTAATTCGAATGCTCCAAATAAATAGGGTTCTTGCCAGTATCGAAAGTAATATTTTAAAACTGATCTGACCTCTCTGCGATTATTTGTTCGTGAGATATCGTGTAAACAGTCTTACAAACTAACGGACTAACGGACTGACCCACTGACAGACACCCTACAGACAGACACCATACAAATTTTGTAATTTTCGGATTCCTCAGACCTGAAAACGTATAAAAAAAGTCAAAAAACCGAGGTCGAAATTTTTCACGATTACCTAAGTTCCCCATACCTATAGTATGATGGGGAACTAACAATAATATATATGTTAAAATGTGAGTGTAATATGTATTATAACATGTGTATGCGTTTGTGAAATAACATTAAAGAATGTATCTAATATATTAAAATGTGCATTTATATGTAATGTGTACTCATAATGTGCGTATATGTGTAATATGTAATGAAAAGTTGTGTAATTGTTATCCGTTTTTACATATTTTAACTCTTTTTTTTTTTTTTAACATAAAAGGAAAAAAAAGCAATACACATAAAAACTAGTAACTAACCTTTAAACATATCTTATCCTGTTTTATCCTTTGCAAATATTTGAGGGACGACATAAGGAAGACGGCTATATTCTAAAAACATTGGATGGAAACTTTTTACGATAGCAACAAAAGATGGAAAGGGCTCTGTAAAATTAATATTATATTTGGATATATATATATATATATATATATAAATTCAAGATGCACTGACAGGTATGTTTATAAAGGCTTCCTTTATTATATAAAATACTAAAGGACTCTGCCCCCCACTTGCTCCGCTCACCAACCACTGATTCGCCTCATTTATTAACCCCTGTGAGGCTCTGCCCGCCTATTCGCTGCTTTGCCTTTCACGGAATAGGAATATTAATAGTTCATAACATAAAACAAAATATGAAAAATGTTATAGTAATACATATATTCAACCGCAAATCAGTTATTTTACACAAAAATGTCAAAGTTTTTGTAACAATAAGTATATTTCAAAGGGTGTATAAGGAAGTAATGCGGTGCCTACATCACATTTTGTCTATTGCCTATACTTTTTACTACTGAGTTTTTTAATTAATTTAGGGCAGTACATAATGCTCTCCCTATACTTTTTAATGTACAGTTGGTAACAAAAGTCTCCGAACACTAGCAAAAATTAATATATAAAAAAAGTATATTTAATACAGTTTTGTTAAATAAATCCTTGTCGAATCCTATTTTTAGACTGACTAAGAACAGGATTAGCAAGGCTTTATTTAACACTAGCCGCCTTCGGCGAGCAGCTGGTTCGCGATCCCTGAAAAATCCGACTTTACGAAACTCCCGCTCGGTGGCGCCTGCGGCGCCTTTTTCCCGTTTCAGGTCTAATAACAGCTTATCGATATATCGTGAAAATAGCTTATTGAAAGCGCAGTAAATTCCCGTGCGGTAGCGCCTTCGGCGCCCTCTTCCCTTTTCAGTATCTGAAACATCCTGTTCGCTCACCATGTTATGATCTTTCAAATTTCTGACTTTAGCTAAGTCCCGCTCGGTGGCGCCTGCGGCGCCGTATAACATTTTTTTAAAAGATTTGTGTCTGACTTATCTGTGGTTTTCTCCAAAACTTGCTTAATTCCGGGCTATATACCGTTAAATATTTTTGTACGAAATGTGAGCGAAAATCTGAATTTGAAACTCTGTAAAATATAAAAGAATAAAAATTTTCTGGTTTTTCCGTAGTTTTCTCAGAAAGTTTCGTACAGAATTTGAACGACTTATATCATTTTAATAGCCTGCAATAAAAATACTTTAAAATATCTATCATCTATTACAATAATGATATCATGATTATTGTAATGATTATTGTAATATATGATGTATATCATGCATTACAACAATGAATATCTATGATATATTTTAGACTCAAAATGGCTAATCTATCAAGGGCGATTAACGATTTCTATTGAAATCCATCTAAAATTTAAGAATTCCAAAACTGCTTGTTTACAACCGAATTCATAAGAAAAAAAAAAAAAAAAAAAAAAAAAAGGGGGGGGGGGAATCAGTATTATTCTGTTAAAAGTAACTCATTAACAGACGAAATTGGTGAATGGTGTCATTAACAGATGAAATAAAAATGAATTTAAATAAATATAATGTCTATTTATTTTATTTTTAAAGCTATACTTTAGATTTTTTAACTGCATACAGGTGAACCATAATGACGGGCAATTTCGAAGTTCTGCTTTTGATCGATTTTAAATTGAAAAATTTCAAAAACTGCTTTTTTTATTTCCAGTATACTTTGTCACGTGGCCGAAAAACGAAAAGCAACTTTTTCCCGACCTCTAGCACCTGGCACTGAAGAATCTTATTCTCTCTTCTCTGTCAAGGTCAGTTGCAAGAAATTCAGAAACGTCGATTCAGAATTTCATTGAAAACTGCCGCGAAACTGAAAATTAAAAAAATTATAACTCATTCAGTTTTTGAAATTTTCTCTCAATCTTTTGGGAATTGAACTGTTGAAGCGAGATCTATATATATATAAAAAAGAAATGATTTATATCTAAACGCTTTTGAGTTATAAAATGTTTTGTGAAAAAATCGATGTTTCGTAAAATCTAAAAATATGGATCGCTAATCCGTATTTTGTAAAAATGTTTATATGGTTGGAAAGAGGATTAAATGACCTTTTCAAATATAGCAGTTGTTAAGAAATGGAACCGTTACTCGGTCGTATAGGGAGTTTCAAAAAAGATGATAGCGAAAAAGAAAAATTTTCGACCCTTTTTAAAACTTTTTTTAAAAATATAAAAAATCCGTATTTTTAAAAAAAAAAATTGTACCGTAAGAATCGGTAAGAAATGTTCTTTCTCGTGGTATAGGTGTATTTTTGATATTTCCAACAGATCGGCAGCGATCGCTTTAGAAAAACCCGCGAAATTTTTCTCTCTCTGCTTCCTCTTTTGAGGAACACGCTGAAAGGGCTGAAATTACGATCTGCTGGCTTTTTAATTAGACATTGGTCGACGTTTTAATTAATATCTCCGGAACTAATTAAGATTTTAAAATTCTTTTTTCACTATGCACTCGGGCAGGCTTCTGAGCACCCGTATGTCAAATTTTGTAGTTCTGCGTTCAGTAGGGACAGAACGTGTAGATGCTCAGACAGACAGACAGACAGAGAGACAGACAGAGAGACAGACAGACATATTCTTTTATTATTATAATTATTATAGATATATAGAAAACTGTATTGAGTGCACTTTATTTTTTAATTTTTATATAGGAATGTTTGCTAGTGTTCGGAGACTTTTGTTACCGACTGTACAGCTAGGTAATAATTTTACACATTCGAAAATACCTGAAAAAAAAAATGTTATTATTATTATTATTATTATTGTTTTAATTTGAAAAAATCTCCTACCGTTTCAATTTTTAATACTCTCCTACCTACTTCTTAAAATAACGAAGAATAAAATGTACTCGATTCTCTATAAAAATTTTAGGTGCTGAACTTTTTTCTTGCCATAATTAGAAATATGAAATGTATCATAGAAATGACTAATTCTGTCATGTTAAAAATTTATCAGTGCGAAATTAGAAAGATGCTGTATGAAAAATAAGTTTGAATTTGACTGTAAATCATTTTATTATGCTAAAATATATCCGAAGTATTTTTAAATATGTTTTTAAATAATAAAGATAAATACACTTTAAAGACAAAAGGAAATCAGCCAGAAATACAGACACGACATTATTTCATTATTAACAATATATATATATATATATATATATATATATAAACAACATAAGAAATTGACAGTAAGAAAATTAATTTTCTAAAACTAGAAAAAAATATCTGAAGACGACAAATAAATTACAATCCTAAGCTCATTTTTTTATTAAAACTATCTAAGATAATGCTTTTTATTTACTTGCAGACGACGAATTTCTTTATTACCAATAGCAACACTGACATTTTTTTATAACATAATAGATGACATTTTATGTCCCTGGTAATTGTGTCGCCGTAAGACTGAAATTTCTAAGCAACTGAAATGTCTGCCTTGGAGTATTCGGCACATATTGATACTTCTCATGACGCAGAGAACACTGCCGTTTGCACAGAAATGCGTTCGCAGACAAACAAATTTGATGCCAGTGACAGTAATTTTTTATTAATGCATAGAGATATTTTGAATGTATTCGGAAAGGAAAAAAAAATTGTATGCATTCACGAAAGGAACCACTGGATCCCATTTACGGAGTACGGTGGTTCCTATCGAGGAGTACAGTGTACCAACCTAAGTTTTTTATATTAAACTAACAAAACTTATATTTTCTTCGTCTTTTTTTTTTTTTTTTTTTTTTTTTTTTTTTTACTTTCTAATGACATTTTAGTCTAAAGAACGTAATAGATATTTTCATTAAATAAAATTTCATAAGTTTAAAAGAAATTAAATAAAATTTAGAAAATTGTATTAAGGGAAAGAAATAAATTGAAATCAATGAATGTTAATTTTTTAAAGAAATATTTAAAGGCATATTCGGAAAAGTCATCCTAGAACTTCCTAAGGAATATTTAGATTAGATAGAACAATAAATGGACTTCTTTGGGAGTTTTAAGCTTAAGCTTTATAACAATAACAATATACAAAACAACAATAATATTACTTTAAACCTTTATGTATTTATTATTATCATATACTACTTTTCTTTATTATTATCATATTCAAATGTTTATGAAATTCACATATTGATAATTACACTAATAAATATTTATTATTTTTAGAAGTTTACTAATTTTTTTAATTTTTTTTTTAATTTTTTTTTTTTTTTTTTTTTTTTAGTATTAACAACAAATAAATGTGTCGAATTTTTAAATTTTTAAAATTGTCACTTTATTTTTCTTAGTCGGTACCGGGTGATTTTTTTTTTTTTTTTTTTCAGATCTACCTACAAAAAAAAAAAAAAAAAATATTTTGATCGCATATGAAAAAACTTAAACTGTATCTAGAATAACTTAAAAGCAACTAGTCGTAGAAATTTTGAAATTTTTGAATTTTATGATTTTTCATATTTAGCTCATTTATAATATACAGTTGTGTATTTTTTTTTTTTTTTTTTTTTAATGCACTACCTAATATACATACCCCTTTAGAAAGATCCGCGATTTGATTAATGTATCTAAGAAATATGTAAGTGAGAACGTATCATATAAAACTAATATTAAAACTGATAGTTGTAGAATTTAAAAATTTTGTAATAACGCGTACTTATGCACCTTTTCTTTTGGCGACAACATTACTTTACTTTCAGGTATAGCGATAATAAACCAATTTTGTGTTTTCTACATGACGTCTCGTTTTAAAGTATCCACGATAACCGATTACTCACAAATTATTAGCAGTAACCGATTGAAATTAAGTATTAAGAACGTGTACAATGTCCAGTTTTACACTCCTGTGATTTGTTACTGTAAGACCTACCCTTTTAAAATCTGAAAATAACGTTTCATACTATAGTTATGAAAAAAAAAAAAAAAAAACATATATTTATGTAAGAGTACAGAAATATGTCATTTAATGACTACACAGGTGTCTGAAATAAAATAAATTTACATACACAAGTAAAAAAGCATATTTTATTTTTAGCAATTATAATTTGTATTTCTAAACCTGTAGATGACTTTTACAACGTTTTGTCTTATATTTTGTTTTTATTAAGTCTGACATCATTATTATGAATATTATTTTATTATTATTTTAATTATTATTACTACTACTATTACTAGCAGTCTACACCCGGTTCGCTGGTCACTATATTTTAATGAATATTCAGAAGAATTGAATCACTATTTTTTACATCACTTTAATTTAATCAGACTTCAAGCTATTCATCACACTTGTATATCATTTTATAAATAAAAATTTAAAAAAATACATTGAAAACCTCGATTCAGGTACCGCTGCCCACTGTAGCTCTTTTCTCGCCCGCACTACATCGGGTCGAGATTACCGCTGCCTACAGAAAGAACCACGATTTAAAAAATAACTGTATCTCAGCATCTATTAAATGTTTTAGTTTTTGAACCATGTATTTTATAACTCTCACTCTTTCACTCTTTACGCTATATTATCATATGGTTTAGATCAATATTTATATAAATAAAGAGAAGTTTCTGTGTGCGTATCTGTGTGCGTGTGAACCTCTGTATCTGCGCTCTGGCGCTCACACTACTAATTGCAGAGCTACAAAACTTAGCAGATGGGTAGCTGGGACCCTGCAGGTGTGCATCTCATCGAGCTGTTTCGAATTTAGAACATGAAAATTAATTTTTTTTCAATTTTAAACATTGACTTCTTTGTTTCATTTTTCCAAAATTTGTTCTTTCATTTCAATCGTCTGCGTATCTTAGCAACGGCTATTACACTATTTATTTATTTATTTATTTAATTAATTCATTTGAAGACAAAATCTTATTTATTTATTTATTTATTAATATATTATATTTATTGAAAATCAAATGGTGTTGCAGTAGAAAAAATTAAGTATGTTAAATTTTAAATTTAAACACTTATTTATAACAGTTATGTTTATGTATAATGTATAACTTTTTTAGCATAATAACTTTTTTTTTTTTTTTTTTTTCATTTTTTTCATTAATTCCTTTGCAAAGGAAATCTTTTTATTTATTTATTGTATTTATAGGAAAAAATGATAGTATATAGTAAGAAGTTTTAAGCATATTAAAATTTAAGTTTAATTAAAATTTATTTGTTATTTATTTATTTAATTCATTTTAAAAGAAAAGCTACTTTTCTTTTATTTATTATATTGGTTGGAATCATATAGCAATGTAGCGTAAAGAGCGAGGGTTATAAAATACATGCTTCAAAAACTAAAATATTTAATAGATGCTGAGATTCAGACATCTTTAAAATCGTAGTTTTTAAATAATAACAGATCCAAATGTCGTCGATAAATACCCAGATTGACGTGCCCGGAAAAAAACCTTTCTGTAAGCAGTGGGAATCTGGATCTAATGCATAGCAGGCGGAAAAGCAGATGCCGTAGGCAGCGGGTACACAAAGTGAGGTTTAGATAGATTTAATGTATTTTTTTTTTAAAGCTTTTATTCATAATCTGTTATAAAAAATAAATATTGATTCAATTCTTTTGAAAATTCATTTAAATAAAGTGACCAGCGAAGCGGGCGTAGCCAGCTAGTAATAAATAAAAGAAAATGTAGATTTTCCTTTAAAAGAAATTAAATAAATGAAAAATAAATAAATGAGAATTAAATTTTAATAAGGTTAATCCTTTGTACTATATTATTATTTTTTCTGATAAATGCCATAAACTGAAAAAAAAAAAGGGGGGGGGGCACTTTTAAAGGAGTTAATTAAATAAATGGAAAATAAAAAGTGATTATAATATAAAGATTATGCATAAACATAAGCGGTATAAAATAGTTATTATTATTATTGTTATTATTATTATTTAAAATTTAATATATATATATATATATATATATATATATATATATATATTTTATTGTTTTACCATTTGTTTTCAATAAATATAATAAATAAATAAATAAAAAAAGATTTTACCTTCAAATGAATGAATTAGATAAATAAACAATGAATAGTGTAATAGACATTGCTAAGACATACGCTGACGATTCAAATGAATAAAATTTAGAAAAATTAAACAGAAAAAAATGAATGGATAAAATTAAAATAAATAAATAATTCAAATTCGAAATTCTAAAAAATCTCGATGAAGTGCATATTTGCAGGGTCCAATTTAGCCCTCTGCTAAGTTTCGTAGATCTGAGATCAGTAGTCTATGCACCAGAGCGCGCGCGCACACACACACATACATACACACAGATACACAGACAGATGCTTCTCTTTATTTATGTAGATTATACACAGTAGTGCCAAGTTACTACCAATGAAGTATACGTTTCATACCATTATTCAGAAATTGTAACCTTTGTCATATTATACCGTAAATTATTACTATAAAATAATTTTACTAAAAAATTCCGGTATGAAAATTACGGGTAATACGTAATAATATGGCACCTCTTATTATACATGCAGTCGATGCGGTATAATAAATTGTTTGCTTCGTGAAAATTTCAAATATTAAACAAACTAAATGTAAGAAAGTCTTATTTATATTGATATTGATTCTTGCAAATTATGGTGGCGTTTCGTCATCTTTTTTCTTGTATTCTAGAACTTTGTTACAGTAAGGCCATTTCGAAAGAAGACATAAAATTTTGTCAAAAAATCTAATGATACCTTTTGTGAATCTAATGACCATGATTGGAACATAATGACGAGGGAATCTTTTTTTCGCGACCGTATCTGATTAAGTAATGCTGATATTCTGAATACTTACATACGGTTCGTGCTTTAATATCAAATTTATAAGCACGGAAGGTAGCGTCATAAATCAAAAGTGAACAGTAAGCGGATGCAGGAGACAATTTTGGTTTTCGGCACATCTATATGATAACAAAGATCTTCTTTTCTTCTGGATAAAAACTGTCATTGTTATAAGAAGATAAATTATGTCCAGCAAAACTTGATTGAAAAGCACTCTTCTGCATTATTCTTTTTTTATCCTGTAAGGCCATTTCGAAAGAAGACATAAAATTTTGTCAAAAAATCTAATGATACCTTTTGTGAATCTAATGACCATGATTGGAACATAATGACGAGGGAATCTTTTTTTCGCGACCGTATCTGATTAAGTAATGCTGATATTCTGAATACTTACATACGGTTCGTGCTTTAATATCAAATTTATAAGCACGGAAGGTAGCGTCATAAATCAAAAGTGAACAGTAAGCGGATGCAGGAGACAATTTTGGTTTTCGGCACATCTATATGATAACAAAGATCTTCTTTTCTTCTGGATAAAAACTGTCATTGTTATAAGAAGATAAATTATGTCCAGCAAAACTTGATTGAAAAGCACTCTTCTGCATTATTCTTTTTTTATCCTATGAATTTTTTTGTTGTTCATCTGTTCTCAAAATGAAAATACGTTGAAACACATTTAAAATTTAGTTTTCAAACAACTTTATTTAAATAGCGTTTGAAAAATATATGCTAGGTATATTCTTTGCTGAAAAGTCTGGGAAGTTTCTTGTGCAAAGCACTCGGAAAAAAAAAAAAAAAGTTTTTATATCCATTGTAACAAAAAAAAAAAAAAAAGTGAATAAAGATATTATCACGCATATATTTTTTTTTTTTTTTAACAACATTTTTTTTTTTTTAAATAACATTTGTAAAACATGTGATTTTATTTATTTATTTTATTTTATTTTTATTTATTTATTTATTTTTAAATAAGAACTAATTGCGTATAGGACACATATTTATTTTCTTTCTGTCAACAAAGACTCGTGAAATATGGATAAATGCCCCCCCCCATAAATATCATATAATAATTCGTATGTTTACTATAGGTATATAATTAATATATGTGTATATTTAATAACTTTTTTTAATCTTAACTTAACTATTATATATCTTTATAATAAAGGAATTAACAATGTATTGCAATTGCTTGATTATTTATTCTAAAAAAATGTACGAAAAATTATACCAGATATAAATTTTGCTTTTTGAATACCTATAATTCAATTACAGTTTTAAAATGTAATAAAGCACAGTTTATACGTCTTTCAAGAGACTGACGTAAGACGACGTATAAATGAAAAGATGTATAATCAAAATAATAATAATAATAATAATAATAATAATAATAATAATAATAATAATAATTTTTTTCTTACAAGAAGCCTCAGATACTTACTCGTTTATCATTAACTTTAAAATACGATTTTAAACTTAAAGTCTTAATTCAAAATATATTATAAAATTTATTTTATCAATTTTTACAATTTTCATTTCTTTATCCTTTAATTTGATTGTGGAAAATTCAATTACGCTACTCAGATATGCGGTCCATTTAAAAGATTTTAATTGATCACAATATATTTTGTAGTAAATTACATTAAGAAAATATGAAATACTAACATCATCTTTTAAAACTTAAAAATATGATTTTAAAAATGTTCTAAAATACACTATATCCCAGTAAGTATTTGGACAATTGCGAATTTAGACATATTGTCCAATATCTAGAAAAGTTCTTTAGGAATCATCTAGTAACTTTGGTAGTGTAAAAAACATGTTATACCTCATATTTTTCAGCAAAAGTTGTGGCCGGAAAAGGGGACCAGTAAAAAATTAAACAAAAATCAAAATGTTTTGGAACCCCCTGTAAAAAGTAATACTTTAAATGCGTTTTGACTGTAATATGTGATCAAGAGGATTTTTTTCATTATCTGTATAGATTTTTATGAGGCTACCACATATATTCATGGAGATATAACGGTTTTTTTTTTTTTTTTTTTTTTTTTTTTTTTTTTAACAGCAAAAAGAATTTCCACTTTTTTAATTATAACACGTTGAGTAATAAACCCAGTGCAAAACCATTTTTAAGAAATATGGCATACTATGCAGCAATCAGAAGTATGCAGCAATCAGAACATAGTATGCAGCAATCAGAAGGCAAAAATGTGAAATATCTTACGAAATACAAGCACTTTTACTAAATAATTTTTAACTACGCATGCGCAAGCTTTATAATAATTTCATTTGCATAATTTAATAACCAAAGGTATTGAGCAACTTATATGAAAACTTCAAATAAATATCATGTAAATTCAAAAACGTTACGAGAGATTGAATGAACACAATTTAAGTTCTTCTGGAAAAAAAAGAAAGATGTCAAAGTTTTTTATCAATATTTATTTACAAACAGCGAAAACACTATATTACCATTGGGCATTGATTGAATCAAAATAAAATGTGAGTAAAACCCCTTATAGTTTAGATTTTATTTTGAGAGAACTGAAATTCTGTCCATTCTATCTCTCGTAACGTTTTGAATTTACATGATATTATTATTATTATTTTTATTTATTTATTTATTTATTTATTTTTTTTTTTTGGGGGGGGGGGGTATATAAATTGCTCAATATCTTTGGCTATTCAATTAGGCAAATGAAATTTTTATGAAGCTTGCGCATGCGTAATTAAATATTATTTAGTAAATGTACTCATATTTCGTAAGATATTTAACATTTTTGCATTCTGATTGCTATATGCTGTGTCTAATTTAGTATACCATACTTCCTAAAAATGGCTTTGCACTGGGTCTAATATCCAACGTGTTATAATTAAAAAAGTAGAAATTCATTTTGCAATTTTTTAAAGAAACCATTATATCTCCATGAATATATGTAGTAGCCTCATAAAATTTTATATAGGTAATGAGAAAAGTCCTCTTAATCACATGCTTCAGCCAAAATGCATTTAAAGCATTACTTTTTACAGGGTGATCCAAAACATTTTGATTTTTGTTTAATTTTTTACTGGCCCTGTTTTCATTCTCAAGACACAACTTTTGCTGAAAAATATGAGGTATAACATGTCCTTTACACTACCAAAGTTTCAAGATGATTCTTAAAGAACTTTTCTAGATATTTGACAAAATGGCTGAATTTGAAAGTTTCCAGATACTTATTGGTAGATAGTGTACAATATTAAAATAGGATTTTTTTTTTTTTTTTTTTTTTTTTTTAGATCTGCTGTACTAGTTTGCTTGCTCAATCTTTCACACTTCCCATAAATCAAGAAAAATGGCGGCGTTTTGCGAAAATGACAATATTAAAAAATATTCTTGCATATCCCATTTTTTAAAAAAGTATCACTATCAGACAAAAAAAAAAAAAAAAAAAAAAAAAAATGTTTTGTTGCAACAACAATAATACTGTTAAATTAACCAAATATTTTTGTTGATATAGCCTCAACAATTTTTTTTTTTTTTTTTTTTTTTTTATCATAACTCAAATTATTTTATTGTTTTAACCAAACACTTTTGCTGATTTGACCAATATTTGTTAATGACCAATCATTTGTTAATGATAATAATCTGCTGATTTGACCAATAAACAAAATTATTTTGTTCATTTAAACAATCAGTTTTGTTGATTCAGCACATTGATCGCTCACTGGCTAAAAGCGATTCGATAATTGGAGAAATCTATGACGTAACTTAGCAGAGTATCCAGTAAGAATTAATCTTTTTACAATGATATTCTTTTGGTTAATCGAAACAAGATGAATTGCACTGGAAAAAAAAAAAAAAAACTCAAAAATGAGTAATTTTGTATATGATTTTGAGTATGTTTGAGCAAATTTGAGTATGTCACATACTGAAAATAACTCTTAAATAAATATAATAATTTTAAATTACCATGTACTTATTACTGGATATATTGACATGCTTAAAAATTGGCATCTCGAATCTCAATATCTCAAACATAAATTCTCATTCATGTATTCTTCCACAAACCAGCAGGAAATATAGTTCTGGAGCTTGAGGGAATAAATTTTGTGTTTGAACTCTTTTTATTGAAATTTGTAGAAATTCTATTAAATAACTTCTTTTACTTCAGCATATTTATAAAAATCTGGAGTGAAACAACCACACGACTTCCATTACCCACTATTACACGTATTATATGCATTTTTTGGAGATATTATATGCATTTATTGGAATTTTCCAGTAAGAGAAACTTGATACACGTTTAAAGATATATAAAGCAGAGTTTACATAACAAGTTAAAAAAAAAAAAAAAAAGAGAGTTATTTTTTAAACACCAATTTCCGAGATCTAAAACGGAACTACTTAATCAGGATGACGGTTAAACCACGTAACACATGAGAAATGGTATCTAAAATGGATTAATGAAACAATTTTCAAGAAAATCGTAAGAGCCGTTTTTGAGATACCAACTTTTACCAGAACTTGGTATATTCAATTATTGACCGCAAAATAATAATTTCATACAAAAGGATATTTAAAAGGAAGTTAATGTGGCGAGTTTGAAAAAAATTCCGTATAGCCGTTTTTAAAGGAACGCACTTGCGAGACCTGAAATTGAGCTATTTATATAGGACGCCTATCAATTTTCTTGAACTAACCAACTATATCATTCGAAAGTGCATCTAATGGAGTGTTTATGTAGCAACTTTGAAGAAAATCGTTAGAGCCGTTTTTGAGATACGGACTTACGATCCCATTTCCGGTTTCCGATTACCCACTTCTGTTTTTCCAATTTTCACCAAAATTTGGAAAATTCATCTGTACACCAAACCTGTATCAATTGTGAAGTTTCGTAGTTTTATATTTATTAGTTTCGGAGATACAATAGCCAGAAGATTCCATACATACACACACACACTGACCAATTGCTGAAAACTACTTTTTTGGACTCAGGAGGCCTTAAAACGTGTAAATAAGGTGAAAACTCGACATTGAATTTTTGGACCGAATACAATACTTCCATTACCTACGGTAGTGAGGTAATGGAAGTAATAAATTGTGAAATGAACAGATGTTAATTTTTAAAATCATGCGATATTTCATAAATGAGACTTAATAAATGTACTTGAAATTAACAAATTACTTTATTTAATAAAATTACTTCAACTGCATGTAATAAAATTTAACATTTAATAAAAAAATATTTGAAATAAAATTACTCATTTCAAAATGCGAATGCACTCATTTTTGACCACTTCATTTTTAACAGTATGATGGTTATCAAAGCTATTGTTAAAATGACAAAATAAATCTAAAAGTCCAAACAAAAGCTTTTTATTATTATTAGTAGTAGTAGTATTTTTCACACGCTTAACTTTTTTCGATTTATCTTAACTTATGCAGATTAGATCTATGTGCATAATTTCAAAAACGCGTTTAAAATGTTGCGATGCGTGCCGTGATCTATAACTGCCTCACTATTTTTATTTATTTTTTTTTTTTTTATGTTACTTTTTAAAAAGGAAAAAGAAATTATATCAACTCAATTTCTTTTTATGTCATTTGCAGATGTAAAAAGGCAATAAACGCACGTAAACCGAACTAATTTAAGTTTTAAAATGTATGCAATCGACATAAAACATACATTTTATCACGCAAACTTATAATTTATGTAAAAGGATTTTCAATGTTTCTTAGCAGCTGAATTTGAATTAGAAGTTTATTCTTAAACAAATCATGGTAAAATTTTAATAACTAACGTGAATTATTTATATATATTATAATAATCGCTGCTCATGTTGGAGTAATGTGAAAAGTCTATGCATTTTGAATATGCTCGCAATCAAAATATAATTGAAATTTAAATTTAAAACATGCCAAGTCATGATTTATGTAAATTTTACTGTAATGTTTTTGATTTATACAAATGACATGCTCAAGTTATAACCTGCAATTATGTATAAATTGTACTCTTAGAAATAAAACAGAAAATAACCTGTACAATTATACAGTAGATTGAACTAAAACAAAATATAGCTTTTTAACTGTGAGGTACATAAAATATGTATTTTTTCACATTTAGAAAATTAGTAAGAACTTTGTTAAAAATGAAGTGTTCAAAAATGAGTAAGCGGCTGTACTCATTTCCCAATGAGTAGTTTTGTTTCAAAAAAAGGAAAACACGCGTGTGCATTGATCGGGGGTTCGCCGAACTGATGGCACCCAATGGACGGCCTAACACTACCAGGGACAACACATCCATGACTTGTCCGAGATTGAAATACAGGCCCTATCATGTGAGAGGCCGGGACGAGTACGAGTCGTATAAGCCCTGGACGATATATTTAACGCCCCTCCCCGCCCGTTCCCGCTCTTCGATGTCTTTTTCTAGTTAATTTTGTCCTTTTATTACTTCCGTGTGAGCCTTTTTTTTTTTTTTTTTTTTTTTTTTTAAACCACACTTAACATTGTGAGTCTTTTTGGTTTTCCTCCCATGCTATTTATATGGTGGTTTTAGCCTCCCCCCCCCCCTCTTTTTCTACATTCTAAAGTGCGGTGGAACCACTTTATCACCCACCGCACTTTTGAACATAGAAAAAGAGGGGGAGGGGGAGCTAAAAACTCCATAGAAATAGCATGGGAAGGAAATCGAAAAAACTCACGATGCCAAGTGTGTTAAAAAAAAAAAAAAAGGCTCACACCGGTAGTAATCAAAGGACAAAATTGACTAGAAAAAGACATCGAAGAGCGGGAACGGGCGAGTTGGGGCGTTAAATATATCGTCAAGGATTAATACGTCTCGCCTAGTATGTGTCTATTACAGTAATGAATAAATATAAATGTGAAATAACATCTATTTTTAAATCGTATTTTGTTCCTTTGAATTTTTGAATTTATTCTTTTTAATTATTTATTATTTTATTTTGTTCTTTAGATTTGATTTGATTTTTTTTAAATTTCAATTTAATTATTATTATTATTATTATTTTATTATTTTTCTTTACTGTAAATAAAACGTGTTGAAAAGAGCAAACGCATTTATAGATACGTCGTTTTCGAAGCTCAATGACTTTTTTTTTTTTTTTTTTTACGAGATTACTAACATTAATATAATATCCTGTACTGAGAAAAAATTCTGTAAATGACATCTAGAATATAAATTATGGCTCTAGAAAAAAATAGTTCCCTGTCATATTTATAAATTCTAGTCCCCTTTGAAAGCGGGTTCTAGAAACAACAATTAGAGTTCTAGAGCGTTTGTCTATATTATCAAGGTCAAACTTACTTAAAAATGTCTGAAAAAAAAATGAAAATACTAGATGAAGTTTTAGCAACTATAATCTTGGTTTATGACCCAATTCTAGCTAATCAAGCAAGAATTTCTCGCAATACAAAAACTCATAATATTGATAATATTCAGAATATTGTTTCACCATCTAAAAATTCTCGATCATTTCGTCTATTCAGCTTATTGGCGTGCTTTATACGCATGGCTCGGAAATCTATTTTTCTAGCTTAGGGATTTAGAACACTGTAAAAAATAGTTTATTAAAATAAGTATATATTGTCTCAAAATAACCCCGAAACAATATATACTTAAATTTGAAAACCCATGTACTCATTTTTGAGTACATTGACATGCTCAAAAATGGGGTTGACCAATAAGAATCCCAATATCCCCATGTTTGACATGTCAATGTACTCAAAAATGAGAACATGGGTTTTCAAATTTCAGTATATATTGTTTCGGGGCTATTTTGAAACAATATATACTTATTTTTAAGAACCTATTTTTTTACAGTGAAAATATCACTTATTGGTACTAGATGATGGCGGTATATATATATATATATATATAGGTAACTCATTGGTTCCTTATCTATATCGCAACTTTTTGTGTCATTCTTTCCTCTTGTTAAATTCAGTTCTATATTTTAGTGTGCTGTTATTGTTTTAGTTCTATTAATTGCTAAATTTTAAGATTAAATTTTATTACGTTATCTATTATTTATATTTGCATTTAAATTCTATCTGCTGCTTATGCGCATTAAATTTAAATGTATTTTGTTTAAGGGGTTAGGGGTAGTCAGGATTTTCAAAAAATCAATTTTTTTTTTTTTTTTTTGCATTTTCTTAAAGTGTAATATCTTATAAATATTCTCTGAAAATTTGAAGTTGATCCGATAATTACTTTTCGAGTGGGTCTAATTCCCATCAGTATGCAAAAAAAAAAAGGATGCTGCACGTGTGAAAGTGGCAGATCAGCGCGCCAACGACAACACTCGGGAAGGCAGAATGCTTCGTAGGCAACGGCAAATTGATGTTTTGGAAACTTCCACAATGGCTGAAGAACTATTATATGGCCCAGGCATAGATGACTCAGTGTAAGTGATTAAATAATTCGTATTTCTGTACGTAAATCTAGTGCGAAACTTTAAATGCGTTTTTCTCAAAACTATGTTTTTTGAACTGGTGACAACTGTAACTTGAAAACCGCTCAGTAGATTTTAATGAAATTTATACAGCTTTTAGAATACATAATAAACTCGGGCCTGATCGAAGGATTTTTTTTTTTTTCAAAAATTTCGATTTTTTAAGACCAATTAACTGTTGACTTTTTCCCAAAAATTTAGAAAAAAATTTCCTGAGTCCGCCATTTTTTTAATTTTTGAAAAAAAAAAAAAAAAAAAAAAAAAAAAGCTTCGATCAGGCCCAGGATTATCTATTTATAAAACTAATTTTTCTTATCCGATTGATTTTAGATGAATCTCCAAGGACTTATCATTGTCACCGCAAGGACCTTTTTTTTGGACTGGGTCAACAGAAACAGCTATAACTTTGGAAATTATAAATTTTTTTTTTTTCAAATTTTCGTGACTTCAAGTCAAAACATTGTATAATAATGCCATATTATTACTTTTGTAAAATAAAATGATTTAATAGCGAAAAAAAATTACTGAAAATTATCATTTTTTCGTGTCTCTGACTACCCCTAACCCCTTAATATAAACAGTTTTTTCATTTATTTAAAATCTTGTTTATATATTAATGTATATATTATTATATATATATACATATGTTTGCCAATTTGGCTTACCATCAATATTCTAAAAGTTTACATGCACTTTGATTACAGCTGCAATGGCGCTTTTTCTGATGTGTATTATTTCAATTGTTAATCATATACAATGTTTGGCTGTTTGTGGATATATGCATTTAATGGCTCTTTGATGTAGAACTGTTTTATCTAAGTTCAAAATTGGGATATTCCTTTAGTAGTTTGTATGTGCATAAATGAGTTTTGACAATTATTATTAAATTTAAAAGTGTTTATGCATAATTTTCTAAAGTTTCATGTGGTTAAAATTTGACATCATGAGCATTTATTATTCACTTATTCCATTATAGTTTTTCAATGGTTAACTTATGCATAATTTTCTAAAGTTTCATGTGGTTAAATTTTGACATCATGAGCATTTATTATTCAAATAGTATTCCATTATAGTTCTTCAATGGTTAATTTATTCAATTTTAGTCATTTAATTTTGATTGTTTGGTTTATAATCATATTGCTTCGGGTTGAATTTTACTTTGGATTGGAACTTTTTGTAAATATTTTGTATAGTTTATTATGTAATTATCCCAGATTAAATGATTAATTTTTATTTTTGTATGCCTACTTTAATCAAGAATGTTTAATATTAAATTTGTGATTTTCAATATGTTGGTGGATATGTATAGGTTGAAGTCTATGTTTCAAGCTTTATTATTCATGAATTTTCAATTTTATTATCTCTCTACTTATTCAAGAATTTTATTTATTTATTTTCTCAATGATAGTTTTAATATATAATACTTGCAAATTAAAATTGATTTACTTATTTTATATAAAATCACTCTTTTATTATGAATGTTCTCAGTAAATTAGTAGTGCCTGGCAAGAAATGCTTTGGTTTCCCTCAGTATTGTGCCCGGTACAGGAATATTTATAGGGATATTCCTGGATCGACATCAAGCTACCTATACTCTCCTCCTTCCAATCTTAAATTTAGAAAGTGTGATTCTTCTCGTTGCAAAACATGCCCTAATGCTTTACAGTCCCAAATTTATAATGATTCAAAATTGGTTCCTTTCTGTCAGGTTTATAATGTTATATACAAATTAAGTTGTAGTATGTGTAAAATGCAGTGTATTGGTGAAACTTCCACCCCTTTACATATTAGAATTAATCAACATCGCTCAGACTCAAAAAAGTTATCATCCCCTGTCCTTAACAGTAAATCAACTATTGAGTTAAGACATTTTAATTTACACAATTTCTGCTCATGTACTATTGAAATTCTTAGGATTCAAAAAAATAAAAGTGAGCGCCTTTTCTTTGAATCTAACTACATGAAATATTTTAATACAATTTATCCATATGGCTTGAATCATGAATATTTTAATAGGGTTGTTAAGGTTTATACTATCATTAATCCTCTTCA
Source organism: Salticus scenicus (assembly GCA_963930645.1). Lineage (NCBI taxonomy): Eukaryota > Metazoa > Arthropoda > Arachnida > Araneae > Salticidae > Salticus > Salticus scenicus. The sequence continues at coordinate 297,349,142 of OZ005648.1, forward strand.
TGATTACTCCCCTGTTTACTCTGTACTAAATCATAGTGTCAACTAGAAAACTTCTCGTTCAAAAAGAGGTAAAAAATCCAATAAATCTACTAATGGTTTAATATGAAAAAATCTCATTATCAAGAATATTCTTGCCTTACAGTCAAATTATCTTAACCATTATGATTGGATTTACATTAGAAAGTTTATATTTGCTATCAAAAAAAAGTATTTGTCCACTTACTTAAGTGTATTTAAAAACCAATCCTATAATCAACATTTTTCTGATATTTTCTATGATTTAATATTATACAGACTAAAACTCTTCAATTTAAATATCTCTAAAAAACCTCACAAAATCCAATCAAATTCACAGCTTATTCTAAATTATTCTAATCAAATATTTAATAGCATTAATATTTCATCCATTCTTAATGATAAATCATGCATGTTTCCTATTAAAGACATTCATATTTCTCGTACCTTTAAATATCCTATTACACTTGGTCGCCTGCTTTTTAACTATAATTCAGTCTCTAAGTCTAATTTATCTTCTCATGTGACTTGTAGTTGTGCTCATCCCTCAAATGTAAAATATGTTTACAGAGATCATGCACATATTATCACTGGTGATCTTAATATTATTAATGACTCTAATTTAAAGAAATTTATGGAATATGGTACTAAATATCGACTCCCTTCAAAAACTAATATTTCAAAGATTATACAACAGTTTTCTTATGATATTGATTTGTTTATTTATAAACTCTCCATCTCTTATAATAAACCTATTGAATATTTCAATCAATGGAAATTTTTAGTAATTTCAAAACTTAAAGCTGAATTAATTCAACATAGATCAAATCTCACACATTACAATAAATCAAATCTCTTTAAATCTATCAAAAAATTGCAACAAAACTTTGTTATTACTTATGTCGATAAATCTCCTAATAATTATGCAATAATCTGTAAACATTATTATCTTTCTTTACTCAGTTCATCTATATCTAATAGTACTAACTTTCATACTACCAATAATGATCTTAAAATCAATAACCGCAAAATTCACTGCTTTTATAAATTGCTAAAGCTTCCATTTAATAATTTTAAATATCCTTATATTGTACTTATCCCTAAATTTCACAAAAATCCTATTAAATTTAGAATTGTCACTGTAGGGTGTAATACTTACAACAATAATGCTAACAAAATTCTCCTTGATATTCTCAAACAAATCTATGACTTAATTAGTAAATCAAAAAATTTCTTTTGCCTTAAAAATAGTTATCAACTTAAAGCCAATGCGCTGACCTATTTAATAATATTAATTTAACAGATCTTCATCGTATCATCTTTAACCTTTTTGAAAATTTTAAAAGTCAAATCTCTTTACCAAAATGCTTTTCGGCAACTTCATTTAAGACACTTTTAAATTTTATTATTCATAACAATTACATTCTACACTGTAATAAGATCTATATTCAAATGGTCGGTATTCCACAAGGAGGATGTAGCTCGAGTATGTTAGCTGACTTATACCTTTACCATTATGAACAGGGATTATGTATTGAAAATGTCTATTTTTACCGATACATTGATGACATTATAATTTTTTATGACAATAATTTTTCGCCTAATTTATTTAAATTTGAATATCCTTCTCACCTTACCTTAACTTATAATCATCTCAACAATAACTGTATTAGTTTCTTAGATTTAAAACTTAAACTTGATGGTAGTAAAATTTATACCGATCTGTATGACAAAAGACAAGATTTTAGTTTCAAAGTAAATTTATTTACACAATTTACCTCTTGTCTTCATATCTCTGTCTACAGAAATATTATTCTCAATCACCTCTTTCGTATACATAATCTTTGTTCAGATAGGTTTAAAAACAAAAATATCTCTCACATAATTAATGTTGCTACAAAAATCGGTTATCCTAAAAAATTTATTTATTCACTTGTTTATCATAAAAGGTCTCTGTCTAACACACACACACACACAAAAAAAAAAAAAAAAAAAAAAAAAAAAAACCCTACTAAGGTTTAATTAAAAAAAAAATCAGGTGGATGGGTGGGCAGATGTTTGATTAAGGAGGAAGGGTGGTGTTGTTTGGCTGGTTGGCTGGGAGGGTTTGATGCTGAATAAAATTTATTAAAAAAAAAAAAAAAAAAAAAAAAAAAAAATGGGGGGATTGCTGTAAGTTACATTCTTATTTTTTCTGGTTGATAATAGGAATTTTGAACTCTTTTATCATTAAATTTTACTATGTGCTTCTGGCTACTTGAGGCTTCCCTTGTTAAGTTTGAACAATCCATCTATTTGCATAACAAAAATAAAATCTTATATATATTAATTAAAAAAAAAAAGCTTTTAAATTTAAATTTTAAATTTTAATTTATGATGACTGCATTATAATGCTTATCCTTATATGTGTGCTCTTTGGCATTATTGCTTGTAATTGACTCTTCTTAAAACTTAACATTTAATACTTTGACTTCAAAATAAAAATATTTTTATTTTAATTTTTAATTTTAATTATTATTGATGACCGTATTATAATGCTTGTCCTTATATGTGTGCTCTTTGGCATTATTGCTTGTAATTATGTCTTCTTAAAACTTAACACTTAATAATTTGTCTTCAAAATAAAAATCTTAAAAATTATCTTAATCTAGCTGTTAATACTTCTAAATTATCTTAATCTTTCAGTCAATACATCTTATTTAACTGACTTAATGTTTTTATAGCTAACCGAAAGATGGCGCTTGTACTCAGTTGTCTTATACCTTCATTCTTCAGTCCTTATCTTAAACGATTTAATTATTAATATTTTTGGTACGATTTAATTTAACTCTACTAGTATTAATTTTAACATTATCATTTAATTTTTACTCTGTGTATTTTATCTTTAAGGGCCCTCTTCACTCAGCATTTCCTTTTCTAAAATCCAATGTTATCCTATGTAAAACTTTCTTTGCACTTAAAACAGTGACATATTAATTGATTGAGATGCGGTTTTTTTTATTGGATTACTCTCATTTCGTAAACTGACGCAGCTTTTGTAGATTCTATGAAAAAATAACAGTTGTTTTTTAAGAAAGCTGTTTTATTGCAATATTTGGGTTGATGCATTAAATGGCTTATAAAAAACTCTTTCAATTTTTTAAAACAGAATTAAAAAAGCTGCGTCAATCTCAAAGAGTTTAATTCAATGCGGAAAAAAATCCTGTATTTTAATAAAATTTTAAATCAATTAAATTTGCAAAGAAAGTCCAAAAATTTTACAAATTTGTGCCGATTTTCCTCTTTGACACACCCTTTATCTGGCTACGCCTCTCGTTCGTGGTTTCGAAGAAAAGATGTTTACATTTCTGTGGTGAAGATACGTCTAGGCGTTGTGGTTTTTTATTCAGTTATTTTATTTTATTTTTTAATATTATTATTATTATTATAGATTTCACCTGTATTACGGATGTGAGTAACATAACAATTTAGAAGACAATCGTTCAGAGACTTATTTATAGGACATATATGATCACATTTTATTTTAAATAGTTTTTCATTGCGCGTAATACTAATATTATATGAATACTTTGTACATAAATCTGATATTTTACTGATAATGCCACGATTGACAATATACAAAATTTTTTTTTAACAAGTTATATAAAACTTTTTACTAAATTAAGCAGATTTTCAATAATAAATTTTATTTTAAAGTATATAATCTGGTGTGGCACCCACACGACTTTTTATTACCCTACATTTAAATTTTATAAAGAGAAATTCAGATTGAGGAATAAAATATCAAGTACTGTATAAAATTCTATAGTAAAAAGAATTTAAGCTAGCTTTACGAATAATTTAATTTGACAAATAATTTTCTGTGGGAAGGGCGGAGGGGAGTACCACCCTTCTCAACCCACATTTGAAACTAATATCTACATTTCTATAGAATTCACGACTAATATTAAATTTAAAATTATGTTCAACAATAACTTTCAATCACATTTATTGACAACTTTAATCCGTATCACTCGTTGAAACTTATCAATATTGATCAAACTGTTCAAGTATGAATTCCATATGAACTTTAAAATATAACGCTTGAGTTCCCTGCCGGTATTTAGTTTTTAAAGTTACACTGATAACAGACTCACAAAGAACAACTGTTAAAAACTTTGTTTAATTATTCACGGAATCTCAAAATACGTAGTTATTTAAAATAATCTGGTGTGTCACTCACCCGACTTTCTCTTACCCTGAAATTTAATACTATAAATACAGGTTGCAGATTAATAGGTAAGATAACGAGTACTGTTATGTAAACCTATGTTAAACAATTCATATTAAGCTTCTGAAGAGTTTTATATGATAATTAGTTCTGTGTGAGAGGGGCGGTAACCCCCCTCAACCCCTCGTTTCATTAATGCACCTACATTTATATAGAATTTTATTTGGTTATTAAAAAATAATTTATTAAAATTATTATTTAAAAAAATTGTCTTTTATGATAAGGCAGACGATTTCCATATTAGAGAAGTAGTATAACACCAAATATCCAAAAAAGTCCATTTTATTCTCAATAATAATAATAATAATAATAAAAAAAAAAAAAAAAAAAAAAAAGCTTTTTTTTTCGTTAAAAGTAAAAAAATCAATAACTTTGTTTTAAATTATCGCAGATCGATGGTTCAACCATTCGTTTTAAAGGTATTGGCGAGCTCTTTTGAAAGATACCCATCATGAAAATTTACTCCCCTCGAGGGGGGACTTCCCCCCCAGGGGGGGAGGCGAGGCTCCTACATACACAATTTTTTTCCCCAGTTAACTGTCTCTATTGCAAAATACATATATTTGTTTCATTTGGTTTAGTGCAGTCTATAGGCGTTAAACTCTATTTTCCTGCAATTTCCCCCATAGACGTAATGTATTAGAATTATCTTGATTGTCCCTGTACACGAACCATTTGCTTGATATTAACGAAAAGCTTAGTGTAGCATCCCTATATGATGCACATTTAGAATACCAAGTTTGAACTTTCTGCCATAATTTGTTTTTGAGATATGCTGATGACAGACAGACACACAGACCATTTGCTAAAAACATGATTTTCGTATTCAGGGGACCTCAAAACGTGTAAATATAACAAAATCTCGCGTTCGAAAATTTGACCCAAAAACAATACTTTCTCTACCTTATGGGTAAGAGAAAGTAAAAAAAAAAAAAAAAAAACAAGACTTCAAATTAAACTAAATATTTTATTTACTCTTAGGTATGAAGAATTAATTTACATTCCTGAGCAAAATAAGTTGTATTAATATTGAAGTCTAGGAATTGAGTGAAACAAATATTTTTAAGGACATAAGCAAGTTGATTTTATAACTGAAGAAACTAAAACTAATTAAAGTTTGCAAGAAATGGGAGTCAAGTGTTTATGAAATTATTTATAAACGACGAAATCACACTATTATTTTCAAAGATTTTGCGCTCTTATTTTCACGCCTAACATAAAAGCACAGCTGAAATTTTAAGTATGGTACCTGAACATGAACGCTGTTTCTATGCGTTCTTTTAGAATTACAGTAACTGGATATCAAGCTGTGTATCGATATTAATAAAATCAGACTTTTCTCTGTAAATTTATCAGGAAAAAAAAAAAAAAAGCGATATCTTCACTTTCCACACACCATAAAATTCGAAAATTACTTCAGAAAATTTTGTCTGTGTGTGTGTCATCGTGTCTGTATGTCTGTAACGCTATTATTGTCCGGGTATCACGTGAGAATGGCTGGATGGAATTCAACGGCGCTTGGCAGAAATTTAGGTCTTTACGAAACTAAAATCTGCCAACTTTTTCGAAATTCCCTCCCCAGTTATCGCCGGGATGGGGGGAACAAAAGTTAAAAACATGTTTGTAAGCATAACACCGCTCCAAATTACTTCACTGTAAAGAAATTGAACATATAAAGAATAGACATGAGTATAAATAAAACGTTATCTGCAATTTAGAAATTTTCGATTATTAACCCTTTCAGCCGCAGTGTTCCCGCTGATGGAACACCTAATTTTAATTCTCAAGTGCAAAAACTCATCCCGTAAATTTTTTAGCAAAAATTTACGTTTATAACATATTAGAAAAGGCCCTTTTTTTTAACCTGAAAATTTAAAATTTCTTTTATTTAAATTTTGTTCGTAAATTCCGGTGGCGAGAAATTTCGCAATTTCCGAATTTTTTAAAGAACTCTACAAAAAAATGGAACAAAGATGTTAAAAAAAGCTACGAGACTTCCTTAGAAAATTTCCAAAAACACATTTTTTTTTCCTAATTTCCGATGTTTTTGTGAGGAGGGGGTTACGAAGGGTCAAAATCGAGACAACCCTTTTAGCGCTAAATTTTTCCTGAGAAATCTATGGAAGCTGCGGTCACGAATTTCGGTGCTCGGATTATATGTATCTATCCGACACCTAAAGTAATGGGATTTATTGGAATAAATAAAACATTGCGATTTAGGAAATTTCGATTTTTAAGGGAAAGGAAGAGGGAAATCAACTTTTGGCGGAAAATTGTTCAAATTCCAGATTTTTAGTAAAATTTTAACAAAAATGGAAAAAAGATGTTGAAAACAGCCATGGGTCTTCTTTAAGACATTTTCAAAACACATTTTTTTTTTTTTTTTTTAAGGGGGGGGGGGGGATAGGTATGTGTTACAAAGGGCAAATTCGAGTCACCACTTTTAGCGCTAAATTTGTCCTGCGAAATTTATGAGAGCTGTGGTCAGGGTCAGAAAGTTTGATGCTTGGATTGCTTATATATGTATCCGACCCCTAAAGTAACGGAATTTATCGAAATCTCCCCCCCTTTCACCCTGGGGGGTAGGAAGCAAAAAAAAAAAAGTTTGTAAGCATAACTCGGCCCCAAATTACTTCACGCTGAAGAAATTGCACATGAGGAAACAAGATTTGAGTATAAATAAAACATTATGTACGATTTTGTAATTCTTGACAGGAGGGAGGAAAGAAATCGTTTTTTGGGGGAAAATTTCAGAAATTCCGGATTTTTTAGTAGAGCTCTACTGAAATGGTACAAATGTATTGAAAAAAGCTATGTGTCTTATTTAGGATATTTCCAAAAACTCATTTTCTTTCTTTGTGTGTGTGTGTGTGTGTAAAATTTTCGATTTTTTTTTTTTTTTTTTTTTTTTTGGGAGGGGGGGGGGCGTTACGACGGAGCTTATTCGAGACCCTCCCTTTTAGCGCTAAATTTGTCTTGGGAAATCCACGGGATTAATGGTCGCTAAATTTGGCGCGTAAATTTTTTATATGTATCCGACACTTATTGTAACGGGATTTTACAAAATTCCTCCTTTACCCTACCACCCGGGGGGGGGGGGACAAGAAACACGTGTAAAATCTCGTTTTTCCTTTTGAATTTGCTTTAAATTATCTTAGATTGGCGAATTTTGATGTATGGATGTGGATCAAGTGTACGCATTATTTACTTTGGTGGGATTTCACATAATTTCGAACTTACCCGCTGGGGAAGCGATAAGAAGTGGGTGAGTCGCTGCCGAAGGCAGTGTAGACCCGGACTTCTCACGTTGCAAGCGGGAAAACCTCTACCGAACACATCGGAAATTTTAACGTAGGTTATTAACAATGATATGGGATTTTGACAACTTATTTAAGTATAGTGCCCAGTGAAGTGGGCAAAGCCTGCTAGTTTATAATGAAACTAATTTTAAAGTTATGTAATAACACATACACACATACACAAAAATAAATAAATAAATAATAATAATAATAGAGTTTTTCCGCATCTTATTAGATATGTTTATCTAATTTAAAGTAAAGGGATGTGTGTTATAGATAGAAGAAATCTGTGTTATAGATACAAGACTTCATTCGTCTTTCGAACACTAACTAATTAACGGTTCTACAAATCAATTAAAGCAAGACAAATAAACAAAAAAGTAAATTATGATAGCTTGTTTGAGTTTTATCGCCAAATAGAATGTTGTTTAATATAATGCTGTTCCATTTCAAATAATTAGAGCCCATAGATCATATTGATAAAGAATTTTTCTTTATGTCTCTGTAAAAAACTATAAGAGCTAATAAGTCAATGAATGATTGCAAGAAACAAATATTTTTAATATTATAAGCAAGTTGACTTTATGACCGAGAAGAATGTAACAATATGATGAATTTTGGAATACAAAGGAGAAGAATATGAAGTCGGCAGGAAATGGGACCTGGAATGTTTATAAAATTATTTCTAAACAACGAAACCGCATCAGTACTTTGAAAGATTTCGCGCGCTGGTTTTTCGCGCCCAGTGATGTAAAGGTGCTGACAAGTGCTGGCATTTTCAATATGGTATACGAACTCTGAGTTTATCCATTGTTTTAGAATTACAATAATAGATATCAAGTTGGTATATTTGTAATAAAATTGTAAAATTTTATCTTAAAGTTCATATAATATCTCAAAATATTAGAGGTTTTCATATATTATTAGATATATAGATATGTATAGTTCTAGATATAAAAAAGATGATAGAAATAGAAAACAATTACGATTATCTTCAAGAAGGAGGCGAAATAAAGGTGAAATCCTTGCTGCTTGGAGAAAAAAGTAAGCATTTCTTCTTATTATTTTTTAATCATTACCAATTTAACATTATTATTTTAAGCTTTATAAATATTTTTATGTATATATATATAATTTATTTTATTTCCTGAAATAAATTTTAAATCATTTACACTTGTGTAAATACTTATAAACCTGATCTAATATTTTTACTTCTGACTACCGTCGGTATTATAAATATTACACTCAGTAAAAAATTTCATATCAAGTTTTCATAGAATTTATAGGAGCCTCTTGAGTCCAAAAAAAGTTATTTTTGATATGTTGTTAGTGTGTACATATGAATCTTCTGATTATCATATCGCTAAAAAATAAATAAATAAAATAAAATAAAATAAAAATAAAAATAGAATGGTGAAAGACAGGTCCGATGTACAGATGATTTTGCCAATTTTTGGTGAAAATTGAAAAAACGAAAGTAAAACATGGAAAAAGCCGCAACTGAGAAGTCTTGGACCACAAGTTCCTATCTCAAAAACGGCTCTAGTTTTTTTTTTTTTTTTTTAAAGTTTCTATATAAACCCTCTTCAGATGTCCATTTATATTATATGTTTGTTGATTAGTTCAGGAAAATTGAAAGACGTTTTAAATAAATAGGTCAATTTTAGATCACAAAAGTGCATTCCTTTAAAAAGGCTCTATAGATTTTCTTCAAAATCGCCCTATCAAATCCCCTTTAGATATCTTTTTTTATATGTAAATGTTGATTTCCAGTGAACATATGAATTTGCCAAATTTTGTTGGAAATCGGAAGCAAAAAAACCCGATTTTTTTTTCAAATTTGCTCATAAACCCCGTTTTATACGTCCTTTTGCATTACTTGGTTATTGCATGAAAAATGATCAGTTTTAGACTACAGAAAATCGGTGTTTTAAAAAACGGCTCAATAAAAAAAAAAAAAAAAATAAAAAAAAAATAAAAATAATAAATGAAATGAATAAATAAATAAAATAAAATAAAATAAAATCGCGCGCTTTGAAAATTTTGTTTTATATGTCTTTATGACGTATACGTATTAGTTTACTCTTGCATAAAAATCATGCCGTAAGATAGGTCAATTTTATGTCTACATTATCTCTAAAAAGAATTTATAATATGTGTAATGTAAGCCATATGATCAGTGGCGGATCCAGAACTTAACTTTTTTTTTTTTTTTTTTTTTTTTTGGGGGGGGGGGGGGGAGGCTAAGATTTTTCTGCATGTTATTCCAGATCAATGAAAAAATCACAATTGTAAGAAAACTACTAATATTAGTTACATCAAAGATAGAATCTAAATAGTAAATTCTATTGCAGTTTTATTACAAATGTTAACTGTTCAGAGAAATTGAAGGAAATTGCATGAACCCTATACGCATTTTATAATTTAAAATTATTTTATTTTGTCACATGTTTTTTATTGAAAAAGTAAAAAAATCTGGAGTGACTCCACTCGACTTTCCGAACATTGAGTAATTAATAGTTTTGTAGATAAAGTAAAGAAAGAGGAGTTGTTTTAACAAACAAAAGAGAGAAAACCATAATAGAGTGTTTGAATATTTTTCTCCACATATTACACGCTGTTTTATTTAGCGCTACTGAACTTTGCGCCCATAGATCATAATGATAAAGAATTTTTCATTGTGTCCCTGTAAAAACCTATAAACGCTATATTCACCAAAATGCTTATGGTTAGTGCAACAGTGATTTATAATATTCATATAAATTTTCAACTCAATTGAATAACGCGTTTAGATGCTATCGCACTTTTAAAAATTTGGTCCCATTGGCCATAATGATAAAGAATTTTTCTTTGTGTCCCTGTAAAAAAAATGTAAGTGCTAGATTCACCAAACTCTATACAGTTCGTGCAACTGTGACCTATAACATGTGTACAATATTTTTGCTCAGATTAATACAGCGTTTAGACGCTATCGCACTTTTAAATATTTGGCCCCATAGGCCATAATGATAAAGAATTTTTCCTGGTGTCCCTGTAAAAAAACTATAAGTGCTAGATTCACCAGAATCAATAGGGTTCGTACTATGGTGACTTACAATATACGTACCAACTTTCAGCTTATTCGAACGAAGCGTTTAGACGCTAGCGGGTTCACTCACAGACATACACACATACATACATACATATACACACACATATACATACATCATCGTAAAAATAGTTGAAACAGACTCAGGGGACCTCGAAACGTATAGAAACATCAAAATGTCAAATTCGGATTTTTGACATGATTACAATACATTCCTCATTATAATGTTCGGAAAGTAAAAAAAAAAAAAAGTTGTATTTTTATGGGACGGGAATATAATTTTTAATCTGAAATCAACATTATTTTTCAAATGTTGATGTTTAAAAAAGTTTTCGACTTAGAAGTATGAAATTTTGTGACAATGTCCTTTCTAGACACCCATTAAGAAGCGCTTTTACAAAATTCACCTTGAAGGGGGGAGGGGGGGCGTAAAACGTGATTTCCCCAAATCCTTCATATCTCAAAAAAAAAAAAAAAAAAAAGGTGCGAAACAACCACACTACTTCTACTACCCACAATTACACATATTACATGCATTCTTTGGAATTTTACAGTAAGAGAAATTTGATACACGTATAAAGACATATGAAATAGAGTTTACATAGCGAGTTATGAGAAAGGGTATTTAAAATGAATTAATGAAACAATTTTCCAGAAAATCGTTAGCGCCGTTTTTGAGAACCAACTTTTACCAAAATTTGGTATTCTAAATTATTGACTGGAAAACAATAACTACATACAAAAAGATATTTAAAAGAGAGTTAATATGGCGAGTTTGAAAAAAATCCGTGCAGCTGTTTTTAAAGGAACGCACTTGCGAGTAAATGCGCGTACACAGTGCACCCGGTGCGACATTTTGCCCAATCAGATTTTATTTTCTCTCTTTTTTTCACATAATAAGGAGGGGGAAAAGTCGCCAAATTTGGCACGATATCCATTACCTGCCTTATTGGAGCTTTTTTATGTGTTTCTAAGGGAAAATTAGGCTATTTTAACGCTAAAACAAACTAGAAATGCACAAAATTAGCAATTTATCAACTTACTAAGCCTCTTTGAAAGAATTTTTACAAAAATAAATACAATTATTTACAATTTCGTAACAATATGCTTTTATGCTTAGAAGAATATATGCTTATTTAATTTTTCTTAACTAAGCTTACAATTGCTAAATTGTACCTACTAGAAATTTCTCTCATAGACGTGATATATTTGAATTTTGTTGGATCTCCTTGTACACGAACCATTTGCTTGATCTCAACGAAACATTTCGTATAGTAATGCTATGTGATACAAGTTCAGAATGCCTATTTTGAATTTCTTGCTTCTATTTGTTCTTGAAATATGCTGATAACATAAAAACACACATAGACCCGCTAGAAACCTGTTTTATTATTATTATTGAGGGGGCCTCAAACATATAAATAAAATAAAAACAGAATTTTGAAAATTTGACTCTAAAGCAATTATGATTAAAACAAAGTATATTTGTTTTTGCCACATAGCCCCCCCCCTTACCACCCCACCCCTACCCGCCCCTCCTAATAATTTTACAAATTCAAAAATATCCGCAATCGATTTGTAAGTATCGAAAACCTCTACGTACCAATTTTCAAAGACCTGACACTATTTTTATTTTTTTGCACCCCCCTCCCCTCCCCCTTCTTGCCCCTCCTAATAACTTTACACAATCGAAATTATCCCCATTCGACTTGCAGGCCTCTTAAACCTATCTGTACCAATTTTGAACGGCCTAACTGTATTTCTATTTGTTTTTGCCCCATAGCCCCCCCCCTTACCACCCCACCCCTACCCGCCCCTCCTAATAATTTTACAAATTCAAAAATATCCGCAATCGATTTGTAAGTATCGAAAACCTCTACGTACCAATTTTGAACGATCTGGCACTATTTTTATTTTTTTGCCCCCCCGCCTCCCCTCCCCCCCTTCTTGCCCCTCCTAATATCTTTACACAATCGAAAATATCCCCATTCGACTTGCAGGCCTCTTAAACCTATCTGTACCAATTTTGAACGGCCTAACTGTATTTCTATTTGTTTTTGCCCCATAGCCCCCCCCTTACCGCCCCACCCCCTACCCGCCCCTCCTAATAATTTTACAAATTCAAAAATATCCGCAATCGATTTGTAAGTATCGAAAACCTCTACGTACCAATTTTGAACGATCGACACTATTTTTATTTTTTTGCCCCCCCCCCGCCTCCCCTCCCACCCTTCTTGCCCCTCCTAATATCTTTCACAATCGAAAATATCCCCATTCGACTTGCAGGCCTCTTAAACCTATCTGTACCAATTTTGAACGGCCTAACTGTATTTCTATTTGTTTTTGCCCCATAGCCCCCCTTACCGCCCCACCCCCCTACCCGCCCTCCTAATAATTTTACAAATTCACAAAATATCCGCAATCGATTTGTAAGTATCGAAAACCTCTACGTACCAATTTTGAACGACCTGACACAATTTTTATTTTTTTTGCCCCCCCCCTCCCCTCCCCGCTTCTTGCCCCTCCTAATAACTTTACACAATCGAAAATATCCCAATTCGACTTGCAGGCCTTTAAAACCTATTTGTACCAATTTTGAACGGCCTAACTGTACTTCTATTTGTTTTTGCTCCATAGCCCCCTCCCCTTGCTGCCCCACCTGGGGGCTGAATTTCTAAAATTCCAGAAATTGGTTTTTAGATAGTTGCATTAGCTATATTTTAGAGCAAAAATTTCACGTATATCTATTTTTTTTGTTTGAGATATATAGGATTATGCGAAATCATGTTTTACGCATGTGAAATCACGTTTTGCCCCCCCCCCCCTGCCCCCTTGGGGACCGAATTTGAAAAATTCCAGAAACCGATTTTTAGACATTTGTATTAGCTATATTTAAAAGCAAAAATTTTAGGGATATCTGTTTTTTTGCTTGAGATATGAAGGATTTTGTGAAATTACGTTTTGCCCCCCCCCCTCCCCCCATATCAGAAAAGTAGTATAACAGTAAATATCCAAAAAAAAAGTCTATTTTATTCTCAAAATAATAATAATAATAATAATAATAATAATAATAATTACGATTTTTTTTTCAAAGTTTTTTTTTATTAAAAGTAAAAAAAAAAAAAATATATCAATAACTTTGTTTCACATTATCACAGATCTATAGTTCAACCATTCGTTTTAAAGGTATTGACGAGACCTTCCGAAAGATACCCATCTTGAAAATTTACTTCGCCCGGGGGAGGGCGACGCCCCCACAAGCACAATTTTTCCCCCCTAGTTAACAACTACTTTTATCAATAATTCATATTAGTTTTACAATCAAAAGTTAAAAATAACTCTCATTATGTACATTTATACGAAATTTTGTCCTATACTGCCATGTTAAAAATTTAGAAAAAATGCTATCACAGCGCCACCTATTGGGGGATTGATCCCTAAATCTAATCAGCACCAGTTTATGTCAGGGTCCAACTAAATACCAAGTTTGGTTAAATTTCGTTCATTGGTTCGTGAGATACAGCCTCCAAAAATTCGTGACACACACACAGAGAGAGAGACAGACATTTTCTAAAAACTATCAAATCATGTTCAGCACATCCCAAAACGTGCAAATCCATCGAAAACCGGAGTTCGAAAATTTTCACGAATCCAATACTTTCTCTATCCAATACTTTACTCCAATACTTTCTATATAGAAGAAAGCCCCCCCCCCCGGGAGGGATAAATTTTCAAGATGGGTATCTTTCGAAAGATCTCGTCAATACCTTTGAAACGAATGGTTGAATTGTAGATCTATGATAATTTAAAAGAAAGTTATCGGGTTTTTTTTGTTGTTGTTACTTTTAACGAAAAAAAAAAAAAAAAAAAATTTTGAAAAAAAAAAAAAAAAAAAAAAAAAATTCGTAATTTATTATTATTATTATTATTATTATTTTTTTTTTTTTATTGAGAATAAATGGAACTACTTCTCTAATATGGAAATCTTCTGCATTATCATGGAAGAAAATTTTTTTTTATAATAATTTTAATAAATTATTTTTACTGAGGGAATTTGTATAGGAAAATATAGAAGAAAGTCATGTGGTGGCCACAACATACTAGTTTAGTTAAATTAATTATATCAGACTTCAAGTATAATTATAAAGTATATATATATATTTTTTAAATTTCACTGTTACGTAATTCGCCGGTATAACTAAAGAAAGCCTGAACCGGGCTGAAAATAGTATAAAGTACTTGGTCGGATCGAGCTACTCTATTAAAATACATATAAATAGATTAGAATAAATGAGGAAAGTTATTTGATGTCATGTGAAAATGGAAAAGAAAAAGAAAAGAAAAAAAGAAACACAAAAATAAAAAAAGAAAGAAAGAATCAAAACAAAACAAAACTTCGGCGAAACCGCAATATGGATGTGGCTGATTTTTGATTTATTCTTCCAAAAAGTCAATGATTCGTCAGTGAATCTGTCAATCTTCTCCACCTCCTGTCAAAACCACGTGGGACACTTTTTATCTGCTTTCAGCCGGCATCGGAATTTTTTTCAAGTGAAGAGGGCCGTTAATGTAATTGTTCTGAAGTATTTTCGATTAATCGATATCTGTCGAGCTTTTATTTTAACTTTAATTTAGGTTTTGGCATCAACCATTTTACCAGTTTGTGTTAACTGTTTTCCATCTGGTTACTCTGATTATTTCATGTTATCACTTTTGTTTCCTTTAAGATTTTAATTAATATTTATTTATTCTTTGTTTTAATTTAATTTTTCACTTTTTTGTCATTCTTTATGGTTTTTTGCTGCATCGATCGGGGTGTGAGATGATATAAATTGCTATGATTAGCAATATCGTTTTACGAAATCGTTGCAGCTTTCTCTGCTTTATGAAGTATGCGCCCCTTGAAAAGTATGCTTCTAATTTTAAGCATTTATATCCAATTGATTATGAGGTTTATTATCTTGTTTCTCTTTCACAAGTTTAATGGTCCTTTTTTATTATCCTTCAGGTCGGCGTAAGTATTTCAAGTTACTATGGTAACTCATTGGTTCCTTATCTATATCGCAACGTTTTGTGTCATTCTTTCCTCTATGTTAAATTCAGTTCTATATTTTAGTGTGCTGTTATTGTTTTAGTTCTATTAATTGCTAAATTTTAAGATTAAATTTTATTACGTTATCTATTATTTATATATATATATATACATATATATTTTAATTGTGAAGAAGGAAAATGTCCTATCAAAATTGGAAGGATTTTGCGTAGCATATGTGAATATGCATTTAGAGAAATATAGTTGAATATTATAATTGTAATGCCGGTTTAGCTTAATGTTTTTTTTTTTTTTTTTTTTTAAATAATAATCAAACAGTGCACTTTTTCCTTTGTTTTTCATATGAAACATGAAAACTTTCAATAATTATATTTCTGTTTGAGCACAGATGTTTATTTCTTCTTGATATTATTTTAAATTCGAAATAATATAATTATATTAGTTTTGTTCTTTGGCGTACACGTTTTGAATGGATAAATGCTGGAAAAATTTTATGATATTCAATTCTATTTCCACAGTAATTATACAGTGAATATGATGTGATGCTCTAAAATTTTCACTTGAACAACTATCTGGACATCAATAAATATGTAGACGACACAATCACTGTTGCCAATTTTAGGGAATTTTTTATTCAATGCCTACCACTTATTTTTAATTACAATGTTTGTCTAATCACATCGAAGATTAATTGTCTATTATGTGTATTAAACATTACTCCTCAAAATTACTTATAATTATTGAATGAAAAAGTTACTAAATTTGGCAACACTGGACACAGTCTGTGGTTTGTATGATCCATAGATAGCAATGAGACATAGATTGATCATTGAAAAGGGAAAAGTCATGCCTTTTTACTCGGGGAAAGTCACTCTAATGGTTGCCTTTCCCCGAGTAAATTACACACATTGATACACACGGATAATTTAACAAATAAAATTTATGAATAATTTATGTACTAAAAGTAAATGAAAAACTCCAGATACAGTTTCAAATTCATTTTTCTTTCATTTTTTTACTATACCTATTAAGTTAGTTAATATTTAAAGTTAAGCTCTTTGTTATATACTAAAATTAACGTTCTTTACCTGCGACGCGGCTAACTAAATTTAAAAGATTTTTGAAATTTCTATTTTACTTACTAATATAAAATCTTAAAAAATATTAAACTTTAAAAAAAGTATTCGATTAAAAATCAAAACAGTATTTAAACTATAATAATAACAAAGCAACTGATTATAAAAACTATATTTTTCATAATTTAATCAAATATAATTTACTTATGATAACTTATCTATTTTTTTTTCATATATTTATTAGAATAATTAAAAGCTATGCATTATTTCGACATTTTGAAAATTCATCAACATTCTTTTCTATTACAATTGTTCAGTTTCAATACCACTACATGGCTGATGCCAAAATTTTTTTTTGTTATCAAAAACCTTTGCTTGTTAACATGGGGATGATAGATCTACATGAATTACTATATCTATGATACGTGTGTGTGTGTGTGATCGACAGATGAGTGAAAGTTCGCCTTTTTGTATTTTCCTAAAGAACATTTAAGTTATGAAATGCGATAAATCTGATTCTATAATTTACTTTATCGCATTATGCGTAATGAATGAAATATCAGGTTGTTTTTAAATCGGTATTTTATTTTCATACAAACTGTAAATTTATTTATTTATTATTTTGTTATATTTTGGCGTTGTAATATTTCATAATCACAGAACTTTTACAGAGTTTTTAAAATGTTATTTCTGGTGTGTTTATATATTTGTTATTATTATTATTATTATTATTATTTAAGAGAGTGCGTGCGTGTGTGTCTGTATGGATGTTTAGAATGCTGAGCAGCAGAGAGATTTTTTTTATAAGAAAGAAAAATTGAACAAATTTCAAAATGTATGTTAGAAATAAAGAATGGTGATTTTTAACTAAAACCGTAACTTGGAAATGAAATATTTGTTGTCTTTAAATCAGTATTGTCGTACAAACTGTAAATTTAATTATTTTTCGATATTATTATTATTGTTATTAGTGTTGTTGTTTGATGTTATAATATTTGTAATTACCGAATTTTTATTGAGATTTTTAAATATTATTTCTGGAATGTTTATATGAGCTTCATTTGTTATATATATATATATATATATATATATATATATATTATTTGTTCGTGTATGTTTAAAATGTTGGGCATCAGAGATTATTTTTAATACATTTTACATTATCTAACATCTTTGAAGGAAAAATTGACCAAATTTCAAAATATTTTAAAATCGAGAACGGTGATTTTTAACT
Organism: Salticus scenicus; assembly: GCA_963930645.1. Classification (NCBI taxonomy): domain Eukaryota; kingdom Metazoa; phylum Arthropoda; class Arachnida; order Araneae; family Salticidae; genus Salticus; species Salticus scenicus. The sequence continues at coordinate 297,367,177 of OZ005648.1, forward strand.
AAAACTTTATCTTTGAACAATTTAAAATTATTGTATTTTGTAAAGTTTCAGCTTAAAAAATATATGTTTATAAAGTAATAATTTGATTAATTCCCTTGTTCGATTAATAAACCGTTTACAACGTGATTCATAATGTTTCACAATGCAAAAATAAAATTACAATACAAAAATTTTCCCATCAACATAATCTAATAGGATTATATAAAAACTAAGTAACAAAAAATTATGTTACAGTTGACGGAAAGAAAACGAATTTCTTCTTGGATGACACATTCTTACTGAACCAGAAAAAATCATCAACTGTTTTTAAGCATCCCTGACGAAAACAAGAAAATTTTCTGGCATTCCCAAAAGCTTTTTTTTTTTTTTTTTTTTTTTCTCTCGGAAAAAAATTAGAAATATAAAATTCAAATTCTTATGTCTTCTATTTTAATTATTTTTACAAAGACATATTCATGATTTGTTTTGTATTACCACACATTCAGTATTTTAACTTGCCACATTTTTTGAAATTTTTGAGTAGTAATTTTTTAAAAGAATATTTCAAGATAAAACTTCACTATTTGTAAATTATATATATATCTATCTAAATTTAAGATATCAAAATAAAATTTTGCATTTAGTAGATACATGATAATACCAACACCATAAAAATAAAACTCATTGTAACACAGTATAAAAGCTAACACAGAAATTTTACGATTCATTTTTAGTTCCAATTACAAGACAAAACCAATTTAAATTACTTACGCCTACATGAGTAAAAAGGACCATAAAACTTTGACTGAGAAAAATTGATGAAGATTCTCAATAAATTTATTAAAAATGTATCAGGAAATAAGAATTGAATTAAAAAGTATATATATACATAATGTATTATTAGAAAATCTTGATGCCTAAGAAATTGAGGAATGAAAATCTGCACATTAAATAGGCATTACATTTTTAACAGGTCGCTTATACTTAAATATGTAAAAATTTTCAGACGTCTATGAATAAGGGAATTGCTTTTTTGAAGCCTAAATAAAATTTTATAGACTATTTTTTTTTTAAATAAAATTTTCATTTATTACTTCAATTTAAGTTTTGGCATCATCCTTTTTTCCTGTTAGAGTTAATTGTTATACATGTGGTTGCTTTGCTTCATTCATATGTGTTCACTTTGGTTTCCATTAAGATTAAATTTAATCTTTTTTTAATCTTTGTTTTAATTTAATATTTCAATTATTTCTAATTCTTTTTGGTTTTGCTGCATCGATCGGGGTGTGAAACGATATTAATTGCTATGATTAGCAATATCGTTGTACGAAATCGTTGCGGCTCTTTAAGCTTTATGAAGCATGCACCCCTTGATAAGTATGTTTCTACGTTTAAGCATTTACATCCAAATATTTCTGTGATTTATTATTTATTAATCGTTTTCACTCTCATAAGCTTAATGGTCATTTTTATTATCATTCTGGTAGGCGTAAGTATTTTAAGTTACTATCCTAACTCATTGGTTCTTAATCTACATTGCAACTTTTTGTGTAATTCTTTCCTCTGTGTTAAATTCAGTTCTATATTTTAGTGTGCTGTTATTGTCTTAGTTCTATTAATAGCTGAATTTTATGATTTAATCTTATTACGATATCTATTATTTATATATATATATATATATATATATATATATATGTGTGTGTGTGTGTGTGTGTGTATTAAAATCATTATCTTAATAGTTTCCTTTTGCTTAATTACACCAAAAAGTTTTCAAGCATTAAATACTACTACTACTATGTATATATATATATATATATATACATATATATATATATATATATATATATATAGATATATATATATATATATTGTAAATAATAAATATCGTAATAAAATTTAATCTTAAAATTTAGCAATTAATAGAACTAAAACAATAACAGCACACTAAAATATAGAACTGAATCTATTTTATTTATTTTTAATTATTATTCTAATTGCACAGAAAAAAATGTTTTAATAAAACCACGTCCGCAACAGTTTTTTTTTTTTTTTAATTGTTTTAATAAAACATTTTCTTTTTCTGTGCAGACTTATTTTGCATTTTAATTAAGTAAAATATTTACTATCTTTAACATGTGTAGGAAGATTACCACTGAATGTATTTACGAAATTGCTTACAAATTATTACTTATTTTCACGGTGTAAATTTAATTTAACGTTACCTTGAAATTTGTCATACTGGCATTGAAGATGGGCAAATCATGAGATGCTTGGAACAAATTGTGACACAAAAGAAATCAGCTTCAAAAACAGTTATGAAATGCATGTAAGCACATTATAAATTTAATTTTGAATACACTTTAATCTATACGCTTAACAGGAAAATATATATGCATATATAAAAAAGATTAAAAAAAGAAGAAGAAAGAAAATTTCTCTATTAATAATAACAGAAATATCATCCATTGATTTTCAATTAATCATTCATTACTACAACTTACATCATCTGATTTATGAGAAATATTAGTAAAATATGGTTCATCTGCCATACACCTTACAGGTGTCCATGTCATACACAATCGACATCGCACCCGATCTTTTCCACATCGAGATGTTTTGTACGATTGTCAGCAAACTAAACACAAGCAGTTTGGATCATTTTCAATGCTATTTGACTTATTTTTCCACCTTTATAACTGTTTAATCCATGTGTGAAGCTGAAATAATAACATAATCTTCCTGTGGTCATTCCAATAACCCAAAAATACAACATGAATATGGGCCTGTTTGTTATATGTTTTAGCACAACTGTTAACTATTATTTTTAACTATATTTGTTTTGTAACTATTTTTTAGGAACATTTATTTTAACTAAAAATATTTGATGGAATGGACGAATTGATGTTTACAAGAGAAAAAAAATGACCAGGACATGATTCGAACCTGCAAGGCCATAGCCGTAAAATTTTGTCGGTGGGTGTTCAAACTTTAATACATAATGTTAAATATTAGAAATTTAGTAAAAAAAATTGCAAATTTACAAATTTCGGGGAGAAGGGGGGTCAACCCTACTTGGTTACCACTTGGCTATAGCCTTGAGAACCTGGGATCATTAGATTATCGTCCCATATCTAACCAAGTCTAACAGTACTAACCCGCTCTTTTATCTGTTAGCACAAGTCGTACGTAGGGAAACAGGAAAAATTCAATATTTCAGATGTTGGTCGAATCTATATTTAATAAGTAAATATTTCATCTATAGAACTGGGTGTGCATTTTCAGAACAGTTAATATTGAAAAAATCCCAACTTCCATATGAGTGAATTATTCTGTTCAAATATCGAATAGGAAATTGGTCGAATGTTGAGGCGATAACGATAACTTAAAAGTCACAGCTTCGAATCCAAGTCCAGTCAAGTAGCGCTGTTTTAAAATTAATTCGGACAATATTAAAAAAAAAAAAAAAAAAAAAAAAAGTAGAATTGGTCGAAATTATATTTTTTAATAAACTTTATTTTGTTTCTAATTTTAACGGCGAATGTTAAATTTCGACTAATACCATTGAAAAACACTAATACCATAAAATAAGTTTTATGATTGTTTCGCATATCTGCACAATTCAATCTCTTCCTCGGGTTTAAATGTCATACAAAATTTTTCATATCCTATCTAACATTCATTTCTGGATAAATATTTTTTTTTTATTTAACTATCTTTATTTAAATCGTTTTATTTCTTTCAGTGCACATCTTGCAATTTCTTGCAATTTTTTCTAGATTAAAAATATCTGTATAAAAAATTATGCAGAAGCGAATTATGACATGTTGCAACATACCTCGTACATTAAAGAATCTGCCTCAACTAAACACCCATATAACATTTTTTTGTTTTCATTACTATGGTGTATTTTATCTCAAAAGAAAAGTAATTTATATAGTATAAGCGCTTAAAATATAGGTAATCAATAATGCTAGAAAATATTACATACCTTGTATTTTCCTTATCGAGAGAGATGATTCAAATGTACTGTTTAAAATTTACTTTTTTAGTGGAAAACAGGATAATTGATCTTTAAAAGTAATATGCGACCTGATTTAATTTCAAACGGCATACTGAGTGAGATAACCAATTTGCTTGCTGAAGAGGTCGGCAGGTGCGATATCTATTGGCTTAGTCATAGAGCTCCATGTCACTAATTGCTCCTATCACAACTAATCACGAGCTCCCCTGTATAAATATTTAAATTAAATGGTAGACATACCAGGAAGCGTTAAAAAAAAAATAATAAAGACTTTGCGAGATTGAATTAAATTACAGTCGGTAGCAAAACTGTCCGAACACTAGCAAAAATTCCTATGTAAAAAAGTACACTTCCTACGGTTTTGTTAAATAAATTCTTACCGAATCATGTTCTTACACTGACTAAGAACAGGATTCGACAATTATTTATTTAACAAAACCGTATGAAGTGTACATTTTCTGCATAGGAATTTTTGCTAGTGTTCGGACAGTTTTGTTACCGACTGTACTTGCTGTCGCCATAAAACGACGAAAAAGTTTTCGTAATTTAGAGCTTCATGCAAATTATGGAGTGGTATCATGTTGAACTAAAAGTTGTAACAAATGTTGTTAAAATAATCTTTATATATGTTAAAATATTATTGCGAAGACTATTTTCTCGATATGCTGTGTTTCTTTCTGACTACACTATTCTTCATTTTGCGAGCAGCATAAATTTTCATGATATTTATGATGTCATCTATAATAATCCCTACTCAGTAAACGAACACTTTCTTTTAAGCAAAAATTAGTTAGAGTATCTTTAAAAAAGTCATTGTTTAAGAATATGGTTGAATTTTATTTCAAGATTTCTAAAAAAAGTTTAACATAACCAAAATGTTTTCTCTGACTTTCAATGTTTTTACACATGCTGTTTAGTCAAGTTTAGTGAGATAGCTTATAATCACTTGTATTTTAATTGTAATTCAAAATTTAATATTGTACACACTTCAGACATTCTTTACCAGTGCGTCACAAAAATATTTTATGGAGGCCCACATATTTCTTCATAATTAAAAACTTGTTTTTAAGGAGGTAAGATTATAAATAAAAACAGAAACAGTCTTTCATAATAATAATAATAATAATAATAATAATAATAATAAATAAAGATCTAAGAACACTAAATTATTTTTATTATATCCTTTTTAGATAAAATATGTTGAAATATAAAGACTTTACACAGCAAATTTACCTTCATATAGCTGAATAAGTTTGTATTTTAAAATAAATTGAGAAAAATATACACTTAAATGTAACTGTTTTAAAAATTACATAGTTCAAGAGGACAAATTAAACAAAACAATGGGGGAGAAAAAGGGGGGGAAATGTTTATCTATTTTAAGCAATGTTTTAAATTTGATAGAGGAACTTATAAGCTAAATTTATACTATATATATATATGCACCTTTTTTTCTTTTTTATGTAATTGATATATATATATATATATATTTTTTTTAACCCAAAGTTTTTCCTTTTTAACACGGATCTGTTTTATAAATTTGAAAATAAAAAGTAAAAATTAACTATATTATATTTTTCTCACGTGGATCAGTTACGACTAAATTTTGTGAAAACGATACGGCAGTGACGTAAGGTGTTATTTGATTGGTCAACCCAGACTCACAGCATAAATTCGGCAGCTAGAGACAAACCGATTATAAACACTTTGGCTAGATATTTCGGCTACAAAAATTTAATCTAATGCACTTGAAATGCACATTTTCGTAAAGAAATTGAAAAATTATTAACTTTTTTGTGTTGAAACATATGCTCAAAATTTCATGTTTAGAAGTATATTTGGAAGAATTTAAAGCCAGTTAGGCCTCGCATTTAATGGTGGCTATTCGGCAAGTCGATAATGTCGCCATCTATTACATAGGCCTACAAAAATGAAGTTGACAAAGTTTGATTTGGTGATTATAGCTGATCTTTGTGTGTTTTGATGCGCTGAAACCGAAAATGTAGCCCATTTTTCTCTATCACGTATAGATTTTTATCAATACAGGGTGTTTTCCGACACAATTTCTTACATGTACCATCATAACAAAGGGTTGGTTGGTTGGTATGGTATCACGTCACACTAGTGTTGCGCAATTACTGCAATAGGTATTCATGATTAATTAATCATGGAGACATACTATAAAACTTACCATATACTTATATTGGTGGAAGAGTACTGACAGAAATGTATAGGTAGGCACCCTGTATTGACAAAAATCCATACGGGATAGAGAAAAACTGGCTTCATTTTCGGTTTCAGCACACACACAAAAAAAATAAATAAATAAATAAATAAATAAATAAATAAATAAATAAAAATAAAATAAAATAAATAAATAAATAAAGATCAGCCAAAATTATAAAATCAAAATTTTACATGCCGGCCTGTGTTATATATTTTTAGATTTTTCTTTCATTATAAATAGAACGAACGCCATTGCTTTTTATTTATTTGTTTACTTTCTAGATACATTTATTAACTATGGAAATTCCGTTATGTATGGTGATATAGTAATTTAATTCCGTGAAATTTTAGGAAATAATTAATTTTTAATATAACAATAATTTAATTTGATTTTAAGAATTTTTAACTTAGCAGCGGAAAATGTTGTTTTCTAAAATTGAAATTATAATGCAAATATCAAAGATTTAAATCTCTTTTAGTAATAATAATAATAATAATAATAATAATAATAACTGAGATTTTCTAGTGATTTTATTTAAGAGCTTTTTCTGAAAATAATATTAGGTATGTAAGTACTATTATCACACAGATGTTCTTCACGAGAAAGGCTAGTTTGATTATATTATTCTACCTTTTACCACAATAAAATAATAATAATAATAATAAATCTATAGAAAACATGATATTAAATAAAATAAAAAATAATAATAATAATAAAAAAAAAACCTGTAAAGACGAAAAAAAACGGAACTGTATAATAAATCTGTAATACCAATGTTTTTTTTTTTTTTGCTTTTTTTTATGCTGTTTTACCAAGAAGCTAAAGTGCATGAAAATACCATTATTACAGGTTACATAAGATCTACCAAACAGTATCCACACTACTTCAGATTCCACTCAAAATTTCTACACAGAAGCAGGTATCAGAAACACCCCTCCCCTCTCTATAAACAGCAGCTATCATTTTATTTATTTTTTCATTCTTTTTTCTCTGAAGCCGATCTTATAAGAGCGTACCCCCTCTAGATCTAAACCGAAAGATCCCACAATGGAAAGCTCACCCCTCAGGGGCATTCGAATTTTGACTGCAGGGGAGGTCGCGGAAAAACCGCAATAACGCGACGGGAGACCTACAAATATTACTTTTCTAGCCTTTCATGTCGCGTTGCCACCCAGATAAGATGAAAAATGATAAAAAAGATGGATATTTTTTTCCACAGTACTTTTCACAGGATTAGAGAGCCCTGGAACTCCCTTGGATTTCCGTTTTCATATAGGCGCAATTTTTATAGGACTATTTTTAATCGCTTACATCGTGTTCTGCATTATAAGGTCGTTTTTGTTGTCCTTTTTCGCTCCTTTTCTACGTTCTAGTTTTTGTTGTAGGATATTTCTTTATATCTTTTAGTACCACTTTTAGTAAATATGCTTTAGTATGCTTGTCGGATTCTAATATGACAAGATAACTCGAAGAGTTCGTTAATGCTGTTCCAAGTATATTAAGCTTTGGGAGTTTACAGTTCTTTGTTATAGTTAGTTTTGTAAATAAATTTGTATTTATTTCTTTTTAGGAAGACGAAGAAGTAATAGGAATGTTTCACATATGTTCATTTATATACATGTAAACATATATACGTAAATAATACATATGGAATGGATATATAGCAGCGGCGGCTCGTGAACCGAAAATAGGCGAAGAGCTCAAAAATAATATTTAAGCATTTTTAATGCATAATTTTTATCAAGCATGGTCTTAACTAAAATTAACTAAAAATACTTATTTAAATGCAAATTTTTATTCGATAAATGAATACAGTGTAAAATACAGTGTGCCTCTGCACATATTTTCGTTGCACGAGAATCCTGACGTAAAATTTTTGTGTAAAAGACTATGTTCTCCGTTATAAAATAACTGTGTTTTACTATCGCTTAGAAGAAAAAAAAGTATATTTCTTGATTTTTGTAAATTTTAATGGAATAAATATAAAGTATTTTCAGTTATAATTAAGAAATTATTCTCGCTTCGCTTTTTAACTGTATTCATTTTTTAACCAAAATAATAAATTATTATAATTTTTTAATTAATGCATTTAATAAATGCATTAATTTCTCTCTCTCTCTCCATTCAAAATTTGTTTTCTGGACAACTATATAGGTTTCTAAGCGACTTATATGTAAATTTTCACTAGTAAGTATACATTGTATATAGTTTTGCTTGTAATCCGTGTCGTTGCGAAAGCTATTGTTAAAGATAAAATTCATCATATTTATTGTAAAATACGACTTAGTCAAAAAATTCTCCGTTTCATTTTTTATTTATTTATTAACTTCATAGATTGGGAAGATTTGGGTGAATTGAGGTTTCTATATAGGCAATAAACATTTTGCTATATTTTACAAATATAATTACATTTTGGCATTGTTTGTTTTGTTCATAAACACTTGACAGTTTTAATTAGGTCCACATTTTTTTTTTTTTTTTTTTTTTTTTTTTTGTCAGTCATTTTTTATTACTGATTAGAGAATAAAAGGAAGTGATCTCTTCATTGTTTTTCAAATATGTTTCTCGGTAGTAATGTTTATTTGATTAAAATTAATTTTAATGACGTAAAAGTTGTTACACCTTTATATACAACAATTCTCTTTCTTTTTCTCTCAATCGCTTTGGTTAGAGTCTGTGGCTAAAATATACATCTTGGCGAAAACATCGGTATCAGTTCGCTTTTGACCTTACATAAAGATAATTGAAAGTAAATTTTTGGTGATAACCTTATTTTATTTTATAGTGTCTGAGAGTTCATATTCAAATAAAAACACACAACTTGTATTTAAAATAAATTAAGATGAAAGTATTTGCGCTATTTTGGCAGAATATTAAAAACTTGCAATAGAAACATGTAAAAAATAACTTATTCATGTTTATGTTATTATTATTATTTTTTATTTTTTTGTCTTTCATTATATAATTTTTTACCACTAAATCACAACTTTGGTGGTCTTTTAAAGACCACTAAATTATCATCGCCTTTTCATTTTTTACTTTTTTCCTATGCAAAATTTAGACGACTTATTATTTTTACAAAAACTGATAACTGAAATATAAAAATATTCCATATTTTCACCTTTTTAAACACCACTAAGGACAATTTTGGCTCATAGTTAAAATTTTAAAGATAAATAATAATTCAAGCTTTAATGGGTTAAAAGGACTTATTTTGTTACCATTCTACGAATAAATAAATTATCCTATTCCAGCTAACCGCATGCAAACTAAAATAATTATCGCTTCTGAATGAAGTTATATACCGAATGCCGTGAATTAAAGTATTTCACTCATTTCATGCATGGTTTCCCTAAATGAGTCGCAAACTTTGCATAAAAAGCAGCTGTTATTGTATAACCCCTTTTAATTGTCATCCTTTAGGATTTAGTAGCTGGTGAAGTAAATTAAATCGGTTTCATTTTGTAATTGTGACAACTGTTTGTTTATGCATTGTGGGAACGAAATTTTCTTTGTTAATAGTGAAAGAGATGTAACTGGCTGTTAATTCGTTTTATAGCTACTTTTTTTTTTTTTTTTCCTAATTTGATCATTGCGTGGCGAGTAGCGTGTGAAAATTTTTAGGTCTTGTCTGTTGCTTACAAAAAGGCATCATATGAAGCTTCTACTATCAACATGACAATAGTATGTCTGTTTAAAGATCAAGAAATTTATCATCTTTCTTGTAAAGGATGAAAAATGTAAGAATTAAAGAAACTGTGTAAACAAATTAATGAAGCACACGCTTATTTAAAAGCGGTGACTAAGTGAGAGAGAAAATAAAAGTCTAAAGAAAAAGTCCAAACCAAGTATTATAAAATTTGTACATCTAATTAAAAAATTGCTAATTTATTTGCATGTTAAAAATAGTATATTGTACAACGAATATGAAACAGAGAGAAATGGCACTAATTACAAACCATATAAATATATTTTTAAATTGATTTTATATTTAAGTTCAAAAATAGTAATATTTAAAGTATCATCTTTCGATTTCAGTTAGAAACGTATTGTAAAGAGCGAAATAATGCTTTTATTAGTAATTTGATAAATTAGTTAAATTAATTGTTTGCGAAGATTTGCAAAATTGCTCACCAGCTATTTTGTGTTTCGAATTTAGACGTTTTGTCAAATATTTAGAAATATTCCTCAGAAATTATTTTGGAACTTTAGGGGTATAAAATCATGTTATACCTCATATATTTCAGCAAAATTTTTGTCCTGAAGAGAAAAAAAGGACCAGTAAAAAATTAAACAAAAGTCAAAATATTTTGGATCAACCTGTAAAAAGTAATGTTTGAAATGCATTTTGTCTGTAGCATGTGATTATGAGGATTTTTCTCATAATCTGTAGAAAGTTTTATGAGGCTGCCATACATATTCATGGACATATAAAGTTTTTTTTTTTTTTTTTTTTTTTTTATTACAAAAAATAAAGAAAGAAAGAAAAGAAAGAAAGAAAAAAGAAAAAAAAAAGAAAGTCACTTTTTAAATTATAACACGTAGAGCATTAGATCCAGTGAAAAGCCATTTTTAGAAATTTGACATACTTCATTAGACAGAGCATAGTGTAATCAGAATGCAAAAATGTTAAATACTTTACACCAAATATGAACATTTTTACCATGCAGTGTCTAATGTAGTCCTCCAAGTTTACTAAAATTGACACTTTGCACTAGGTATAATACCCTACGTATTATAATTAAGTGGATTTTTTTTTTTTTTTTTCAAATTTTGGAAGAAACCGTTATAGCTTAACGAATATATTTGATAGCCTCATAAAAATTTATACAGATAATTAGAAGAATACTCATAATCACATGCGACGGCCAAAACGTATTCAAAGCGTTACTTTTTACAGGATGATCCAAAATATTTTGACTTTTGTTTAACACGTTAATCGCCATGTCAGTCATATGTGCCTGACAGTGTCAAATATGATATAAAACCGCGTCAACCATCGGTGGTTGACAGTGTAAAATATAATACAAAACTAAAAATATTACACTGTTTCAAGTAATTGCTTAAAATTTATTTAAAATTTACTTAATTTTTATTTATTACATGATAATATCATTAAGGAATTTTAATGGATTTTATTAAGAATTCGCGTGGCGATCAACGTGTTAATTTTTTACTAGTTCTCTTTTCCTTTTCAGGGTTGGGTTAGGCTTTGGGAAGTAAGGCGATTGACAGCACTAGGGATCTAGACCTGAGGAGGAGTGCCATCCATGGGGGTCTTTCTAAAGGATCCTAGCCAGCATTTATGCAAGTTTCGGAGAAAACCATGGAAAACTCCGAACTGATTGGTCAAGTAGCGCGACCTGGGATCTATCCTGACACCTCACATCTACCAGAACCGCTCAGCCGCTGGTGGGCCTTTTCCTTTTCAGGACAAATCTTTTGCTCAAATATATGAGGTATAACATGGTCTTTATACACATAAAAGTTCTACATAATTCCTGCAGAATTTTTCTAGATATTTGAGAAAACGTCTAAATTCAAAAGTGTCCAAATATTTATTGGTAAATAGTGTATAAAAAGGCTCCCTATAGTTTAACAGCTAGAAATCGAGTAAGTTTTCTCGTAATTTAACCGAAATGGTTTTTCTTTTACATTTATTGTGTGTATGAGACGCGTTTTTTCTAAATATAACTTATAGGATAAAGGTATTCTATTAAAATTATTTTTTTTTTTTTACAATAATACAGTTATTGATTTAAACTATTTGTGCGATTTTAAAATTTATATATTACACACACACGTCATATATGTACACTGCATAAAAAAAGTAGACGGACACTTACTTATAATACTTTAAAGCGGTTTATTTTTTTAATTAGAGAAATGAGGTTAATTTTTCTAATATAATTATATTCTTGAGACATCATATATTATTATTTTTTGGATATAGATTCAATCCTTTTGAATTATATAGTGGAAAAATTCAGGAAACAAAAATGGTGCATATTTGCGCTGTAATTTTTCTTTAAAAAAGTAGACGGACACATCTTGTATCTTTAAAATAAAACGTTTTTAGTTAGGGGTTCGTCTCCCATTTGCTTTAATATGTTCGTATACTCTATTAGGCATCGAATCAATGAGATTCTGAATCTTTTTTTGACAGAAAATTTCCCAAATGTTTGTAAGAGCTTCTTTGAGCTGGTGAATTGATTCATACTGACGTCCACCTCATAAATTTTATGAACAAGTATAGCCCAAATGTTTTCTACAGGATTCATATCCGGACTCTTGGCTGGCCAGGGTAAAACATTGAAGTTGTTCTCATGAAACCATTTTTTAACGTTGTTAGCGGTGTGTATTGGCGCTCCATAATCTTGTTGGATCTTATTTTTAATCCTTAAAAATCATGTTGGAAAATCCAGTTTTCTCCTCCAAGATCACACGCAAATGGCAAAAGCTCACTGCTTAATGTTTCAATGTAATCTTTGTGAGTCTGCTTATTTCTTAGGAACACTAAATTTGTCCTTCCACCATAGCCAACAGCTAGAAACACCATCACGCCACCACCACCAACTTGCCGAGTAGAGTACAATTCGTCTTCTTTCTCCAAACTGTGCCAATAATATTGATATCCATCTTTGCTGTCTAAATTAAATTTTTTCTCATCTGAAAAAACTACAGATATCCATTCTGTAGTCCAAGTAAGACATATGGTTTTGAGCCCACTGTAGACGTTCTGTCACGTGGTGATCCTTCCAGCATGGATGATGTTTTCTCTTCTTATATTGAAAGAGCTCTGAGTGCTTAATGTAGTTATAAATTGTCTGAGAAGTTATGTTAGTAATTCCTGTGCTTATTCGAACTCTTGGAATTGATGCTCCAGTGTTTTTTTCAGCTCAGTAAAAATTTTTCTTTGGTCTCATAGCGAAAGTTTCTTTGGCCGGCCACTCTTTTTCCTTACGCCATGGGCTTCAGGAGCACGTAGACAACCACTGATGCTACTTATGCTTATTAGAAGTAGCCTACTAATTTCTCTGACTCCTTTATTAAAATTTTTCAGCGCTATAATCTGTCCTTTCTGGTAATCAGTTAGAGGAATTCCTCGTGGCATGACGCATTCATCTCCAAGAAATTTAACTACGTAAAACTATCTTGTCAAGCACGTTAGCAATTGATAAAATGCCAAATGTACATGTGCATGCAAAACTGGTATTCCGCAAGAAACACTCACTTAGATAATTTCAGTTTTTGACCAGTGTCCGTCTACTTCAAAAAAAAAAAATAAATAAATAAATAAATAAAAAAAAATAAAAAAAAAATATATATATATATATTGTGCAAGTGTATATCTTTTCCCTTTTCTACATTTCCCTACATTAAAATTATAAATAATTGAATACTTTTATTTGTCTGTCAAAAATATGAAGATTCATAATTATAAACATGTTAAAGAATTTTAACTGACATTTCCTATTAAACAAAGACAGGGTTTTAAAAAATTGTAAAGAAGTGTCCGTCTACTTTTTTTATGCAGTGTATATCATACATGTGTATATTATGATAACAATAAAAATGCGAACGAAAAATAAACAGTTGAATAATTCGCCACAACAACCCACGAAAGCCAATTTGATAACTAGTTAACTTGATTAATTTTTTTTAAAGGAAATTACTTTTTTAAAGGCAATTGTAAGAAATAATGGCAAACTACAACCAGTCATTTTTCATTACACATACATTAAAAGAAATATGATAATTTTAAAATATCTAGTAATTAGGATGTCAATAACAATAATAATAATAGATTTTTATTTAGAATATGAATTAATACACATAGTATTAGTGAAATGCAGCATAGTGTATAAAATGATTATATATATATATATATAAATATATATATATATATATATATATGTATATATATATATATATATATATATATATATATATATATATATATATATATATACATATATATTAGCCTTAATATGGCAATAAGTAAATAAATAAATAAATAAATAAATAAATAAAATATGTGAAATTCATATATTTTATAATGTTGGTGTAAGCATACTTACCAAGGTATAGAATAAATATATTAAATAAATATTGGAATGAATATTTTAAATATAGAATAGACATTTTGAATATATTTTCAAAATTTATATTTTCGAAATATATTCAAAATATTTGTGCATATGCAGCAATTTCAGTTTTTAAATGTAAGCAAATATTTTTTATGATAACAATAAGAATGAGAACGGAAAATAAACAGATGAATAAATCGTCACAACAACCCACAAAAGCTAATATGGTAACTAGTGATTAGTAATATATTGTATATTAGAAAAAAAAAAAAAAAAGATTGTTTCTGTCATTTTGCTCCGCGGTATATATATAAACTTTTTCAAATATTGCACAGGAAGGAATGGTATATCGTATGAAGAACAGGAAAAAAAAAAAATGAGCATTTTTGTGATTCATACAATATAAATATGTCGTCAGAGACTTTGATTAAATAATATTGTTATTATTACTTGAATAGGTTAAGGAAACTGATAATGCAACAGCAATGGATTACTAGATAGAAAAAGAAACTTTAGCTCAGGGCACGAAATTTCCGCTCGCCAGCTCGTCATTGGCGAGTGGAATTTTTACTGTGGCGAGTAAAAATTTGGTCTAGTTATAGGTAGAATTCTTACACGATACGGTGACAGAAAGCATTCTTTTTATAGATTTAAATATGGCGAAATCTTGCCATCGTATAACCTCATATTTAATCCCAGAAGTTCTTAGCGCATGCATAAAAATTTTAATCTCTTCGGTAGTTTCGTTTCTCCCACTGTGATTTCTCCAATCAGAGTGAGAATAGACGAGCAGAGAACTTCTTTGTCCGTCGCCCACTCTCCAAGAAAAGAGAAATGTGAAAGTTTGCCTATGAGATATTGATGCATGAAAATGAACACGAGCCCCTTTAAAGATACTGCCCATGTTTATTTTATTGAATAATGTTCGAAAAACAGTTGACATTTTTCAGTTTTTTAATGAAACTCCAAGGATTTGCGCTTGTAATTATTTGTAGGCATGTAAGCAATGATTTTATCGAAAAAGTTATTTCGAAATGGCTATTTCAAATGATAACAATGAACAAGTTATATATATTGACATTCCGCCTAATTACAAAAATAAAGAGGACCAAAAGAACATTTCTAATGTAAAATGTTAAATAAATAGATAAATAAAGAAGCTTAATCTTTCATAATAAAAAGGTTTTCACAGGGTATTGTTTAACAAAGAGGTTTTTTTTTTTTTAATGACTCTTCGCATTTATGTTATTAGACATTTTAATATTTTTCAAATATCAAATACAATACATTATAATGATTTTTAATTATAGATGATTATGAGACATGATGATAAACGATGCACTTTTAATATATATAATTTTAAGCATATTTGAAAAAGCATTTCAAATAGTTAGGAAAAATAACAATTAAAAAAAAAAAAAAAAAAAAGGGCAAAAACGGAAGAAATGACAACTCTATCTTCTGCGAGTAAAACCTTTATTTCGGCGAGTGTAATCTGAGTTGAAATTTTGAGCCCTGTTTAGCTGATATGTTTTTATTGGAATTTTTCACAAAAGATTTTGAATTAATATTTTCTATACAGAACCACGGAGAATAACCACTGTGTATTGCACATTTCCGACGATAAATTTATTTCTTTTACATTTTTTTTCGATAGTTTGATTATATACCAACTCTCAAGAGAGAATTGAAGAATTAATTGAGAGAATTAAGCTATTCTTAAATTAACCACTTTATTTGGATAAAAAATTACTTTCTCCCACGCACTTTACATGAGTTAAGGATTTTTAGTATGTTACTTTTTTCTTTCAATTAGAATCAGCCTTCATAATGTTGTGTAACAGTCATAGCTTTTTTCGCTATTTCATTTGCTATGTAAGCAAAATTTTTATGTATTAAATGTATTTAAATTTTATAATATAGTTTAAGTTTCATAATCATAAATTATCTTCCACGTTTTTCAATGCTAAAAATGGTTAATCAATCAAAAACATTTATAGATTATACATTTAATTCTTTATCACACGTTTTAATTAGATTTTTACATTTTTTTTTTTTTTTTTTTTGGGGGGGGGGGGGGCTAAAAAAAAAAAAAAAAAAAAAAGAAAGAAAGAAAAATCGGAACTTATGATAATTGTTATAATTGATTCTGCTTCACTCACATGCAAACAGTTCTATTAAAGATTTAAAAAATATCATTTACATGTTTATTTAGATTAATGAAATCATTAAATATTTATGAATACAGAAAATATTTTGTTCCTTCGTAATTACTTGTATAAGTCATTTAATTTAATGCAATAAGCATTTCTCCTCGTATTTACAAAATTGTCGATTGCAGAAAAAAAATATTCGCTTTTTTTTTTTTTTTTTTTTTTTTTTCTAGTGAAATATATTATGCAAATCGACAAGTTTTTATCTTGCATGACTCACAGGTAGGTTTTTAAGCAGTAGCTGAAATTCCATAATTATAACCTTTTTTTAAGGGCGTATACATTGAGAATAATAATAATATTGATAAAAAATCAGATACATTTTGAATGATCCTCTCCACTCAGCCTAATAATAATCAGATAAATATGTTTAGTGCACATTTAAAAACATATGTTAATACTAAACTTTAAAAGCATACTTAAATTTATCTCTAAAACACGCATCTTTGCTGTACCAGTTTGAGTAGTATACGAACAATTAGCAAAACTAATTTCTTTTTCGATAAAAAAAGAAGGGGGAGAGAGGGGGAGAAATACTTTAACAACATGGTATTAAGAATAATTCTGGTATATTTACAATGTGTGCTGCATAATATTTTGGAGCATGTATTTTTAAATGGAAACAAAGCGTTGTTTAGATTTGGGACGATTATGAGTTTAAATGAAGTATGTAGTAAATAAATATATATGTATTTGCAGCACTATGGGAAAAACTACACCTGTATCTTGATTGGTTATTTAAAAAGAACGCGTTCTAAATGTTCAATGAATATAACGTAATTGCGTTGATCAGGAATATTGCGGTAGGAATTCAATTTTTCTAACCTCCTCCCCTCTTAAAAATAAAAGTAAACATATTTTAGTGTTTTATTTATTTTTTATTTTTTATCTGCATTTATGTTATTTTATTCTATACATATCTTTTTGGTTAACTCGCATCGTTTAAATGTTCCGCATTAAACACAAATATTATTATTTCGAGTTTATATTATTTGCGTTCTTCTTCCTTTTTTTTTTTTTTTTTTTTTTTTTTTTAAACCATCGGTTTAATTTTTGTAATCTAATGCAAAAAATATTTTGTACACGAAAGCGCAAATCTTGTATATATTACTAATTTTCAAAAATAAATAAATAATAAAATAAAATAAAATAAAATTAATTAATTAAACGTCCATTAACAAGTATGGAAGTGTTTTATAATTTGAATCTCGTGCAAATGGATTTTGTCTTCAAAAATAACATTTTTGGATAGATTTTTTTTCCCCTTCCTTTCTTTTTGTTATTGGATAGCAATTTTTAATTTTCGAAATGCGGAGACAAAGTAAGATTTGTATGTATCATCATCATCATCATCATCATCATCATAATCAATTTTAGCCTTTATCAATCCACTGCAGGATGAAGGCTTCTCCTAGGTCATTCCAAACTGCCCTGTTTTCTGCAATTCTTCTATATTCTGCTCGTTCAAACTTCACACTACACTTTCATCTCTCCAACGACACAGTGATCTCTTCCTCGGTCTTTCCTTATTTCTTGGTATCCAAAATAGGATTTTGGTGGTCCATCTATCACCCTTTCTTCTCGCAAGATGCCCCAGCACAGCTCCATTTTAACTTCTTAACTCTAGAAATAACATGAGTAACTTTGGTTTGCTTCCTAATCCAAGTGTTTCGTTTTTTGTCACTTCGGGTAAATCCTAACATGCTTCTCTGGGTTGCTTAAAGTTTTTACATAGCTTTATATGTTAATGTCCAAGTTTCTGAAGCATAAGTTAAAACAGGCAAAATGTACTGATCGAAAACTTTTTTTTTCAAACAAATTGGGAGTTCGCTTTTGAATATAGCTCTATTTCTTCCGAAGATCCGAAGGCTCTCTATGCAAGTTTAACTCTGTTGTTAATTTCTTCCATAATGTATATATATATATATAAATGATAGATATCGTAATAAAATTTAATCTTAAAGTTTAGCAATTAATAGATACAAAACAATACCAACACAAAAAAATAGAACTGATTTTAACTTATAGGAAAGACTGACACAAAAATGTTGCAGATTAAGAACCCATAAAAGACAAAAACAATTAAAATTACTTACGCCGACATGAACGATAATAATAAAAAAGGAGCATTAAACTTAACGACAGAGAAAATAAATAGATGACCAGAGAAATAATTGGATAAAAATGATTAAAATTAGAAGTAAATACTCATCAGGGGGCATGTACTTCATAAAGCTGTAAAAGCTGCATCGATTTCGTAAAACAATATAGCTAATCATAGCAATTTATATTGTTCCAGTCCCGATCGAAGCAGCAAAACCATATTGAATGAGAAATTAAATAAATTATTATATTAATTCTTCATGGAAACCAGAGAGAAAACTAGAAAAAAGCATAGTAGCCGCATGTAAAACATTTACACAAACTGGAGAATAGGATGATGCCAAAAAAAAAAAAAAAAAAAAAAAGGAAATGAAAAATAAAAGCTTTGCAAACATCGATTAATCGATAAAGAATGAACGAGTGAGCATATTCATTAACGTTAAAATAAACAGAGTAATTATTTTTTGAGTTACTAAAATTTCATTTTAAAGTTAATTAAACTTTAAACTAGTTAAATGTTAATTTAAATTGTACGTAAATCAAGAAACATTAAAACTTTCAAAGAAAGGAAATTAAAGAAAGAAGACATTAAGTCGGCAGTGAGCAAGCGCCATCTAGCGTTTAGCTAGATAAACAATAAGTCAGTTAAATTAATTCAGGATCAAACATACCAATGCTATAAGGAGTGTTGTATTAAAGAAGTTTTAACTGCATGATTAAGAGAATATGTGGCAACAATTAAATAATTAGAGTTATGATTAGTGGATCTTGTTAATGTTAAACCTAAAATATTTAAACTAAAAGTTGATCTTAATTTTATTAAACATAAATTAATTAAACCTAAATTAATTAAACTTAAAGTCAAAGTATTAAGAAGAATTAAATGTTAAGTTGTAAAAAGACTCAATCACAAGCAATAATCCCAAAAAGCACACATGTAAGGATAAGCAATGCAAGGCAGTCTTCAATAATTAAAGTTATTATTTTAAATGTGATGATTTTTTTTTTTTTAATTATTATTATTGTTATTAAATTGGATTTATTGTTCAAACTAAACATGGGAAGCTACTAATAGCCAAATGCACACAATTAAATTATATACAAGGAAAAGACAAGTTTAAGCATTTACCCACAAAAATAAGTAAGTGAATACACTAGATACAGATGCATTAATTTCTGAATATTAAGATTTTATGAACAGGCAGCAAAACAGAAAGCAAAATAAAAAGAACGGGATAAAGAGTATTTGTGGAGACAATGAAATTATACTAATACTTCTGTGTATCAGGGATGGAACACGGGCGCAGAATTCATACCGGAATCTGTTTAAAAAATCTCCATACCTATAATATCGTTGATCTAAGAGGTAGAAAATTTTCTTACTTTCATAGTGGTATGAATTCTGCGCCCGTGTTCCATCCCTGGTGTATAAATATAGTTCATCATCACTGAGTTCAACAAAACATGAAACTTAAATAAAATGATTGAACAACTAAACTTGATTTAGCTTAAATAAAATTTTTAATCATTGGATAAAGCTAAATAGTTTTAAACGTAAATATATAATGTAGTTTTTAAAACTAAATATCTTTGATTCGATTAAATTAAAATTATTCAATTATTATTTCAAAATTTCGCAAAGTTATTTTAAGATTTGATAAATCACATTGTGTAGAATAATAATAATAATAATATTGCATAATTTTAATCAATGCTTTAATGGTTAAAGAAAGTAAAATAAAAAGAACGGGACAAAATGCATTTGCTTATATACATAGACACATTTTATAGTTCAACTTCCACGAGTTGGCACTTCGTCCCTCCTTCTTTTCGAAGAGTTTATTTTACGGTAGGGGTGCACAAAGTGAGAAGAATGAATGGGTGGGGAAAAAAGAAGGTTGCCATGAATTTTTACTTTTCGCCAGCTGAAATCCGTTTTGCCTATTAAAAGGAGCATGTGTTAATATTAAAAATCAATGACACATGAACTAAAAGAATAAAAAAAAAAAAAAAAAAAAAAAAAAACACTTTTCAATCATGTCTGAAGTTTCAATAGGCACTAATGCCTTGTTTGCATGAAGAAGTTTTGAGCAATAAATTTAAACAAGAAAAAAAAAAACCGTGCTGCTTTTATGAATTATAAATTATTGTCCACGCATTTTATTTTGTATTTCAGGAAAAAAATAATTTTCTTTGAAAACATTTAAAAAATAAAAATGAGAAAAAGTTTTTACGCTATACTCTTTTTTTTTTTTTTTTTTTTTTTTTTTTTTTTAAGAAAAGAAACACATTTTTAAAAATACTGAATAAATAAAGGGGGAATTTTATTAAAATAAATTGAGCTGTACACATAATTTACAGTATTATGCACAATAGCTCTCAGAATATTTGTATACACATCAGATACGAATATGAAAGATAATTTCTTACATTATTCTTATAATGGCTTTTCATTTCTATGTATTTAGTCTTTAAAAAAAAAAAAAAAAAAGAGAGAGAGAGAGAAAGAAAGAGAAGAAAAGAAAAACATTTAATTACAAGAGTGCAGTTCTTTATTTAAATTTTATTAATATTTTTCTTTCTTTTTTTTTTTCTTTTTTTTTTTTTTTCTTTTACAGTTTTATTTATTTATTTATTTTTTAAGAGAAAGAAAGCAAAAAGAAAGAAAGTTTGGTAGATTGGTAGTTTTTTTTTTATGGTGCTAGGTCCAAATTAGGACATAAAAAAAGAAAGAAAGAAAAAAAAAAAGAAGAAGAAGAAGAAGAATAGAAAAAAAAGACTGCAAACCGAAATTTTGAAATATCGTTTAGATAATCATAACATTCCTCATCGTATTAATAATTAGTTATAATGTAACAAATATTTTTTAATGTTATAACGTATTAGAAAAAGCCCAAAAGTTCTCCTAATTTGGAATTTGGAAATAATTAAATAGATAATAAACAGTATTTTCGCCAAAATGTCGCAAAACTCGTAAAGATAGCAAACCACCTCCCTTTTCGCCCTCAACCGATTTCAAGGTAATAGAATCGTCGCTGCCTACGTCACGCTTGATTGACAGGGGCCAACTCGTGAAAGCCGAACTATAATTAGCCTTAATATAAATATTCAAGATAATAAACACAGGAAAAATCATCAAGGTTTTGAACGTCAAGGGAAATAATAAAATAGTAGACTGCTGTTTCGACAGCCTTTAGCAAACCCTCATCAGCTTATAAAGAAACTAAGCAAATATGAAAGAAAGGGTTCGGATTTTCCGACTGCTTAATCAATCAATAGAATTTGTTTTAATGTGGGGAATTAGCCAACAAGAAATTGAAAAATGGTAGTTGAGAAAATGTACGAAAAATTAAAAAGGTGCGAATTGTATGTAATATTTCCAGCTATCAGACAAAGGGAGTTCAGCGGAAATCACAATTAATAATTAATGATTCTAAGATTCTAAGAATATTGGCTAATCTCACACACCACGCCTAATTCAATTAGTTGATAAACAGTTGTAAAATCCCATCCCTTACTTGTGTATAAGAACACTTTTCTTTCGTTTCTTAATGCAGCGAAGATGGTACGCTATGCTACCTAAACAGACGTCTGCTATTTTCGCCAAATCTCCTTTTAATATTCAAGATAATAGATAAAAAATTTCAACTAATTTACAAAAAGCCTATTTCAGAATTTCAATCAGAACTAGAATTGTTAAATTAAGCAATCAAATATTTCAATGTTATCCTTTTAATTTTTATAGACTTACAGAATAAACATTTTTAGATGAATTAAAATATCACTTATAAGAAGAAAAAATAATTTTGCATAATCTGTGCATAAAGATTTTGAAAAATTAAAATCCCATACAGTTCTTAATAGACACCATTTGTTTATTTCTAATAAGCATCATTTGTTTAATTTTAAGAAGAATTCCTGATTTCTATGAAATTTAATTTTGTAACTTATATTTAATTTTATAAAATGATAATAATAATAAAAATAAAACCAATTTCGAAATGGAGGACATTTAGTAAGGATTATATTTTATATTCATATTATTAAATAATAATCAATAATTAATGTTAATTTTGATATAGTTAAAGTTAGTCTTTAAATAATGACTTTATTTGCATATTTATGTAAAAGTACAACATCAAAAGGTTTGTATTATAGGAAATAGTAAAAAAAAAAATTGCGTACTTGAAATTAATTATTATGAGGTCAAGATTTTTAAAGATTTATATTAACAAATTTCTTAGCCCTAATGACATTAAATTTGACATGGGGAAATAAATTCATATATATACAGTCCTCAACATTTAATTTATAGAAAACATTAAATAGTTTCACAAACCAAACAGTCTCACAAACCAATATCTAATATCATTTTTATATTCTAAAAGACTTGTGAACATACTTGCCATCATCCTAATTAATATTCCGTAGTTGCTAAACTTATTAGTTCGCCCTTTTTTTCACAGTAAATTTTTAGAGTAATATTCTCCAAATGCAATTACGATTAAATAAGAAGAAAAAGACTCTAAAAATACCGTGGTGTGAAAAAGAAGGCGGGGCTAACAGTACTACGGAATATTAATTAGTATGTTGGCAAGTATGCTTGTGAATTGTTGAGAATTTTTTTTTTTTCTTTAAAAGTAAGCAATTATCTTTTTAATCAGCTATATTTTGTTAATTTAAATAAATAGCTTTAGATTAATTAAATACATTTTCTTTCTTGGTAATAAATTTATTAAAAGAAGTTATAGATATAAAAAAGTATTTCAGAACCTATAAATTCTTTATTATAGTTTCGATATTTTATTATTTATACGATTAAATATGTATTTAATTTTATAAAAAAGAAACTAAAATCTAGATAGTTCCTTAATTAAATTGTTTTTAGCAACTATTAAACTTTTAGCGACTGACTCTTAAATTACATCATCCGAT
The DNA here is from genome assembly GCA_963930645.1 of Salticus scenicus. Taxonomy (NCBI): domain Eukaryota; kingdom Metazoa; phylum Arthropoda; class Arachnida; order Araneae; family Salticidae; genus Salticus; species Salticus scenicus. The sequence goes on from OZ005648.1 coordinate 297,390,745, forward strand.
AAATTTTAAATTTTTTTATTTATTTATTTATTTTGAAGGTCTATTCGATTACCTTTTCCTTTTATATGTATCAAGTTGAACTATAATATCAATTTAATAGTGCATACTTATTGCTTTAATATTACTATGATAATGAATGCAAATTTTAACTTTTAAATTAGAATTTTTAAGCGAAGATTCGTTTGATTCTTTCAGAATATTTGAATCTAAAATTATTAACTATTACTCTGTTAGGAACAACATACAATTAGTTTTAAATTACTCCTTTTAAAATTGCATACTTTTTTTTTTTTTTTTCTATATTTAATTTCATATTCATCAACTTTAAATCTGATTTCCGAAATAATTTAATTTTTAATGCACATACCATTTTATTATTATAAAATTAGATTATTATTATTATTTTATTTACATGAAATAACATTTGATAATTTACACGATTAATTAGTTACGGTTTCAAATCTGAACTTTTAAACCGATTCTACCTGCTTTAATACTTTAACGGAATATTTGACTATCATATACATAATTAAGTATAAATTGTAAGATGAAAAAAAGCTATTTTAGAGAAAAAAAATAGTTTGAAAATTTCATGAAATTTGACACATTGCGCCATCTGTTATTTATAAGGGACATTAATTTCATTTATTAAAGCGTTCAAATGCAACATTTATCGTCTATATTTTATTAAGGGATATTTTGTATATTTTAAAAAAGTTATTAGATAATCTGGTGTGTCACTTATACGACTTTCTCTTACCCTGAAATTGAATACTATTGGTACAGATTGGAGATTAAGGGATAAGATAACGAGTTCTGTTCTATAAACCTATGTTAAAACAATTCAAATTAGGCTTCGGAACAGATTTATTTGAAAAATAATTCCTGTGAGTGTTTTATTAATTGTTGTGCCTACATTTATATAGAATTCAAATATCTTATTAAATTTAACAGTTCATTTAAAATTATTCAGACAACTTTCACACACACTATTCCTTTAATTTTTTCAATCTTAACAAACTTTTCTAGTTACAAACGTATTAACTTCAAAATACAACAATTAGATCGCCTGAAATTATTCTTTTTTAAGTTACTCTAAGAGACACAGACAAAGATCAAACGATAAAAACTTGACTTTGGTATTCAGGAAGCCTCAAAACATGTTAATATACAAAAAACAAGCGATGGTTATTTAATTTATAAAAAAAGAAAAAAAATATTTAGCATATATCTATGATGAATTAATTTTAATTCCTGAGCAGATTTCCTGGACATGGTAAAATATTATAGTAAAGCTCTTCCATTAATTACATTCAATAAAAAAGAATGTTATCGCTTAAATATTGGCAGCCCTGTATATCTTCTGCACACACTACATGGTTCACATAATTATAATCCTATATTAATAACACACGGCACAACTTGAAATACACTTCCATCAATTTTCAAGTATTGTCCCACTATAATCTAGTTCTTTTGTGTTGAACTGTAAACGAACGATGAATGATTTTCACACCATATTCTACATGAAACGTGTTTTTACGCATATAAAAAAAATATATTCGTTTCGTTTGGTTTAGTGCAGCGTATAGACGTTAAACTCTACTTACCTGTAATTTCCCCCATAGACATTTTATTTGAATTCTCTTGGGTGTCCCTGTAGACGAACTATTTGCTTGATCTCAACAAGAAGTTTAGCGTAACATTCCTACATAATGCACATTTGGGATACCGGGATTGAAATCCCTGCTGTTATTTAGTCTTGAGATATGCTGATAACACAAACATACACACACACAGACCAACTACTAAAAATATGATTTTCGGATTTAGGGGGCCTAAAAACGTGTAAATATAACAAAAACTCAATTTCGAAAAATTGATCCAAATATCAATACTTTCTACTATATATATGGGTAAGGGAAGGTAAAAATGGTTTTGGGTGTAACAATAATTTTATAAAGTATTTTCTTTAAGTTTTTTTCCTTTCTTTCTTTTTTTTTTTTTTTTATTTAGTTTTAGACAGATAGTTCAATGTTTTCTGAAAAATTTATTTTTATTTTAATAAAGTATTTATTCTACACCATTCTCATAAATTTTTATTACGCAGTCAAATAAATTTTAATAAATATTACCGTAAATCTTTACCGTAAATCTTTAATTTTGATAAGAAAAACAATATCGGAATTTTTTTTTAATTACCTTTTTAGAAAGAGGGTTATACATACATATCCCCCCCCCCCCAACGTCTTATATATATTCTTTAAAAAAAAATAATCCTGTTATTTTTTGCTATTTAGTTATTTATTTTTATTATTCAAAGGAGAGAATTTTCCGTTAGAGCTAAATATAAGAGTGCTTGCATTTTTATACGTTCAAAAATATCTGTTATTTGTTACCTCATTTAATTTTTTTCTTCAGTATCGTGTACTAATTAGTATATTAATAGTAATGATAATAATAATAATAATAATAATAATAATTGTTATTATGAATAAAATGCAAAGCTTTTCATTTTTTGATTTTTGAGACTTTCGTATACAAAGCGAAAATTATTAAAAATGTCTGAAATGCGAAATGAACTATATAAATGCATATTTTACTGATTGGTTGATTTCATTTTTATCCCAATTACCTTTACATTTAAAAATAAACTAAAGCACAGGGTTCTCGCAAAGGGGAATTTGGATGCCTGAAAGTTATACGGAGATTTTTTTTTAAATAGATATAAACGGATATAAAGATTTGTGAAATCTACACTGTAAAAAATGGTTTCTCAAAAATGAGCAAAGTTGTGTCAAAATAGCTCCGAAACAAACATACTCAAATTTGAAAATGCCATGTACTTATTTTTGAGCATACTGACATGCTCAAAGATGGAGTTTACCATATAGAATTGGAATTTACGTTGGACAATCCCATTTTTGAGCATGCAAATATATTCAATAATCAGTACATGATATTTTCAAATTTGAGTATATTTGTTTAGGAGCTATTTTGACACAACTTTGCTTATTTTTGAGAAACCATTTTTTACAGTGTAAAACTACTGTATAAAAATAGTGATATTCAAATTCCCCTTTGTGAGAATCCTGCTAAAGCAGAATTTTCCCTATTGTAAAATGTGATATTTTGATAATAGAAATATACATATATGTATGTGTGTGTGTGTATGTGTGTGTTTGCGTGTGTATGCACTGTAAAAAATAGGTTCTTAAAAATAAGTATATATTGTCTCAAAATAGCTCCGAAACAATATATACTTAAATTTGAAAATCCATGTACTCATTTTTGAGTATATTGACGTGCTCAAAAATGGGGTTGACAAATAAGAATCCCAATATCATCATGTTTAACATGTCAATGTACTCAAAAATGAGTACATGGGTTTTCAAATTTAATTATATATTGTTTCGGGGCTATTTTGAAACAATATATACTTATTTTTAAAAACCTATTTTTTACAGTGTGTGCAAGCAAACGTATAAATTTTTACTTTTTTAAATAAAAGTATTGAAAATAATCTGGTGTGTCACTCACACGACTTTCTCTTACCCTGAAATTTAATACTATAAATACAGGTTGGAGATTAAGCGGTAAGATAACGAGTACTGTTATGTAAACCTATGTTAAACAATTCAAATTTGGCTTCGGAAGAGATTTATATGATAATTAGATCTGTGTGAGGGGGCTACCGCCCTCCTCAACCCCCCCGTTTCATTAATGCACCTACATTTATATAGAATTTAATTCTTTTATTAAAATTAAAAGTTTACCTAAAATTATACAGACAATTTTCACACGCAACATTCATTGTAACTTATCAGTCTTGATCAAACTTTTCCAGCAACAAACTTATATTAACTTCAAAATACAGCATTTGGATCTTATAAAAATATTCGTTTTTAAGTTACTCTAAGAGTTACTCTACGTTAACAAACCTGACTACGGTAATCAGGAAGCTTTAAAACGTATAAATATACAAAAAACAAGCGTTGAATATTTAGTTTAAAACATACATTATTTACCATATCTCTATGAGGAATTTATTTCAATTCCCGAACAGCTTTCCTGGAAATAGTAAAACATTATTAGTAAAGCACATGCACTAACAACAAATAACTAGTGTGTTGTGGCCACCACACGACTGACTTTCTTCTATATATTCCTATACAAATTCACACAGTAAAAATAATTTATTAAAATTATTATTTAAAAAAATTATCTTCATGATAATGCAGACGATTTCCATATTAGAGAAGTAGTATAATACTAAATATAAAAAAAAAAGTTGAATTTATTCTCAATATTACATTTAAAAAAAAAAAAAAAAAAATGTTAAAAATGAAAAAAATTGATAACTTTATTTTAAATTATCGCAGATCGATGGTTTAACCATTCGTTTTAAAGGTATTGGTGAGCTCTTTTGAAAGATACTGATCATGGAAATTTACTCCCCTTGAGGGGGGACTTTCCCCCGGGGGGGGGGGGAGGCTCCTAAATACACAATTTTTTTTTTCTCAATTGACTACCTCTATTACAAAAAATATATATTCGTTTAATTTTGTTTAGTACAGTCTATAGATATTAAACTCCACTTACCTGCAATTTCCCCCATAGACGTAAGGTATTTGAATACTTTTGAGTGTCCCTGTACACGAACCATTTGCTTCATCTCAACGAAAAACTTAGTGTAGCATCCCTATATGATACACATTTAGCATACCGAGTTTGGAATTTCTGCTACTATTTGTTCTTGAGATATGCTGATAACACATACACAGACAGACAAACACACAGACAGACAGACGCACAAACAGACACACAGACAGATACACAGACCATTCGCTAAAAATATGATTTTCGTATTCAAGGGACCTCAGAACATGTAAATATAACAAAATCTCACGTTCAAAAAGTTGACCCTAAAACAATACATTCTCGACCCAATGGGTAAGAGAAAGTAAACAATTTCGTCGTCGCCGATAGCCAAACTCCCTGTTTTTTTGTAGGAAGGGTTTTTTATGAGGTTGAGTAGGTCTAACATCACAATAAATCTACGGGTAATTGGCAATGAGAATTACTTTATAATTTCATTAATTCCAGCTCCGCATTCACAAAAATTTTCAACCCTGAAATTTTGTATTCCAAAAAATTATTATTATTATTATTATTCTAAGTTTTAATATGCGATTTTTAAACTATAAAGCGCAAAAAATTCATTTAGTTCACTTTTCTCATTATTTAGCTCACACACACACACACACACACACACACACACACACACACACACACACACACACACACACACACACACACACACACACACACACACATATATATATTAAGTAATAAATAATTCTCACATCAAATTTACCATACAATAAAATGAGGTTTCGCTGCTATTACTTATCATTTTGATTAATCACTTTATTACTAAAAAGGAATCATACTAAAACTAGTATGTTGTATTGTAAGCACCACAAAACTTTCTTCTGCTGTTTTCTGTACAAATTCACGCGGTACAAATTATTTATTAAAATTATTATTTACTAAAATTATTTTTTATAATGAATATAGACGATTTTCATTATAGAGAATTATATCATTGAATATCGAAAGGCAGTCAAATTTGACAGAAGGTGTCGACTTAAAAAAAAAAAAAAAAGAAATATGTGATTGTACTCTTCATGAAACACCGGAAAGGAAAAAAATTATCGGCTGAAATGAATTACAGCGACCACAAAAAATTATCAAAATTAAGCATATTTGGCGATTTCACACTGTTAGGCGATTAATTTTGTGTACTTGTCGGAGAAGCAAAACACGGTTCTGTTCGTACACGGCAATCTTGGTGCTAGCAATCTTATCGTATAACAGCACTAAATCGCCAAAAATGCTTAATTTTGATAATTTTTGTGGTCGCTGTAGTTCATTTCAGCCGATAATTTTTTCTGGTGTTTTATGATGAGTAGACTCACATTTTTTTTTTTTTTTAATATTTTTCTGAAGACGACACCTTTTGAATGTTTCCTTGTCAGATCTAAACAGTCACTAAAAAGCAGAAATCATTCCAAGAAACCACAAAAAACTTACGTGCCATTAGCTGTCCTCAAATGAGGATACTGGACGCTAACGAGTTAATTAGGTAGATGAACAGTATAATGCAAGCGGCGGCTGCAAAAAATTCACTTGATAAGGTGTGAAGCTGTTTTTTTTTTTTTTTTTTTTTTTTTTTTTTTCTCCTATAGATAGAATTCATTGTTACAAAGAAAATCTGATAGGGTTGCCTGGTCAAAGCCGTCAAGTTTAAGAGAAACAACCTCACTTCCGGTCACAATTTAAACGATTTTCGAACCCCACAAGTGTGAAGATGAAACCGGTGTTAAAATGTAGATATTAATATGCTCTTTAAAATGGCATAGGATTGCCCGGTCAAAACCGTCAAGTTTCAGAGGTTGCCTCGATAATAGGGGTCAAATTTAAACGATTTTCGAACCCCACAAGTGTGAAGATAAAACCGGTGCTAAAATGTAGAGATTAATATGCTCTTTAAAATGGCATAAGGTTGCCTGGTCAAAGCCGTCAAGAAACAGAGGTTGCCACGAAAATGGGGGACGTATTTTATGATTTATTTACCCAAGTAAAAAATAATTTACCCAAGTGTAAAGATGAAACCGGTGCTAAAATGTAGAGAATAATATGGTCTTTAAAATGGCATAGGGTTGCCTGGTAAAAACCGTCAAGAAAAGAAGTTGCCATGAAAAGTGTGTGGGGGGGGGCAGGGCAAATTTTAGCGGTTTTCTTACCCTAACATATTTAAAAATGAAACCGTTTATAAAATATAGAGAGTAATATTCTCTTTAGAGTATCATAGGGTTGCCATGTTAAAATCTTGAGAAATAGTGGTTGCCTCGAAAGAAAAAAAAAAGAAAGAAAAAAAAAGCTAATTTTGAAGGGTTTTTTATACAATGTGAAGAAAAAATATAAAAAGTATTTGAAAAAGAAAAAATAAATAAATAAACTGTAATGAAACTGTTTTAAAATTTCCCATAAGAACAACGAATTAATAGTAAAAATTAAAAATGTAGCATGCGGATACAGATAAGAAAATACACCCGCAAAAGTTAACAGAAATGAAGATAATAATGCCCAAGAAACTCATAATAAAAAATTCTGTTAGTATACAAAATAAATAATTAAATAAAATGAAGAAAAAAAAAGCCCTCTTATTTCAGATTTGCAGCAAGATTTACAAATTTCAATTTCATAAATTAATTCATGGTTATTAAGAAACGCGAAAAATTTATCAATTAAAAAAAAAATGTTTTTCGCTTTATTTGTACCCATAATTAATTTGCAGAAGGTACTATTGATTATTTTTAATTACATATGAAAAATTAATTGAGAAAATGTTCTAAAATTGACAAATTTTTAATATAACAAAATCGGCACAACCCAAAATTTTCGTATAAAATTCTACAAAGCAGCCGCATACATTTCTTCAGGGAATTTATCTGCTCAATACTTTGACACAATTTGAATATTTAAGCATTGAAAAATGGGGAAAAAGCGAGCTCGTGAGCTGAAATTTAGTTTTATACAGATTAGAAAAAGAATGGTCACGCATAATAGTTTAATTTTCTTTATGCTTTAAAATCTCTTACATCATTAAACAAATAAAATAAACGAATATTGAAATTCGCTTCCTTTTCTAAGCTGACCGCTATACCTTGACAGGTTTGAAGCACCAATCGTAAGCAAATTGAAAAGTGTTGTATGTTCTACATTTAGCTCGCAATTTCATCTTTTAAATATTATCATTTCGTGTTTAATCTTTTTTAAATAGTCTTCATGTGTGTTTCTCTTTGTGTTAAACACCTTTAATATTCGTTAGTTTTTTGGAGACTGACCGCTATTTCTTTACGAATTTTACCAGGCAAACATATGCCATTTTAAAATAACTCCTACGCTGTACATTCTGGAACCAGCCACATCTTTCAAATATTCATATAATTTCATCCTTATTCATTTTCTTTGTTAATGCTATTCGTATTTTTTTTACACTTCGTTAAGAAATCTTCAAAACTCGCTATTTTTTTGTGGTTGACTGCTTTACTTGACAGATTTGACCTGTTTTGAAGGCAACCTCCGGGTCTTGACGGTTTTGACCAGGCAACCTTATGCCATTTTAAAGAACATATTAATCTCTATATTTTAGCACCGGTTTCATCTTTACACTTGGGTAAATCACTTTTTACTTGGGTAAATAAATCATAAAATACTTCCCCTATTTACGTGGCAACCTCTGTTTCTTGACGGCTTTGACCAAGCATTTTAGCACCGGTTTCATCTTTACACTTGTGGGGTTCGAAAATCGTTTAAATTTGACCCTTATTATCGAGACAGCCTCTGAAACTTGATGGTTTTGACCAGGCAAACCTGTGCCATTTTAATGAGCATATTAATCTCTACATTTTAGCACCAGTTTCATCTTTACACTTGTGAGGTTCGAAAATCGTTTAAATTTAACCCCTATTTTCGACGCAACTTCCGGGTCTTGACGGTTTTGACCAGGCAACCTTATGCCATTTTAAAGAGCATATTAATCTCTACATTTTAGCACCGGTTTCATCTTTACACTTGGGTATATCACTTTTTACTTGGGTAAATAAATCGCAAAATATGTCCCCTATTTTCGTGGCAACTTCTGTTTCTTGACGGCTTTGACCAGGCAACCCTATGCCATTTTAAAGAGCATATTAATTTCTACATTTTAGCACCGGTTTCATCTTCACACTAGTTGGGTTCGAAAATCGTTTAAATTTGACCCCTATTATCGAGGCAACCTATGAAACTTGACGGTTTTGACCAGGCAACCTTATGCCATTTTAAAGAGCATATTAATCTCTACATTTTAGCACCGTTTCATCTTTACACTTGGGTAAATCACTTTTTACTTGGGTAAATAAATCGCAAAATACGTCTCCTATTTTCGTGGCAACCTCTGTTTCTTGACGGCTTTGACCAGGCAACCCTATGCCATTTTAAAGAGCATATTAATCTCTACATTTTAGCACCGGTTTCGTATTTACACTTGGGTAAATCATTTTTTACTTGGGTAAATAAATCATAAAATACGTCCCCCTTTTTCGTGGCAACCTCTGTTTCTTGACGGCTTTGACCAGGCAACCCTATGCCATTTTAAAGAGCATATTAATCTCTACATTTTAGCACCGGTTTCATCTTCACACTTGTGGGGTTCGAAAATCGTTTAAATTTGACCCCTATTATCGAGGCAACCTCTGAAACTTGACGGTTTTGATCAGGCAACCCTATGCCAGTTTCATCTTCACACTTGTGTGGTTCGAAAATCGTTTAAACTGTGACCGGAAGTGAGGTTGTTTCTCTTAATCTTGACAGCTTTGATCAGGCAACCCTATCAGATTTTCATTGTAACAATGAATTCTATCTATAGAAAAAAAATGAGCTTCACACCTTATCAAGTCAATTTTTTGCAGCCGCCGCTTGGACTAGTAGCAAATGCATGTCTTTTTCTCTGATGATTTGGGCATAAAAGAATTTTTGTAATTATTAGAACGTCTTCAGAGATTTTAATATAAAATTATTTGTGTGAAAACTTAAGGTGAAAGGGCTGCAGTAAATAATGAAACAACAACAAAAGATTGTACAACAAACAAAATGAAATTGCACTTTAAAGAAATATGTTCCAATCGATATCTTCAATTCTGAAAAATGTGCTTTGTTTGGGAAGGCTCATGTCATATCTTGAGAACTACATAAAAGGTAGTGAGTTTTCTGATGGAATGTGTAAGAACCTGAACCATTTTGGTTGCTGTTAATATGATCTGGACAGCCAAATTACCTTAATCATCGGGAAAACTGAAAAACCCCGCAATTTTAAAGGAATAGAAATAATATCTGTGATAAATTTCACAAGAAGAAAGCGTAAATTACCGCAAATTTGTTCAGTAAGTGGCTCAAGCACATAAACATCAACTTTAAAATGGAAGAACAAATTATTAGTTTGATTTTAGATAGCTTTAATGTTCATTTTGGCATTTTAGAACAGAAAATTGAGTTTAAATATTTATGAAAAATAAGAATCGCAAAATTACAGTCATGTGATCAAGGTATGAGAAGCTTACTATAGAAGAGAAATAATTTTTTTCAAACAATTTCTTGCTTTGATCAAGACGTGTCTTTTCCATTAATTTGTTAGGTACATTAAATATATTCCAATCTATAAAGAAAGAAAAATGACCGCCTGTTGGCCGATATACATTGAAATTGAATCAGCATGTCTAATAATGGCCTTCTCTCATAATGGCTTTCTCACAAGTCAAAGTTTTGCTTGATTATACGCAATAGAACCTGAAATATAGCCCCCCCTTAAATTGCAGAAATCCCTACATAACAGCGCCACCTTTTGAACAGTTGACACCAAAAGTTGATAGGCACTAATTTAGGTGAATGTGCATCTACATATAAATTTATACACAATTCTGAACAGTAGTTCGGGAGATACAACCGCTACAAAATTTTTGTCATACGCAGACAGATAGACAGATGGACAGACAAATATTTTCTAAAAATGGTGAAATCATATATTAGACCTATCAAAACGTGTAAATACGTCGAAAACCGGAAGTCGAAAATTTTACGAATCAAATACTTTACTGAATGTAGAAGAAAGTAATAAATTGTTATCTTTGATTTAGAATATTGAATAATATAATAGTTCAAAAGATGATTTCGCAGAAAAAAATGGCGACGCATTTGAACAATGCATTGAAAATAATAATAATAATAATAATAATAATAATAATATATTTTACAAGGGATTAAAAAAAAACCTAATGATAATTTAAAAGAATCGATGTAATTTTATGTGAGTGTGATCAGTTAGAGATTTGGCCTATTTATTTTCTCGGGCACAGCTATAAACCGCCAAATTAAGGTAAAATCATTTAACTAAATCAGCGGAAAACGTGGGAAAAAAAAAAAAAAAAAAAAAAAAAAAAAAAACGTAAAACGATTATCTATAATAATAAAAGAAGATGTCTCTCTGTCTGAGCATATATACGTTCAGCCCCACGGAACGCAGAAGTATCAAAATTGGCATATGGGTGCTCAGAAGCCTTCCCGAGGGGATAGTGAAAAATAATTCAAAAATTTTAATTAGTTGCGGATTAGCGATCCATATTTTTAGATTTTACGAAACATCGATATTTTCACAAAACACTTTATGACTCGAAACCTTTTCGAGATAAATATATATATATATATATATATATATATATATATTGTGTGTGTGTGTATAGATCTCAATTAAATTAAAAAAGACCTTTAAAGATTGAAACCGTATTTTAAAAACTTAATGAGTTATAATTTTTTTATTTTTCTGAATAGCGGCCTTATTTTTGAAAGTTTCTGCTATTAGAAGGCCGGGGGATGCCAGTAATAAACGGATTTCTCGCAAAGTCAAGTTCTTTTTTTTTTAGAAAGAGTTTCCATAGCAAGGAATACAAGGGAAAGTGAAATTCTTTTTTTCTTTTTTTCTTTTGAAAGAAGCCGATCGGAAGCTGACACTGTTAGGTTTAAACAGAAATAGATTATGGCGTATCTTTACTGTTCATCTGTCTGCAGTTAAAAATTCTAAAGAAAGGCTTAAAAAAAAAAAAAAAAAAAAAAAAAAAAAGACAGATTTTTATTTATTTAAATTCTTTTTCTTTTTATTGTTATTATTATTTTTTTTTTTTTCATCTGTTTATGTAAAGAGACAAAACTTACTTTTAACAAAATAATAATGCTTTTTTTTTCCTTCTATTTTTTTTTTTTTTTTATTCATTTTTTTTTTTTTTTTCCTTTCTGAACTGGGCTGTAAAAAAGTAATTTCTTAAATTTTAAACAGATTTCAACTATAGCTTTCAAGAGCTAATCGCGCTCTTGATACATTAGCCCTTTTGAGTGTAAAATATATTCAGCACTCTAAACCCGTAATGCTTGGCCGAGCCCAGGCAGGTAGGGGCTGTCCAAAGGTTTCTGAGTGTAAAGTATATCAAAGATATTCATTAATATCATTCGTAATACATCATTCGAAAGATATTTTAACGTACTTTCATTGCGGACAGCTGAAGTGATATAAACAGTACAAATCCCGCACGAAACTTTCGAAGATAACTATAGAAAACCCAAGACTTTTTTATTCTTTTATATTTTACAGAGTTTCGAATTCCAATTTTCGCTCACATTTTGTAAAAAGGCTTTTTAACGTTTTACAGCCCGGAATTACGCAAGTTTCGGAGAAAACCACGGAAGTCAGACACAAATTTTTTATAAAAATGTTTATATTACCTTTGTATCTCAGCTTCTAATAAACATAATTTCAAAAGAAAAATATCATTTTAAAAGTTATTTGAATTGAAATTGAAAAGTATATGTTGCAAATATCTGTCACCAGAGGGCGCTTTGATATTTTAATAAATCAATCAGGCGCCACCGAGCGGGAATTTGCTAAAGTCAGAATTTTCAAAGATCATAACACAGTGAGTGAACAGGCTGTTTCAGATATTGAATCGGGAAGAGGGCGCCGCAGGCGCTACCGAGCGGGAATTTATTGCCGTTAAATTTTTCAATAAAGCTATTTGCACTGTATGTCAATTAGCTGTTGTAGGTCCTGAAATGAGAAAAAGGCGTCGCAGGCGCTACCGAAAGGGAGTTTCGTAAAGTAGAATTTTTCAAAGATCGCGGACCAGCTGGCCACCAGAAGCGGCTAGTGATAAATGATAATAATGATATTAACAATATTAAAAAATGGTAATAAATTCAAACCGAAAAAAAATATGGTACTTTTCTGTTATTGGGATCAGATTCAGGTTGAATAATAGTAATAAAAAGAAAAGTAATAAATTTAGAATATTTAGGTATTATCGCTTTGACAAATAAACTAGCGACTATTTTCATGAATTCGCGCGGAAATTAATTTCCGTAAATAATTAAATTTAAATTACATTTTATTACTCAAATTCCATTGTTTTGATTAAAATAAATAAATAAATAAAAATAAAAAATAAATAAATTTTTAACAATCGTTTTTGGGCGAAGACCGTTTAGTAAGAATAATAATGAGAAGAAGAAGAGCAATAAAGAAAAAAAAATCCTAAATTGTACCCCCCCCCCCTCTAAAACCTATATATTTTAGAGATAACAATCTAAAGAAGTATGTGCATTTAAATATTTAAATGATATTTTCAAGGACGCTCAAACCTGAGCTAAACAATCTGACGTGATAATAAAGTATATAAAATACTTCTGAATTAGTTTCATGTTTGAATACTATAAGTAAAATTTGTATTGCTTTCCTTCCAAAAGTATATATTTGTATTGCTTTATAGTCAGGTCACAATTTAAATAATTGAAATATCAAAGAATACCAAACAGGTTCAAAATTTAAAGAATCGTAAATTATTTTTTAAGTGCCGTTTGGACACGTTTAATTTGACAAAGAGATCTGAATTCATGTGCATTAATTTTTTTAAACTGTTTTGTTAGTAACAAATAGTTATTTTAAAAAAGAAATGTGAAATAAATGAATTAATTATTATTATTATTATTCAAATTTTAATAAGGAATGACTGTGGTTATTCATAATTTTGATATTTATCCAGTTTTAATATTTAAATGACTGCTTATAAAAATATAAATTATCTTTATTAGGGTTTTTAGCGGTCGCTAACTGATCATTGTCGTAATTAATTTATGCATTTGGATATTTATACTTAAAAAAAAGTCTTAAAATGTTGACTGAATTATAAATATTTATCATCGTTGTTGTTTTTATTTTTATTGTTTATATTTTATGCAGATTTATTTATACTTAAAAAGATATACACAACTTCCTTGCTTTTAGTCTTTCTTTCATACTGATTGTAGTAAAACAATGTCCCTACGCCTCAAAGTTTATAAAATAAATGAGAATTAATTTGAAAATTATAAATTAAAATTAAATGCAAACACAACAGTGAAATAATTTAGAGTAAAAAAATGTGGAGGATTTTATGTTTTCGTTAATATTTCAAATACCATCGTAACAAATACCTTATGTCTTTCTCTTATCTCCTTTACCAACGTCTTACTAAAAAAATATAACACCAAGTTAATTAATCTGTTTACGCTTACTTTAATCTCATATCACAGTCCGATAGTTTAAGAAAAAATATCAGGAAACACTATGATCAGCTGAAATAAAAAGATCGACAAAAAAATCAACTAAAAAATATTCCCAGATTTGAAACCAAAGCTGGGCAAATAATAATTTACTTCGTTCCATTACTAAATGCCCGTTACTTTTCAGGTTATATCATCCCTCCTCCATCCGATCCAGAAATTATTCTCGACAATAATACTGAATTCAAGAAACTTTTGAGTTCACCTCTGGACACCCTCCCTCCAGCTGGGGTGGGGACTGGCCTCTATTCTATGATATCCGTCGGTTTTTGAAGACGCATCGTTGCCATCTGTCAATGCATTTGCCCCCTTCTATCCTCCATCCTCAGCGGTTCTAAATCTTCAGCTTCAGCATCTTGAATGTAAATTGACGTAATAGTGTGGACCACCCTTTCTATGTCCACTCCTGATTGGTTCCCGCCTTTGACTTGTTCTCTGACGTCACTCATCTGATGAATGGCATGAAACCTCCGTACTCTCCGCACCCCCGCATCCGAGGATATGAGGAGGATTTCAGAAGTTTTCTTTAGCGCGATTTTTCTTAGAGAAGGGAGGCAAAGCTCAAGGAGTTTCTCTTTTCTTTGGTTTGTCGCTCCATCCTTTCTCTAAATCGTCTGCTGAGACGAGCAGATGGATATAGTGAACGGTCAAAAATACAGAGAAATAGCAGTTTTTTTTAACTTCTTTTTTTTTTTTTTCCTTGGAAAGAAAAGAGAAAGAACTTGACAATAATTTAACCTAGTGAGTTATTGATATTTAAAAAGAAAAAATAATTAAATAATTTTTGCTTGAGATGATTTGAAATGAAATACATTTCGTTGCCATGCATTAGTTTAAGCACCTTTTGATAATATATCTTGTTTAAAAGAAAGGTATTAAATTAAAGTAAGATAAATTACTCGTTTTTTTTTTTTTTTTTTTTTTTTTTTTTTTTTTTAATGCTAATTTAAGAAAAAAAAATTGTCAATAAGTATTTTCAAAAATTTTTGACAGATATATAATAAAATCTATATTAGATTTTAATGGACTTTGAAAAAAAAAATAATAAATAAATAAATTAAATTAAATTAAATTAAAAAAATAAATAAAAATAAATTATTGTTGTTGTTATTTGACAGAAGTTTTATTCATATTGAAGGTTTATAAAGTTAGTCTGGTTATAAATGTAAAGCATTGTTCAAATAAAGAAGATTAATTATCTTGATTTAATGAATAGTAAATTATGTAAATACATACACAAAACATAATCAAATTAAAATATTACTTATGTAATTCTGAGTATTTGTAATATGCATTCAAGAATCTAAAACACAGAGTTAAATAAATAAATAAATAACAACGGTGACTGTTACATATAATAATGAACATAGAGAAAATTCACAGAGTTGTTTGTTTCTGGTGGATGTTTACATGGGCTGATTTAAGTGATAGAGGGGTAAATAACTATATCAAATAATAATTTAAATACAACACAAATTAATAATAAAATTAATTATTATTGGTTAATCTTAAAAATTTATTTCCTCATTACTATAAACCAATGTAAAATTCTTATTGCATAATATACATTCTACTATTTAAAAAATTAAATTTTTTCTTCTTCTTTATATACATACAAATTTAAGTTATTTTTATTTATTTATTTATTTTGTTTAATTTTAATGTTTCTACGAAGCTTTTACATTTGTATAGACCGTTGCCAATTTATCACTGCTTAGCCGGCTGGGCCGATGAATATGGTCTGGTTTCAAATCCCACACTTCTCGTCTATCAGCTTTGAGAGCAAAAATTGTCAGCCGTTTGTGGAACAAAAACATTTGGGAAAATAAATTGCAAAAATACTTTTTTTTAATATAAATATAAAAGAGAGAGAGAGGAAAAAAAGAAAGTATTTACTGGATAGGAAAAGTTTTAGAAACTTTATTAATCAGTACTTTTTTAATTATCTGAATTTTTTCAATTTTAGTTTTAAAATGCAATATCCACCATGTTAGAATAAACAAATCTTCCTCTTTGTTTTCTGATTTCTTATTTTGTAAAAATGCCTAAAAAACCTTAGAAAACATTCAAAATGCTTTTTTTTTTTTTTTTTTTTTGTGCGGGAGGGGGGAGGTAAGCAAGTATAGAAACTTAAGCGTTTAGCACATAAAAGCTCTTAAATAATTCTTATCCAAAACGTTGAATAAAATGGCAATAAATAAAAAAATAGATAAAATAATTTGAAAGTTAAAAATTTTTATTGCAAATAATGTGTACTTGTACAAGAAAAATTGCAGGAAATGACCCCGGAAATTAGCTATAAATCCCCATTTCTTCAATTCTGAATTGTCTTACGTATCTAAACCACAACTTTCACTTATATTATTATTATTTTTTTTTTAAAGCTGTTTAATGTTTTAAAAAGCTGACAATTTTTCAGCTTTTTATGAGAATGATAAACTTACATTTTCACGTTTTATGTCATATTTGCATGCTTTGTAGACATATTCGATAAAACTTCCTCTCATAAAATTTCCGTGAAGTTTAGCAATAACCGTTCGTCGTCTATATTTATCTACTATTTAATTTTACTCATGAACGCCAATCGGGCCTTCCTACTTCATGTTTCACATTGCCCAGAATGTAATTTGATGTAAAAATCACAAAAATCGCAGGTTTGTAGTTATATGACTTTAGGATTTAATTATATACGCGTTTTAATTTATTTCTTCCGTGAATGATTAATATCTCTTCTTCTTTTTTTGATTCGGAGTATAAAACATTTTAAGCGTATTTTCCTGTTTTCTTTTTAAACTAGTACGTTATGGTCATCACAAAACTTTTTTTTTTTTTTCCTATACAAATTCACACAGTAGAAATTATTTATTAAAATTATTTTCCATGATAATTGTAGAAGATTTTGTAGTAGATTTTGTAGAATTGTAGTAAATTGCATATTGTATTGTAATATTGTAAATGTATTTACAAAAAAGTTATTAACTCCAAGGATGTTGCATCTCTTTATAAAATATGGCACACGTTGTGCTCGTAAGGTTATTGAAAACTGTACTGAAATCCTTTTTTTCAAGTTTCTTGCCATGTAATTCCTGTGCGACCTTTTGTGGACTGAACTCTTTTAACTTTAACCATATTGAACTTCTCAATTATATATTGCTGGCTACTATGTTACTTAAGTACACCTGTTGATGCTATTTTGATAATAGCTAAAAGCTTTGTGTCTGGTTTTAATAAAAAAAAATTATCTACGTGTTTTTAAAAGTGATTTTATACTTTTTTATACAATATGTGTACACGTGAAACGCTTTCTAATTTTAAACTTTCAGTAGTTTTTAATTTTAACTAAACCTAATATATTTATTGAAGTTTATTTTTCCGACTGAGTGAAAATAATGCCTGGACCGCCTATATTGTAAAACCTAATGCCTATATTGTAAACCTAATATAGTTCGATTTGTAAATATTAAATGGAAATATAAGCTTTTATATGAAACCTTCAGTGGTGCCAAGTCAAAGGTGCCAAATCCCCTTAACTCTAAATAAAGCTTAATTTTATACAAATTATCATTTTTATTATCATCATTTATTATCATCTATAATATTGCAACCTATGAAAAAGAGACTTTATGAGATGCGTAAGATATAATATTTATTGCTTTGTTTCCTTTTGTTTAATGATTTTCTTTCTATTCTTTCTTTCTTTCTTTTTTTTTTTTTTTTTAGTAATGGTGATTTTATTATATGGGAATAAGTTATTTTAATAGTTAAATTACTTAACGATTTTAATAGGTTAAATTACTTAACGGATTAATTCGAAAATTTAATTGCATTATTAAAATTCTGATTAAACATTTTTCGAAAAATGAACATAATATTAAAAAAGGTAAGCAACAACAACAACAAAAATAATAAAAACACGATGTAGCGTAGCGAAAATACCGATAACAAATCTCTCTGAGTTTCCGTACATTTAAAATTAAATTTGTTTGATGTAAAAATTTGATAGGAACAAAATACCGTTCCCCCCGCCCCCCATAAAATAAATAATCTAATGGTGTCACTCACATTATTTTCTCTTCTCCCCGCCCCCCCCCTTTTTTTAGACATTCATAAAGGAGGGGTGGTGGTAGGTCGTTCCATCTCGACGTTTGAATATTTATAATTGCTATTAAATGTATATATATATATACATATATGTATATTATATACATATATACATAGCGTTATATTATTATTATTATTATTATTTAGCCAAATAACTCTTTGTAACTTATTAGAGCAATTTTATCCTGCCATTGTACATTATCAAAAACTTGATATTACAATTTCTTGATTAAAAAAATATGAGACATTTACATTTGGTTTTAATTCGTATAAGATGCAAAGTATTTTTCATAACAGAAATATTAACAACAATCTACAGAACTGATTTTCACTTTCAAAATTTTATGTTAGTGTCGTTTGGCAATTTTTAAAAAAGAACTAAACTGTAGGAGATAAAATTTATTAATTCTAAGGTTTGAGATTTAATAAAGTTTCATTACTAGTAATATTAAAGTAAAAAAAAAAAAAGTTTGTTAGCAGTGAAGAAAGAAAAGTGCATTAAAATGTGTAAGTTTTTTTTTTTCTTTTTTTCCATTACCGCTACCTACTTTAAACCTACAATCATACGAAGTTGTAAAAAAGTCATTTAGCGAAAATGCAGCAGTCATTTATACCTACTAAACGTCCTACTCAACAACAAAAGTTCACTCTAACATTAAATAACTATATTTAGAGGCTTTTAGACCATGGAAGACGATATTTGCACGCACACGTGTGTTCCCTTATATATATTTTAGTGCGCTTTCGTGAATATTAGTTTTAAAATGAAGATAGCAGATTATGGCAGCCGATGCACGCGAAGCATCTTTCGTTTATTTCAAGAAAACATTGATTATAAAGGGAAATATTATCATTTAGGTGTATTGGTTTTTCGAAACTTAAGGGACCGTCTGAAGTAGGAGCTTGCACGATATTTTATACATACAATGGAGGGCATGAATTCATGCTTTCCTATTGTAATAATGATAGTTATTATGACTCAAATATCCGTTCGTAACGCAAGTACATTTCCCGCAATGCTTCAACTTATTTTTTCAGTTTACTTTTTGAGATTTAACAGACATTACAAGTTAATGGAATGCAATCTGATAAAAATGCATTAACACAAAAATATAAAGTCACATTTTTAAGCATAATTAGCACATAAATATAAATACAGACGGTAACAAAAGTGTCCGAACGCTAGCAAAAATTCCTGTGTTTAAAAAGTACACTTCATACGGTTTTGTTAAATAAATCCTTATCGAATCATGTTCTTACACTGACTAAGAACAGGATTCGACAAGGATTTATTTAACAAAACCGTATTAAGTGTACTTTTTTTACATAGGAATTTTTGCTATGTTCGGACACTTTTGGTACCGACTGTAGATGTGTGAAAGCTTAAAAGTATGTATTTCTATCTATCTATCTCCTTTAGGACTCTTGGTCCTAATTTAGGATTTTGGATTCTTTCATATTTGAATTGGGTTTTGAACTCTCTTAACTTATTCCATGATTCTGGGCCATTAACTGTAATTTAACGGCTTACTGTTACTTAATTTTTACATGTTATGTGTGATAAAAATCCTGTTCTCAATCAATGTTTATTTAATTGGGTATTTAATTATTCCAATATCTTCCATTTATGCGTAGGATTTTCTCCTTTTGTTGGTGAGTTAACTTTTTTATCAGTTTCTTTCTTGTTTTGTCTGTGTTAAATGTTTTGGGCCCGGCGCGAAGAAATATTTAGCTTTTGCTATCTTTGCGACAGAAAAACATTCATTTTGCATGTTTGTATTCTATCAGGCCCCTGATGAAGTTAGAATGCAAACATAATATTATCTAAATATAATTTTGATTTGACTATTTGGCTTTCTTTCATTTTTCAATTTTTGTTTGATTTGGGTAGTCTTTGATACTGATCATATTAATTGTTGAAATGACTGATAATATTTATTAATCTTTATATTACAACTGTAAGCTCTAATAATCAATTTATATGTAGGGCTCGAAATTAACAGTGGTCCAGTGGTCCGGGACCACAAAAATATTCAATGGACCAGCAAAATATAAATTCTTGTTGTCCACCGACCAGTAAAGCGTTTCTTTCTTTTTCTTTTCTTTTCTTTTTCTTCTTCTTTTTTTTTTTTTTTTTTTTTTTTTGTATTTATGTATTTTTTACATTTCTATATAAAATTGTATTTAAATCTGTCACAGAATAGTATATTATAACAATTGTAAGTGCACTTCTTTATAATTGTCAATATCACCTATTCTCTGTAATTTTTCCTTTGTTTTTTTCCCCTCACAACACTTTTTTTTTTTTTTTACTTTTAATTGTTAATAGTAAACGTGAGATGAAACTCGGTCATTAAACTCGTGACATCAAGCTCGTTCATAAATTTTTGATTTATGTGCGATATTATTTGTATTTTTTAAATAATTTACAAAAATTTTATCTTACTTGACTTGTAAATTTATAAACAAACAAAGTCTTAATACAACAAACAATTTACAAATTTTTAAATATTTTTTTAATATAATAGAATAGAAAAAGAGACCAGTCAATGTATGTACGGACCAGTTTCTACCCTTGTATGTATATATTAATAGCAAAAACGCATTCTTTAATGTACCTTTAACGCCCATGCTTTTAGAAATCTTTAATTTATCTTCAGAGATCATTAATCGAAAATGGTTAGTAATATTAATAATCAAAAACTTCATACCGTATAAAATGTTTTTTTTCCCCGTGCTTTTTGAGATGTTTTGTTTTCGGGTTTCTCTCTACGGTCAATTTTTTTTTTTTTTTTTTTCAATTTAAGCAATTTTTGAGAAATGTTTATATTAATTTCTTAATAGTATTTCAGGAATTGAAGATTTATATATGTTATTAAAAACTAAATGGCAATAAGCTTTACTGTCATTTCTCTAACAAAAATATATCTTGCTTTCCACTTAATAAGAATAATTGTATTTTATCAGCCGCCAATTATGTCTCATTTACTATAGTTGAACTTGTCTTGATATTTAAACATTTTTCAACAAACATTTTTTCTCTTACTGAAGGCTTCAGATTTTAAAAGAACATTTGTATATTCGGGCAAATAATAAATAAGTAAATAAATAATGTTAGGCTCCTACCACGGACATATCGAAACGTTTTGATTGTCCAATAGTGACGTAGAAAAATGTTTTTAAAAATTATGCAATTATTGTAACAGCCGTCCATTATTTCCAAACTGAAAGAGCTTTATTACTATTGAGATATTTTTCAGAGTACCAAATTATTAAAAACATAAATTTATTTCAAAATGTTACATCAGATATAACGTCACATTCGACCATCGTTATATTTAATAGTTAGATGATTTCTATGTAGTAAAAATATAATATGACAATTACATTGATAATTATAGTCGATATAAATTAATTATAATATTTATTGTTATAAGTATTATATGTAATTTCATTTTTATACTAAGTGCTTTAATTATAGTTGGAATAAACAGAATGGAAAGGATAGAATTATTTTTTATGTATTATTTTTATTTGATTTGTTCATTATTATATTCTTAATAAAAAAAATTATTTGAGCAATATTGTAGAAAAAAAAAAATCGGATATCTTTTAACCCTTTGGCTACCAATATAAATATATATATATGTGCGTGTGTGTGTGTGTGAGCATATTAATTCATTTAGATTTGACTTTATTTCTTTTTTGGTTTGATTTGGCTGGTCTTTGTTTTTGATCATATTAATTGATTGAATACTGACATTAAATCATCTTAAAATTCCAAATATATGCACTGATAATATTATATTTCTATTGTACATCCTGATTATCTGTCTATCTATCCATCTATCTATATGTAGATATATAATATATATATATATATACACTAAGCGACAAAAAAAAAAAAAAAAAAAAAAAAAAAAAAAAGCCGCACTGCAGAAAATTTGACTTACACCTGTAGAGTTCGTAATAATTTAATAAATCGTTTCATTACACTCTATGAAGTATTTAATAAAAATCTACAGAAAATTTTCTTTTTAAACGTAATATAATAAACGTATACTTTGTATTCTATCACGATTTATTATATGAAATAAACGAGCACTATTTTAACGTATGAAATAAAACTATTTATTTGTTAGATATAAACAATTATTTAATAAAAATATGTATTCTGGATTGGATGATTCCGCCTTTATATGGAACTACTGCTTTAATGCGCAATGATATAGTATTTTACAGTTTTTTAACATGAAACTCAGAAGTTTCACTGTGCTAAATATCATAAATATTTTTTTCTAGTTCTTTCAAAGTTGTAGGCTACATATTTCTAATCCACACCCTCTTTTATAGACTAAACATTTTCGAGCGGATTGAGATTAGGACAATTTTCAAGTCTAACAAAGAAGAAAGCCTGCGATATTCTTTGTGGGATTTAATTTTAAGTAAATAAAGTTATAATAACTTACAAAGTTATAGATGATTATGAGAATTGATAGGTAATTTTAACAACTTGAATCAAATAAACAAACCACAGGCGCCATGCAAGAAGTTTCATTATCATCTTAAAATGCTGATAATGGAAGAGTCTGAAATACCTCCAAAGTAGTCGATCAGGTATAAATTTTTTAATAGCCAAGTTTTATTTCGGGTTAATTGATCCCTTAAACATGAAAATTTGCCAGACTCACTGAAAAATTATGCATTTTCGTATTGTAATGTAAGGGGAATATGTCATTGTTTTAAAAGCGCGATTTTCATTAGTCACATTTTCGTGATCAGATCTGCTCGTTTCAGTCAGTTCGAAATAAGTTAAACTTGACTCATCAGAGAGAACACTTCAGCCCAACAATTAACCCAATCATTTTTTAAAGTTTTAACCCTTTAAAGACTTGGTTTTATAATTCTTTTCGTTAAGAATGGATATTTTTCAGATTTTCTGGCAATTAAACCTGCTTTGTTTAATTGTTATTGCACTGTATTTAGATAAATTATGTTACTAAACACTTTTTCTGAATCCCTTCTATGTTCTAAATGTAATACAAATAGATTTTTTAAGCACTGGCTTTTTAACTTGCGGTCATCTCGACTGGAGGAGTAACGTGGCCGCCTAAGGATAAATGTGCAGCTTAAACAACCAAAAAATGTTATATCTTGCTAAAAACCTGATCACTAATGTTTTGTTAACATTTAATCATTTTAACACCCCACTTATTAAAATATTTTTCCGATTTTCGCTCGAAAATTAATATTTTTTGTGGTATCATTAAATGCCATATTCTTGCCATTTTTTAAATACTTTCTAAAATTACAACTTTTCGAACAATTGCATCTTGTTTTTAGCACTTGGCTCAATCCTAAATTGCACGTGGAACACAATGTAATAAAATCTGTTAAAAAATTTACTTTTCAAGAAATAAAATTAGCGATTACAGAAAGAAAAATGGAAAATATCCAAGTTCGGCTTTTTTTTTTTTTTTTTTTTTTTTTTTTGTCGCTTAATGTATATATATATATATATATATATATGTATTTTTTTTTTTTTTGAGAAAAAGTAAAATAAGTATTAAATAAATTATCTAATGTATTTCATTCAATAGATGGTGAATTTCTTAAGTTACAACTCTATCCACCTATCCATGAATCCATGATACTTACAGTTCTAAAAAACAAAAACAGATAATCTTCAGAAAGGAGTTTCATATTATATTTTAAACTGGCTTTGGGACACGTATGTCCTAGTGGTAGCAACATTGGATTGTAATTTTTTAAATAATTTAATGATCAATATATATATATATATACATATATATAGATAGATATATATTAATTCCCCCTTTTTAGAGAGAGAGAGAAGTTAAAAAAGGAGACTCTCAAGTTTTTCAGAGAGATAGAGATAAAGATAGATTATATATATATATATATATATATATATATATATGTGTGTGTGTGTGTGTGTGTGTGTGTGTGTGTATTGAGAGAGAGAGAAAGGGAGAGAGTCATTTTCGCAACACTAATTTAGTTGAATTTTTTTTTGAGTAAGAATCAAAGGTGATAAAAATAATATTTCATGGAAAAAATTTTTGAACTGTCACTTAATTTTCGTTTTTTCTTTCTTTCTTTCTTTTTTTTTTTTTTTTTAAGCAAACATTTCAGCATTATAACAATAATTTTGTCATATTATTTCCATTTAGTTTTCTACTATTTATGGTTATTTATGTTGATTGGACCACACGGTAAGAAAAAATAGCATTTTTTGTATTAAAGGGAGAGAGAATAAAAGGGAGAGTAAAAGGAGAGAGAGAGAGTAAAAAAGGGCTTTTAAATAACTAAAGTTGAGATTAATGGAGAAAGTTCAGAAAAATAATTTATAGAAAGGATTTACCAGAATTAACTGTGACCGGGAAGAACGGGAGTGGGGAGGGAGGAGATAGCCCTTAACGATAATGCATAATTTTCTAATTCTAGCCCAGCTGCACTGATTGAAAAAGAATAAATAAATAAAAGACTTCAAAAAAATCATCAAAACTTTTTTCCCCCGTTGATTGTTTAAATAAAATAAACTCTTCATCATAATGAATAAAATCTCAGTATATCCGACAGCACTTACTACCGCCCGCAATTACAGTGAAATCTAGCCTCGACCTCCCTCCTCACATCGACAGTTTGCGTCTCTGCACGGCACCATTTAAAAATGAGTTGTAACTTTATTTCCTATTATAAATTCCGACTTTATTTGCATATTACACGCTTTCGATTTATCTGTATTTTTTTAATCATCCCATCGCTAGAAATTACGCCACAGTTAATTAGATTTTGTAATGAGATTTTCTCTTTCCAATAGGAATTTTCGAACTCTGAAAGAGGAACGTTTTTAACACCGCATCAAAATGCCGCCCATTCCTCGTTTGCCGCTCTCCTCTTGCCCCCGTGCGTCCGTGAAAAGTGAGAACAGCCCCCCTCTTCCATATCCAATCTTGATTAGCATTTATTGGTGCTACCGTAGTCTTTATTTCTGATCTTATAATTTTTGGTATCCCCACTCGCAGTACTTTTTTTTCCCCTTCTCTTTCTCTTAAAAAAAAAAAAAAAAAAAAAAAAAAAAAAAGACTTTGTATTTAATTATGAACTCTGCTTTTCTTTTCTTTCTTTTCTTTTGTTTATTTTGTACTCTGCTTAAATTATAATGTTTTTTTTCTTTCATTTATTTAGCTTTTTTTGCGTTGCAACAATGAATTTTAAATTCATGTGAAGTTTCAAATAGAAGGGAATCTTTTGATTATGAGAGAAAAAAGGTTATAAAAGGCAAACGAAGAGTTTGATTAAATAACTGTTGCTTAATTTATAAATCACTTATTTATATGTCATTTTTGACTATGCACTTTCATTTACCAGTTGCCCTTTAAATTTTAGTAATTTAATTTGTTTTAACTCTTGAATTTATGTGTGCAGACAAACTTTTTTTAAAAAATGGTGTAATTAAGCGCTTTAGGATGTGAAATTATTTAATTAGATTAAAGTGCCAAAATGTTTTTATTAAGTTATTCCTAACTTATAAATCCTTCATTTATGAGTGAGTTTGTCTATGTGTTTTAATTTACCAGTTATATTTTAAGCTTAAATAAGTATTTTACTTATTTTTAATTAAATGTGCAATGTAATTAAAAATGAAACACAATGAAAAATTCTTGATTGTATATAGAATATTATAATTCCTTTATGAAGTGCTACAATGAACTATGTTTTTGTATGTATCGTAAATATTTGGTTAATAGTAGTAAAAGTTAACAGAAGAAGAAAAAGAAGGTTTTGACCAAATGAAACTGTAGTTTATTCAAACTTTAAATTAAATAAATTACTTATGAGACATTTGTCCAGCTACCACTTATGTTTTACATTTATATACAGTGCGTTGCATGAATATAAACGCACCTTTTCCAATAACCAGAAATAGAACTTTTTAAATTTTAAAGGAAGGAATGTGACTTACAGTTATTGCATATGACTAACAACTGAATAAGGTGCTTTGAGCACGTATGTTTAGGCTCATGTAAGCTTATGTAAAGAGTGTTTAAGCATTTTTTTTTTTTTCACTGTTTTTCGTTTGTTGCGCAAAATTAAACGCACTGTGTATTTCGCGTTTAAAATTTAACAGAGCCACCGGAATTAAATTAAAACACAGATAGTCGTGTTGTTAAAGTTCTCTAAAAACAGTTTTAATGCTTGAGTGTAAAATTTACGGAGTTTGTTCAGGACGGCAAGAGGGAAAACTTTGACAGTAGACGAGAGGATAAAAATCGACTTTATGCGAGGTAAAGGCTTTAGCAATCATGAAATTGGACGCCGAATCGGAAGAAGTGAGAGTGTTGTGCGACATTATATAAAGAAAGTAGCAAATTATGGGAATAAAGCGAATAAGAAGCGATCAGGAAAGCTCACCAGTTACGACAAACGTCGAATATGCAACGCTGCAAAGAATAAGAATATTTCCTGTGCGAAGATAAAGGCTCAATACACGCTGGATGTTCATCGGACAACCATACGGAGAACTATCAAAGTTGCAACATTCATTAAATTTAAGAAAATGAAGGCGAAACCACCCCTCATTCAAAAGCACAAAGATATGCGATTGGAATGGGCAAGAAAATTGATTCTAGATCGACTAAATTGGGAAAAAGTCATTTTCTCAGATGAAAAAAAGTTTAATCTCGATTTCCCGGACGGATTTCATAGCTACTGGCACGATTTGGGAACAGAAGAAATGTACTGTTCAAAACGTGAATCTGGAGGTGGGCCTGTCACGGTGTGGGTTTTAAAGGGACTTTCGAATTACAGTTCGTGGAGAGCGCTATGAACTCTGTAGATTATGTCCAGATGCTCACAAGGAACCTCCGCCGTCAAGCAGTCAAGAAATCTGGAAGAAATTATATTTTTCAGCAAGATTGTGCACTTGCACATACAGCACATATCGTGAAAAAATGGTACCGTGACAATAAAATTAAAGTTCTGGATTGGCCCTCCAAAAGCCCGATTTAAACATAATGGTGAACGTATGGGGTATTCTAATTCGCCGTGTTTACGTAAAAGGAAGGCAGTTTAACACAAAAGATGAACTAAAATCGGCCATTCTATTAGCTTGGAAGAATATCAGCTTAGATGACCTCATGCCACTATATCAGTCAATGCCAAGTCGTTTACTGGCTGTTCTAGAAGCCCATGGTAACTTTACAAAGTATTGGATACAGTATTTGTTACTCAGTTATTAATTTTTTACATATGCGCTTAAATTCATGCAACATGTATTTTTGTCATACATTCAATAAAATTATTTTCTAAAAAATCATATTAGTCTTTCATTGTTTTGACTCGTATTTTTATTTCTTGAATCATGCACATACAGTTTGCATCAAGTCTCGCCTATTCATATTTTTTATTACACTTCTATACCATTCTAATTCTTAAAGCTAAGGTGCCTTTATATTCATGCAACGCACTGTATATGTGTGTGTGTGTATGTGTGTGTGTGTGTGTGTGTGTGTGTGTGTGTGTATATATATTGATTTTTTGGAGTTTTTTATTAAAATGTACAGTATAATTTAAGTGAAAACATGCTTTAAGGTGCTTGAGGCGGTGAAAAAATATACTTTTTTTTTTTTTTTAACTGACAAAATGAAACATTCTTTCATATTTTACCATTCATAGTTCAATTAGAATGGACATTTTTTGATGATTTTATTACGTAATAGTTATTCAATTTTTAAATCATTAATATATGAATCAGTTTGCCTATTTATTTTTAATTATCATTTTGTTATTATTATGTATTATATGAAAATTTCAACTTAATGGCACAATGTAATTTAAGCTAAAAGATTCCGTAAAATTATTTAAAAAGAAAAAAAAATGCAAAATTCTATTAAAATGTCACAATGAAAAAAAAAAAAGTTTTTGTATTTAATTGCACATAATTTGATTAGGTAGGAAACAGTTTATAGAAAAAGAATGTTTTTATTAAATGGTTGTTATTTAGTTTATAAATGATTTATGAGATATTTTGTCTGTTCACGAATTTTGGATTTTTAATGACTATTTTAACTCATTTAGAGTTTTAACATATATACAAAACAAATAGTGCAGTGCATCTTATGGAAAAAATTAGGTAAAAACCAGAGAATGTTTATGAAGGAGAAATTATAAAGTTAGAACTTCTTTGTTCTATTGTTATATATATGTGCATCTCTCTTTTTTACTATATAAAATGCAAACTATTTGACATTTTTAGATTTTGACTAGACCATTAAAAAGGTGAATGATGTTGTTTAAAAAAGAAATCAACATATGCACAGAGGCTTTAAAAATTGTGGATACAAAATTAAGTTATTTTCATAACTAGTGAATTTGCAGATCAGGATCCTCAATGTTCCGTTTGCATTACTCATTCATCTGCACATAATTTTTGTATTTATTCCATATTTCTTTTTTAAATAATTAGGAATATATATATATATGTATTACTGTTTCGTTAAATAAATCCTTGTCAAATCATGTTCTTAGTCAGTCTAAGAACATGATTCGACAAGGATTTATTTAACAAAACAGTATTAACTCTACTTTTTTTATATAGGAATTTTTGCTAGTGTTCGGATACTTTTGTTACCGACTGTATATATATATATATATACTTATGTATATGTATATTGTTGAGAGTTGTAAATCATTGTAAAACTTAGCATACAAGAGGTACAATATTAATGCCAATTACATAAAAAAAAAAAAAAAAAAAAAAAAAAAAAAAAGATAATAATAATAATTTTAAAATTGTAAATCACGGTAAATTTTAGTTCACAAGGGATACATTACTAAAACCAGTGACATTAATAACTAAATAAATAAAGCCTTTATTCGTGATTAAATAGGAATAAAATACTCCCGCTAATTATTACTTATTAAACCCATTCACGTAAGTCAACAAAGAATGAATTTTTTTATTAAAATAATAATTTAAAAATTATACTTCAGAGACCAATAATTAATTTTTAAAAAGAACCCAACAAGTTAAAAAAAAAAAAGTGTATCAGAATAATTAGAATTAGAATTGGAAAATGCTCAAAACTTGATGTATTCTATCATTAGGAGACATACAATCCTTCGTAAGATCAGAGATATCGCAAGATTTCAGAAACTATATGGCTGTGTTAAGCCAAAAAAATACAGTGTATGTCCCTATCTTGCGACAATACACAACATTGTCTATATGTATCTGTCAATGTATATATATATATATATATATATATATATATATATATATATATATGTCTTTCAAACTGATAATCCTGTGTTAATTCCTTGTTACTCATAAATATTTGTACCAATCTGATGTTGAATGATTAAATAACGTATTGGTATTATGTTGTGTAGCTCTGTGAGGAATATGTAGTCTCCATTCCTTAATATTGACTTAATCTAACTTAAGTAGTAAATGATAAGAGCACGTGACAAAGTTAAATACAAATAAAGTTTATTAAAGATCAAGTTCAAGGCGGGTATTGGGCTAACTCAGAGATAACTCTAAAATAACTTTAGGGGATAACCTCAGCAAATCATTAAATAACCGTAAACTAATCTCACAAATGCAGATACTGCCGACGATTGCTCTTTGATTATCCACAATGCTTCGCCGCTGACAGGATTTCCTTGATTCACCTAACGTTGCACTATCGATTAGCACCTTCCAAAACGGCTATGACATCTACTCTCCTTCTCTCCTTCACACAATTTTCTACCATCCTACTTTCCAAAACACATCCATATTTATATCTAAGATTCATCCATTCCACTCACTTTATTTAATTCTACGACTTCTCCTTATTCACTCGCGCTTCGCAACTTGTGAGCTTAGCTGCAGCGCCATGCTGATGTGAACTCTACTACACACCGACCTTACAGCTCTATAAACCAAATTCAAATTCATTGCCTACCCACTTCTACAGAAGCCGCGCTTTTAAACATTCTAATAACATATGTTAATTTTATTATATTGAATGGAGTGTAATCATGTTGAAATACACTTAAATTCAATTTATAAACCGTAGTGTGACGAAATTCTTTTGTGTCACTTATACACGAGCCACAAATATAATATACACAAATAAAAACTACACATCTAATTTCATGTAACCCATAAATATTTGTACCAAATTTGAAATCATTTTGATGGTTATATAATATTATTGGAATTATTTTGTGTGGTCCAGTAGATAATTATTAAGTCTATGCACAGATTTTCTACAGAAAATATGATTATATTCATTTCAATAATGTATGTTAATTTAATTATGTTGAATGAAATGTAGCCACATTAAAATGCATGTACACACCAAAAAATATACTGGTAATTATGAACAAGTGTACTAATTTGTATCTCAAACGGGTGATTTTTACGACAGATTTGCAGTACTCAAAAATTCTATCCAGAGTCCATAACAAGAAATATTTTGGTGTGACTCCATTGTGATATAGATTATCACATATTATAAAATTTATAGTTTCCTCTTTAAAGGGATAGGTAAATTATCTAAATAAATTAAATTATAAATTAGATTCCTTAATCTTAAACAACTACTTAAAATATAACGATTTTATCCAATAAATAATAAATTTTACATTATGCGTTTTCTAATTTTTATATTATTCACTTAACAAGCTTAACGTACTAAAAATTCTTTTCGCTCTGTAGATGATAATGTTTTGACTTTTTTCTATCCTTTTGTTTTGGGAAACCAGAAAATAATTAATTCGGTCTCTTTTAATCTTCCATCGAAATGTAACTCCTACAACCTCTTGTCACCAATTTTACATCAACGATCAAAGAAAATATGTGCTTAGTTAGTTATGTTCCCATGGGTCTAAATCTTGGCGAAATCATGCCAACATTCTCTAACAACGGTCAATAAATTACTCGTCACTTTTTAAAAATATACATGTGAATGTTCATAAATTAATGCAACCATTCTCTTTCACAGAACTTTGGACTTGGCGTATAATTCAACGCCAAAGGAATTGTCATTCGTTTTGCTTCAGTTTAGGAGCTAACACTTTCTTACTGTTTACTGACTATGTAAGATGTAAAGGACTCAAGAGCGATTCGGGCCGAGCGCCCGGCCTGATCCTCCGTACTGTTTCCCCACTCCAGGTTTTTAAAAATTCGTACTGTAACTCCTCTATGGTCACGCCATAAAATTGCTTCATTGAAATTTATAATAAATCTACCTGAAGTACTATATTGCCTCTTGGATGCGTTCTTGGGTAACATGTTGTAATCATCTTTAATTAATTAAACTTAACTTTTTTTTCAGCTCAATCTAAAGTGCCAAAATCAACATTAATAATTCGTGAACTGCAACCATTACCGTCAGATAACAATTACCAATATCACATCCATTTTAAGATTAATAATACAATTTTTAAAGGTTAACAGAGAAAATAATTATGATTTTTTTTTTTTTTTTTTTTTTTACTTTAACGAGTAGATATTGCTTCCTAATTCAGCAAAATCCAGGAATTATAATACTAAGCTTTTTTTAATTGCTAAAAAGAATCCAAATTGAAAAGACAGAAGCAAAGAAAATATAATTTGAAAATATAATTTATTTTGAGTGTTTGTCTTTTGTTTACATTTCCTTGAAGCAAGTAGATGATGGAAACTATATGAAATACTTATAAGACGTTGAAATACTAGTAGCGGAAATAACAACTATATGAATAGTAAGAGGATCAGAAGTAGAAGCCAACAAGTGAAAGTATAGCATAGTCAATGACCGAGAGTAATATTTAAAAAAGAAAATAAAAAGAAAAACTGTTATGATGAAAATAAAAGCTAAAATACCAAAGATAGGTTCTCGTGCAGAAGCTACTAGTTTTAAAAAATTATAAGAACTTCTTATAATTTGTGAATTTAGTAACATAAATTAAAAAAAAAAAATAACGTACCACATTATAACACTAAATTTAATATTATTATTTTTAAATAACCATTAATATTCTTTGAAAATTAATTAAAAGGTAAATCACTGTTATCATTGCAAACAGCTAATTTCGTAGAACGTACAGTCAGCAGCAAAATTATTCGAGCGCTAGGAATTATTGCTGGCGCTCAAATAATTTTGCTGTCGACTTTAATTTTACTAGTATAAATTTTAGCCGCCACCATAAATGTCCAGCTATATCTTCTTTTAGTCTGGCTGTCTCCTGTTTTCGAGTTTTGCCATCACGCAAAAATTGTGAACTTAATTCTATAATCTATTGTGAGATTACTTATTCAACGATATCTGGGAAAATTTCCTTTCAATGCGGCCATAAAAAAGCACTTAATCGACCTTTTCGTGATAAGCTTGAATTAGTTGAAGGCTAGACAACGGAAGACCAGGGGAACATTAAGGAATTAGTAGGATGTAATTATCATCTCTATGCCATAACAATTTTACGCTTAAATATAGATTACGGATTAACTAATATACGAAGAAGATGACGTTTTTTGATGGATGAATCCTATACACCATCATGAAGTAAGTCTGATACCAGATAGTGGTCGACGATTTCACTCAATTTTTCATTCATTTATTTATTTATATTTTTCGTTTTTGATTTCTGACGTTAAAATACATAAAAATGATAAAGTCGACGCTTCTTTGCGCTTCTGAGCAGAAACTGTTCTTTTATGTATAATACATCATTTAGCAATGGTATTTAAGGCAG
The DNA here is from genome assembly GCA_963930645.1 of Salticus scenicus. Lineage (NCBI taxonomy): Eukaryota > Metazoa > Arthropoda > Arachnida > Araneae > Salticidae > Salticus > Salticus scenicus. Next base: position 297,423,850 of record OZ005648.1, read on the forward strand.
ATTATGCAAAGCGTAATAATATTTTAAAGGCTATTGAACAATGCTGTGATTCTCTATTATTGTTCTAAAATTATAAAATCCTTAAACTTCATAATAACAGAATTGATATTGGAGGGGCTGTATCTTCTAAATGAAACATTTTGGGGGTGTACTTTAACGATACATTCAAATTTTGTTAACATTTATTTAGTATAGCGAAATTTAATGTAGTTAAAAATGTTTCTGTTTTTATGTATTGTATTTAAATATTTAAATATTTCGACAGAAAAAGCTCAACATGTTACCTACCACTTTAAATAGTAAACACGCTGTTGTAAAGCTGAACAATAAACATTACTTGAGTAATAACCCAAATATAGTTACGAAAGTGAAGGCACGGACAAAATGAAGTCAGAAATACTTTTCAATTTTAGTGGAAAATATTAAAATAATAAGCATAGAATACACACATTATCTTTAAGGTACATCACAATTTATATTACTAGGTTTTCTAGACTTATTTAAAGATGCATACAAAACTATTATTGTAATATGTACTTTTTTTTTTCTCTTGAGAAAATTGCTCTTTTTACAAAATACACATCATATTTTTTTTACAATTTTGTAAATTATATGGGTGCAATACATTAAGTAAGAAACGTATTTGTGACTAAATTCGAATTATTGAATTATTATTATTCACTTTACTATTATTATTCCAATATATTACTATTACTATTCCAATATATTAGGACGCCTATATTTTACAAATAATTTTGGATATTTCTAAAATATCGGTTAAAAAATCCTTTTAATAATCGAAATCCACGTATATAAAATATTTAATATAAACTTCAAACTATAATTTTTTATGTTTATTTTATAAACATCGTTAATAACGAAATGGTCGATTTAAAGATTTCTTTTTATTTTAAAGACTCTGCATCAGTGCTACATATCTACTATATTATTTTCGTTCTTTCATACTATTATATATCATAGCAACATTTTTAAAGTGAAAACTTCTTTAGGCGCGTTGAGCACTTTTGGGTGAACAAAAATCATGAAACTCGCGTTATCGTCAGCGAAGGTTTTCCATTTGAAGTGAAAACTTCTTTAGGCGCGTTGAGCACTTTTGGGCGAACAAAAATCATGAAACTCGCGTTATCGTCAGCGAAGGTTTTCCATTTGAAGTGAAAACTTCTTTAATAGCGTTGAGCACTTTTGGGCGAACAAAAATCATGAAACTCGCGTCATCGTCAGCGAAGGCTTTCCATGAGAATCGAAAGTAGAATTCGAGATTTCAGCTAATGTACACGTTTTGAGGTGCCCTGAATGGGTTTTCTTTTGTATCTCAGCTACTAATTAAAATAATTTCCCAAGTAATGCATCATTTGAAAGATTTGTTGAGTTGGAATCGAACAGTAACTTACAGAAATTTCTACCGCCAGATGGCGCTGTAATATTTTAAAATTTCAAATTTCAATTTCTAATTAGGATTAAATTATTTTTAATCCATCATTCGAAAGATATTTTAAAGTTCTTTTATATTATCGAAAGTGGAATTCGAGATTTTACCTGATTTACACGTTTTGAGGTGTCCTGAATAGTTTTATTTTGTATCTCAGCTACTAATAAAAATAATTTCATAAGTAATACATCATTAGAAAGTTTTGTTGAGTCGGAATCGAACAGTAACTTACAGAAATTTCTACCGCCAGATGGTGCTGTAATATTTTAAAATTTCAATGTTTTCAAATTCTAATTATGATTAAATTATTTTCAATGCATCATTGGAAAGATATTTTAAAGTTCTTTTATATTATCGAAAGTGGAATTCGAGATTTCACCTGATTTACACGTTTTGGGGTGTCCTGAATCGGTTTTCTTTTGTATCTTAGCTACTAATTAAAATAATTTCATAAGTAATCAATATTTTTACCTAATATAAGCCTTAGTTCATTTAATTTGGGTAGCTACAAATATTGTGCCGAATCATATAATGCAGATCATAAACACTTCTTTACAAACCAAAAATAATTCGAAAATAATAATCTAATAGCTCGACAATACAATTCACAAGTTACTTAGTTTTCGCTTCTATCGGCAGTCCCCAAACAGTGCTTTGATTTTTTTTTTCATGGTGAAGGGTCATGCGTAATTATTTCGACACGATATATTACATTATTTGTTATGAGTAAGAATATTTCAATATCAGATAATGGGGAAAAATATATAAAATTTAAGAAAAAAAAAATTGTAAAATTAACAAACATTTAAATAAAGATTGCAATATAATGACGACAAATTGAATAAACGGCTATAGACATAAAACTAGAGTAAAACATTGAAATTTTTCCGTTAAAAATGAACGTTTTTGTTCGAGAATTTTTTTAAATAGTGTCATTTTCAGAGATGAAAGCATTTCATCCTTCTAAAATTCTATTTCAGTTAAAGGACTGGTAAAATATAAAGTCTGAAAGTGGAATAATTTTGTGGTTTTTACCAAAATTATTTCAGTTTTATGAGTTAAAATGTACTTTTTCATTTACGAGCAATATGATTTTCACTTGCAGTAATATTTCTTTTTTCAGAATCACCGAAACGAACGTAGATATCAATTCAAATTCAAAATAATATTTCTTTTAAAATTTTAATGCAAAAATGAAACCTATAACGATATTCATCACTTTTATCTTTGCTTTGTTTTTTTCAGACCCATGGAACAATTAAAATGTCATCATCTGATTTTATTTTTAAAAGTTTATTTGCATTAAACAAACATTTTGATATTTTGAAATATTTTGAAATTTGAGAAATACGATGACATCAGTTCCTTTTTATTTTTTCATCTGAACAATTTAAATTTTCTTTTTAGTTTTTAGCTTATCATATTTTAAGAGAAATAGATGTAAAATCCAAACATATTCAATGCATCCAATATACGTATTTAAGGTATTAATATGTAAAGTTTTCAAAAATGATTTAAATAAAATCTACACACATACCTGAGAAAGCTTCTTCGCAAAATACATAAAAATGCCGTGAGAACATCACGATTCACCTATTAAAGGTAGCATGAGAGATGAGATAATGAAAAAGGTTTGGGAGGGGGGCAAGAAGACGGTTTGGTTTCACAAGGTTGATAGCTAATGTTTTTCTTGAATCGCAAAGGGAGAAGCAGGTGTTGTCAAATTTTGACTTCAAATGAGTTCAATAGTTAAAGATACCATTACTCGATTTCTTGTAACCAAAAAGAGAGCAGTTATTAAAAATATATACACAGACATTGTTTCATGAATTATCTTTCAGAATATTTCTTTGAATGTATTAATTTGCTTTTAGAAAGAAACTCATAAACAAATTATTTCAGTTAACTTTTATGACAGGTAAAGATGTATTTAAATAATAATAATAAAATAATATTAATAATAATTACACATAGATTGATTGTTGCATGCAAATTGGGTGATATTTCTCTCTTACTGCATGCAATTTGCTAAAAATTTACAGTAAGTCAATATCACCGAAAGGACGTGTAAATAATGTCAAACACAGAAAGAGGAAAAACCAATAGAAAAACATACTTTTAAATTCTACAATCACCAATACTACATAAAAAAAATATAATTAATCCTAAAAATAAATAATAAAACAAAAAATTATCTCTCTCCTTATATATATATATATATATATATATATATATTAAATATTCAGAGTAATAGTATTTAATTTTATGTTAGCCCTTTAGAAATAAAAATGTGTTAACGGTAATTTTTTTTTCTAATTTAAGTAACATATGAGAGGGAAAGTGAAAATGAAAAAAAAAAAAAAAATGAATTGTAGGTTCTTACCTGATCACCATATTACCATGTTCTATTAACTCGCTCTCTTGTTTGTTTGTCCAGTACAAATCTTGCGATCGATTCTTAACTAACTTTCTGACTAGCTAGGCATTTGAAACTTCTAGAATAGCTCAGAACACGATGACAATGCATTATTTTAATACTTTTATTCAATTAATAAATGTTTGCAAATTTTTTATAATTGCTCTCTTTATTGCGCATTTGATCATTTTCTTTTAAGTTGGTGGGATAAATCATCAAAATTTTTTCGAAAAGTACTTATTAATACATAGAATTGTCAAGTTTATATGATTCAACAAACAATTTAAAAACATGGTATATAAAAGTTATTTTTAGCTTGTAATTATTTTTCACCGTAGGAATGAAACAGTAATTAGAGTCCTGCATCGGTTCAGGTCGATTAGTTTTTTTTCTTACGGGTCGGGATTGGGTCAAGTTTACTGATTTATTTTTCGTGCAGGTCAAGTTCGGTTTCAGATCGGGTTTAATTTTCGAGTCGGGTTGACTTGAGACAAGTGATTAGAGTCCTGCATCGGTTCAGGTCGATTTTTTTTTTCTTACGGGTCAGGTTTGGGTCAAGTTTACTGATTTATTTTTCATGCAGGTCAAGTTCGGTTTCAGATCGGGTTTAATTTTCAACGAGTCGGGTTGACTTGAGACAATTTTTCAAAAAAATTTACCTAAATAAGCAGAAATCTGTCTGCTATATATAACGATAATTGAATGTACGCTAATCCAAATTAGCTATAACCACTTATGGACTGTGAACTTAAACTGCTAATTAATATTTTTCTCTTGCAGATGTTTTTAAGAAGTTATTGAAATGTAGATTTCGTTTAATCGGCAGTCTGTAACGCTGTATCATTTTAATATTTGTCTGCGTGTGTGTGATAAGCATTAAATAATAAACTACAAACACTAAACTGAAACCTATTTTTAAACACTTGAAATACGCAACACAAATAAACCTTTAAAAATTATTATTAATCCATGTTTCAGATTTTTAAATTTTTAATTTAGGGTATTATTAATTACATTTTTAATTATTTTAAAATGATTTACCAACTATATGACAAAGAAAATTTACTTTATTTTATAACTTAAAAATGGTTCGCGTGAATTTTAGATGAATTATTAATTTTAATTTAGATTTGGGTTTCAGGTTAGGTTAAAGTGAAAAGAAGTCGGGTTTCAGTCGGGTTCTGATCGGGTGGAGGTTGTCGAAATTTTCTATTGCGAGTTCAAATCGGTTTCAGGTCAGTTTTCAAGTTAAGTAAAAAATTTTTTGTCTTGCTCGGGTTGATTTAAAATTCACATGTCGGGTAAAACCCGACACGTTCAGATTTCTAATTGAAATTCAATAGTATGAAATCTCTGACTGATTATCGCATGATTACCATGCGAAACACATGCATCAAAATTAGTGATCTCATGATTGGTGTAAGTATTTTTAGTTCAAATAAGAATTTATCGTGTTTGTGCACCATTTTAGAGACCCAAGCACTAATATTCCTCATTATCTTTTCACTTCTATTTTTTTAACATTTTTGGATTTGATATATTTTTTTTTAACTTCCTCTCATATATATTTACGCGGTTAAGCATGTTCTTTTATCAAGTAATGATTTCTACATTTTTGTCATGCATAGATAGGAATATATCAGAAGCATTTTTCAGATAAAATATATTCCGTTAAGATGAATATGAATATAGTTCGATTTCAAGTAAATTAACTCTGATTATTTATGTAAAAGGAGACTTTTGAATCTCAATTTTTTGAGGTACACAAGCAAAACGTTTAAAAATTTAATGCAATATTAATTTTTATGGTTTTTCCTAATATAGTTACCCTGGGTAAGTGTTCGGATTATCCGTGTGGTAATACTACTTTCAGTAAAATGTTCGCTTGTACACAATTTCGTTTTTTTTTTTTTTTTTTTCTTTCCGCGAAAGTTACAAAGCATTTCTTGATTGGAATAAAATTAATGTGAGTAATCTAACAAATCGCAATTTTTTAATTTCTTAAAGAAAAAAATCCTAAATAGTGATTTTTACAATTGCTAATTATGAAATATTCGTCGCTTAAATACAGAGCTGAGAAAAAGCAAAGTTAAAAAGCTAGAGAAATATTTCCGTAGCATTGGATTCTTCTACACTGATAATATATATATATATACCGCCTTCCTCTAGAATGAATAAGTGGCCATTTTCTAAATCCCTTAACTAGAAATACAGATTTCTGATCTATGCACGTAAGGCACGCCAATAAACAGAATAGACGAAATTAGCGAGAATTTCTAGTGTACACATTTCTAGATGGTGAAACAATATTCTGAATACTATAAATATTCTGAATCATTTGTATTGCGAGAAATTCTAGCTTGCTTTTCTAGAATTTGGTAATAAACCAAGATTATAGTTGCTGAAACCAGCCTCTTGTAGTTTCATTTATTTTCAGAGATTTTTAAATAACTTCGCCCTCGAGAATATAGGCAAATGTTCTAGAATTCTAATAGGGCTTCTAGAACTCGCTTTCCATGGGGACTAGAATTTATAAGGATGACATGGAACTTTTTTTTTCTAGAGCCACAACTTAGATTCTAGTTGTCAGTTACAGAATTTTTTCTCAGTGTATTTCTAATGCTATATTTTTCAAACCTTGGCAGTTCTCAATTTTTTTTTATGATTCTCAAAGATGCTGTAGTTACAGGAAGATAAATTTTAAATGAAATAAAATTTGTAAAGAATACCAATTTTCCTCGCATTAAAAGCGGAAAGCTACGTAGTTTAAAAGTAAAACATTACTTTTATTTGGTACAGAAATAAACAAATAAATAAAAATGCGTAATAAAAGCTGCACTTTATGGCTTTAAAAAAAAAAAAAAAAAAAACCTTTTTCAGGATTTGAAGGTGAAAGTTTTGTACGTTTATGATGAAAAGACTGGGTATCATATAAATTAACCACCCCCTTTTTCAAAAAAAAAAAAAAAAAAAAAAATCATAGCAAGATATTTTTTATTTTCATTTAATAAATATTCATAGATGTATTTTTTATTTTTATGCTAAAAAGGAAAAAGAACATTCCATATCAAATATAGAAAGAAATTATTAATTGAAATCACAATTGAAATTTAGTATTCATAGTTGAAACTCTTTATCCAGTTTGTGCGAAACTTTAAAGCATTTTGGAAATTTGTCGTTCCTATTATTACATTGTTAAAAAAGGAAATTATGTTCAAATATACACATAAATTCAGTCACTTATATTGAAAAATTCTATAGTTAATATCAAAAACAATTATTAAAAAAACTTTTATAAAACAAAATTTAAACAGAAAATTAACATGACAAATTGGTTTATACAACTAATCTTTTGAATCAATGCTCTCCCTTTACTGTTTTTTTTTCTCTTCGAGGGGGAAAAAAAAAATCTGAAAATCTGAAAATTAATATAAAACAATGAAAAAGCTGTTTCTGTATTTTTATATAGATACTTTTCTATTAAAAAAAAAAAAATGTCTTTCTCACTTTTTTCTAATTCAGTTTCAGCTGTGAGATTACACAATTCTTTAAATAGGGCGAAGTGAAATTGCAACTAAACCTGCTCGAGATTTCTGAACAGAAGTGAAAGTTCACTGCTTTTCAATTGAACAAATAAGCTTTCAGCACCTGCAATAGAATGTTACGGAAAAAGGGCTAATTTAATTAGATTTACCATTTTAAAAAATCATCAAATCTAGGCGTGACGACAAGCAAACTATTCGCAGCTTCATGCGTAACAATGGTTCAATTTTTCTTGTGTATTTAACGCCTCCCGTTTCCGCCACATTGTTCATTTTTTTTTTTTTATGAGACTTTTAAATTGTTCGGAAGCATCATCCGGTGTTAAAGTTCTTTGTTTCTTGAAAAAGAGACAAAAGCTGGAGCTAGTTAAAGTTTCACGAAAATTTTCCAAGGCATTCGATCCTGAATAACAATTGCTTCAAACCCTTGTTCGGTTTTCAAGAAAAGTGTTCGACGTGTTCTAGATTCTTTAAAAGTTGAATTTGAGAACACTGTTCAATGATGAATGTCTAATTACAGTTCGTTTGGAAGTTCTGTGGATTAACTTTAGTTGTTAAGTTGAAGAACAGTCTAAATTTCAACTTGCACGTGAAAGAAAAGTTTTAAGTGTAGACTCCTTTAAAAATTTTAAAGACAAGTAAATTGGATGATTTGAATAAACAGGGTACACAAACATCCTGTATTTTTACAATATATAAAACAGGTTATAATACAAAACGTTTATTTTAGGATAAAGTATTTTTAAACTCGCTAAAATTATCTGCATAAAAGGATCATATATATATATATTAATTAAAGTTCTTCCACAAAATATTTTATAGTACATAAACTACTATTTTTAAAGAGTTTTAATTAGTCATAGTTGTAAGTTGACCTTTTATTGATTTACAGAATTTTTTTAAAATTTATTTACATATAATAATAATAATAATAATAAAACCTTTACAATAGACTGTTTAAAATATATAATCTGCTTAAAAATAAGTAAAGGGATATACCACAAAGCAAAAATCAAATTAAAAACAATTGAAATTTAATATAAAATTAAAACTTTGATACAGAATCACGCTAAATAACAATATTAAAGAGACCTTATATACAGAAATACTCTATGCATACACATTTCCACATTTCAACAATTGCATATAAGCAGAAAGACCATTTACCGGCGAGGGAGTGTATTATAAATAGATATAAATTTTAATATCAACAAGCAGTATTATATTTCAGATTAAACAGGATACACAAACATTCTGTATTTTTACAACATATAAAGCAGGTTATTTATAATAACATTTAATTTAGGATAAAAAAAATTAACTCGCTAAAATTATCTATATGAAATGATCGGATATATGTAATTTTTTAATTAAAACTCTCTTATAAAATATTTTATAGTACAGGAACCACTATTTTACCATTTTTTATTAACTTCGATTCATGTCTGATTTTTTTTTTTTTTTTTTTTTTTTTTGTCCAGTATTAACTTCCCGACTAGCTAGACATTTGAAACTTTCAGGATAGCTCAGAATACGGTGACAATATACTTTTTTAAACACTTTTAGTCAACTGTTTGAGGTCCCTACTGCCTTTGGCAGCGTTTATATATGATTCGACAGAAAATTTGTTTTACTAACTTCCCGACTAGCTAGACATTTGAAACTTTCAGAATAGTCCAAAACACGGTGACAATACATTTTTGTAATACTTTTAGTCAACTGTTTCAGGTCCCTACTGCCTTCGGCAGCGTTTATATCATTCAACAGAAAATTTATTTAACTTACTTCCCGACTAGCTAGACATTTGAAACTTTCAGAATAGTTCAGAATATGGTGAAAATGCATTTTTTAAATACTTGTAACCAACTGTTTCGGATCCCTGCTGCCTTCGGCAGCGTTACCAGTACAAAGCTTGCAATCAGTTTTTAACTAACTCCCCGGCTAGGATTTGAAACTTTTATAATAGCTCAAAACACGATAACAATGAATTTTTTAAATACTTTTAACCAATTATTCCTGGTTCCCGCTGCCTTCAGTAGCATTTATATGATTCAACAGAAAATTTAAAAACATGGTATATAAAAAGTTCTTTTTATCTTTTTATCTTAAAATGTTTTAATTAGTCATAAGCTGTAGATTGACTTTTTATTGATCTACAGCAAATTTCTTAAATTTATTTACAAATAATAATAATAATAGTAATAATAATAAACCTTTATATTGGATTTATTTAAAATATATAATCTGCTTAAAAATAAGTAAATGGATGTATCAGAAAGCAAAAATCAATTAAAAACAATTGAAATTTGATATAGAATTAAAACTTTGAAACAGAATAACGCTAAAAAACAATATTAAAGGGGACCTTATATACGGAAATACCCTATGCATACACATTTCAACAATTGAACATAAGCAGAAAGACCATTTATCGGCGAGGGAGTGTATTAAAAATAGATAGAAAATTAAATACCTACAAGCAGTATTATATTTTAGAAAAAAACAGGATACCCAAACATTCTGCATGTTTACAATATATAAAACAAGTTTTAATACACAACGTTCATTTTAGGATAAAGTATTTTTAACTCACTAAAATTATGTACATGAAATGATCGGGTATATTTTTTTTTTTTACTTTCCGAACGTACATCTGTAAAGAAAGTATTGTAACAATGTCGAAAATCCGACTTTGATATTATGGTGTTTCTATACGTTTTGAGATCCCCTGAGTTCATTTTTACTATTTTTACGTTGATGCATGTATGAATGTGAGTGAACACAATAGCGTCTAAACGCTTTGTTCGAATGAGCTGAAAGTTGGTATGTATGTTACAGGTCATAGTTGTACAAAACTTATTGATTTTGGTGAATCTAGCACTTATAGTTTTTTTTTTTTCTTTTTTTTTTTTTTCAGGGCCACAAAGAAAAATTCTTTATCATTGTGGTACCTATAGGCCCAATTTTTTTAAAGAGCGATAGCGTCTAAATGTCTTATTCGATTGAGATAAAAATTTATATACATGTTATGTGTCACCGTTGCACGAGCTTCATAGATTTTGGTGGGTAGATTTTTACAGTCACTTACAGATTTTTACAGGGACTCACCGAAAATTTCTTAATCATAATGGTCTATGGGTCCAAAAATTTAAAGTGCGATAGCGTCTAAATGCCTTATTCGATTGAGCTGAAAATTTATACACATTTTATAGGTCACTGTTGCACAAAATGAAAAGATTTTGGTGAATCTAGCATGTATAGTTTTTTTTAAGAAGGACACAACGAATAATTCTTTGTCATTATGCCATACGGACTCAAATTCTTTAAAGTGTGATAGCGTCTGAACGCCACATCCGATTCATCTGCAAATTTATGGACATGTTATAGATACAAAATGTATGAAATATGGAGAATCTAGCATTTATAGTTTTTTTTAAAGGGACGTAAAGAACAATTCTTTATCATTGTAGCTTATGGGCTCAAATTATTTAAAGTTTTATAGCGTCTAAACGTCTCATTCGATTGAACTGAAAATTTATATAAATGTTATAGGCCACCGTCTCGCGATCAGTGAGTCTAGCATTTATAGAATTTTACTGGGACACAACGAAACTTTCTTTATCATTATAATCTGTGTACTCAAATTATTTGAAGGCGTTAATTTAAACAACATGCCATCTAGAGAAAAATATTCACATAACCTATTATAAATTTCCCTTTCATTTATTTAATGACTTCTCTTACTTTAATATATTTATGCAACCGTTAATTACTTAATGTTCAGAAAGTTGAATAGAGTCACTTCAGATTTTTTAAATTATAGCTCTCTTATAAAATATTTTATAATACAGAAACTACTATTTTTAAAAGGTTTTAATTAGCTATAAACTGTAGGTTGACTTTTTATTAATCTACAGAATTTTTTAAAATTTATTTACAAATAATAATAATATAATAATAATATAATAATAATATTAATAATAATAAAAATCTTTTATAATAGATTCTTTAAAATATATAATTTGCTTAAAAATAAGTAAAAAGGTATATCACAAAGTTAAAATGAAATTAAAAACAATTGACATTTGATTTGATTTTAAAATTTATTTACAAATAATAATAATAATTATAAACTTTAGTGACAGATTGTTTAAAATATATAATCTGGTTAAAAATAAGTAAACAGAAATATCACAAAGCAAAAATCAAATTAAAAAGAATTGACATTTTATGTAGAATTAATATTTGAAATAGAATCACGCTGACCTTATACATGGAAATAACTCTATATGCATACACATTTCAACAATTGGATATAAGTAGCAAGACAATTTACTGACCATGGAGTGTATTATAAATAGATTGATAATTAAATGCCAACAAGCAGTGTCATATTTCAGTAGTTCTTTATATCTTGGTATAAAAATAAATATTTTTAAGGAGATGGTTTTTTATATATGTTTAAAAAGATTTTCATTTTAAAAAAAATGATCATCTAATCAATGTTTAATTGAAAAAAGGTGAATAAATAAATGAAATTTTACAATATAATTTTCACTCTTGGTAAAGCATGGATGAAAAAGAAGGAAACAAAAATATATTATAGACCTTTCAAATATTGGATTTTATCCAAGCATTTCTTATGATTTTTGAATTACTACGTGACTGAGATTTGACAATAGCAGAAGCATCTATAAGAACGTGAAATCTAATAAGAAAGTACGTTATAAAGGTTAAAAACTAACAGAAAGGTTCTGAAAGTACCCAAAAAAATTTGAAATAAAATAAAATAAAACCAATAAATAACAAAATAACCAAAAATTATGGATAAAATAAACATTTTGTTTCTTATTCGGGTCGATTAATCTTTTATGCATTAAAAGATTATTACGTTATTTTATTATCTATTATTCCTTTGTTACAGCTACCAAAGTTTCATTAGAAATGTTTCGCAAAGGTTAACCAGATTTGCTAGTTTTTAAATGTATGACATAAATTTTTTTATTCTTTAAGATTATTATTATTATTATTATTATTATTATTATTCGTACCACCTTATTTGTAGCGGATTTTTCTCCAACGTGTAAGCATAGCTGCCACCTTGTACGTTTTTTTTTTCTATCAAACATTTTTAATATAAATTTTTAATAATTGTTTTATCAGTTTTCTTCGATAAAGCATGATACAAATTTTACTAAGAAATATTGGTGTTAAAAGAAATTACAAATTGGCACCTATGTGTAAATATATATATTTATTTATTTAAGGGGAAAAAAAATTCTCCTAAAAAAGTGGTAAAAAAAAAAAAAAAAAAAAAAAAAAACATGAGTGCTAACAATGTTAAAATAGATTAGATCGTTGGTAGCTCTGAGAAAAAAACATTTGTTTGATTGATCGTTTAATCTAAAACATGTGTAATCCTACTCTACATTGGACAAAAAAACTGCAACACCCGTGAAAAAATATTAAAATATCCAAAACGTGTACTTTATTCTTATGTTTTGTGTAAATATTATCACATTTTAAAGGTTTTATAAAAACGTGAAGATATAAGGTTACTATGGCTCATTTGAGTAAAGACAATGGTTAAGGAAGTACCAATTTACTCCGAGAAAAATCATGAAATCAGAAGATTTAGTATTTAATATAGACGTGAAGAGTACAATTTACATATACATGCTGTTATGAATAATAAATTTTACATAAATAAAGTGAGAATTTTATATAAATAAAGGGATAAAGAAGCCTGTTAATCTTGTTATATGCAACAACAACAACAACAACAAATATATTTCAGTACTTCGTAGAGCACCTACAAGCTTTGATAACAGCCTTACAGTGGTTGGGCTTGAAACAAAAAAATTTCTCAATGTTTTCTTGACTGATTTCATGATTCCAAATCCTATTAATGCTTTCCTGTAATTAAAACATAGTGGCAGATTTTTTTTTCCAGAAATTTTAGAACCTATTATATGCTAAACATTTTCATTAGGATTAAGGTCTGGGCCAGTCCAAAATCTTAAAACAGAACTTTTCAGATAATTTTGCACCTAAAAAGTTGAAATAAAAATAAAAATACTTTTATAATACTTATAGTTATGTTGTGGCCTATAAAACAATGCAAATTGCACAATAAAATCATATAAGAATATTTTAAAATTTACTTTCTGATTTTGGTATATGACAAGGTGCTGAATCATGTTGAAAAATACATTTCTTTGTAACTCTACAGTTATCTCGAGAACCGATACATTCACATTTCTTCTAACAAGTTTTAGTCTTCCAACCCTCTTACTTGATAAGCATTTCCACACCATTTCGCTTGCTGGAAATTTCACAGTATGTGACATACAATCTGGATGAAAAGCTTCGCTTGTACGTTTTCGAACATACCGTATACCGTCCGATCCATGTAGGTTAAATTTGGACTCATCCGATAAAATTACCGTCTTCCATTGAAATGTTGTCACTAAAACATGTTTTTTAGCCCAAACAAGTCGCTTTTTCTTCCTTTTTTGAGTAATCAAGGGCTTTTTCTTTGGGCGATAGACAAGGAAACCATATTCCGTCACCGCCTCTGAACTGTTCGCGCACCACAACTGTTCTCCAGTTCGACTTTCGACTTTTAAACGTGGTGCACTTGCATGACGGTTTTGCAGGTAACAACCGTTTCAAATATCTATCTTCTGCAATTATAGGAGCTGTTTTCTCACCTGATCCATTCCTTCTCTCGATATCACCTGTTCCACGCTTTAACTTGATCACTCTTGAAACTGTAGATTGATGACAATTTAATTCTTTGGCTATCTTTTGAGTTGAATACCTTTATTTACCTAAAGCAATTGCTACACATTTCTACTGAGACGTTAGTTTGACATATGCAGCCATAATTTATCGCATAGAAAAATTACAAAAAAAAAAAAAAACAGACTTTCCTTATCTTGATCTAGTAATGAAATCAGAATGATGCAGTACTTCAAAATTCTTGCATGATGCAATAATGATGAGTAATAACATCATACAATACTTTGCATCAATTATAAATAGCGTGTTGAACTTACAAAATATTTATTTTTATAATGACACAGTTTTTTACTTCCATTACCCTACTACCGTAGGTAATGGAAGTATTGTATTCGGTCCAAAAATTCGATATCGGGATTTCACCTGATTTACACGTTTTAAGGTCCCCTGAGTCCAAAAAAGTGGTTTTTGGCAATTGGTCAGTGTGTATGTATGTGTGTGTGTGTGTGTGTGTGTATGTATGTATGTGGAGAATCTTCTGGCTATTATAGCTCATAAACTAATAAAGATAGAGCTACGAAACTTTAGAATTGAAATACGTCTGGCCTACAGATGAAATTTCCAAATTTTGGTGAAAATTGAAAAACCGGAAGTGGGACATCGGAAACCGGAAGTTGGACCGTAAGTCCGTATCTCAAAAACGGCTCTAACGATTTTCTTCAAACTTGTTATATAAACACTCTATTAGATGTCCTTTCGAATGATATAGTTGGTTAGTTCAAGAAAATTGATAGGCGTCCTGTATAAATAGCTCAATTTCAGGCCTCCCAAGGGCGTTCCTTTAAAAACGGTTGTACGGATTTTTTTCAAACTCGCCATTTTAACTCAATTTTAAATATGCTTTTGTATGTAATTATTGTTTTTCTGTCAATAATTGAGTTTAACCGGAAATGGGACACCGGAAACCGGAAGTGGGACCGTAAGTCCGTATCTCAAAAACGGCTCTAACGATTTTCTTCAAACTTGCTATATAAACACTCTATCAGATATCCTTTCGAATGATATAGTTGGTTAGTTCATGAAAATTGATAGGCGTCCTGTATAAATAGCTCAATTTCAGGCATCGCAAAGGCGTTCCTTTAAAAACGGTTGTACGGATTTTTTTCAAGCTCGCCATTTTAACTCACTTTTAAATATGCTTTTGTATGTAATTATTGTTTTCCGCTCAATAATTGATTTTTTGTGAAAGTTGGTATCTCAAAAACGGCTCTAACGATTTTCTTTTATGTTTTCTGATCACATTCTCTCTCAAAAATGCATATAATACATGTAATAGCGGGTAATGGAAGTCGTGTGGTTGTTTCACACCAGATTTTTTTTTTTTTTTTTCGTCCGATACTGTACGCACAGGACATATTACATATGTTGAATTCTTTACATAATTCTTTACATATGTTGAATTTCGAAGATTTATAAGAAAGTTGTGCAAAAACAGTTTGAGATTCCAATTGAAACGAGGATTCTAAAATAAATTAATTAATTAAAAAAGTCAATAAAAATTTATTTATTTATTCCGAAGTTATGTGTTTGACAGAGAAGACATAAATACGATTACGTACATAGGGGTCCCAGCATTCCTATATTTTTACGATCATTTTATTATACTCTCACCACAATTTTCAAAAAGAAAACTTTCTTGTAGCTTTCGATGTTATTTTGTTATGAAAACCTTCATGAAAATTTTCTTTTTGAAAATTGTGGTGAAAGTGTAATAAAATGATCGTAAAATTCAGGAACGCTGGGACCCCTGCGTACAAAGCACACGCAATTTAAATCCATGTATAAGTATAAAATGGTTGAATTTAGTGACTACCAGTTGCAAAATAAAAATAAAAGTATACGTTAACCATCATTTACCTTCTTTTAATTAATTTATGCCTTCCTGTTATATATTTACTTTCTGATTAATAATTTAACCCTTTGCAGGTTCTATTTAATTTAATTCCTCTGGTCAGTGTTCCCAAATTTAGGGACTATTTTAATCAATATCCACCACTAATTTCTACTTTAACGATTGCTTAATTACTTCGAAGGTTATTCATCCATTATATGTATCAAATATAGATACGTTAACTTGGCCACCCCACCTTCGAGTTTTTAAATTTCAAATACATCAGGAATTAGCGCTCAATTAGCTCTAATTTGCTCTCTAATATTAGAATTTGCTCTGGGTATTGAATCGAGATATAACAAGTTTAAAGGTGGGGGGGGCAAGTTAACGCTAGCCCCCCCACATTCGAAATTTTAAATTTCAAGAACGTCAGGAATTAGCTCTCAATTAGCTCTAATTTGCTCTCTAATATTAGAATTCGCTCTGGGTTAGGTATCGAGATATATCATATTTTTGGTTTGGTGGGGGGGGGGGCTAAGTTAACGCTAGTACACCCGACTCCCTATCACAACTAAAAAAATTTTGGTAGTTCCAATATTTAGCTCTCAATTAGCTCTATTTTGCTCCTAATATCAGAATTTGCTCCGGCTTCGTTAACGAGATATTTCAATTTAAAGGAAAGGGGGGAAGGAAGGGGGGAAAGCAAAATTGCAGATATCGAAATTTCAAATACGTCAAATTTTAGCTCTCAATTAGCTCTAATTTGCTCTCTAATATTAGAATTCTATCTGGGTAAGTTATCTAGATATATCAGTTTGTTTGTGGGGTGGGGGGGCTAAGTTAACGCTGGTACACCCGACTCCCTATCACAAATAAAAAAATTTCGGTAGTGCCAATATTTAGCTCTCAATTAGCTCTAATTTGCTCTCTAATATCAGAATTTGCTCCGCCTTCGTTAACGAGATATTTCAATTTAAAGGAAAGGGGGGAAGGAAGGGGGAAAGCAAAATTACAGATATCGGAATTTCAAATATGCCAAATTTTAGCTCTCAATTAGCTCTAATTTGCTCTCTAATATTAGAATTCGCTCTGGGTTACGTATCGAGATATATCATATTTTTGGTTTTGTGGGGGGGCTAAGTTAACGCTAGTACACCCGACTCCCTATCACATATAAACAATTTCGGTAGCGCCAATATTTAGTTCTCAATTAGCTCTAATTTGCTCTCTAATATCAGAATTTGCTCCGGCTTCGTTAACGAGATATTTCAATTTAAAGGAAAGGGGTTAAGGAAGTGGGGAAAGCAAAATTACAGATATCGAAATTTCAAATATGCCAAATTTTAGCTGTCAATTAGCTCTAATTTGCTCTCTAATATTAGAATTCTATCTGGGTACGTTATCGATGTATATATATATATATATATATATATATTTTTTTTTTTTTTTTTGTGGGGTGGGGGTGAGAGCTAAGTTAACGCTGGTACACCCGACTCCCTATTACAAAAAAAAAAAAAAAAAAGAAAGAAAAATCGTAATGCTAATATTTAGTTCTCAATTAACTCTAATTTTCTGCTTAATATCAGAATATTCTCTAGCTTCGTTAACGAGATATTTCAATGTAAAAGAAAAGGAGATGGGGGGGGGGAGAAAAATTGAAAATATCGAAAGTTCAAATGTGCCAAAAATTAGCTCTCAATTAGCTTTAATTTGCTGCATAATATTAGAATTCGCTCTGGCTTAGTTATAGAGATATATCAGTTTTATTGTGGGTTGAGGATAAATTGGGGGGGGGGGGGACTTTACGCTAGTCCCACCGAGACTCCTATTTCGAATGACGAAATTTCGAAAGTGCCAATATTTAGCTCTTAATTTGTTCTAATTTGTTTGCTAATGTTAGAATTTGCGCTGGCTTCGTTAACAAAATATTTTAATTTAAAGGAATGGGCGGAAAGCAAATTTGGAAATATGAAAGTTTGAAACATGCCAAAATTTAGCTCTTAACAAACTAAATTAATAGTAATAAAATCTTTTAATTTTTTTAAAATATGCAATGATCAGTTGAGTGAAAAAGCCGACAATGCGAAATTTTATTAATACCAATAAGGTTTTATATGCATTAATGTCTGCATAATTTTGCTAAAGAAAAAAAAAAATCCGTATCTAATATTTAATGACTTATTAATCTGAGAAACAGCATAATGTTACAATCCATTAGTTATAGCATGATAAATTCGAAAATGAAATGTACTTTGCACAAATTCTTTTACATTTTAAACATTTTTGTCTTTTACATTCAATAATTTAATTTGTGATTTGAAAAAAAAAAAAAAAAAAAAAAAACATATAATAATAATTTTAAGATTAAAAAAAAAAAAAAAAACTTTTTATATTCTATGTTTTTAAATTTTCTGTTGAATCATATGAAATTGACACATTACCCGAATAATTGCAAAAAGGCATTGTCATCGTGTTGTCAATTATTAAAGTTTCCAGTGTCTAGCTAGTCGGAAAGTTAGCTAAAAATCGATTGCGAGATTTGTGCTGGACAAATAAAGAAAAGCGAGTTGAAAGCGATACAAAAAAAAAAAACGTTGGTTTTAATAATAAAATAATAATCCTTTAAGAACAACATATATTAATATGATAAACTACATTAGCACTTTACCAATGCGTAAAAATTTTTTTAAGTTATAATGACGTCAATTTTTGTGAGATGCCTAATTTCACTTTTTATAAATTTTTAACGTTTATGTTCAGTTAAACATTTTTTTTTTTTTTTTTTTTTTTGGCAACAATTAAATTATAGTTAATATTTGAATGGCTAATTTTAAAGCAAGTAGGAGAATATTATTTTCATATTTTAATTAATGAAAAGAAAACTTATAAAAAATTCGAAAATCGGGCTTCGTGGTATTGCGTTGTCATCGTGTTCTGAGCTATTCTAAAAGTTTTAAATGTCTAGATAGTCGGGAAGTTATTTAAAAATCAATTGCAAGATTTGTACTGGACAAACAAACAAGAAAGCGAGTTAATAAAAACATGCAAAAAAAGAATCCTTAATTTTGTTAGACTTTTTTTTAGCTTACCTTCCCTGTCATAAACCTTCTGCCGAATCCGGGTTAAAAACGGTAAAAGGGGAAAATAAATTAGAAATATCAGTCCTACCGTTACAAGTCCAGTACCAAATGAAAGCTGTGATTTTTTTTAATCCAGGGGCGTAAACAGTTTTTCTACACGACAATTAGATTTTTAAAAATTAACTAAAGTATGAAATTTAAGTGGCAGCACTTCATTTTAATCTTTTCATACTTTTTAGTGCTAATCACGCAAATAGAAAAAAAAATTTATTTTATTTTTTTTTATTTTTTTTTTTAATATTTTATTTATTTTATAAATGAAACCTTTAAAAACCAAATCCATATAAATCGCTCAAAAACTTGCTTCAGGTCCCAGCTGCCTTCGGTTGCGTTTTTTTCACCCACAATATTTCGAGCAATTGATAGGAATCCCACTCCAAATGTGATACTACTTATAAAATTTAATTTCCTGTCCAAAAAAAAAAAAAAAAAAAAAACGATCTATTAGCAAACGCACGGTATTTTATAGAGTATTCAATTAAGGAACAGCAGAATCTTCAGTTTTTCACCTCGCAGTGTGAAAGGTGAATCATTGGTGAAGGTTAAAGCAGTGTGTCACTTCGAATTGATTCCTAATTAAAAGTATTAAAATTCAGTTTCGAGGTGCGCTTATAGACGTTGCAGACGGTATCGTGCTGTAGAATTTTCTGGAGACATTTGACAGAGGGAAAGGCAGACTCTATTACGGTTTTATTAAAAATCTATTAGAATAAAGTAAATATGCATTTACATTAGAGAACAGCGATACTATAGGACCTCGTTGGCGAACTTAGAAATTTAAACAATAGCTGGAACATTTCTAGCCAATGACATTGCTTATGCAATAGTGTCGTGACAGCTATATTTTTACTTCCATTACCCATCTACCGTAGATAATGGAAGTATTGTATTCAGTCCAAAAATTCGATATCAAGTTTTCACTTGATTTATACGTTTTAAAGTCTTCTGAGTAAAAACATGCACTTTTTGGTAACTGGACAGTGTGTGTGTGAAAAGGGGGGGGGGGGATCTTCTGGCTATCATATCTCCGATAAAGATAGAACTACGAAACTTCAGAATTGAGGCAGGTCTGGTGTACAGATGATTTTTCCAAATTTCGGTGAAAATTGGAAAATCGGAAGTGGAACATAGGAAACCGGAAGTGGGATCGCAAGTCCGTATCTAAGAAACGGCTCTGACGATTTTCTTCAAAGTTGCTACATAAACACTCTATTAAATGCCTTTTTCAATGATTAGTTGGTCTGTCCAGGAAAATTAATAGACGTCCTGTATAAATAACTCAATTTCAGGTTTCGTAACTGCTGTCTTTAAAAACGGCTGTTCGGATTTTTTTCAAATTTACCATATTAACTCCCTTTTAAATATCCTTCTGTATGTAATTATTGTTTCTATTTAATAATTGAGTATTCCAATTTTTGGTAAATGTTGGTACCTCAAAAAAGGCTCTACCGATTTTCTTTAAAATTATTACTTAAATCCGTTTTAGGTATCCTTTCTCATGTAAAACGTGGCTATTACAAGAAAATTAACAGTCTTACTAATTAGGTAGATCCGTTTTAGATTTCAGAAATTGGTGTTTCAAAAAATAACTACAATTTTTGCTTTCTTATTTTATTACCATGTTTTTATTTAATTTCGATTCTTGTTTGATTGTTTGTTTGTCCGGTACAAATCATGCAATCTATTTTTAACTAACTTCCCTTCTAGCTAGACATTTGAAACTTTCACAGTAGCTCAGAACCCGGTGACAACACAATACTTCGAAGTCAGATTTTCGAATATTTTATTAGTTTTCTTTTAATTAATTAAAGTAGTAAAATAGTAACCTCCTGATAGCATATAAATAAGCATTAAAATATTAGCTATAATTTAATTGTTGCCAAAACAATTACGAGTTCATTTCCTTTCGACATAAAAATAAATAAAACGTGAACGTTAAAAAATTGTAAAAAAAAGGTTAAATTATGCATCTTACAAAAATTGACGTCATTATCGCTTTAAAAATTTTATTTGCTGTAAAATTGATAAAAGTTTAATTTTAAATTTCAAAACAGTAGAAAAAAAATCTCTAACTTCCATTTTCGAATGTAAGCATAAACATTTCATTTCAAAGGGTTATATTTACACAATAAATATCCAACTAATATACTAATTAAAAGGGAAATGATATATATTGAATCATAATTTGAAGTCAAATTTGTTTTCAAATGTCTAAATAAAGTGTCTGATATAAGATATTAATATATTGCAGCGGAATATTTGATAGCTGTCGTCCTTGGCAGAAAAAAAAAAAAAATATCGCCAAATTATTTGGCGAACATATTTAGTTTCTTTCGAAAATCATGGATATTTCACCAACGTATATTAAGAGAGCAATCAATAATATGAAACAATATATCGTAGAATGCATATTACAAAAATATACATCTGCTATGTATATTTTCGTATTACGATTTTGATCGCCAAATACAAAAATCGCCAAGGACGACACAATTTTGAAATTTAAAATTAAAAGCTTATCAATTTTAAAGCAAAAGTAACTCAATCTAACACATGTACACCACGGAGTAAAAAGACAGGAGAAGAAGGTAACGCTGAAATTTTGTGATGTTGTTTTCTAATGTTTACAGATGGCGCCAGCGTGCAATCCTTCCTTCTCTCCAGCTTCCGCAATGTTATTCAATGGGGAAATGTCTCGTTTTAATTATTTTTTTAAAAATAATATCAAGCTGAAAAAATTTCGATTGAAAGCAAATTTCATTAAATAGAGTATTCTAACCAACATGTTTTTTAAGAGCCATTTTATACTAATTTTACTTTGAAAGAAAGCTTTTAAAAAATGACGATTCTTATGAACCGAAGCTAGCTAAAACAGACAATTGGGAGGAAGGAAAATGGATGAAATTTTGTAAAGAAAAAAAATAAACTTACTTTAGGGGCAGAAAACACGAACTCGGACTTTATTTTTCTCCTAGGGCTTTTTTTTTTGTTTTTCTTATCACTATCATAGCCTGTTTTACAACTAGGAACGAAGCATTTATTTGAAACATCTGAATTATGCAGTTTTAAGAACTTACAAAGAAATTAAATTACTTAAAATAAAAAATTTTAAATGTACTTCAGCAAAATTCTATTGAAAACAACAGTATATCCGCGCCGAAGTAGGGAGGAATGACAAGTGGCGCCCTCAATATTTACCAAAAATTTAGATCACAGTTTCGTAGCTTTCTCCCATTGGACCTTCAACTCCTATTAATATTACTCCGTGATGTACACAATAACTTCTATATAACTTTATCCAAATATCAAAATCAGGAAATAATTTTTCTTAATTTTTAATAATGTTTTACAAAAAATCAAATGGATAATTAACATAGGAAATCTTTTTATTTGGCCCCACTGATGGTTAGTGACGTCACACTTCGCTTGCGTATAGCTATGATTCAACGATTCAGCAGAAAATTTAAAAACATGGTATATAAAAAGTTTTTTTTAAATCTTATAACTATTTGTCTTGTTTTTACTCACTATGTATACTATATTTTATATGTATTTAGATGTGTATAAAGTTTCTCTTACCGGAAAATTTTTTGGTGTCGACTTCGTTAGGTCAATTTTATGTCCTCTGGTCACATTATTTAAAAAAAAAATGAATATAATACGTTTAATAGTAGATAAAAAAAGTCGTGTGATTGTTTCACACCAGATTTTTCCATCGCCAAAATGCCAAAAATTATTAAAACTCACCGACAAATTTCTAGACTAAAGTTGTAACCAGATTACTTTTTGAAGGATTAAATATATATATATATTGTTGCGTACTTGGGGGTTAGTGAGTTGTCCAAGAATGAAAAGCGAATCTTGCAAAAGCTGGAAACATTATTTACAAAAAATTCCAGAAGAATACAGGCCTACAAAATAGGTATCAACTGCACTTTCACCAGTAAACACAGCTTAGATGACAGCTGTCAACAACAAATTCACAGTACGAATTGTATTAGAGCAACACACAGCGAGGCATTAATCCAAAGAGACTCAGAGCTCATTCAGTAGCAATGATAGTAGTTGGCGAAACTCAACTCAGACTGACTGATTTCGCGCATTGGGCTTCATTTCATACCCCTGTATCAAACCCAGAATGTTCTGGTAACTCGTAGAATATTGCAGCTAGACCTTCCATATTTGGTATATCAATAAAAAGGATTTTGTCACCGAAGTCGCCAAAAAAATCGCCAAGAAAGAAAAAATCTCCACATTTGGCGCCAAATCCATTTACTGCCTTATTGGAGTTTTTTAATGCGTTTTTAAGGGAAAGTTAGCAATCAACGAGAAAAAGAGCTAGAAATGCAGAATTTACATAAAGATAACTACGAATTATTTACAAATTCGTAACGCTGCCCTCCTCTCAAGGACTGTACATCCCGGGAAGTACAACCGTTGGTCAGAAGGCGAAACTAAACAATCTAAAATACAAAAACTAAGTTGCATATAACAATAAAACATTAATACAGATTTCAAAATTAAGTGAGAAATATTTACAAAATTTACAAATAAGTACAAATATTTATATACAATTAGTTACATTACACATATAACAAATTTAACAAATATTTACATTTCAAATTTCAACATTACCGTTAGCTGTGGTATGTGGCTAACCGATCAAAATGAACCACCTTCGGTTTTGAGGAATGTGTTTCAGCAATTCGCACCACGACATCATTCAGTCATTTTATGACTGTGTAGGGACCGTCCCAGTTACACTGTAGCTTGAGAGTGAGTCCTTTGCGTCGAATAGGGTTCCACAACCAAACTTTGTCTCCTTCCCCTAATTTAGGTTGTGTAGCCTTTAGAACATACCTTGTCTTCATTTTCTCCGTTGCCATGTTAATCCGCTACCAAGTAAACTTGTGTACGTCTTCAAATCGTGCCTGAAGATCTTGGATGTACTCTTTGGGTGATGAAGGCGCATCTGGTGGAAAACCAAACAGGAGATCACATGGGAGACGAAGTTCGCGTCCAAACAGCATCTGAGCTGAAGTATAGCCAGTGGCTTCATGGACTGCACTTCGATCAGCAGAAACAACGGCAACTTCAAGTCCTAATCTTGCTGTTTCTTTGATACTAAAAGAGAGAGGTTATTCAGGATGCTGCGGTTAAACCTCTCGACCGTGCCGTCCAACTGGAGATGTAGGGGTGTTTTCTGAGTTTTGCCTAAGCCGAGTAATTGATACAGTCCTTTGAAAACAGCAAAGGTAAAGTTCGTACCTTGGTTGGTATGAAGTTGTAGGGGCGTGCCGTACCTTGATACCCATTGCTGCACTAGAACCTCTGCAACTGTGCATGCCTCTTGATCGGGAATGGGATACGCCTCAGGCCACTTGGTGAAATAGTCCATTACGACGAGGATGTACTTATTTCCACTGGAGGTCCGTGTTAGAGGACCCAAGATGTCGAGTGCAATCCGTTGAAATGGTGCTCCTACGTTATATCGTTGTAGTCTTCCTCGGCTTCGTTTCTTTGGGCCTTTATATGCTGCACAAGCATCACAGGATTTACAACATTTCTCCAAGTCCTCGCTTGCCTTGCACCAGTAGAAGCGTTCTCCTCGAACTTTCTGTAGAGTCTTCATCACCCCGAAATGACCACCGGTAGGGCTACTATGCTAGAACACCTGAATCTTCGTTATTGGTAATAAAGTCTGACATCTGAAACTCCTTCCATCGTCAGATTCCCATTTTCTGTATAGTTCACCATTTCTAATATAAAGTGAGTCCCAGAGTGCCCAATAAGTTTTTGTAATGGGGCTAAATGTGGAAATGTCCTTCCAGGTAGGTCTGTTGCTGGTCGTCTACTTCAATTGTAATATTGTCTTTATGTCAGGATCATCCAACTGCACTTCTCTAAGTTCCTGGTCACTCAAGTGGTCCAGTTTTGATAGTGTTGAGACTGTAGCTTGGCGAGCAACCGGATTTATCTGCTGGTATTTCTCTTCGGCTTGCAGCTTTCGATCAGGGCTTCCGTGACAAGGCATCTGCATTACTATGTAGAATCCCTTTACGATGGCGTATCTTGAAGTCATATTTCTGGAGGCGTATCTACCTGGTAATTTGGCCTTCCTCTTTCTTGAAATTAAGCAACCACTTTAACCCTGCTGCTGTGTTCATTACGAATGAACAAAATGGACATTCACTTTTAAATGTACGAAATGGAATTTAAACGAGACCAAAGGTTGTTAATTTCAATATATAACCGTACTTTTTATTCCTATTTTTGAATTAAATTTATATGACACTTTATATAATCTTTTTACGGAGTGTAGTTTACATAAATACAAAATTTCATGTATGTCAATGCTGGGTCGAAATGGACCCGAACACAGCAGCAGGGTTAAAGATTCGTGGTCTGGTCAGTCCGGAGCAGGAAGCTTCTGCTATAGAGGTAATAATGCAAGCTTTTACTATGGCGTGTAGTTATTTCCTGGTGGTACAGTAGTATCGCTCTGGTTTAGACAGGCATTTACTCCAATAGGCAATGAAGCATTCTTGGCCATCAACTTCTTGCGACAGAATAGCATCGACACTTTCATGGCTTGCATCAGTATCATGTATGAACTGTTTGTCTGGCTGTGGATACGTCAAAATAGGCGATGATGTTAAGGTCTCTTTAAGTCTCTTGAACGCTTTTTCACATTCCTCTGTCCACAGGAACCTCAGTTTATCTTCCGTCAGCTTGTGGTGTGTAGTCTGGCAAAACTCGAGAAAACCTTTATGAACTTCCAGTAGTATGTACATAACCCCAGGAAACTTCGTAGTTGATGGACGTTTTCAGGGTGACTCCAGTCCTTGATTGCATAGATCTTCTCGAAATCAGTTCTCACATCTTCAGCAGAGATGATATGGCCGAAATAACTTACTTCAGGACGGAACAAGTTGACACTTGCTAAGAATCAATTTCAGGTTATCCATTTTGAGTTTTTCCAAAACCTTATGGATCTTTCTTAGATGATCTTCAAAGGTATTCCCCACAATGATAATATCATCCAAGTACACCAGACAGACTTCACAGGAAAGTCCTTTTAACACTGTCTCCATCAGGCGCTCGAAAGTTGCAGGAGCATTACATAATCCAAATGGCTTAACTTTGAATTGCCATAATCCTTGTCCCGTAGTGAATGCAGTCTTTTAACGGTCATCAGGATGTAACTCTACTTGCCAATAACCGCTCTTCAGATCCAACGTCGAGAACCATTCATTGCCAGCAAGTGTGTCCAATGTGTCGTTAATTCTAGGAAGAGAGTAACTATCTTTCTTCGTGATGTCATTCAAACGACGATAATCCACCCAGAATCTTCTTGTTGAACCATCCTTTTTTCGCACAAGAACTATAGCTCAAGGACTCGTTGCTAGTTCAATGATATCATTATGCTGCATCTCATTTAAAAGCTCAGCCATCTCTTCCTGCTTAGCAAATGGAAGTCTTCTTGGGTATTGCTTAATTGGAGAATGATTTCCTGTGTCAACTCTGTGATGGGTGATGTTCGTTCTCCTGACGTCTTCAGATGTTCAAACAGTCTCTGAATTCATAGAGTAGCTTCTCCGCAGTACGTCTCTGTTCGATTCCTAACTCTGCATTCTTGAGTAATTCCGTTGTTGAAAACTCAGAAGACTTGGACTCAGTTGATTGCGTGTGCCGGTTAATGCATGTAACAGTAGTGCAAGTTGCTAGCACCTCATCCTTCTTCACGGTCCTTACTTTATCGTTTATGTTGGCGACTCTCACAGGAATAATGTTTTTTGTAAAGTCAAGCAGAGATGAAGCCACCAGAACTCCTCTTGGGCTATCGTCAGGATTCGGGTATTCTTTCTGTCCATAGCAGAAGTATTGCTCTTTAGGTGTCCCGGAAACTATGGTCTCGCTGTGTGAAGGGACGGAGATTTCGGACTTTGTTGTTATCTGGCAGATTTCTTGAATGTCTGGATTTTCATTGTTAAACACAGCTATGTCTTCTGAATGTGAATGGGCCGCGGTAGCACAGTCGGTAGAGCGCCGGACTCGTAATTGGAAGATTGCGGGTTCGGTACTCGAGCTGGCCAAAGACCGTCGTTTACACTAATGGTGGCTGGTGCACGTAAGATCTGTCGTGGCCGCAAAATCCTCCATGTTCCCATCAAAATTATACCTCTGGTGATTACCGAAGCGGGGGAGCTATCCTCTCCGTGTAGGATCAAAATTGTGATGGCATGTGTCCATACCACCTCAAGGGTCCCAGACCGTCGCCAATTGCCCACTGCGCAGCACTAGTGTGACATAAAACCCAATCAACCAACTAACCATCTGAATGTGAATGCAGTTCATTATTTTTAAAATCGAATTAAAAACTATACTTTCTTAGGAAATCAAGTCCAAGGAATAGAGGATCTCCTATGTCAGCTACATAGGCCATATGATGGTAACTGGCATTTCCAAATGTGAATTTCAGAAGATTACAGATCTGGACACCGTGTATCTATTAAGGTTATCATTAATTAATGGGCTAAATAACGAAAAGCTAACATACAAATAAATAATTAGAATGCATTTTCAAAACAAGCAATATAACCGCTATTATTATTGCATACTACATTCGGGTAATACAATTTAGACAGTGACAGAGTTCAGTTGTAGCTTGTCAATTACAAGAGTTGATTTGTAACTTACCATAACAGTATCAACTTCAGTTTCACCAGAAAATACAGCTTAAATTTCAAATAACAGCTGGCAAGTACAAACAGTAGCATAGCATTAACACACAGCAATTGGCTGCATTCAACAAGACTCAGTTAGGAGCACCTTCCAGTAAGGTAGTTGGCGTGAAATCTGTCTGAAGGCCGAAATCCGAATACTTTATAATATACTCTTTTATTAATCCAGAATTTACCCAATTTACTCGTACAATATTCAAGTTAGAGTTTGGATAATTGGTATATCGATAGCAAAGATTTAGTCGGCAAAAAAAAAAAAAAAAAAAAAAAAGCCAAGAGCAAAAAAGGAGGCAAATTTAGCGCCAAAGCAATTATCTGCTTTGGTGAAGATTTTTAGCGTGTTTTTAACGGGAAATGACCATTTTTAATGCGAAAACAAACTAAAAATGCCGAAAATTAATATTTGGTAACATGACTAAGCCTCTTAAAATGAATTTACACAAAAATAACTATTATTACCAGTGTTGCCAGATCTGGTGGATTTTTTATTCAATAATCACGAATAATTTTTAATTGTAACGCTTGCCTAATCACTTCGAAGATTGACTGTGTATTATGTATATCAAATATCACATCTCAAAGTTATAGATGATTATTGAATAAAAAATCTGTCAGATCTGGCAACACTGACTATTATTAACAAATTCGTAACAATATGTGTATGTTGCATGCTCGGGGGTTCATGAGTTGTCTGTGTATGAAAGGCGGATATTGCAGAGATTTAAAAGTTTATTTACAGAAGTTTCCAGAAACTTATGCCTGTAAACCAAGTATCAGTTTCAGTTTCGTCAGAAAGCCTAGCTTAAATAACAGCTGACAACATAAAATTCGCAGTATGAATTATTCTGTAGCGGTAGCGGAGCCATTTTCGGGTAGATTATGCTAACTTACAAATGGACAACGGGTTAATCTTTTGTCCAAAGGTACGACGCAGGATTTCTATCACGATAGTCCCATGTTCAAATACAACCTATCGCCACACGCACTTTCTGTATTGGTGACCCGGACGTGCGAATAAACGACACAACTAAGTTTCATCTCGGACAACAGATGGCAGCATCAGACACTGTGAAACGCTCACAGCATAAAGCATGTCACACCCAGGGGTCGATCCAGACAAAATTTGGGTCCCTTTTGCGGCCCCTTCACAAAATTCCACATAGTAAAAAGGGACCCTTCACAAAATTCAAATTCATAAAAAGGGACCCTTTACAAAATTCAAATCCATACAAAGGGACCCTTCACAAAATTCAAATTTATAAAATGAGTCCCTTCACAAGATTTTGTTTTATAAAAATGATCTTTTTATTAAATGTTTTCATATTTTCAGTATTATTTTTAATTTATGCCTTAATTTAGCTCAACAAAACTCTATTAACTTGATATTAAACATTACATAGTGATTGTAAAAACTAAAGATTTTACACAATATTTTACTTTTTCACAAAAATATTTTATATTTCACAAAAATAAATAAAAATTTCACAAAAATATTTTGTTTTTCACAAAAAAGGGACCCAAAAATTAAAACCTGGATCGACCCCTGACACCGCACATCAACTTTACACGCGGACATCTGACAGCACAATCTGGCCACAGCTACCGTCCAAACGAGTGACATCGCTCGTACGATTTCGTACTCACTAGGGAGGGGAGTACTGTAGCGGCGCCATTCTCGGGTAGATTATCCTAACTTACCGATGGACAACGGGTTAACCTTTTGCCCAAAGGCACGACGCAAGATTTCTATCACGATAGTCCCAGGTTCAGATACAACCTATCGCCACATGCACTTCTGAAGTACCATCGCGTTAACACAAAGCAACAGACTGTAAACAAACAGCAAAAATGGTCTCAGTTAGAAGCTCTTTGAAATAAGCTGAGTCGGGGACGAATTTGGGGACTTTTTTTTAGCGACCTTCACGAGAAAACTTTAATTATCGATTATCTAAGCTGTAACTGGACTATTCTGCTAGATATTGGAGAAGGATATAACTAAATGAAGGGATAAATATATAAAAGGATCACGTTCCGACCATTTAGTCAGTTTTTCGCCAATATATCGCGGTATAAAGATCTCTGCTTTACAAAGCCTCTGCTATCGATTACAGCTCATTTGCTATGTGTTTTGCTTCTGTTACCGTATATGCTATGATTCTTAAGTTGTCAGCTGTTATTTTAGCTGTGTTTTCTAGTAGAATTGAAGCTTATATTTGTTTAATAGTCCTGAAATCTTCTGGAATATTCTGTAAATAAATTTTTAAGCCTGTGGAAAGCCTGTTCATTCACCGACAATTCACGAACCCCGAGTTCGCAACAATTCTGGTGTCAGAAGTGGGATTGTCTGCTGACTGATCAAAACTCGATATATGGAACAAGAAATGAAGAAACTTCTGGAAAGATAGTTCGCCCAAATGAGCGGATTAAAACCAGATTGACGAAAGAAATGTGTGCAGGACAAGAAAAGATGAAAACTGGATTCCATTCAAGAAAAAGTGGGAGCTGCTCAGGAATAAGTGATATCCGTCAAAGAAGAATAAGAAAATAAATTGTGGAAAAATAAATTGGGAAAGAAGTTAAAGTTATGAAGATAAAAGATAAGAATAGAAGGATGTATTGAAGAGAAAATAGAAGAAAACTTTTATCAAGAGCTGAAAAGAAGATTTTCAAAAACAGATAGCAAACTTTAAAAAACAGATGTAGAATTTTTGAGGAAAATGGAAGAAGAATGCAACAAAGAATTGATAGGAAAACATGATAAGAAATTTCAAGAATGTTTAGGTGATGAAGTGCAAAAGAAGATCCGGAATCTGGAAGGAAAGTTAGCATCCATGACCCAGGAAGATGAAAAGAGATATAAAAGAATACAGAATCAAGAATCAATTAAGCTATCCATCTATGATGGCAGGTCAACTTGGCAAGTATATAAGACACAGTCTACCATCGTAGCTGAAGCTAACACCTGGGACACAACTGCCAAGAAAGTTTATTTAGCAGCAGTGTTACGGGACGATGCAGTCGACATACTAGAAACTATTTCGAAGGAAGAACGGTATAACTTCGAGACCCTGTCCAGAGCACTGGAGCTGCGTTTTGGAGGAAAATGTGTGACGTAGACGCAACGTCGAGTTGAGGAAATAAAGGTCGTCGAAGGAAGTCAGTATTGAAGGCGATAGCGTCGATTTCGGATTAAAATGTTGGTTGAGGATGCAAAAGTCTAGCTGGATCCAGCATAGTTTGGTGACGTTAAAGGTGAAATTGCTAGATTGAAGGTGTCGAGCAGAGGGAATTTTAGGTAAGCATGGAATGTCTAGTTATTGGAACGTAGTTAGATAAATTGAAATTAGGATCTACGTAGATTGTGAAAGATGATTGAATATGGTTAACTTTAAAGAAGTAGCTGCGGGAAATGAAGTAAATGGTGTTGTATATTTTGCAGAAGTTTAAATAGTGTGATAGTTGCATCGTGAAATGTGGTGTATGGTGAGTAGAGCTCCTCCAATACAACCTGGCTCATCAGGCATTTTGTTTCCCACTCAGTGATTGTTGCCCATCCGAATTCCCGAGTTGCGCGGTCTGAATTTCATGTGTTATCAAATCACATAAAATGGAGGTTTTGCAGCCGAAAATTGCTCAAATCATACCAGAACTGCTTTAAGAACGTTTAGATTTCCAACAGATGAAGAAAGGCAAAAGAAATGGGCTATTAATTGTCCAAAAGAAAATTGTACGCTTAGCTTTCAATCACAAATATAAAGTGTAATTATGATATGTTTTCTTGCATTTTTTGTATCAATTATTTCTTTTTATTGCTGTTCGATTATCTAAATGTTGTATTTTACAACCTACACTACTTTTCTACGTATATAAATATTTAAAATTAACTAATTTAATAGCAACAGTGATGGCTACTTTTTACAAAGGTTATAAGAAAATTTCGCCAAACTTATCAAGTACAAACAATCATTCGCTCTTCTGTTTAGGCAAACTCGCCATTTTAGGCGATAAAGACGCTGAGTAATCCGTCTGTAACTAAACGTCGCCAAGCTATATTTCCGCTGGGCAACGATGATCAGCTGTGGTCAGCTGTGTGGTCAGCTCGTATTATAGGAGTCTTAATGATGAGTAGAGTCTCTTTGTAGCGGAAAATCCCTATGGAGCTAAGTGAGTTTGGCGAGAATTCACGCTTGGCGTTATGCGCATAGCAGCCAAAAGCATCTTTTAGAGTTTGCTCTTATTATTTTTGTTATTTCTGTTTATTTTGCTCTTAGTTTAATTTTAATATTTTATTTTGATTATTTAATTTTAAAATGCATTTTTTCATGTACACGAAGCGTACAGACGTGCGTATTACTAATTGCAACAATATGTAATTTCATGCATATTGTTGCATTTTGAGATAGGGGTATTCTGTGATTTTTTTTAGCTTTCACGTACGCGAAGAGTACAGACGTGTGTATTACTGATTGCTGCAATATGTAATTTCATGCATTTTGAGATAGAAGTATTTTTTTTAATGTACGCGAAGCGTACAGACGTGCGTATTACTAATTGCTGCAGTATGTAATTTCATGCATATTTGATATTCATGCATTTTAAAATAGGGGTATTCCGTGATTTTTTTTCTTTGTTTTCATATACGCGAAGCGTACAGACGTGCGTATTACTAATTGCTGCAATATGTAATTTCATGCATTTTTGAGATAGGGGTATTCCCTGATTTTTTTTTTCATGTACGCAAAACGTTCATGTACACTAGTTTTCATGCATACTAGTCTAATGCTTTGTCTGACTGGTTCCCTCATCAGATATGTAAAGGACACTGAATGAGGGTTTGGAGGTCAGCTAACGGCAAATTGGATTTTTTTTTTTTTAATATTGTAAATAATGTACAGGGTCATTATAAAAAAACTACCCCGATATATGAGACCATAGCTACCATACCGTTCCGAAAAACTGAATAAAAATTTGGTAGAAGGTATTTTAGGGTATGCGCTCAAGAATTATATAA
Source organism: Salticus scenicus (assembly GCA_963930645.1). Taxonomy (NCBI): domain Eukaryota; kingdom Metazoa; phylum Arthropoda; class Arachnida; order Araneae; family Salticidae; genus Salticus; species Salticus scenicus. Next base: position 297,456,788 of record OZ005648.1, read on the forward strand.
AAAACAGCAGTTAAATTCTAACAGTTACGTTTACAGTGACAAAATTTCGAAAATTTAAAATGGCAACACCATTTTTTTTATTGGAATGGGACCTCCATAGCAAAAAACCATAAATAGTGTTGGAACGGTACCTCTAGCATGAAAATCACCACTAAGAAAAAAAGAGAAAACAGCTGTGATGTGCCTACCAGAGCATGACTTTCATTTTCTTAATGACATCAAATTTCACGCTGTGTCTTCGTCTCTCACTAAAGTCTACTGATTCTACTTCGAAACGAGAAGAAGAGACCATGGTGCAGCGTCTAGAATAAACAGTGTGGAAAGCGGCAAATAAAATTGTACTAAAAAAATTAAGCCTGCCACCAGATGTCATTGTAATCGAAGCTAGGGTCACGACAACAAAACCGAGACTCCCTATTGGTTAATTATATGCTTAGATCACGTGATTAAACTGACGAAACTGGGAAAAGCCAATCAGGTCTTCGATTTGAGCAATAGCTTCGATCTGGGCGACATCTGGGTAAGCTTAATTTTTGTAGCATCATTTTAACATCACGGTTATAGGCGATTGCCACACTGTTTATTCTAGACGCTGTAACCATGGTATCCTTAATTTAATGTAGGTCTACTGAATTAGGGTTTTAATTTCTTTGTTAGTCGTAAGACACCGTCATGACTGACGTCATTCCACTAAGTGAAAAATAAGGCATTGTGAAATGCGTGATGTTTATCTTGCTTTCTTGCTCTGTGAACAATATGCCGCTTACTGGGAAACATTATTATCATCATCAAAATCGATTTTGATTGCCATTTCACAATGCCTTGTTTTTCACGTACTGCAATGATGTCAGTCATGACGGCGTCTTACAACTAACAACGAAATTAAAGCCTTTATTCAGTCGCCTTACAAGAAATTAAGGATACCGTGATCTCTTCTTTTCGTTTCGAAGCAGAATCAGTAAACTTTAGTCTGATCCAAAGACTCAGTGTGGAATGTGACGTCATTAAAAAAAATGAAAGTCGTGCTCTGATAGGCACATAACAGTTTTTTTTTTTTTTTTTCCTTAGCCTGCTAGCGCTGACGATTTTCATGTTACAGGTACCGTTCCAACGCTGTTTATGGTTTTTTGCTATGGAGATTCCATTTCAATTAAAAAAAAGTAGGTGTTGTCATTTGAAATTTTTGAAATTTTGTCACTGTAACCGTAACTGTTAGAGTTTAAATGTTGTTTTTTATATAGTAATTCTTGAGCGCATACCTCAACGTACCTTCCACCAAAATTTTATTCAGTTACTGTGAATGGTATGACAGCTATGGTCTCATATATCGGGGTAGTTTTTTTTTTATAATCACCCTACCCTGTATATAAGAAAGTACCATGAATTGTATGTGTAATTCTACTTAGTAAATTATATGTTGTTGTTTTTCCCCTTAATTAATATGCACATTTTTCTGTATATTCTTAGCTTTGGTACTGTGTCATTTCATGATACTAACGGAATAATTTGTAAACAAACGCTTTTTCCTAATTTATAAAACTCGCTAAAGGAGCGATAAATAACCAAATAAAGTGACTTTAAGGTAGTTTTCTATAAAAGCGCGAAGGGAGCGTTTCCTCTATCTAGAAGGCAGTGGAATTTCTGGGTGAGTTTTAATCGTTTTTGTCATTTTGCCATGAAAAAAATCTGGTGTAAAACAATCACATGACTTTTTTTACCTACTATTAAATATATTATATTCATTTTTTGGAAATAATGTGACCAGAGGACATAAAATTGACCTAACGAAGTTGACACCAAAAAATTTTCCGGTAAGAGAAACTTTATACACATCTAAAGACATATAAAAAAAAAGTATACATAGTGAGTAAAAAAATAAGAAAGCAAAATTTGTACAGTTATTTTTTGAAACACCAATTTCCGAAATCTAAAACGGATCTACCTAATTAGTATGACTTTTAATTTTGGTGTAATAACCACGTAGTACATGAGTAAGGATATCTAAAATGGATTTTTGTAATAATTTTCAAGAAAATCGTTAGAGCCGGTTTTGAGATACCAACATTTACCAAAATTTGGCAAACTTAGTTATTGACAAGAAATCAATAATTACCTACAAAAGGATATTTAAAAGGGAGTTATTATGGCAAGTTTGAGAAAAATCCGTAGAACGGTTTTTAAAGAACGCACTTGCGAGACCAGAATTTGAGCTATTTATACAGAACGGCTATTAATTTTTCTGAATAAACCAACTATATCATTGAAAAAGGCATCTAATAGAGTGTTTATGTAGCAACTTTGAAGAAAATCGTTCGAGCCGTTTTTTAGATACAGACTTGCGATCCCACTTCCGGTTTCCTATGTTCCACTTCCGATTTTCCAATTTCCCCCAAAATTTGGAAAAATCATCTGTACAACAGCCATGCCTCAATTCTGAAGTTTCGTAGTTCTATCTTTATCGGAGATATGATAACCAGAAGAACCCCCCCCCCCCCCTTCACACACACACACACACACTGACCAGTTTCCAAAAAGTGAATTTTTTGACTCAGAAGATCTTAAAACGTATAAATCAGGTGAAAACTTGATACCGAATTTTTGGACCGAATACAATACTTCCATTATCTACGGTAGATGGGTAATGGAAGTAAAAATATAGCTGTCACGACACTATTGCATAAGCAATGTCATTGGCTAGAAATGTCCCAGCTATTGTTTAAATTTCAAAGTTCGCCAACGAGGTCCTATAGTATCGCTATTCTCTATTGTAAATGCTTATTTAGATTATTCTAGTAGATTTTTAATAAAACCGTAATAGCGTCTGCCTTTCCCTCTGTCAAATGTCTCCAGAAAAATCTACCGCACGATACCGTCTGCAACGTCTATAAGTGCACTTCGAAACCGAATTTTTATACTTTTAATTAGGAATCAATTTATTAATTCAAAATGGTTAACTATAGACCTTTTCGTAAGACATTTCTCTTCACACTGCGAGGTGAAAAACCGAAGATTCTGCTGTTCATTGAATACGCTATAAGGTGCTATAAAATACCGTTCGTTTGCTAATGGATCTTTTTTTTTTTCTTTTGACAGGAAATTAAACTTCATAACATATTGTACCACTACATTTGGAGTGGGATTTCTATCAATTACTCGAAATATTGTGGGTGAAAAAAACGCAACCGAAGGCATCAGGGACCTGAAGCAAGTTTTTGAGCGATTTATATGGATTTGGTTTTTAAAGGTTTCATTTATAAAGTAAATAAAATATAAAATGTAATAATAATAATAATAAAAACTTTTTCTATTCGCGTGATTTGCACTTAAAAGTATGAAAAGTTAAAAATGGAGTGTTGCCACCTAAATTTCATACTTTACTTAATTAAAAAAAAATTAATTGTCGTGTGGAAAAACTGCTCCTAGATTCAGAAAAAATGCCCCTTTCATTTGGTATCGAATTTCTAACGAGCCACTTACTTTTTAAAGTGACTGAAAGGAATTAAAATGAAGCTTTGTAGCTTACATTTCATAGTTTAGTTAATTTAAAGAAAACTAATTGTCGTGTCAAAAGACTGTTTGCACCCTTGGATTCAGAAAAATCGTTCCTTTCATTTGGTACCGAATTTGTAACGATAGAACTGATATTTCTAATTTATTTTCTACAGACTTGAGCAATTATAACGTAACATCCAATTAATATGTACAAATAAAAATATATTTTATAAGAAAAATCTTTAAAAAAAAATGAATTAGATGAGAGCAACATTTTTTATTAACACTTTTTACTTTCCGAACACTATAGTGAGGAAAGTATTGTAATCATGTCAAAAATCCGAATTGGAGGTTTTGATGTTTCTATACGTTTCGAGGTCCAATGAGTCCGTTTTAACTATTTTTGCGATGATGTATGTATGTGTGTGTGTATGTGTGTATGTATGTGTGTATGTCTGTGAGTGAACACGCTAGCGTATAAACTCTTTGTTCGAATAACCTGAAATTTGGTACGAATATTGTAAGTCACCATAGTACGAACCCTATAGATTTTGGTGAATTTAGCACGTATAGTTTTTTTACAGGGACACAAAGAAAAATTCTTTATCATTATGGCCTATGGCAGCAAAATCTTAAAAGTGCGATAGCATCTAAATGCCTTATTCAATTGAGCAAAAAATTTATACACATATTATAGGTCACAAATACTCAATCTGTATAGATTTTGGAGAATCTATCACCTATAGTTTTTTTACAGGGACACAAAGAAAAATTCTTTATCATTATGCCTATGGGGCCAAATTTTTTAAAGTGTGATAGCGTCTAAACGCCTTATTAATCTGAGTAAAAAATTGGTACACGTATTATAGGTCACAGTTGAACCAACTGTATAGATTTTGGTGAATCTAGCACTTACAGTTTTTTTACAGGGACACAAAGAAAAATGCTTTATCATTATGGCCTATGGGACCTAATTTTTAAAAGTACGATAGCATCTAAACGCCTTATTCAATTGAGCTGAAAATTTATATGAGTATTATAAATCACTGTTGCACTTACTATAAGCATTTTGGTGAATCTAGCATTTATAGGTTTTTACAGGGACACAGCGAAAAATTCTTTGTCATTATGATCTATGGGCTCAAAGTTCAGTAGCGTTAAATAAAACATCGTGTAATATATGGAGAAAAATACTCACTTTATTATGGTTTTATCCCTTTTGTTTTTTAACATTTCCTCTTTCTTTACTTTATCTACAAAACTGTTAATTACTCAATGTTCGGAAAGTCGAGTGGAGTCACTCCAGATTTTTTCATTTTTAACCCGGATTCGGCAGACGTTTTATGGCAGAGAATGTAAGATTAAAAAAAAAGTCTTTAATAATAAAATATAAAAATAAAGTTTTAAATTAAAGACTTTTTTTATTAGCGTGATTCGCACTAGAAATTATGAAAAGATTAAAATGAAGTGTTGTCACTTAAATTTCATACATTAGTAAATTTTAAAAATTCTAATAGTCGTAACGAAAAACTGTTTCCGCCCCTTTCATTTGATACTGGATTTCTAACGGTAGGACTGATATTTCTAATTTATTTTCCCCTCTTTCCGTTTTTAACCCGGATTCGGCAGAAGGTTTATGACACAGAATGTAAGCTAAAAAAAAAAAAAAAGACGAACAAAATTAGTGATTCTTTTTACCATGTTTATATTAACTCGATTTCTTGTTTGTTTGTCCAATACAAATCTTGCAATCGATTTTTAAATAACTTCCCGACTAACTGGACATTTAAAACTTTTAGAATAGCTCAGATCACGATGACAACGCAATGCCTCGAAGCCCGATTTTCGAATTTTTGATTAGTTTTCTTTTCATTAATTAAAATATGAAAATAGTATTCTCCTATTTGCTTTAAAATTAGTCATTCAAATATTAACTATAATTTAATTGTTGCCCCCCCCCCCCCCCCGACAAAAAAGAAAAAAAGTTCTTTTTTTTTTTTTTTTTTTTTTTTTTGATGTAAAAATAAATATGTTTAATTAAACATGAACATTAAAAATTTATAAAAAGTTAAATTAGGCATCTCACAAAAATTGACGTCATTATAACAATTTTTTTTTTTTTTTTTTACGCATTGATAAAGTGCTAATGTAGTTTATGATGCTAATATATGTTGTTCTTAAAGGATTATCATTTTATTTTTAAAACCAACTTTTTTTTTTTTTGTATTGCTTTGAACTTGCTTTCTTGTCTGTGCAGCACAAATCTCGCAATCGCTTTTTGGCTAACTTTCCGACTAGCTGAAAATTTGAAACTTTAAGAATAGCTGAGAACACGATGACAATGCATTTGTAATTATTCTGGTAATGTGTCAATTTTATATGATTCAACCGAAAATTTAAAAACATGGTATATAAAAAGTTTTTTTTCAAATCTTAGAATTATTATTGTATGATTTTTTTTTTCCAAATCACATATTAAATTATTGAATGTAAAAGACAAAAATGTTTAAAATGCAAAAAGATTTGTAATAATGTGCATGTGCAAAGTACATTCCATTTTCCAATTTACCATGCTATAGCTAATGGATTTCAACATGATGCTGTTTCTCAGATTATAAATCATTAGATATTAGATATGGATTTTTTTTTTTTTTAACTAAATTATGCAGACATTAATCCATATAAAACATTATTGATATTAATAAAATTTCGTATTGTCGGCTTTTTCATTCACCTGATTATTGCATATTTTAAAAGAATTAAAACATTTTAATTTTATTAATTTACAGTTTGCTAAGAGCTAAATTTTGGCATGTTTCAAATTTCCATATTTAAAAATTTGCTTTCCGCCCTTTCCTTAAAATTAAAATATTTTGTTAACATAGCCTGGGCAAATTGTAACATTAGAGAGAAAATTAAGACTAATTAAGAGCTATTAAGACTAACTAAGACTAAGAGCAAATTAAGACTAATTAAGATAGGGAGTCGGGTGTACTAGCGTTAACTTAGCCTCCCACAAAATATGATATATCTCGATACCTAACCCAGAGCGAATTCTAATATAAGACAGCAAATTAGAGCTAATTAAGAGCTAAAATTTGGCATATTTGAAATTTCGAAATCTGTAATTTTGCTTTCCCCCTTCCTTCCCCCCTTTCCTTTAAATTGAAATATCTCGTTAACGAAGCCGGAGCAAATTCTGATATTAGAGAGCAAATTAGAGCTAATTGAGAGCTAAATATTGGCACTACGGAAATTTTTTTATATGTGATAGGGAGTCGGGTGTACTAGCGTTAACTTAGCCCCCCCACAAAACCAAAAATATGATATATCTCGATACCTAACCCAGAGCGAATTCTAATATTAGAGAGCAAATTAGAGCTAATTGAGAGCTAAAATTTGGCATATTTGAAATTCCGATATCTGCAATTTTGCTTTTCCCCCTTCCCCCCCCCTTTCCTTTAAATTGAAATATCTCGTTAACGAAGCCCGAGCAAATTCTGATATTAGAGAGCAAATTAGAGCTAATTGAGAGCTAAATATTGGCACTACCAAAAATTTTTTAGTTGTGATAGGGATTCGGGTGTACTAGCGTTAACTTAGCCCCCCCACCAAACCAAAAATATGATATATCTCGATACCTAACCCAGAGCGAATTCTAATATTAGAGAGCAAATTAGAGCTAATTGAGAGCTAAAATTTGGCATATTTGAAATTTCGATATCTGTAATTTTGCTTTCCCCCCTTCCTTCCCCCCTTTCCTTTAAATTGAAATATCTCGTTAACAAAGCCAGAGCAAATTCTGATATTAGAGAGCAAATTAGAGCTAATTGAAAGCTAAATATTGGCACTACCGAAATTTTTTTATATGAGATAGGGAGTCGGGTGTACTAGCGTTAACTTAGCCCCCCCATAAAACCAAAAATATAATATATCTCGATACCTAACCCAGAGCGAATTCTAATATTAGAGAGCAAATTAGAGCTAATTGAGAGCTAAAATTTGGCATATTTGAAATTCCGATATCTGTAATTTTGCTTTCCCCCCTTCCTTCTCCCCTTTCCTTTAAATTGAAATATCTCGTTAACGAAGTCGGAGCAAATTCTGATATTAGAGAGCAAATTAGAGCTAATTGAGAGCTAAATATTGTCACTACCGAAATTTTTTTATTTGTAATAGGGAGTCGGGTGTACCAGCGTTAACTTAGCCCCCCCACCCCACAAACAAACTGATATATCTAGATAACTTACTCAGATAGAATTCTAATATTAGAGAGGAAAATAGAGCTAATTGAGAGCTAAAATTTGACGTATTTGAAATTTCGATATCTGCAATTTTGCTTTCCCCCCCTTCCTTCTCCCCTTTCTTTTAAATTGAAATATCTCGTTAACAAAGCCGGAGCAAATTCTAATATTAGAGAGCAAATTAGAGCTAATTGAGAGCTAATTCCTGACGTTCTTGAAATTTAAAATTTCGAATGTGGGGGGGCCAAGTTAACGCATCTATCAAATATTACTCTTCAAAATTATTGGTGGTTGTTGAATGAAAGACTCCTTAGATTTTGCAACATTGTTTAAGCGCTTTAGAGTGTTAGGACCGTAAAGGATTAAAATATTCACACTTGAGCAGACCACCCCCTTTAATTTCAGTGAAGCACAATTTCTTTCTCGTAGAAGAATAATTACGAGTATAATTTTATATGTAATACATAATATACATAATAAATACATAATTATATATGTATATTGATCAAGTTTTTCTAAACTAGAGATTCTTAAATAAAAGCATATTGCTTAACTGATTTCACAAGGTGGGATATAAATATAGAAAACGCAATTAGTGAATTAGAACATTGTTTTTGCAATTTGAGCACAAATTCAATCTCCGTATGATTGAGAAACTTATTACGTCTTGTAACATAAGCGAATTTGAATTATTTAGTAAATGTGAAAGTTGTTTGGAGCGACCACTTCCTGTAATGTACATATGGAATAATATTTATCAAATTATTTGAGTGCTATAATACATTTTCTGAAATACGACAAGCGTATTTGATTCATGTTCCCTCATTCCAACAAGAGCTTTTGTTTCATACCAAAAGCAACCATACATACGCATGCTATATTTTAGACACGCCCACAACTTTTTCGTAAATTATAGACATTTGTTTTACTAGTGTCAAACAATAACCCTTTCTGTAGAAAATGTTGTATTATTAATCACTCCGAACTACTGATGCAAACGCTTTTCTATCTCCTACTGCCATTTAACGATGCTATGCCAATTGGTGTAAATAGAAATTTTAGGATAAAGGGGGAATCCTGGCCCATTAGTGGAATAAAGAAAAAAAAATTCTTTTTGAAAAATGATTGTTCGTATAGTTGCTCATTAAATTCATTTGTGTAAAGTGAGCGTTTGCTATTGGGCATCACCATTGGCTAATAGCAAAAGAGTTGGTGATCTGTGATGGCAATGAATGGATTATCTCAGGTAGACTTCACGAGAAAGAGAGGAATCGTTCTAAAGGATGATTATTGATGAGTACTGAGATAGAAAATTACATCATACATTCAGATACAATACACATTTCTGGAAATTTTTGATATATTTTAACCATTTAAAAATAATCTGTAAATATGTCTGTAATCAGTAGGGGAATCTATAAGAGGCAGTTCCCAATAGATTATCAGTATAAATCATAGAATTTTTCAAACTTAAACTTACAATACAACTTCAAATCCTTTCTGAGACAAATACACTAAATTCTCGATTATCCACGGAATTGAGTACACGGGTTCTGCGGATAATGCAAATCGCGGATAAACCGCAAAAATCATGAAAAGAAGGAGCAAATGGATAAAAATTATTCTAGTTCAAAAACTTGATTGTATGGTAAATAAAATATATAATACAAGAAATGAAAATATTCACACAGTCTAATAAAAATATGTGAATTCTATGTACTAAAATCCATAAAAAAAATAAACGAAAATAATGAGTTATTTTGAAGGCTAAGTACAATCTGTAAATTAATTTATGCACGACTAAATTATAAGTAGTACTGCACTGTACAAAAAATAAAACAGAAACAACATAGTGTTTTATTATTTAATTTTTTTCTTTAACCCGTTAGTAGTCGCTATAGACAGCGCCACCTATTACAGATTGCGCACTTTTTATTTAACTGTCACCAATAATTTTAAAAAGTGATGTAATCGACGTTTCTTTGAGTTTATTCGTGTTTTGTGTATATCAAATGCCACTTCTAAAAATTTTTGGTGGCTATCGAATAAAAAAATCTGACAACACTCAATGTTGGGCGGCAAATCGACCAACTAGCGACTACTAACGGGTTAAATCAATCATCTATTTTTGCCAGAAAACATTTTATCTTGATCTTAAGTTTTCTTGATCCTTCCCATTTTTTGCTCCCGCAGATAGTCAAGAGATTATCTACAGATTACTCGAAATATGTCAGGGTTCATAACGTCCTTGAATTTCCTTGCTTCTCACTACTACTAATTTTGTATGGCAATTTTTGATAATGATAAAAACCCATAATTTAAAAATGAAATTTATTGTTCAAAAATGCTAGTGGAATAGTCCTTGAAAAAGTGCGGGTCCGTTAAAAAACTGTATGCAGATTCTAAATAATAAATCTGACTGATACCTATACCAAAATCACTGTTTTTTCGTAAAATATCATTGTTTACAATTTAACAAAATAAACAAAGAGAGTCCATCAGTTCGGTTTCTCTATGAATGTAGATTTTTTTTATTCCCACTATTGTGCGTTTGGTTGTTTGTATGTTCACATTCATCTGCATTATTTAACACGTTCACGCCGGCGTGACCCACCGGTGGGTCACAGCTACAGTCGGCAGCAAAGGTATCCGAGCACTAACAATAATCCCTGTCCAAAAAAAAGTACACTTAATATTGCTTTGTTAAATAAATCCTTGTCGAGTCATGGTCTTAGTCAGCCTAAGAACAGGATTCGACAAGGATTTATTGAAAAAAAAAAAAAAAAAAAAAAAAAAAAAACAGTTTTAAGTGTACTTTTTTACTTTCTCTTACCCATAGGGTCGAGAAAGTATTGTTTTAGGGTCAAATTTTCGAACGTGAGTTTTTGTTATATTTACAAGTTCTGAGTTCCCATGAATACGAAAATCCTGTTTTTAGCGAATGGTCTGTGTGTCTGTTATAAGCATATATCAAGAGCAAATAGTAGCAGAAATTCCAAACTCGGTATTCTAAATGTGTATCCTATAGGGATGCTACAGTAAATTTTTCGTTGAGATGAAGCAAATGGTTCGTGTACAGGGACACTCAAAAGTATTCAAATACATTACGTCTATGGGGGAAATTCCAGGTACTACTTCTCTAATACGGAAATGGTCTGCATTATCATAAAAGATAATTTTTTTAAATAATAATTTTAATAAATTACTTTTTAAAAACAGAATTATTTTTTAATCACAGAATTAAATTCTATATAAATGTTGGTGCATTAATGAAACGGGAACCCCCCCTTCCTCCCCTCACACAGAACTAATTATCATATAAACCTCTTACGAAGTCTAATTTCAATTGTTTAACACAGATTTAACATAACAGTACTCGTTATCTTACCTCTTAATCTGCAACCTGTATTTATAGTATTAAATTTCAGGGTAAGAGAAAGTCGTGTGAGTGACACACCAGATTATTAATATCGGAATCATTTGCTAGTGCTCGGATACTTTTGAGAAGACTGTGTAAACAAAATGCACTGGTGTGAACGTGTTAAGGTGAATTGAATTGAATTAGAATTTTATATAAAAGATTTTGCTACAGTATTTTTTTTTTTTTTCACATCCTATTTTTATATCTTAATTTATTTATGTGTACTTGTCATAGAAAATCTCCAGAAAAACACAGATATAAGACTATAATTATTTTATTTTGATAATTTTATCTAATGTAAGATATTTACGGGAAATTTGAATGATACTTTTTAATATAGCCAACGGTTATTTTATTCAGCTTTCGACAATCTACATTTTGCCTGCATAAATTTATTATAAATTTTGTGTTATGAAAATAGTGGTACTAAAATAATAATAACAATAACAATAATAATAATAATAAAGTCGCCTATGGCAGCTCTACCTCTGAATGCAGTACGGCATCTTAATTTTTTCCCACAAAGTATTCGTATATTATACAAAGTAGCTCACTATAGGCAGTAGAGTTCTGTATCACGTTGGGTACCCATAATTACTCGCTTTGCGGATCTGATGTTAGTTGAGTTAGAATTAAATTTTTGTCCCCAAATCCACTAACAAAATATTTTTCTTTCAAGAATTTTTTTCTCATGAATATAATTTTTTAAATGCAGAGGCTACATGATATTCTCTTCCTCCATAGCAAAAAGCAACAGGAGTTTAACCCCTTGGAGGGCGGTGGGACATATTTTATAATAACCACCTAATTTTTATTCGAAAATGCAAAAATTCATGCTGGAAAATTTCAGAAGAATTTAACTTCCATATCTTAAATGAAAAAATCCGTTTATAACTTTTCTTCTAACCTTGTTCGTAAATTCTAGTGGCTTTTGATTTTAAATAAATGTAATTACCTCTTGCCCCTGAAAAGGTTAGTGGGTAAATAAGAAATGCATAAATATTAATTTTAACGTTTACATGTTATATGAGAATATTATTTGTTTTTTAACGTATATTTGCTTCCATCTTTTACTTTTTTGTACATTGTCAAAATATTTAAACAGTGGATTTTTTAAAAGTAAGCGCAATACATAAGAAATTTTGTTATATTATACATTGAAGTTTTGTTTATAGTTAGATAAGTAATTTATTATATAATTATAATTAGATACTAGTTTTATATAATTATATACCACTCATTTTTTATGTAATAATTAATTCTCTGAAACATCTGCTCATTAACGTAACTGTACTTTGTGTAACAGAATTTTATTTCAGTTTTTTATTTAATGTAAATTGAACAAACCTTTATTGCGGTCAGGTTTGCGAGTTGAAAGTAAATCTGGGGGTCAGTTGCGATGCTAGTCAATTCACACGAACCCCTTAGGGCCTAGGGCTCTACTGAGGCAGCTATATTGCGACATTAATCCCCAAACCCAAACCTATATTATACTTCACTCAAACATGCGATGTTCTATTAATTGATAAGCTCTTAAAATGCTTTCTTTCTACACAATAAACAGTGAAAATGAAAGAAAATTATTAAAAGTCGTCCATTTATATTTCACATTATAATTAAAATTGATTTTGTATATTACGATCATACAGTTTATAATTTAATTTAACGAGAGGAAAATTACAGTCTAAAACAAGAAAGAAAAATCATGCAGTACGCATTGATTAGTAACACTTTCCAACTGTTGTACGCAATTGTTGTATCGAATAACTATTAATATTCTTTGCCTACGTTATCGCACAACAGACATAAGTACTGAAAAACATACAGATAGACTAATTGATTTTAAAATTAGTCTTAGGCATTTTGGAAAGTGTTAAAAAGGCTTAACGCAAAATAAAATGCAGCCGTTAGATCATAATTACAGCTTTTAAAATCTCTGAATATTTTACTGTAGCCCTGTAAATCTGAAAGTTAATCATACCATATTCTATACCAAACAATATTTTAGAATATTAACAATACATGTCAATGTTTTTAAGATTTTTGTAGTAGAAAGTTTTTTAAATATAACTTTTAAAAAATTCTGTCCTAAAACGTAATACATTGGCTTTTTTTTTATTGTTATTCTTGTTGTTGTCCCTGTAAACAAACTAGTTGTACAGGACCTATTAATGACATTTTAAATAGGGAACATTCCATAGGGAACATTCCATAGGGAACATGTGTGTATCATTTTAAAAAAATTCTTAAAATAATCACGGTTGATAGGAGCCGGAGACAAACAGATAGAAAGGTAGACAATCGGACAGACAGATGCACAAATTGAAATCATATTCCCACTAAAACTATAAGAAAGTGTTAAAACGCTCATGAAAACAAAAGTGCAATTCCAGCAAATTTTTATTAACACCTCTTAATTTAATTGATTATTTTTGTGTGGCCCTGTAAATCTAATGCTAACCATACTATATTACATAGAAGGCACACTCTTTTGTGCATACGAATAATATATTTCAATTGCATTAAGCTTTGTGGAAGATAAAATTATTAAAATTTGGTTTATAAAAATAACTTTCATACAACACAATGCTTTGGAGTACTTTCAAATGCCCCTGTACACAAACCAGTTAGAAATGTACTCTACTTTACATAGGAAACATCCGATTGGGAATTGAATAGCATATTAAAATTTCATTAAAGTTTCTATACATTCAATGCTTTCGAATACTTTTGGGTGTCCCTGTACACAAACCAGAAAAGGTACCCATTCCATTTTCAATAGGGAACATCCGATAGTGAACTTCAATAAAATATATCGGTTTAAAGAAATTCCATAAATATTTACGGGAATTCGAGCGCAGAAAAGCAGACAGAGAGACAGACAGACGGACAGAAGAACAGTCAGACATATACACAAATTGAAATTATATTCACGTTAAAAAAATGATAGAAAGTGTCAAAAACGCTTAATGTAAACGAAAGTACAATTCTAGCAAATTTTTAAAAATAGCTCTTAATATAACTGAATATTTTTGTGTCACCCTGTAAATCTAATGGTAAATATGCTATATTCTATGCAAAACATCCTTTTGTGCATATAAATAACATATTTCAATTTCCAAAAACTTCGTGGAAAGTAAAGTTATTAAAATTTGATTTATAGAAATATCTCACAAAGAACGCAATGCTTTGGAGTACTTTTGAGTGTCCCTGTACAAAAATTAGTGGTGGTATGCAATCTATGTTATATAGGAAACATCCAATAGTGAACTTGAATAACATATTTGAATTTCATGAAGACATTGTACAATAAAGGTATGAAAATATGGTTTATAGAAATACCTCTCATAGAACACAATGCTTTGAAATACTTTTGTGTGTCCCTGTACACACATCAGTGGTGGTATTTACTCCATTTTGTACAGGAAACATCCGATGGTGAACTTGAATAACATATATAAGTTTCAAAAAATTCCAGAAATATTTACGGGAGTTACAGTGCAAGCAGATAGACAGACGGACAGATACACAAATTGGTATCATATTTACACTTAAAAATGTTAGAAAGTGTTAAAAACGCTTAATGTAATCAAAAGTAGAATTCTAGCAAATTTTTAATAATAGCTCTTAATATAACACAATTATTTTGTGTCACCCTGTAAATCTAATGCTAATCATGCTATATTCTATGTAAATCATTCTTTTGTGCATATAAATAACATATTTCAATTTCCTAAAACTTCGTGGAAAGTAAAGTTATTAAAATTTGATTTATAGAAATATCTCTAATAGAACGCAATGCTTTGGAATACTTTTGAATGTCCTTGTATATAAAATAGAGTTGGTATTTAATCCATTTTTTACAGGAAAAATCCAATAGTGAACTTGAATAACATATTTGAATTTCATTAAGATATGTGTACAGTAAAGGTATGAAAATATGATTTATAGAAATACCTCTCATACAACACAATGCTTTGAAATATTTTCTGGTGTCCCTGTACACCAACCTGTAGAGGTATAAACTCCATTTTCAACAGGGAACATCCGATAGTGAACTGGAATAATATATTTCAATTTCATTAAGATATGTGTACAGTAAAGGTATGAAAATACGATTTATAGAAATACCTCTCATAGAACACAATGTTTTAAACTACTTTCGGGTGTCCCTGTATACAAACCACTAAAGGTATAAACTCCATTTTCAAAAGAGAACATCCGATAGTGAACTTGAATAACATATATCAGTTTCAAGAAATTCCACAAAAATTTACGGGAATTAGAGCGCGGAGAGGCAGACAGACAGACAAACCGAAGTCATTAACACTTTTCAACCTTTTTGGGAAGTGTTAAAAATGTTAGAAAGTGTTAAAAAAGCTTAATGTAAACGAAAGTACACTTTTAGCAACTATTTATTAATAGCTCTTTATATAACTGAATATTTTTGTGTCACCCTGCAAATCTAATGCTAATCATGCTATATTCTATGCAAATCATTTTCTTTTGTACTTATAAATAACACATTTCAATTTCATAAATCTTCGTGCAAAGTAAAGTTATTAAAATTTAGTTTATAGAAATACCTCTCATAAAACGCAATGCTTTGGAATACTTTTGTGTGTCCCTGTACACAAATCAGTGGTAGTATTTGCTCCATTTTATACAGGAAACATCCGATAGTCAACTTGAATAACATATTTCAATTTCATTAAGATTTGTGTACAGTAAGGGTATGGAAATATGGTTTATAGAAATGCCTCTCATAGAACACAATGCTTTGAAATACTTTTGTGTGTCCCTGTACACAAATCAGTGGTGGTATTTACTCCATTTTATACAGGAAACATCCGATAGTGAACTTGAATAACATATTTTAATTTCATTAAGATTTGTGTACAGTAAGGGTATGGAAATATGGTTTATAGAAATGCCTCTCATAGAACACAATGCTTTGAAATATATTCGTGGGTCCCTATACACAAACCAGTAGAGGTATAAACTCCATTTTCAATAGGGAACATCCGACAGTGAACTTGTATAACATAATTCAATTTCATTAAGATTTTTGTACAGTATATAAGGGTATGAAAATATGGTTTATAGAAATGCCTCTCATAGAACACAATGCTTCGAAATATTTTCGGGGGTCCCTGTACACAAACCAGTAGAGATATCAACTCCATTTTCAATAGGGAACATACGATAGTGAACATGAATAACATATATCAGTTTCAAGAAATTTCATAAATATTTACGGGAGTTAGAGCGTGGACAGCAGACAGACAGACAGACGAACCCAAGTCATAAACACTTTTCAACCTTGTTGGAAAGTGTTAAAAACGATCAGTTACTTGAAAATAAAATTTACTAAGAATTTTCAACAGACTCTCAGTTTCACTAAGTAAAGCTTGACTTTATACTAACGGTGGAATTTTAATTTTTAGATATGATTTCCAATGCAAAAATTTAATACCAACTTAAAAAAGAAAATTATATGAAAAAAGAGAATTATATCTTCATTTTATAAATGAAAGATTTAAAAATTTAGCATCGAATGTGTGGGTATAGGAATTAAGGCTAATTTTCTATGATCGGGACCTAGGCTTGGGTGGAATGCCCAGATCTTCCATAACAGTCTTTCTAGGAAAAAACCCTAGCGGCAAGGCTGACGAGCGTTACATGGAATCAGACACGGCATCTCCCGTTTACCAACTAAGAAAGCCGAACCTCTTGGCCATTGGTGTGGCTATCACAATCGAGAATCCTGTTTATGAGAACTGACTATTATGATCCAGTTTTATTCTACACTCCATTCAATTATATTTTAAATTCGAAGTAAATAAAATGAAATGTATATTGGTTTTGAAAAACCACTATTTTATTACTTATGAATATTTTAGAGTTTCTATGCTATGTTCTATTTTACTCTTTGTTATCTTCTTAAAATTGAATGCTTCATTTCAATAATAAGAAACTAGTATCTTGTTGCCACCACAAGATTTTTTTCTATGCTTTTCTATAAAATTTTACGTAATATAAATTATTTATTATCATTATTATTTATTAAAATAATTTTCCATGATGAATGCAAACAGTTTTCCTCTCAAAGAAGCATAATACTAACGTCCAAAGAAAGTCAGTTTTGTACCGACATATGAAGGCATGCTTCTTCTTTTTACTTAATTATTTTTTTCTATTAAAAATGAAAAAAAAAAAAATCGATAATTTTATTTGAAATTATTACAGATCTATGGTTCGACCATTCATTTCAAAGGCACTCATTCATTTCAAAGCGACCATTCATCAAAGCGACCATTTCAGGCGACCATTCATTTCAAAGGTCTAGTTCTTTTGAAAGATTCCTATTTTTCAAAATACCTTGAAAAATACTTATATTGATACTCCCTCCCCCCCTTCCCCCAAGGAGAGGGGCGATACTCGTACATTCGTCATCATCATATATTACAATTTACAAATGGGTTATAACACCGCTAATTACAGCGTCAGTCGGTGATTCTTAGCTCACCAATAACATCGTCACCAATAACGCGTTATCCACCAAGTCAGCATCGCAATTAAAACTTCATGTATGCACAAGTAGGAAGTAATATAGGAAATAAGATTCGTTAATTGTAAAACCGTGTAATTCATAGAACTCTAATTTGCACATTTCTCGTTACTTGTCCTTGCAGCGCCCTCTATCGACGAAAAAATTAACCTTTTATTACCCCCCCTCACACACACAAAAAAAAAAAAAAAAAAAAAAAAAAATCCCTCTTTCACGAGAATAACTTTTTCACAAACCGCGTTCTATTCTACAAATTTCTTCAATTTTAATGAATTTTTAAAATCTCTACAGACTTATGGGACACCCGGTATATTAAAAAATATATTGTATCCGTCTCTAAGTTAGTCAGTTAGTTTACTTGTTTATTAATCTGTATACACATTACCATAAGAATCAGTTGTTCGTGGAGAAGTATCATTTATGATACTGACCAGATCCTTATTAAATTTTACATTTTATTTTGAAATCTTCGTAAAAAAGCAGAACTTTAGAATTATGCGATCTGGAAAAAATAAATAAAAATAAATAAAAATAAATAAATAAATAAAAAATAGTGCTCCCGTTTCAACTACGAAATTAAAAGATTTTAAAAAGAAAGCGTTTTTAAAATTTTATTTTACATGTTATATTTATAACATTAAAAAATATTCTGAAGTCGTTTTATTTGAGATTGTTGTAATGTTAAAGAATTTTTAACTAGTTTTTAACACACCAATTTTATTATAAATAGGCACAAATCTGTTAAACGAAAGAAATAGAAATAACACTAAAAACGTTCTTAAGATACGTTTTAACAATACATTCTATACTCAATTCCCAAATATAATAAGTAAAGATGTCCGAAAAATTATAAAAGTAACGTATTATTGTACCTTAATAATTGGTTTACATTGCCAGTACCCCCCCCCCCCCCAAAAAAAAAAAAAAAAAAAAAAAAAAAAAAAAAAAAGTTTGTATTAGCGGATTTTGTTTAGTTCCCACCATTATTCTCATAAATTTCCTGTACTACTATATTCGTGCTAAGAGAAATGGATTTCACCGATCGTTTGACAAGGTAGCACTCTTCAATTTTATTACCTTATCTTAATTTGCCAGCGAATTTTATTAGTTTCTTATTTTAGTTTGATTAAATTTCATTCAATTAAAAACTATTTCCAATGCAATGGATCATATAACGCAAGTTTATGGAAAATATTGTTCTATTTTGCTGTGTTATAAAAATCTTAAATTTCGAAACATGAAGTTTTAATATTAGAAAATTCATAATCAATAAGTTCATCCTAATATAAAAAATGATATTTTAAAAGCGTTTGACGTCTTTACGATTAAAATATTCCCCATAATAGACACTTATGAAAATTTTACCCTATATTCTGCCATGTTAAGATAATAAATTTCTAATAATTTAAGAAGTTTTCAAAATCGTAAGTTCATAGTGATGATGATCCTGCCAGCATCAAAACTGTTATTTTTAAGATGGTCTGACTTCATTACGATTAAAACGTTCCTTTTAAAGTCAATTTCAGCAAAATTTTATCTTATTCTCCCATGAAAAGAAAATCGTAAATTTAGAATAACTAGCGAAGATTTTAAATTATAGTTTTGCAAGTCGATAGGGTTTTTGCCAGTGTCCTATGTGATTTTTTAAAGCAAGTCCGACTTCTTTACGATATCGTATATACAAGCTATACTAACACACTACACATTAATAAACTAACACACTGACAAACTGACACTTTACCAGTTTTGTTATTTTCAGATTCCGCACACCTCAAAACGTTTAAAACAGCCAAAAATCGAGGTAGAAAAATTGCATAAGTACATCTATCTAAGATACACCATACATTACATATAATACCTAAATATTGAAAGTGCATTTTTAATTCCCCATGATACTATAGTTATGGCTTAGTATAAACTTAGTATATACTTGGATAATCGTGATTTTTTTCATTTTCACTTTTTATGTATTTACACGTTTTAAAGTGTGAGGAATCCTGAAATCACAAGATCGGTATGCTGTTCGTCTATATGGCGTCAGTATGTTAGTTTGTTTTTAAATAACACTTCTGACGCTGTTTGTTTTCATTATTCTAATATGAAAACTTTGTAAGATACTTGTGACTTGCTCCGCCCGAAGGCACCCGAGTAATGAAAACTTTGTAAGTGTTTGGAAATTTACGATTTTCTTAACATAGGAAAATATGGGAAAACTTTGCATAAACGTGTGTTATGAGGATTATTTTCATCACAAAGATATTAAAGTTGATTTAAAATAGCATTTATGATGTTGGCATAAGCATAATTGACTATGAACATTCAACTTTGAAAACTTCGTAAGATATTCAAAATTTGCAATTTCCTTACCGTGGGAGAATGTGGCAAAATTCCGCATAAATATATGCAAGTATGAAGATTGTTTTCATCGTAAAAATGTTTGACAAGTTTTAAAATATCTTTTATGATGATGGCAAGAACACCCTTCCCTATGGGTGTTCTATTTTAATAAAAATCGTAAGCTATTCGAAATTTGCTGTTTTCTTAACATGGCAAAATAGGGCAATATTTCACGCAGACTTGCGTTATGTAGATTATTAGATTGGAAGTACTATGAAATTGCAGAAAAACTGAAATGGGAAACTGACCCTAATAAAATTAGTTAGCAAATTAAGATAAGTTAAATGTATTATCATTCTGTGATCCTTTCAAGTGATCGGTGAACTCTTCATTTCTCTTAAAACAAATGTAGTATCATATAGCAGAAATTTATAAGAAAAAGTACATGATGGAAAAAATTGTTCTTTAAAATTATTTTCCAAAGTGAATACAAACGATTCTTCCTTGAGAGAAGTATCTATATATTAATATGCAAACATGAAATTTGTCGTTTGTTTTTAGAATGAGAGAAGGGCTTAAAATTAGTATCGTTTAAAAGATATAATTAATGTGCGTTGCAATAAATATATATATATATATATATATATATATATATATATATATATATCATATAAATCTAAGAAAGCCGACAAAAATGCGTTACTTTTTATGCAATTTTTTATTTTATACACTTATCTTTATATTTAAAATTCTGGGAAAAGAAAGTTCTTATATCTAAATGCGCAATTTTTCAAAAGGCAATACAACAGCTCGTGATATAGCTTAATTTTGTGACTTTATTTTATTGTATTTATTTTTTATTTGTCATGTTGTAACAGAAATGAGTATATTTTTTTCTTTTTCAAACATTTAACGTATTTTTTCGATATAGACACTGTTCTTTGCTCTTGAAATGTCCAAACGAAGAACTTTGGTCTGTCGGATTGAGAAGCGAATAGACTTAAAAAATAGATAGAGAAATTCATAGGGAAATGAATCATCCTGTAAACAAAAATGCTAATACTAGTAATAGTAATAATAATAATAATAATAATAATAATATGTAGACAAAAAGACTTCTTCACACACCATAAATTTTAATCCAGCACAACCGGTTTCGAAAGGACGTAGCCTTCCTTCATCAGGTGCAAAAAAACACGTGCTACTGCCTTGGAGGCAAAAGCAAGACTGAAAGCAGGGCAAAATCCAGAGGGGGAGGAGCAACACAAACAACCAATAGGAAGCATCATGCAGGACCAATCAGAGAGGAACACACATGCACACACAAAAACAAAAGGAGGGAGGGAAGGAAAAAACAATTAATTTTGTTTATATTTATTTATATATTTTATTTTATATATATATATATATATATATTTTTTTTTTATGATTTATTTATTCATTTATTTATTAAATTAATATTATACTATAATATTATACTGTTGTCTACATATCTATTGTACACCAGTTTTGCATTTAGTTTTAATAATAATAATGTCTAAGTTGAGCACTGCTTAATATACCTGGAATGACAGGTTGGTTGGTTGGATTTTACGCGGCACTAGTGCTGCGTAATTTACAATTGGCGACGGTCTAGGGCTCAACCCCTAGGCGTAGTCCTGAAACATGCCATCACAATTTTTATCTTCCACCCTGAAATAAAAGGAAAATAATTTACAATTTGAATCTAAAATACAGAAATTTAACATCGTCTTTTGCAACACTTAGTGGGAATTTTTCAACGAGTTGCCAGAAAGGATTTTTAATTAATTATCAGAATGGAAGGAAATTTATTTGGAATGATTTTAACTATGCTAATTCAAATGGTAAGTAAACTTCAAAGAAATTTAATAATCAAATAGCTAACTAATAATTAATATTTCAAAAACAATTTGAGCCAAAATATGAACGCGCTTTGTGTAAGGAATAACAAAGCAACAATAACAACAATAATAAAAAGCTTTGTATCTATTTAAGATTAGTTAAAGTTTTTTATAGTTCTCTAAAACTGAATCACAAATAATTATCTAATAAAATCATGGTCTGTTCCAAAAATAAGAGAGAGATTGACGCGGAAATAGACAAATATAATGAAAAAATATATTTACAATCTTTGAAATCGTTAACTTTGAAGTAAATATTATTTAGAATCAAAATATACTCCTAATAAGTAAAAGACTATGTAAGCAAAAGTCAAATACTAAGTATCTGAAAGTTTAAAGAATCCCTTCAAATCTTATCAATTTATAACAATAAATTCATCGAAAATACATTTAGACATAAAATAAATCCACATTTATCGTCAGTATATACAGACGAGTCTGAAGGCTATATTTATTACAAACAATAGTCACGCAATATATCCATTAGTCATCTCTTGACATTTATTCATCGAATAAAATATATGCTGCCATCTGTTAGAATTACTTAAAACTAAATCGCTGCGATTTTTTTTTTTTTTTTTTTTTTTTTTTATTAACTAGAATTTTTCCCTTTGTACCAATTTTTTATTAGGAATATAAGTTTTTTAAATAATGCAAAATGATTGCGAAAATAAGATTGTTTTTGTTTATCGTACAAATTTATATTTCAAATTTCCTCTTTTATATAAAGTAAACTTTAAAGTTGCGAGTTATTATGCAAATTATAAATACTGTGTGTCTATGTATAATTAATGTTAAAAGCGAATATAAATGTTGTCTTGCATTATTTCAATGAAGTATTAAGTTATGACTGTTAGAGTGTTGTCTTGTATAAATTAAAGGAACAGTAATAATGCCAACTATAAATTAGGTATTGATAAAAATTGTATTTCTTATTTAAATATAATTTACATAAAAAAAAAAAAAAAAAGAATTACATATGTACAAGTCTATGCATGCGTGCATGAATGTGAGTACTCTAATAAAAAATCTCGGAAAAGTGAAAATCCAAGACATTGAAATTTTTACGTCAATAGCTTCAAATAGCTTCAAAAAATTTTATTTGTGCATAGCTAAAATTTTCAGAAATGAACATAAATAAAAATGTTTTCTGATTTCCGATTTCTTTTCATTTTACGAATCTATTTCTTTCTCCAGTTCTCTAAATTTTTCTACACACATTAATACTAGTACTGAAAATTAAAACAAAAAATTAAATATCTTTTTAATAACAAAAAAATAATAAATTTGTTTTTAAGAATATTTCTGAAGATTTTAAAACGATATACTTTTTTCTATTTTAGCGAACAGTTTATAAAAATGTTTATCAGTAAGGACTGTTCAAATTAAGTGGTTGTTTGCTCTTGTCCATAGACCTAGAATACCCTTCCTATAGGGTTCTTCTAATGGGTCCTAGCATGTACTCATACGAATTTTTAGAAAAATCATAGAAAATTCCGAACTATTAGAACGACGAGCGCGACTTGGATTCGAACTCGAGGCACCTACTGCCAACCAAATTTGAGAGCAGAACCTCACCGCCGTTAGATAGTCAATTATAAATTAAAAGTCATCAGTTATAAATTAAGAGTTCGGAATTATCCATGTGTGTTAAATGGAACTTCCATAAAAACTAAGATAGGTTTTTTTTTTTTTTTTTTTTTTTTTTTTTTTCTAAAAATAAATAAATAAAAAGCTAATTATGTCTTTTCTCTCTCTCTCTCTCTCTCTCTCTCTATTTAAATTATACATTGTCAAATCAATAAAACAGGTAACGCAAAACATAATAATAATAATAATAATAATAATAATAATAATAAAAGCCTTTTATTTATAGAATGGGAAATTAATATTGTCAAAATACTCTCTGGTGAAAAAAAAATATATAAATTCATTAAAGTGTTTTTCTTTTCTTCTTCTTCTTCTTCTTCTTTTTTTTTTTTTTTTTTTTTGGGGGGGGGGGGGGGAGGAGGGAATGTTTAAAGAGCGGGTAGCTTGATGATATAAAACATTAAGCTAGAATTCCTCGTTTAGATTCATCAACTAAGACAGAGTTTTTTTTAAGACAGAGTTTTATTTTTCCAACTCCCCCTGCCCCCTCCTATGTTAAATTCATGATCACTGTTAAAGTATTGTATGATTTATGAACTTTAATGATAGTGGAGCTTTCAGTAACTTATTACTTTTCTTAGATATACCTCTTCAATTTGGTTGAAAATTGGAAGATGTTTAAAGAACGGGCAGCGCAGAATTTTAATTTTCTTTCTTTCTTAAAAAAAAAAAAAAAAAAAAAAAAAAAAAAGAATAAAAAGAATAAAATAAGACAAAAAATAAAAAATTAGTCCGTAAAAAATAAATAAATAAAATTAAAATAAACATTCTTATAGGAAATTAATAAATATTTTAAAGTATTTAATCTTCGATTTCAATTTTTGTTTTAAATATAAGTATCTATTCATATTATTAAAATCCGATTGTACATACATATACAATGTCCGATGTTTTCGTGAGAAGCTGAAAGCAGAAATGCATTGAAGTTACCAGAAGATGAGAAATAATCTGAGGATTTCGAGTTTTGATTATTTAAATGATATTATTAAATAAAGAGCACATTAATTTAAAATCGTAATGAGTACAAGGTAAGCGGCACAAAATATTGCTAAAACAAACGCCCGCTTATGAAGCGGCTGAGAGGGTGTTGGTGTTAGGGATTAAGGCCGATTGACAACACTGGGGTCCTAGGCCTGAGGGGGAGGGCCTTCCGTGGAGGTCTTTCTAAGGGGTCCTAGCCCGTATTTACGCAAGTTTCGGAGGAAACCACGGAAAACTCCGAACGGCAAGGCCGACGAGCGCGACCGGGGATCGAACCCGGCACCTCACGTCTACCAGCTTTGAGCGCAGAACCGCTCAGCCGCTGGTGGGCCACGCGGCTGAGAGGGAAAATGCAATTAGCACCATCGGAATGTATAAAAGAAACATTAAAATTGAAAATTATATGTAATCATCTGAAACATAGTTTTACGAGATTTCGATGGAATTAAACAATGTATATATATATATATATTTATTTATATATAAAGTGATATTAAAAATGGTAATTCGTCGCCCCTCCCCCTCCCCCTTTTTTTTTTTTTTTTTTTTTTTTTTTTTGAAAATTCTTTTAAATGTAGCGACTAGTACAGAGGACAGAGTCTACTACGAGTAGTAACAATTATCAAGTGAATATTCGAGATTGTTGTATTTTCTTTTCTTTCTTTCTTTTCTTTTCTTTTTCTTTTTTTTTATTTCTTACAATAACGATCTTGTATTTGGTTTTGTTTCTGAATAATTTTGGCTTTTATGTATTTATTTCTTTTTTTTTTAAAATTGAATTCGTTTGTTTTGTAAGTAAATTGAGCGCATAAATCTGTTATGTCTTAAATTTAAGCTTACGCCTTTAAAGAAATTTAATTATATTTGCATACAATAATTCAATATATATGCCTCTGATGAAATGCTGATTATTGTTATACTTTCATATCTTTTTGGATTTTGTTTATTTTTATTATTCTACCTTTTAAAAATATTGGCCAAAATTGATCATATACTATATACACTAAGCGACAAAAAAATAAAAAATAAAAAGCCGCACTTGGATGTTTTTCTTTTTGCCTTCTACAACCGCAAATTTTACTGTTTAAAAAGTAAATTTTCGAACAGATTTTATTATGTTGTCCCCCGCACACACTTTAGCTTTGAGTCCAGTGTTAAAAACAAAATGTAATTGTCAGGAAAATTGTAATTTTAGAAATTATTTCAAAAATGGTAAGTATAAGGCAGTTAACGATGCCACAAAAGGTATTAATTTTTGAATGAAAATCAAAAAAATATTTTAATACGTGAGATGGCAAAATAATTAAATGTTAACGAAATATTGGTAAAATGGTTTTCAGCAAGATATAAAAATTTTTGGCTGTTTAAACTGGAAATTTGGCTTTAGGCAGCCATGTTGCTCATCCAAGCGACATGACCGTAAGTTAAAAAGCCATTGTTTATAAAATTGGTTTGTATTACATTTAGAACATAAAAGATGTACAGAAAAAGGGTTTATCGGCATAATTTCTTTAACTACAGTGCAGCAATTATTAAAAAAAACAGATTTAAATGACAGAAAATTTGAAAAAATACCATTCTTAGTGAAGAGAATTAGGAAAGCAAGACCTCAGAAAGCTAAAAAAAAAAATAATAAAATAATTAGTTAATTATTAGGCTGAACTGGTTCTCTTTGATGAGTCAAGTTTAACTTATTTCGAGCTAAAGAAAACAACCAGATCTGACACTAAAATATGACCGAATTAATGAAAATCGCACTTTTAAAACAGTGACACATTCTCCGTGCATTATGTTACGGAGGTACATAACTTTTCAAACAGTCGGGCAAATTTTTATACTCAAGGGATCAATTAATTCGAAATAAAACATAATCTTCATAAAAGTGGTGCCTGACCGATTATTTTGGAGGTATCTTGGACGTTTCAAGATGATAATGCACCTTACAACACGGCGTCTGTGGTAAGTTTATTTACTTCAAATTGTCGAAATTTCCTATCCATTCCCATGAGAACCTATATTTCTGTAAGTAATCATATCTTTTTTTCACTTTAAGTTAAATCTCACAAAGGATATAGTAGAATTTCTTCTTTACCAGACATGGAAATAGTCCTTATCGCTTTCCGCTCCAAAATGTTTCATCTATAAAAGGGCGGAGGAGAGCGGAGAGGATTCAAAATTTGCAGCCTACATCTCTGCCAGAACTAGAAAAAGTTATTTGCGATATTTGGCACATTGAAATTTCTGAGATTCATATTGAAACACTGTATAAAAGTATACCATTGCGCATTAAAGCAGTAATTCCATATAAAAGTGGAATTAAACCAATGCAGAATATTTTTAATAAAAAAATTCTTAGATCTAACAAATAAATAGTTTTATTTCCTATATTAAAATATAGCTTGTTTATTTCATATAGTAAATCATAATAGAATACAAAGTGTACGGTTATTGCAGTGTGTTTAAAAAGAACGTTTTATGCAGATTTTCATAAAGTATTTCGTAGAATGCAATAAAGCGAATTATTAAATCAAAAATGTACATAGGTATAATTTCATCCCTTTGGTATTATGCAAATAAGACAGTTTTATTTGTTTCAAACATTAATTTTAAAGTTATTAAAAATAAAAAAGGTATAAGTCCTTTTTTCTGCTGGGCGGCTTTTTTTTTTTTTTTTTTTTGTCGCTTAGTGTATATATAGCATATGACCAATATTGGCACATATTTTTTAATTGACGTAAATGTCAAAAATGAAAAAGTTACCATTATAAAAATAAGTTTCATTTTGAAAGAGAAATTTTCAATATATATATATATATATATATATACATGTATTGTTACAACGAATTAAGTCTTTTCTCTGCCTCAATTGTCCTACTGCAGTGAAAGTAGTTTTACAGGCAAAGGGAAAATAAAGAGACAGTTCATTCACTTTCAGGGAAGTCAGCCTTGGCGACGAATTTGGTGAATTGACGACCAAATTTGCGGAAAAATAGTAGCTTTAGGTTCCCGAAGTTTCGGAGCTCTCCGACGCTTAGCAGCCAAGGTTAGAACTCTCCATGGGATTCTCGATAGAATTACCGTCAAGACCCATCGCCTAAAGGTATAAATAGGAGTAAATTGACTTCTGTGGAGAGTGTGATGTCACTGTGTATCAGTGATGTTCGGAGACCTATTTTGCGCGATTGAGTTTTGGAGATTGTGCTCTAAGCGACTGAACTATGTTCGTGAGCTAGCGAAGGTTGCTGCTTTCTGGAGTGCTAGATGTTATTTGCTTTACTCCTGTGAAACAAGTGACTGTTTTCTTGGATTGTTCCAAAACATTTGTCGAATAGTGACTTTTGCAGTACAGTCGGTAACAAAAGTGTACGAACACTAGCAAAAATTCCTATGTGAAAAAAGTACACTTCATACGGTTTTGTTAAATAAATCCTTATCGAATCGTGTTCTTACACTGAATAAGAACAGGATTCGACAAGGATTTATTTAACAATGAATTTATTTCACAATATATTTAACGTATGAAGTGTACTTTTTATACATCGGAATTTTTGCTAGTGTTCGGACACTTTTGTTACCGACTGTACCAGTGACAGCTTCATTGGACTGTTACTACAATATTCGATGAAGTAGCAGCACCATTGAACTGTTTCGTTAATATTTGTTTTAATCACAGTTTTGTAGTACTGATTCGGGAAGTTAATTTGACTAAGGAGAATAACTACTTTCTCACACTAGAAAGTGGACATGTTTTTTGTAACAATATATATATTTATATATATATATATATATAATAGGGCTAAAATTGCGGAATGCAAGAAAACAATATATCAAACGCCAAATATATTTAATAGATCCAGAAATAGAGTTTTTATTAAGAGATCATTTCTGTGACAAAAATC
Organism: Salticus scenicus; assembly: GCA_963930645.1. NCBI lineage: Eukaryota > Metazoa > Arthropoda > Arachnida > Araneae > Salticidae > Salticus > Salticus scenicus. The sequence goes on from OZ005648.1 coordinate 297,485,305, forward strand.
CATCTTACTTACTTGGTGAGAAACTAAAATATCATGAAAAGAAACAGATGAAATAATAATAATAATAATAATATAAAAATGAATAAATATCTAGATGAAATTGTTTAATAAGTGAAATAATAATGAAACTATTATTCAAAACATTGAAACCGCCCAAACAACTGAAAAATATTTCTCCAGAAGCGTATGTTTTTCAGGAGGGTAGAAAACACAAGATTTCAATTCATAGCAACTATATGAGTCATAGTCTATGGGGTACGTCCTACATTGTGTTGAAATGGAAAAGAAAGCCGAAAAATAAAATGAATTAATTCGTTAATTAATTCATGAAAAATTACCTCAAAAGGTGATATGAGATTAAGAGATGAGAAATTACCACAAACATATAGCAAGAGAAGACAATATTGAACATGATACACCAAAATGAAACACATGAAACACCAAAAGACAATATTTCGTAAGCGTTTAATTGTATTAATTAATTTACAAAGTTGAGTTCATAATTGAATGCATATACATAAATTCATTAATTTAAAAAAAAAAATTCTATTATTTTGTAGAAGTAAATAAGAAGAAGAAGAAAAAGAAGAAAAGAAAGAAAAAATCAAAACATTAAAGAACGAAACAAAAAGTAGGAATTTACAAATAAGGTTAATGCTTATCAACCATAAATATTGTATGAACAGCCACGACAGATATATTGATGAAGGATTTCGCCGTAAGAGATTGATTCCTATACATACACTATACATTTATATACATGGAGTAAATAAAAAAAAAGAAAAATAAAAAATTAAAGCTAATGTACTAAATTCGAATTTGGATTCCTTTACAAAGCCTCAGTTTATTAGTCTTTCGTTAGTGTTGATGAATTAGCACTTTTTTTTTTATTATTATTAGCTTTAAGTGTATATTAGCAATTTCTTTCTCTTCTCTGTGATTTATCTTTTTCGGCGGGCGCTCCCTTTTGCATTTTTAAAGCTAATGTTCTAAATTCGAATTTGGATTCCTTTTCAAACAATTAGTATAGTATTCTTTCGTTAGTGTTGATGAAAACGCACTTTTTTTTTTTTTTTTTTTTTTTTTTTTGTTTTGTTTAACATTAAGTATATTGAATATTGGCAATTTCTTTCTCTTCTCTATGATTTAACTTTTACCATTTCCAAAAATTATGTCAGATATTATATTAAGGACATTAAATTTGTCACTTTTTTTTTTTTTTTTTTTTTTTTTTTTTTTTTACCTAAAAGATTTTTTTAGATTTTTCTGGTTAATTTGATAGAAATATAACATTTTCACGTGACTAGAAATGACTGAAAATAATTTTCAAATTTTGTGCTGCAGGAGGATTCTCTCTCTCTTCTGTAAATCACACTTTTTGGAACTTGGGGCAAGTTTTTTCTAAAACAATAAAACCGATTTGGTGAATTTATTTTCTTCTTCTTCTTCTTCTTCTTCTTCTTCTTTTCTTTTTCCTTTTCTTTTTTTTTTTTACCGTGATAAAACATACTTGTAGTAACATATAATAACAGCAACTTTTCGAAATTTTAAATATCATGTGTTGTTGGATGAAGGATAGTCTAAAATGAGAGAGATTAATAATATTTTTATTTTTCCAGCATAACAATAATAATAATAATAATAATAATAATAACCAGCATAAAAGAGAGCCAAATGTAAAAACGTGGCCAAAGTCTTTTTTGTAAGATATAAACTGCAAAATAGTTGCAAAAATAAAAAACGTTATCACTATCGCCGACGACAGACAAAGCCCATGCTAGTCTATAGAGAAATTTGTTATAAAAATTTTTCATTACTTAGATATTTTATTTTATTTTATTTATTTTTAGTCTCGTTTTCACAATCAGAAAATTCGTTAAATTTCTTCTTCTTCTTCTTCTTTTTTTTTTTTTTTTGCCATATTTTAGAGATAAAAATGCGAAAAATGAACTAAATCCATTTATTTTTTACAAATCATTGTTCCAAATTAGAATAGTAGATCACTAAAAACCAATTTTTGAAAAACGAAAGAACAAATTTATTGATAGTGTATTTTCTAAAAGTGAAAATTAAGGTAATGAGTAATTATGTTAAAAATTTTTCCTATTGAATAATGTGGGATTTGGCTGCAAATGATGGGGAGGATGGTTGGACATAACAGTTTTCTTTATCGTACATATAATCTTCATATTTTTTTTTATGATGGTATTATTTGCGTAACTTTTCTTTTATAGCTACAATTATGCTAAATGAAAAAAGTAAAATAATAATGGTTTAACTTTTGTTTTGATACTGAAATAAATTTTTAAAAAATATAAAGTGACATCACTGTTTCGAACATTTAATAGTTATCAGAGAGAAGATTAAAAAAAAAAAAAAATGTAAATCGTTAAATAATTCACTATGGAATCAAATGTTAAACGTATATTATGATATTTGAATATTTCCCTTCCAAATTCGAATAGTTGACCATGGATGGTAATGTATTCGAATTCTTTTTCGCGTCCCTGAAAGGTGGTATTAATTTTAAGCAAGTAATTTGCAGTAATAACCATTCTGCAAGAATAGATAAATAAATAAATAAAATAAAATGAAATAAAATAAAATAAAATAAAGCATATATCAATTTTAGTGTCCTTTAAAAATTTTAATGAATTTCATATAATGTGTCGTAATAGTACGTAATTTGTGTAAATTATTTCATACTCTCCAATTAAAAGAACTGTGTATTTATTTAAATTTTATTTTTCCGACTGAGTGAAGATAATGCCTGGACCGGGACTCGAACCCCGGATCTTTGACTTTGAGTTATCCAGGCCGACACCCCGGTCAGCACTACTCACTCAGACAACCTTTAGGCAGAAACATCTCTGGTCTATCATTTGGATAGCTCAACAGAAAATAAGCCGCCTATATTCTGCGGCTAAATGATAGACCAGAGATGTGTGATGACCTAAAGGTTGTGTGAGTGAGTAATGCTAACCGGGGTGTCGGCCTGGATAGCTCAATTGGTAGAGCCTTGACCTTGTAAGTCAAAGATCCGGGGTTCAAGTCCCGGTCCAGGCATTATTTTCACTCAGTCGGAAAAATAAAATTTCAAAAAATATGATTTTCTTCCACAGTTGATTGTGTGATTTTAATAAAAGAAAAAAAAAAAAAGAACTATGAGTAATATTCACATAATTTCTCATAATGGTAAGGTATAAGAAACCTGTAACATAGATTTTTTTTTTTTTTTTTTTTTTTATTTTTTTTTTTAACTTTAAAAAACGATTTAACATTAATAAACCGAATTTGAGTCCACAGACCGTAATATATAAGAATTCCATTTTGTACCTCTGTAAAAAAAACCTAAGTTGTATACTAATGAAAATTTACATAGTTCTTTTGACAATGATTTATAACGTACGGGGTATATAGAATTTTTCTCTGGATCTCTATGAAGAAATATTATTAGTCCTACATTAATCAAAATCTATAAAAATCGAGCGATGGTGACCTATAACATAACGATCAACTTTCAGCTTAATCCTATACAGCGTTTGGATGCTTACTCATGTTTACTCACAAACATAAACACATACACACATATATATACATACATCAAACATATATACATACATCACCATAAAAATAGCAAAAGATAATCCAGGAGACTGCGAAACATATAGATGCACCACAATATTACAGGCGATTTTTTTTCATGATTACGATGCTTTCTTTACATAGAATATTAAAAGTGAAAATTTAGTGCATGTTTGTTATTGCAAGTTCTCCATATTCTTTATCAATCTCTATTTTCTCTACATGCGCCAATGCTTACTATTTAATCAACTTTTCTTATGCATGCTATATAACAGAATGTTAAATAGCAATTAAACTAAATAAGAAAATATAAATAATAATAATGAAACTTTAATTCTGAATTTGAAGCAAATTAGATAAATACATGTATTACAGGATTGTTTATAAAAGTTTTGGTAATGAAAGACATAGTAAAAGGTATATGTTACATGCAGTTTATCAAATAATTTATCTAACATGCAGTAGTTTGTAAAAAATTATTAATTATTTTGTTTGAAAATGTGTAGGAAACTACCAACATTGCTTTATTAGTTTAAAGTGTATATAATTAGTTTTTTTTTAAATTGCAAGGTTTATGAGTTAGTAATTACTATTATGGTAACTTTTTCTCATGATAACAATAAAAATCATTTTTTTTATTTTGAAAATTCATAAATAACTTTCATAAATATTTTTAGCTCAATGCAATGCAATATCATGTTTAATGTACAATAAAAATCAAATGTACTTTTACATAAAAATATATTAAGATAAATATATGTTTAACATCTGCAATACACATACTGAAAGAAAAAAAAAAAATCTTTTACTACACGAGCAGCATTTCTAATATTTATTTATTTATTTATTTTTAACTTAAATATATACAATCACATTTTTAAGGGTAATTAATAAATACTTATATGTGGAAAATTAATTTTAAACATTTATGCAACGAAAATTCTCATAAATAATATATAATTTTCATTAATACGTATAATGCTTAATTTGTCAGCATTTTTTTTTCTCTTCTTCTCTTTCTTTTCTTTTTTCGTTCTTTCTTTCTTTTTTTTTTTTTTTTTTTTTCATATTATTTTGAATCAGATTCACACAAGCAGAATAATACAACTACATCAATTAACATTCGTTAAGATAACAGATATTTCTTTTTACATGCAACTTTAATAGGTGGCGCCACTATGAAAGTTATTGATTTTGCTTCTAAAAAGTTTCTTTTACTGCGCGCCGTTATATTTCTTGAAACTATTAAAACAAAAACTAAATTAAAAAAGTTTTTTTTTTTTTTTTTTTTAAGTATATTAAAAATAATCTGGTGTGTCACTCATACGACTTTGTCTTACCCTGAAATTTAATACTATAAATACAGGTTGGAGATTAAGAGGTAAGATAACGAGTACTGTTATGTAAACCTATGTTAAACAATTCAAATTAGGCTTCGGAAGAGTTTTATATGATAATTAGTTCTGTGTGAGGGGGTGGGAGGCTACCGCCCCCCTCAACCCCCCGTTTCATTAATGCATCTACATTTATATAGAATTTAAATCTGCTATTAAAAGATCACTTAAAATTATTAGACAATTTTCACACGCAACATTCCTTGATACTTATCAATCTTGATCAAACTTTTACAGCAACAAACTTACATTAACTTCAAAATACAACATTTGGATCACCTAAAATCATTCGTTTTTAAGTCACAGACAAAGATAAAACATTAAAAAACTTGACTACGGTAATCAGGAAGCCTCAACCCTATCAGCACAGTTAGGCTTAACTTATCCCCAGTACATCTTAAGGACGTTTCTGGGATGTCTTTTCATCCAGAAGACATCTTGAAGATATCCTGGGGAGGCGATGTGCTGTCAGGGAAAACGTGTAAGTGTACAAAAAACAGGCGATGAATATTTAGCTTAAAAAACATCATTATTTACCATGTCTCGATGAGAAATTAATTTCAATTTACGAGCAGCTTTCCTGGGAATGGTAAAATATTATTAGTAAAGCACATTCACTAACAACAAAAAAGAATGTTACCGCTTAAATATTCGCAGACCTGTATATCTTTCAAAGATTATATATAGACCACATGGTGCACCTAAATATAATCCTATAGTAATAATGCATTGCCCAGCCTGAAATACACTTCCATCAATTTGCAGCTATTGTCGCACTTTTATCTAGTTCTTTTGTGTAGCCCTGTAAATGAACAGTGAATGATTTCCCTACCATTTTCTACATGAGACATGTTTTTACGCATATAAAAAATATATATTCGTTTTATTTGGTTTAGTGCTGTCTATAGATGTTAAACTCGACTAACCTACAATTTCCCCCATAGACGCAATGTATTTGAATTCTCTTGGGTGTCCCTGTACACGAACCATTTGCTTCATCTCAACGAAAAGCTTAGTCTAGCATCCCTATATCATACACATTTAGAATACCAAGTTTGGACTTTCTGCTACTATTTGTTCTTGAGCTATGCTGATAACACACAAACACACACAGACAGACACACAAACCATTCGCTAAAAACATGATTTTCAGATTCAGGGCACCTCAAAACGTGCAAATACAACAAAAACTCACGTTCGAAAATTTGACCCTAAAACAGTACTTTCATCTACCTAATGGGTAAGAGAAAGTAAAAAAAAAAAAAATATTTACACTCCTTCTCATAATTATAAGGACACCCGTTTTTCTATATTAACTAAACACTAAACACTATTATTTAAACAACTATATTTTTTATTAATTTAAATTTCATTAATAGACTATGTTTAAAATATGGTAAAAAGATGATTTTTCAGGTATTCACATTTATAAGGACAGCTCGAATTTTAGTAATTTTTTTTGAGTTTTTCTTTAAATTAATATTTTATGGGGGTCTCTTTTTAGGGTTAAACAATCAGACATTCTCTCTGGTATATATATTTTTAATATTCAGTTTCAATACCATTTCATATAGCATATATGATATTCTTAACACATTTAAACTATTTAAAATTGCTTTCCACTTGCATGCACTTTTCTAAAATCATAAGTTAAGGTTTTTTGAACTTTTAGGCCATGAAAAAGGCAATAATATAGAAGTTTCTTTCTTCAAACTATTTCCTATTGCTCTAAAAGTAGAGCAAAAATGTAAGTCTTGTTGAAAAAATATTATTACCCCCCAAAATCTAACAAAAATCCGATAATTCCACGTTTAAAATTTGCGGATATTCTCTTGATGTTCATATTAATAGAAAAAATTACCAAATTCATTCTGCCTTCAGTAGAAGCAGCTCCGCAGATCACCATAGAACCACCTTTAAAATGCCCGATTCATATCTGCCTTTAAAAAATCTGCTCTGTCTTTTGCTATGTTCAGATCGTGCCAATAACTGTTAAAACCATTTGGTTAATCAAGAATAAAATGTTTTTCATCCGAAGATGCAACATTTTACCATTTAATATTGTCTTTATTCAACTTTAACACAGACGTTCTTTCCCCCATTAAATGTTGATTGATTATTACAGGTTTTTTATTCATTTTAACATATTATTAATTATTTTAAACATGCATAAATGTGGACCATAACCTTTCGTTAAAAATTACGAGCAAATTCAGCAGCAGTCATTATGAGTAGAACGGTAAGAGGAGTCTTCGATCTGTGTAAAACAACACTGATTTTGCATCAGATCTCTCTCGTATCGAACCAGCAGTTCAACGTTTGATCACATTTCCCTCAGCAATTTTATACCTTCGAATTTCATTAGAAGTTCGGCGGATTGAAATTATCCTTCCACTTAAAAAACGCATTTATCATACTTCACTACTTGAACGTTCTTTTTTTCGAGGATTTATTAATAATGTCCGTCCAAGAAAAATTGAAGGTTTATATATGAATTAATATAGCCCAGTAGTTAACATATCCGCATGTCAACTGTAATTTATCCGCTAGTAAGTTAAATAAAATGAAAAAATCTGGATTGTCCCTATAATTATGACCATCTAAAAACGTGGAGAAAACACATTTTGCATTATTTTTTATTAATTTTGTTTTATATTTAAAAAATTATAACAGTTTTGGTTTTTATAATACTAGATATATTAAGTGCACTTAGTATAATCTTGTTTACAATTATTTTTACATTAGTTATTTCAAAATATAAAGTGTCCTTATGAATATGAGAAGGAGTGTATATAAAACCTTCCGTTGCTATTTATTTTCTTGAAAACTGACAAAAGATTTCTCTTTAAATATTATGACTATTTCCCAAATAAATACAAAGCATTTTTTAGAATTTCTTTATAGCTTATAAGAAGAAAAGTTTATTTATTTATTTATTTACTATTATTTTTTAATTCATTTTTATGCACTAATTTCTATTTTTATTTGTTTAATCTTATTATTATTATTTTAAATAGAAATACATATGTATAATCTAGAACTAGCTGAAATGAATTGAATTCGAGAATGAGTTCGTAATTTTTTGATATTAGAAAGCCATTTAAAAATTTAAAAGAAAAAGCAAACACACAGATAAATTATAAACTGCACATAAAAATGACATTCCTCTGAATAATTAAAAAATAAATAAATAAATAAACTAGGGGGCTCTGCCTCGACACGCTTCACTTATTAATCCCTGCGGTGCTCTGCCTGCCTATTCGCTACTTTGCGTTTCACTGATTAGGAATATTGATCATGCATAACACAAAACAAAAGCAGAGAAGTGTTTTAGAAATCCCCATATTCAATGCCGAATTAAAATACATAATATTTAATACCAGTTTTTTTTTTTTTTTTTTTTTAAGGAAATATTATGCTAAAAATTCGTTTTTTTTTTTTTTTTTTTTTTTTTCGGAATAAAAAGAGTTTTGTAACATCTAGACCATTTTGCCGTTTTAGCATATGACCCACTTGGTGACTTTTAAATTTTCGTCATAATTTGGCGATGAATTTTTTGGGATAACTGCTTGTTAAAATAATAATAATAATAATAATAAAACCTATCTTTTCTAATGCCTGTACTTTTTATTACTGTTCTTTTTTTTAGGGCAATCTATCTATCTCTATATATATTTCTGATGTACAGCTAGGTAATAATTTTATACATTCGAAGAATATCTGAAAAGAAAATAAGTTTATTATTACTATTATTATTTTAATTTGAAAAAATCCTTTACAGTTTCAATTTTCAATTCTCTAGTACATACTTCTTAATATAACGAAGGATAAAATGTGCTCGATTCTCTATGAGAGTTTTTTCTTGCCACAAATAGAAATATGAAATATATCATAGAAATGTCTAATTCTGTGATATTACAAAAATTATCAATGTGAAATTAGAAGAACAACGATTTGGAGAAACTTTCTAAATGCAGGCAAATAGAGTACTTTTGTTAACCCGACGTTTTTAATTAATAACTTCGTTAATTAATATCATAGAAATTTCTGACCAACTGTATTTTTTTTTTTTCCTTGGCAGACATTGATACCTTTCATGACGTGGAGGACACTGCCTTTCGCGAGGAGACGAGATCGCAGACAAAAAATTTTTACACAAGCTACGGTAACTCTTTTTTTTTTTCATATATTAGAGATATATTTAAAATATTTTTCCTATTAAAATTTGAAATAATTTAAATAAAGAAAATTATAATGATATTTAAAATTTTCACACACCTCTGGATTATAGCCCTGTAATATCGAGAAATAATTTTTCATAGTTTTAAAAGAAATATATCCGAAAAATTTTACCGAAAAATATTTTGTCATTCATCATTCTGAGCCGATTTCTCTCGCATTTGTTCCAAAAACAAAATTATTTTCAGTACTATTTTCATAATTATATATATATATATATATTTTTATCATTCTCAACCGATTTCTCCCACATTTGTTTTAAGAACAAAATTATTTTCAATATTATTTTCATAAATGCTAATTATCAAAACAGTTTCTCAATCCTATCAGGTATAAAAGAATCATTTTTCTACTTATTACCCATGTTATTGAAATTAAAACAATTTTTGCTGTTTAAATACATCGGTGCTAACACGGAAAATATTTTGGCAGAGATGCAGCATGTACTAATTTTAATAATAGGACATGCCGCAATCCATTTATTGAAAAATATAGCTCGCCTCACTCTGTGCTTATCTCAGAATCACATTTACAGTTTCAGCGATAAAGATGATATCGATACATTATTCGAAAAACTCTTGCTTAGACATGAGTGAAATATAAAAACTGCATGGAAAATGTTTGGAGTGCCCATGACCATCTGGTGCGTTCAAACAATTAGAATTAGATGTCAAATGTTTTATAAAATGTCAGCTCTATATAACGCAATATGATATACATATATATATATATATATATATATATATATATATATATATCATAATATGAATAAAAGGATAGACCTTTCTAACATTTTCGTCTTGGTATAAATTTTGAATAATGTGACGACATAAGTGTTGGAAAAATTGTTGCACTACCTTTATTATTCTTAAACTTTGAAATAAATGTTCTGCTTCAGCTTGTCGAAAAACGTCTTGTATTTCTAACTTATAAGCTTACAGTCCCAGGTTTTTGTGTATATACGAAGAAGAAGACAAGAAAAGAAACTGAAAAAAGTAGTTTTTCATCGTGCATATAAAAGGCTACCACTAAATTAGACACCAACTAACGGGAGGGGAAAAAAAAATAATAATGAAGTATTAATGAAAAGACGTAATTAAGAGAAGTCATTCTTCAATAATAATAATTCTGTTTTGAACATTCTTAAAAAATTATATTTACTTTTAAGTTTTTTTTTTTTTTTTTTAAGCATCTTAATTATTGTTGACCATTGTTCATAGATTAAGGTTATAACATTTGCATTTATTAGTTTTTTTTTTTTTTTCTACACATTATTATTATTATTATTATTATTATTTTGTTTTAGGAGGAAAAAGAGACAGAGAGAAAAGGATTTTTCGACACAGGTATGCATGAGATATTTTTATTATGATAAAAAACATTTTTAAGGGCTTAATCCATCAGGTTTTGTTTGAGTAAGTAACCTCTTGAGTAAGTAGCTCTTGAAGTAATGTCAACTGCTATAAATGTGATACTCAGCAAATATTATTATATTTTACTCAGTTTGTGATTGTTTTTTTAGTTATTGTTGGAACTAAATTTTCACTATTAAATATGAGGATGATCGTGTTCTTTATATCTCCAACGTTTAAAAAATATTTTATGAAGTAAGCATTTTATATAAATAATAAATGGAAAAAAAAAAAAAAAAAAAAAAAAAAAAAAAAAAGAAGCATTTTTTTATATTTAGAAAATCGAAATTTATAAAAAATCTTACTAAATTTTTGAGCATGAGTCATGCAATTATTTAGATCAAAATAAGTGCTACGAAATTTTGCAATTTATGGTGTTTGCTTACAAAGTTTTTTTTTATTTATCATTTTTAAACACCAGTTTATCGGTTCATTTTCTGATACATATTAAGATGCAGACGTAGAAACAGTATCTGATTAAATCATTTTAATATTAAAATTCCAAAAAACTACAAGAATTATATTTAATCTACAAGAAATATATTTTTAAATAATTTAATTTAATGCCTGTATTCACCTATTTAATACTTTATAAATGAAAGGAATATTATGATTCTTTATTGATATATATTTATTCATTTTATTTGTTTATGATTCACTTCAAGTATCCTTTTTCTCTCCATAAACCTTTTTCTAGATAAAATCAATAATTAAGTATAAAAAAACATGTTTTTTTTTTTTTTTTTTTTTTTTTTTTCTCGTAACATAAATAATTTTTTTAATTTATCATTCTGTTTTTTAAAATCGTTAGATTATACCTTTCCTTAAATAAAGAAAATGTTTATTATTTATTTTTATGTATTTTTCTTTTTTATGAAATGCTTTTATTAAGGTCTTGTTTAAGTGAAAATAATTTATAGTTTAGGAGAAAAAAAAATTATACTTATTTTTATTTTTATGTCATCTACTATTATATTTTGTGGATACTTCATTTTTTAGCATTAAAAATCTCTTTAAATTTTACATACGTCTAAGTTTAAAAACTTCACTTGAAGTATAAAAAATATTTTTCCGAAAAATTTCACGGAAAGAGCCGACTTGAAAGTTCCGAAACATTTCTGGTCATCTCATCTTTTTTCTCAGTCCTAGTCCTGATAGACAGCGCCATCTACTGGGAATGGGAAATAAAATAAGAAGAAAAATTATTAGGAAGATTATGAAAATATGAAGAACTTGTATAAAAAAATTGTTTAAGAGAAACTTCTTTTTTAGTTTCGATTTCAAAGCTTTTTTTTAACCGTCTTAGAATTATTAAACTTTGCGTGCATGTGTATTGAAATATAACAAATTAATCTTGAAACATACAAACATGAAAGATGTTTGAAACATATAATCTCTCAGCTAAAATTTTTATTTTAAAAAGTATGTAAAAGAGACATTTATTTACATGTAAATACTTACAAAACAATTTAAAAAATAGGTCTGGTTATAGGTTATTTAACCTGTTTTGCAATATTTATATGTAAATAAAAGTTTCTTTAATATGTTTTTAAAGTAAATAAATAAACAAAAGCTTTTGAAATTCAAATTTTAATTTTTATGGGAAAATTTTAAACTTTTCAATCGCATTAATTTTTAAAATTACTCCTCAGTTACATTTTATTGCTTTTCAAATCCTATATTTTGTAAGTATTTGCACTGATTAATTGATAAGTTAATTTATGAGAAATAGTTTTAGATATTAATACTGAAATCTTATGCAAATTTCATGTTTTTCAAAATTTAAAATTGTCTTTTAAAGTCTAAATTAAGACGGAAACTGAAATCGATACACAGATTTGAATGTCTACAATGCTTAGTTTAAAATTAAGACGCAGCGAACATTTTTATTTTTTCATTTTAATTTTAAACATAGCTACCAACATTCGAATTATTATTCTGTAAAATTTTTAGTGCTTTTTTTTTTTCCTCACACCAATCTTTTATTAGAGTAGTTATCTTATTTAATCATAATTACAATTCGGAAAAATCACTCTAAAAATTAGGTGGTGTGAAAAAAAGAAGCGGGGACAACAATTTTACAGAATATTAATTAAAATGTTGGCAGGTATTGCAATAAAGCAGAGACCGATCAAAACAAAAGTGGGTCCAGTGCCTGATACGCATTTGGTCCCATAGTTTTTACTACTTTTTGGAAAAGAGAGAGAGAGAGAGAGAGAAAGAAACCTGAAATTTTCTTATTATTTCACCCAACAATGCATATTTGAATAAAATTTTGCCTTCGTAAAGCATTATATTTTGCTTTCAGAAATGAAAGTCTTATTAAGAGCTATTTTAAAGAGCATTTTTCAATATTTTTATTTTATTTATTTATTTATTTATTTATTTATTTTTTTTTTTTTTTTGTAAACGAAATTTCGACTTCACCCCCCCCCCCCCCTCCAAGTCAAGAGCTCCTAGGCCATGGCCCACTCAGCCCGTACGTTAACCAAGTATTTTAGGGTTAAAAACTGCAGAAAGATAAAAGAGAACAAAAATGACAGGACTGATTTGTCGTAAATGAATAAGAATCTATTATAATAAATTACACTTATTACAGATATTTTTTCCAATTTTACAAATTTTTCAGAAAGACACCTAATACAATTCGGAATTAGTATTTAGAATTTTGCTGCTGTATTTTAATTCTCACAAGCAGCTAACTTATATCATTTAACGTTACCACATGCTAAGATAAAAATTAATAACGCACTTCTTGCAATTACTATATATAAGTAGGAGTCTTCATGAGGCACCCTGCATATGAAATTTAATAATCAATTTCTTTAATAATCACCATGCAATGAATTTCCACTGACGTATGCTAACTTCGTTCTTATTCAATTAGTTAATATCATAAAAATGTACAAATTCTCTCATAAACTAGCGATTATATATATATAAATTTGAGCTTAGAAATCTGTCTAAGACATTGTTATGTGTGAGAAAATTAGTATTTGTTGATAAATTGCTCTCTACCTATATACAGAAATTACAGAAAACAAGAAACTTTTATATTCCTTGAAAATGAAGATTTAAATGTAATTTGGCTTAGAAGTAACCATGACATATTTTCGCCCCGGAAATGTTAGTTCTATTCATCTTTTATACCCAAAGATATCCACTTGCTATATGACGACAAAGCAAAATTAAGTGGTGACATTAAAAAAATAATAATAATAATAACTAGCCACATTTTTTTTTTTTTCACACAAGATCTACATGGGCATGAATATTATTGATCAACCACGTCAAAATTGAGTATTTTGACAGTTACACGTAAATTAAGCCAGCGAAACGACTTAGCTTATCTTAAATCTGCGGTAAAAATATGGCGCATTTTGAAAATTAATGGCATTTGTGGATTTGCCATGAAAAAAAAATCACGTTGTCTAGGCAATAGCTTAAAAAAAAAAAAAAAAAAAAAAACTTAATATTTGTTTAATGGTTGCAAAATAATTGCGTATTTCTGTAGTCAACGGAGGAAAAAATATAAAATTTGGCCACAAAAAGTAGCAAACTTCCTAAATTGACAGAAGAAAATGACATTTTCAGAAGTCCATGTATAAAAAGTTCGAATATAACTGAAAATGAACCCTTCCCATAAATAAACTATCTTGAAACAAATTTCTCCCAAAAATGAACTTCTCTCAAAATGTCAGCTAACTTAAAACGGCACCTTTACAAAAAATTATCTTTAAAAAAATTAAAAAAAAAAAAAAAAAAAAAAATTGTTTTGGAAAACAACCCACAATTTGGTGAATTAAAAAAAGGGCGTGGGAGTAAGCTTAATGAATATATCGGTTACTGATGAATAATTTAAAAGTTAATTTTTTAAATCTACAGCCTTTCTCTTTGTGAGAGGATTCACAGCGCACAGAAAGCAAACGACTTTGAATATTTCTCTAAAAATCAAGGAATAAAAATTCGTTTGTCTTACGAATTGATGCGACAGGTTGTAATCTTTAAAGGAAAATTAATTTTCACTGATACCATTCTCTTCACTCAAGGAAAACACATTATAGAAAAATCTTTGAATATTTCTATATTGATTATATAAATATTCGGCTTTGAATATTTCTATAAAAATCAAGTATTGAGAATTTGGAGGGTATAGAAATCGATCTAATATGGCTTCTTCAGCTGAAGAATATTACAGAAAGTAAACGAATTTGGTTATTTTGATGAAAGCAAAGTATAAAGTATTTTAGACCATTAGGAAACGATCTAAGTAAAATCCCGTTACAATAGGTATTGGATACATATAAACAATTTATGCACCTAAATACGTGACCGCAGCTCGCCTAGATTTTTCCAGGACAAATTTAGCACTGAAGAAGGGGATCTGAGATTTGCTCCCTCGTAACGCACTCCCCGAAATCGAAAATCACGAATAAATGAAAAGGGGTTTTTGAAGATATTCTAAAACAGACGCATGATTGTTTTCAGTATATTTGCAACATTTTTTGTAAAGCTCTACTCAAAAATCAGGAATTTGTCAAATCCCCGCCCCCCCCCCCCCCCAGAAAATTGATTTCCCCCTCCTACTCTTAATAATCGAAAATTCCAAAGTCACATAAAATGCTTTGTTGTACTCAAGTCTACTCTCTCGATGTGCAATTTCTTCACCGTGAAGTAACTTGGAGCCGAGTTATGTTTACAAACGTGTTTTTGACTCCTGGGGAAAGATGGGGGGAGATTTCATAAAATTCTGTTACTATAGGTGTCGGATATATATAAACAAACCACCCGCTAAAATTCTCGACCGCAGCTCCTATAGTTTCCTCCGGACAAATTTAGCGCTAAAAGGGATGTCTCGGATTAGCATCCTCGTAACGCCCCCCCCCCCCTTCCTCCCTCAAGAAAAATCGGAAATCACAAAAAGCAAAAATAGGTTTTTGAAAATATCATAAAGAAGACGCATAGCTGTTTTCAACATCTTTGTATCATTGTTGGTAGAGTTCTACTCAAAAATTCGTAATTTGTGAAAATTCTCAACAAAAATTGATGTTTCCCTTACTCCTCCTAAAAATCAGAAATTTCAAAATTTTAGAACTTTTTTTTTCTTTTTTCCCTGAAGTCTAGTCTTTCCATGTGCAATTTCTTCACCGTGAAGTAATTCGGAGACGAGTTATGCTTAGAAACGCATTTTTGCCTCCTGCCCCCCCCCCATCCCCAGAAAGAACGGGGGAATTCTTTAAAAGTTTATACATATAATTTTTCGTGTAATTCAGTTAAGCCGTTTTCGCGTGATATCCGGACAAAAATAGCGTTACAGACATATACGGACACAACGACACGCACACACAAAATTTCTGAAGTCATTTTCGGCTTTCATGGTGTGTGAAACGTGAAGATATCGCAAAGTTTTTTTTTTTTTTTTATTCCGACAAATTTACAGACATAAGTCTTATTTTATTAATATAGATTATTTTTAATGATACATTAACTTAAAATTTCTTACATTTTTTTCATTTTTTAAATTTGTTTAATATTTTTAAATACTTTGACCTATGGAATTTTCATATCATCAATTCATTCCTGATAGTATGTAGTTTTGGAAACTTTTTAGAGCATTGATAATATGGTACATTGTAAGAGAATTAATTTTTTAATTTTTTAAAAGTTGAAACAAACCTCATATAGATAAATCAATGGTTCATATAGATGAATCAAACTTCTTAAAAACATATTTCCTTTATAAAGTTTTTTTCTCCCTAAAAATTTATTTCATAAATTGGAAATATTTTGATATGCATTTGATTAAAACAGTTAAAAAAATTTGTAAATCTTTCAAAAATATTGAAATACAGTAAAGCACCGTTTATACGTCTTTCAAGGGACTGACGTAAAAGGGCGTATAAATGAATAGACGTATAATCGAAATTTTAATAATAACACTTTGATTACTAGAAATTTAATGACACTTAAGCAAAATTTATATGAAAATACTAATTAATAAAGTTTCTTAAGTTAGTCAATGTATATTATGCTTTTTTAAGACAATAATTAATAAAAAAAAAGATTATAAAAAGTGAGAAAAAGTATACTATTAATGCATGGCTGGGTACTAATTACATCTATCATATATTGAGTATTATATTACATTTCTTAAGAAATATATGAACACATTTTGAATATTAATTATATATATTATTATATTATTATATAAATTATTATATATATCTTTAATAATAAGCATACGATTTATGACCATACAGATAGTTATTTAATAACATTAAAAATCTTTAATATTCGTCTGATTTGCTGCTTGTCTGTGAATATTAAAAATTCTACTGTGAATTCAATTGATTCTTTGATCAGTATTCTTCGATCTTTCCAGTGTTCCTCCATTTAAGATGCTTTCTTGGAAAAATCAGTCTTTTTTAGATTGGAAAATAACGACGTCGAAAAATTTTGCGAATTTTATTAAAGTGGAAAATACGTATAACCGATATTCGTGGCGTATAAACGAAGAATTTTTGCATTAAAATGAATAGGAATGAATGGAGACTTCACTAAAAGGACGTATAAATGAAAAAGACGTATAAACGAGAGATGTATAAACGGTGCTTTACTGTATAAGATTTTTTTTTTTTTTAATCGAGATATTTTTTTCTTTTTTCCACAAAAAAAAAAAAAAAGAAAAAAAAAAAAAACTGTTTTAGAATATTAGGTTTAAGCTCTAAAAGCTTTCATATCCGTGTATAATTTTCCTAGTTTATTTAAAATAAACGTTATAGTAATTATCAATTAAACTATGTGTTAAACATTACCTCCAATTGAAATTTTGTTCAAATCAAAACTTTCTTTCCGATGTGACATTTTTTTTATGCAAAGAGCCTTATACATATTCCACTACAAACTTTATTTTTTACATCGTCCACCTTTAATAATAATTCTATTTAGTAAAATATTATCCTTTTTCCAGAAATAAAAACAAAAGAAATTCCATGTCTCTAAGTGAAGTGACTTTCGGGATACTTAATTTTAAAATGGTAAGTTACACCACTTTAAACACATGTAAAATTTCGCCTTTGAGGAAAGCAATTGCAGTAGATAATAAAGACTATGAATATTAATGCATAAGTATAAAAAGTTTAAGAAGAGTATACAGCTGTTTCGTGTTCAGCCTGGTTCTGAGAATTTCTGAGAATTAAATTACCAAAATCGTTTATAGATACATAATCAAAACTTTAAAATAGATAGGTCTCTGCTAAATTAAATAAAAAGGCTATTTTTCTCTTTTAATTAAATCTGAAAGTTATTACTGTTTTGAAAACAAATTTTGTATTTGGAAGTATGTTACTGTAACTCATGGTGATTAAAAAAAAAAAAAAAAAAAAAAAGCACGTTCGTGTCTTTTTGAATCACCCAGTATACATACACACACACACACACACACACACACATATATATATATATATATATATATATATATATATATATTGCATGGATATAGTGATTGCATATGATAATATTCTAATGAAATGTACGGTCGAATACAGTTAAAGAAATTTAATTGTTCATGAATGTTATGTTACGTTTAAAATGCCATCGCTATACTTAACAATTGTAGTTTTCACCTTGTTTAGAGCAAATTAGCAAAGTTTCATATCTTAAAGTTCTGTGCTTTTCAGTATTGAAAACGTATATGCATGTTTTATAGATTGTTATGACATATATTCTAGTGCGAGAAGATTTTGTAAAATGAAAGAACTAAATATATCTCATGTAAAGTCCGAATCAATTTTTCTACCATTTTGTTATACACGATAGTTGCATTATCTAAAAGATATGAGCATAATAACAATAGCAATAATAGTAATAATAATAATGAGTTGCACTTTCTAAAAGAAATGAGCGTAATAAATAAATAAATAAGATCGTAAATGTAAATTTTACACAACGAATTTTTGTGCGCTGTCTACACGTTCAACCATCCGTTTTTTACCATTATTTTCGTCTGCTACCATAATATTCTCATAAGGTTACTTACTAACTTTTCCTTAACAAAACGTATGTTTTAAAAATGACAAGTGACATCTAAACGGAAGCTTACACTAAATCAAAACTAACAGTTACATGTATTACTTGAGGCAGGGAAACACATTTGGTAGTTACAAATGTCTGGAATCATTCGTCAAGGTTATAGCATAACAGTTTCTTTTAAGATAATTAGTCTTTTCAAACGTCACTGGGATAAGGGAAGTATAATATGATGTGTATTTACAACTATTTGAATTTCATTGGGTGCATAATGCATTTTAAGAAACTCGTTTGAATTAGCTTATTTTATTATTAAATGATTAAATAATCAAGCCTGATAAACTAATAACGTTTTAAATGCATTTTATTTTGTTCGGTTTATAATTGACCTTTACACAAAAACAGATTTATTTTTTACTTTTTAAGTATTCATTTGTAATATACATAAAAATAGAAGTTTAAATCAGCTTAACATAGATAATTTGAAAAATATATAAATTACACACTACTGAAAAAGAAATTGCGAACTACGCTAAAATAAATAAATAAATAAATAAATGATAAAAAGTATACATGCATTGTTTGTATTGGTTTGGGGTGTTTTTTTTTTTTTTTTTTTTTTTTTTTAATTATTATTATTATTCTAATCTAATAAAAAACGTATATATTTCTGATTTATTCGATTATTTAGACGGTTAATAATAATAATAATCGAATTGTAATACTCGCAAAGCAGTTGACTAATGGATTATTCGGTTAGAAACCTGTTCAGTGATACACTCAAAAAACGTCAGATCTTAATTGTTTCAACAATTTTGTCCAAAAGCTTATTAATTTTCGTCTATAAATTTGTAAATTTCTAATAAAACATCACGTTTTAAATCAGAAAAACAGTTTTTCTTCTTCTTTTTTCAGAAGAACTTTAAATCGATTTAACTTTACTTTAAAGACTTTTCATAAACTGAGCATAACTATGAATTGCTGTTGTACGGGAGATGTTTCTGAAGTTTATTTTTACATGGGTTATTTTTATGAATTAATTTGTTCGGGAAGGTCGTGCCGATGTTGAATGTAAACTGAAACTCGGCACATTTAAACTTTGGATTACATTTATTAAGTTGGTGTAATTTCGTATTTTAAACATTCCTGCTAATTCATGTGAATTATTAGCGTGGGTTAGGCCATACTCGATCAATAATTTAATCTCAATCTAATCATCTGCAGTGGAGGACTGAGCAAGGTATTCTTTCTGACATTCAAGAATAAAATAACCAGATTTAAACCTAGCAAACCACTTCCTAACTCTTCTTCCAGCTACAGTACTTTCGCCAAAATCGCGCGTTTGACGCTTGTGTGTCATTTGTGTCAAGAACAGCACTAAAATCCTATAATACATTTTCTTTGTCTTTATATTGTACAGCTGACAAAATTACGTAACTAAACTTTTTTCTGAATATGTCTGAAGTACCCTGTTATGAGTACCCCTGTCTGAAGTACCCTGTAAAATATATACGCATGTGATTTATGGACACCCACTCTGAGCTATCCAAATGCCGCCAATCGAAAATCGATGTGAACTTCCCAACGACCCAATTATTATTTGCCAATAAACTGAAAAAAAAATTGATACATCTATTCTTATAACATTTTTTAATGGTTGTACTATTATAATCTGATACAAAACTTAAATAATATCTGTATGAAAGGTACGTAATAGAGGCAAAATTTAAAAATAGAATATGATGTGCAAAACCTAAATCTAGTAACACAGATAACGGCTGTTTAGGCGAACAACTTTTCTTTTATGCAGGTGATTTTGGGCAATCAACGGAGAAATAATTAGACCGACAACAGACTTCGTAATAATGGTAAAAATACAAACAAACATCGATCGTCACTTGATTTTCCCCCCTTACCATGATAAGCACATTTGCCGGTGCTAAACTGTTTGGATCATTTATCATAGGCACGGGGGTGCAGCCGTCTACCACCCACAGATAACGGAAAAAGGGGGAACAAAATTGACTTCCGAATGGGGGATGAGCCCTCATCAAGTTCCCTCTCGGGAGAATTAATTCTCCGCCCCTGGTACCCTACACCTATTGAATAAAGCTAATGAATAAATATTTTTTATTACTGCTACTGTTAGCAGCAACAAAATGAAATTAAAATAAGAACAAGGTCTAATTTTTTATTAGCTATAGAATACTCAAACCATTCAACGTCGCATTTTAAACGACCTTGAAATTTCAAATAACGTTTTATCTGTTTTATATTTTCTTCCAGTTATGTATGGTAGATAAAATATTATTTGAGATTGTAATTTTGAAGCTAGGAGTTTTCTATAATTACAGTAGGAGTCGGCGCAGTTACTTTTTAAAATGTAGTATTTAAAAAAGTGACCACGCCGACTCCTGTTACACGATCTGAGTCTTCCAGTTCTAAAATTCAAACATTTTAGCAGTTGGCCTGTGTGTTTGTCTGTCTCTGTGTCTGTTACCAGCATAACTTCAAAACGTATATTAGGATGAATCGGTATTCTATATTTGTATGACATAGCGATTACCATATGAAATATTTTACTGAGATCACTGAGATCAGTCATATGCCCTGTGTTCAAGAAGACACAAAAGAAATTAAGTGTAATACGTCAATGTAAGGAATTTATCGGTGGTACACTGAGGAAAAAATATGTCGCTTTCATCTTAAACGAATAAGTAGTCAATTTCTGAATCTCTAAACTAGAAATATAGATTTTCGAGTTATGCGTATAAGGTAAATAAACTGAATATACGAAGGGATCGACAATTTCTAGTGGATATTTTTCTAAATGGTGAAACAATATTATTGAGAGAAATTCTCGCTTGATTTCCTAAAATTGGGTCATAAAATTATAGTCACTAAAACTCGTCTCTAGTGTTCGCATTTATTTGCAGAGATTATTAAATAAGTTTGACTATGGTGATATAGGAAAGCGCTCTAGAATTCTAATAGGGGTTTCTAGAACAGCTTAGAAAGGGAACTAGAATTTATAAGGACGGAACTATTTTTACTTAAGACACAATTTATTTTTTAGATGTCAGACCCAGTTTTTTTTTTTTTTCTTCAGTGTACATCTTAATGGCCGCATCACACGAGAGATTTCGCTCAGTTTTTCACTAAACACAACATACTCAACTTTTCCGAAAGACAGTCGAATAAGTTGATTTTCCGCTGACCTTGAATCTTCTCCCGTACGCTGCTGTGTTGTGTTTAGTAAAATATTGCGCGTGGAGAACCGTTGCGAATGTTATTCTACGTGAAAATTTGTTTTCCCACAATTACTCATTACCTAATGTTTTTTTTTTTTTTTTTTTTTTTAATTCCGTTTTCACAGTCAGAAAATTCATAAGCGTTAGATTAGTACTCATTTTCGAAAAATAGATTTTTTTTTTTTCTTTTTTTTTACACTTTAATTTTGAGTTCAAAAATGCGGTTTTTCGCAAAGTGCATTTTTCTCATTTTTTAGTAGCGAAATGAAATACTAAAAATTAAAAAAAAATCAATTTTTGAAAAATAAGTACTTATTTAAGGCTTATGAATTTTCTGAATGTGAAAACAGACTTGAAAAATATTCATTTGGTAATGAGTACTTATGAAAACTGATTTTCCCATAGAATAACATGGGCTACGTCTGTTGATGAGATTAGGTATTGTCCGCTTTTGCAAAAAAACTTGAAAAGCCCTCTAGATTCCTTCTAGCGCATCCAACAAGATTTGGCCCGCGTCTTCTGTTATCTAGCGTCGAAGGTTCCATATAATCTTTCATTGGTTATTTTCAGCTAAAAGATCTAAAAAAAAACAATGCCGCTTCGTTAGATGGCCGAAGCGACACGTCTAATTTTGCTGAAAACTTACACCCTGACTTTGTACAATTTTCAAGATTTCAGTTTCAACCGGAAGTTGAGGTTATTGATGAATACAGCCATAAGCGTGATATACATAATAAACATATATATTGAGTAAGAGATGTCAAGAAACGATATATTACGCGTAGTATTTTAATCTCAATATCAAAGTAAACAATATACAGTCGCAGCGATTAAAAAAAAAAAGCGCTGCTGAAAACATTTTCTTTTCAATACTTTATGAGTCCGCGGTAATCTGGTTGGTAGAACATCTAGCTCGTAATCTGAAGATTGTGAGTTCGCTACTCAAGCTACTTGATCAAATAATATCGTATACGTTAAGAGCGGACAATACCTAATCTCGCCGGCAGCCTTCGCCCATGTTATGCTATGGGAAAATTTGTTTACATAATTGCTCATTACCTAATGAATATTCTTCAATTCTGTTTTCACATTTAGAAAATTCATAAGCGTTAAATCAGTACTTGTTTTCCAAAAAATGATTTTTTAAAATTTTAGTATTTCATTTTGCGATTAGAAAATGAGAAAAATGCATTTTGTGAAAAATCGCATTTTTGAACTCAAAATGTAAAAATTTAAAAAAATGAATTTTTCAAAAATGAGTACTCATTTAACGGTTATGAATTTTCTGACTGCGAAAACAGAATTTAAAAATATTCATTAGGTAATGTGTAATTGTAGCAACAAATTTTCCCATAGAATAACATGGGCGAAGGCTGCCGGCGAGATTAGGTATTGTCCCCTCTTAAGAGTGGGTGGTGCACATGCACAGTCATGCCTGCAATGTCCTCCATTTTCCGTATGATAATATCTCTGGAAGATACAGAAACGGGGGAGTCATTCTCTCCACGGAGAATCAAACTCGTGATGACATGTCTCCAAATCACCCCTAGGGGTAAATTTGCAGACCACTGCCGACTGTCCATTGCGTAGCTCTAGTGCGACGTAAAACTCACTCAATCTCAATCTGAAAAAATTAATTACAAATGACAGCTAATGAGCATATCAAGGCTCCAAAACCATTTATTCCTACTAAATACGCAGAACAATACGAACAATAAATTACACGTGAGATTTTTTCCCACTCGTTTAATAAGCAAAAAAAAAATCCATTTCAAGTTTTTGCAATGTGAAGTACTTCTTACAAAGTACTTATTCATCATGATTATATCTACATTTTGTCATGGCTACAAATATATTTCTCTAAAATTTCATAGATACTTTAATAGTTTCTGAAAGACACATACAGCAATTATGAACCCATAAATCTTTACAATGCACCTGAAACATCTTACAGACCCCATACACGAGGCGACCAATATATTTATGCAATTGCAATTGCAATAATGATAATAAATAATAATAAAAATACCAAGAACTGGGCTGAAAAACAAATCCTCATCTCGCCACAATCACCAAGAAATGTAACATCCTCTTCGCTAATTTTTTAACGACGGATGACAGATAATAAGCGAGCAACTGTCATTCCATTTCATTACTTACTGCGGCTGCTCATCGTTTATTGCTATTTAATACATAGTTAAGAAACGATTCATTACTTATGGGGTTTCTTCACATTCATTTAATAAGTAAACGAATACTGACATTTCGACTTAGATATCGCGGCCTCGCCCATAGAATAAAGAAGGTCTCATCTGCATAAAACCATACAGTATTTGCGCGCCCTTAAAAATAATGATCGGAGATGCATTGCGTTATTGTAACCTATACTTATCCATTTCTGTAACTGATGGGGCTTAGCTCCTGGCTGGCCGTTCGCAAATAGGGAGCGAAATGTCAGCAGGCTGTCATCGAAAATTACACAGTACGAGACTAGATTTATTGGAAATAATCAAGTATGTTTGTTCTCTTCAAGGACAATGTTTTTTATTAATTTTCTCATGAAGAAACTTAATCTTTAAAAATCTTTTGTGATTAATCATTAATTGACGTTACCAGCACATTGCTATGTGCAATTGGACCGAAAAATATTTTAATATTTTACGTAATTTTGTCTTAACTTAAAACAGAACAAATAATTTTTACCTTATAAATGTTCATTTTTATTTCGCTCATTTTGAATCTCTCTTTTTTTCAGAATTAGCTAATATAACTTACTGAACAGTTTTCAAAAGTTTTCACGACGTTCTTAAAACATTTTCACACTACATGCTGATCTTTTCGTATAATGTGACGTATAATACAAGTACAGTTGATAGATTAAATGTATCAGTATGAATAACGCACTTAATATTCGCAACAGGAGCAATATTCAGTAAACCTAAAACAACAAAGTTTTTCAGCGTTTAACACTCATCATCGGATTAATTTAAAGATTAAAAATTTGAGAGATGCTATAACTTTAAATGGCACCGATTTGACTATTGATTCATTTGGACTACATAGCGTGATTATTGAATTTTGAATAAAATTTGTGTTGAATACCTCTGACTTATTCAAGATCTTTAGAGGGAGGGAAAGGGGCAAAAGTGTCCATTTGAAAATTCGCTGTGCTTGAACATACGTTCCGGTTTACTGTGAAAGCCTTTAATTGCAATTGAGAATGATTATAAATCAGCTCCTCCCTTAAATTTATCCCTTACATTTATCCCCTTACATTGCTCTTCATTGGGGGCATTTTATATGCATTTTTCAAAACATAAACCCAAATTTGCCCTTTTAGGTTGATTTCTTCGGAAATCGAAATATTCCAATCACTTCGTTTCTCTCTCTCTCTCTCTCTATATATATATATATAAATATAAATAAATAAATAAATATATATATATATATATATATATATATATATATATATATATAAATATATATATATATATATATATAATCGAAATCTTATCATCATCGCAACTCCCGAAATAATACTCCAAATCGAACCAGATTTGCACAGCGAATTTATCTTATAAATATCCTTGATAAGTTCGTTAACCAAGTTGCTCCACAATTTCGGCCAATTTAAACCCAATTTCGGCCATATGTTGAAATTGGCCGATAAAGGGTTAACTGAGAACGCGAATTTTTCTGAAGATGAGGGTAAATCCAGTCGTTTTAGCACCTCCCCGAAAACACTTAATCCCGAACTTTCAACAAAATCACTATATCCATTTCCGAGTAAACTCGATTTCTGCTGTGTTTTGCAATTGACCGATAAACAGTTAACTGTGAACGCGAATTTATCTGAAGATGAGATCCAATCGTTTTTTCTCATCAAAAATCCCTAACTCCAAACTTTCATTAAAATCGCCTTCTCCTTTTCCGTGTAAACCCAATTTCTACCATACGTTGCAATTCAATTGGCCTTTAAATGTTTGGACGCGAATTTTTCTGACGATGAGGACAATTCCAATCGTTTAAGCACCCTCCAAAAGCACTTAATTCCAAACTTTCACCAAAATCCCCATAACAATTTTCGAGTAAACCCAATTTCTGCCATTTGCTGCCATTGGAAAATAAAAGGTTAACAGCGAACGCAATTTTTTGATGAGGGTTAATCCAAGCACTCCGAAAAATACTTAACTACAAACTTTTTTGAAATCGCTATATCCATTTCCGAGTAAACCCAATTTCTGCTATATGATACAATGGGCCAATAAAGGGTTAACAGCGAACACGAATTTTTCTGCCTTGCGAAGTTTTCAAAGTCGCATGTTTATAGTTAATGATGTCCATCCCGGCTTCAAAACTGATATTTAAAAGCTGTTCTTAGATCTTTACGATAAAAATATTTCTTTTCATGCACGTTTAAGTGAAAATTTCCCCTATTCTCCCATGTTAAGAAAATCGTAAATTTCGAATAACTTCTGAAGTTTTTTAATTAGAATGTTACAAATAAATAGGGTTCTTTCCAGTGTCATAAATAATATTTTAAAACTGGTCTGACCTCTCTGTGATCATTTGTTCGTGAGATATCGTGTAAACAGACTAACAAACTAACGGACTAACACACTAACAGACACCCTACAGACGGACACCATACACATTTTGTCATTTTCAGATTCCTCACACCTGAATACGTATAAAAAAGTCCAAAAAAACGATGTCGAAAATTTTCACGATTACCTAAGTTCCCCATACATATAGTATGATGGGGAACTAAAAGATGTACAAAATTTTACAAAATCAATAAAAAATGTCAGATGATTCTATTTTAAGAAATTTAAAATTTAAATTTTTATTTGGCACCATGGATTTTCTTTATTAGTGCGACAGGACTATTGCTTTCAGTCAGACATTTCACACCGTTATCGTTTGCTGTGTTTCACCTTGAATATGTCAGGTTTTTCACTATGCATGCACTGTTTAACAGATAGCTACGAAAATTGGTGCACTTATTAATCAGAAGAAAATCTAGCTAATGTCGTATTTTTTAGTTCAATCGGATAATTGGTTCAAAAGATGTTAAATAAAACCCCATTCGGATTTTAAAATCATAAAATGAAATAGAAGTTGATGCAAAAAGAAACGATTACGCGTTCATTTTTTCCCAGATATAAAATAAAATAAATTCATTTGCACACGAATAATATATATATATATATATATATACCGGGTGATTCAAAATAGATGTTACAGCGATTATCTCGTAAACTAAGAAAGATAGAAACAAACTTCCAATTACAAAATTAGAGCAAATTAAGAGTAGATTTCAGATATGGCATTCTTTTGTACAAGGGGCTGTATACATATTAAATACGAAATTTAATTTTTATACGGCCCCTCCTATCGTATGACTTATATTTAGAAAAATATTCTCCTCGCTCTAACAATCAAAATAAAAAAAAAATGATCTCTCTAAGTCAAAATCTCGCTGTGTTATTGCAATTTGAAAATTCTAGCATTTTTCGCCAAGTCTTAAGGGGTTGTATCAAAAGTGAGAAATTGTAATTACTATTGCTTTTGTAATAAGGCACACGTTGATTAAGCGTTTGGGGGGGGGGGGGAGAAAAAGAAATCATTCAGAGAAAGACGGCTATTTTAACCTGTTATGTCTCCTTTTCCCTAGTGAATACACAAGAGAATGCTCATTGATAATTTAACAAATAAAATTTATGAATAATTTATGTACTGAAAGAGAATTTTCAAATTCATTTTTCTTTCTTTATACATTCTCTTACTCATATACACGGTGTAGAGAAAGAATTGTTTTTGAGTCAAATTTCCGAAAATTACCTTTTGTTATATTTGCACTTCAAAAATCATGTTTTAGTGGTTGGTCTCTTTCTCTCTCTCTCTCGCTCTCTCTCTCTCTCTGTGTGTGTGTATGTGTGTGTGTATGTGTATTATTAGAATATCTCAAGAACAAATAGTAGCAGAAAATTCAATTCGACATTCTAAATCCGTATCATATTGCGGTGCTACACTAAAGTATTCGTTACGATCAGACAATTGTTTGTTTACAGGGTCATCTAAAAGAATTCAAATACATTACGTCTGTGAGCGAAATTTCTCATATGTACAGTGTGACATGTACAGACTGCCTTAAACAAAATGAAAAGAACAAATTTTTTATACGCATAAAAGCATGTTTTATGTAGATTCTGGTATAGCAACCATTCATCATTCATTTACAGGGTTACCCAGAGTATTTCGATATATTGGAGCTATACTCGGGAATTGCTGGAAGTGTATTTCATTTTGTGTTACTTGTTTTACATTTAACACTAAATTTACGTACACAAAGTCATGTGTATATAGTTTATAGACAATATACAGGGCTACCCAAAATTAAGGTAAATATTTATTATTATTATTATTACTAAATGTAATTGGTCTAAGTGTTTGCTGCATTTTTTTTTTTTTTTTTTTTTTTTTTTTTTTCGAAGAACACTGCTGACACAGAACGCAAAATTAATTTCTCATACCCATACTGTAAACAAAGTAGCTTTTGGAGAGATATCCCATTTTGAGGTCTCCTGAATACGAAAGGTAAATTTTTATTCGTTGATCTGTATATATATGAATTATCAGCATAATTTAACAACAAATAATCTGGTGTGCCACTCACACGACTTTCTATTACCCTGAAATTTAATACCATAAATACAGGTTGGAAATTAAGAGGTAACATAAAGAGTACTGTTATGTAAACCTACGTTAAAATAATTCAAATTAGGCTTCGGAAGAGTTTTAATGATAATTAGTTCTGTGTGAGGGGGGATCTCCGGAAATTATTCATTTCCTGAAATTTTTCGACGCCGGCAATAATCAAACATTAAAAAATATGGCTTTGGTAATAAGGAAGCCTTAAAGCGTGTAAATACACAAAACACAAGCGATGCATATTTAGCTTAAAAACATACATATTTATCATATGTCTATGAGGAATTCATTTTCATTCCTGAGCAGTTTTCCTGGACATGGTAAAATATTATAGTAAAGCGCTTCCACTAACAATAAAAAAGAATATTATAGCTTAAGGTCCCTCTTCACTCACCGCCGCCGGAAGCCGAAGCTAATGTTATTCTATGGGAAATCTTTCTTTACAAATAACTTATTAACTAATACATATTTTTAAATTCGTTTTCACATTTTGAAAATTCCCAGCTATTAAATTGACGGACCTTTTTTAAAAAATTGTTTTTTTAATTTTTTATATTTTATTTTGAAGCTGTAAAATACGAATTTTCAATATGTAAAATTTTTAATTTTGCAATTTCAAAATAAAATATTAAAAATTAAAAAAATACATTTTTAAAAAAGGTCCGACAATTTAACAGTTGGGAATTTTCTGAATGTGAAAACAGAATTTAAAAATATGTATTAGTTAATAAGTTATTTGTAAAGAAAATTTCCCCATAGAATTACATTGGCTCGGGCTTCGGGCGACGGTAAGTGAAGAGGGCCGTTAAATATTTGCAACCCTGTATATCTTTTGAAAAATATGTACAAACCACAAAGTGCACCTAAATATAAACCTATAGTAATAATATACGGCACAACCTAAAATGCACTTCCATCAATTTTCAGCTATTGTCGCATTGTAATCTAGTTATTTTGTGTAGCCCTGTAAATGAACAGTGAATGATTTCCCTGCCATATTCTGCATGAGGCATGTTTTTATGCATATAAAAAATATATATTCATTTCATTTGGTTTAGTGCAGCCTATAGGTGTTAAACTCTAGTTACCTGCAATTTCCCCCATAGACGTAATGTATTTGAATATTCTTGAGTGTCTCTGTACACGAACCATTTGCTTCATCTCAATGAAAAGCTTAGTGTAGCATTCCTATATGATACATATTTAAAATACCAAGTTTGGAATGTCTGCTGCAATTTGTTCTTGAGATAAACTGATAACAGACAGACACACATACAGACCAACCGCTAAAAACACGAATTTCATATTCAGGGAACCTCAAAACGTCTAAATATAACAAAAACTCACTTTCGAAAATTTGGCGCAAAAACAATACTTTCTCTACCTTATGGGTATGAGAAACTAATAAGTACAGGAAAGGCGAATTTGGTACTTTGGATGCCATATCTAGTTGCCACTTGAAAAGTTGATGAAGGTTTGCAAGTTTCAAGGAAATTGGTAACACACTTGATTTTTGTTTTGATAAGTATAGGCACTATAATTAAACGGGGGTTGAGAAGGGTGGTAACCCCCTGGCATAGAATTATACATCTATACCATATCATACTCTATACAAAACATTATTTTAGAATATTAACAATAAATATGAATTTCCTTATGAGTTTTACAGTATAAAGTTATTTAAATGTAATTCATAAGAATATCTGTCCCAAAACGCAATACATTGGCATTTTTTGTGCGTTCCTGTACATAAACCAATTGTAAAGAATTAATTAATGCCATTTTAAATAGGGAATATCATATAGTAAACCTGAATAACATATATCATTTCTGAAAATATTTACAGACGCTGGGGGCGGGCAGACGGACAAATAGACAGTCAGACCAAAAAAAAAAAAAAAAAAAAATGCAAATTGAAATCCTATTCGCAGTTAAAAATTGTTAGAAAATGTTTAATGTAAACGAAAATACAATTCCAGAAAATGTCCAATAATAACCCTTAACGTAACTGAATATTTTTGCGTGCCCTGTAAATCTAATGTTAATCGTACTGTACAGTATAGAAAGCATTCTTTTGTGCATATGAATAACATACTTCAATTTCATTAATATTTATGCAAAGTAATTAAATTTTGGTTTGTAGAAATATCTTCACATAGAACGCAATGCTTTGGAATACTTTCGGGTGTCCCTTTATACAAACCAGTGATGGTGTTTACTCCATTTTCTATAGAAAATATCCGATAGAAAACTATAATAACGTATTTCAATTTTATTAATATATGCGTAAGTTAAAGGTATTAAAATATGGTTTATAAAAATACCTCTCATAGAACACAATGCTTAGGAATACTTTCGGGTGTCCCTGTGCACAAGCTAGCAGATGTATTCACTCCATTTTCAATAAGGAACATCCGATAGTGAACTCAAATAACATATATCAGTTTCAGGAAATTCTATGAATATTCACGGGAGTTAGAGCGCAGACACACAGAAGGACGGATGGACAGACAGACAAATCGAAGTCATTAACACCATTAACACTTTTCAATCTTGCTGGAATTGTTAAAGAACCGAAGTCATTAAATTTATCAACCATGATGGAAAGTGGTATAAATAAAGCGCAAAAATTTCACACGGTTTTGCTAGTCTTTTAGTTTTTTCTCTCTCTTAACGTGTTTTAATTTGCAGGTGACCCCTAAGAAATTTAACTATTAAATTTTTTAACAATACGAAATAATGTAAATTTGCATTAAATTCTTAAAATTGTTGATTTCACGTGTTTGAACGATTTTAGTTGCTACTTTAAAATAAAGGATCTTTTTTTAATTTTTCTCAACTCATAGATAACCCCCTAAAGTCAGCCCGTTGGCGTCGAAAAATAGATGCCAAAATTGAAAAAAAAGTGGTGTAAGTCATCATTTTCAAATTGCAATAACTCAGCGAGATTTTGACTTAGAGAGATGATTTTTTTTTTTATTTTGCTTGTTAGAGCGAGGGGAATATTTTTCTAAATATAAGTCATACGATAGGAGGGGCCGTATAAAAATTAAATTTCGTATTTAATATATATACAGCCCCTTTGACAAAAAAATGCCATATCTGAAATCTACTCTTAATTTGCTCTAATTTTGTAATTGGAAGTTTGTTTCTATCTTTCTTAGTTTACGAGATAATTGCTGCAACATCTATTTTGAATCACCCGGTATATATAATATATATTTCTTCTATGTCGAAAAACTGAACGAGTAACAATTTTCATTCTATTTTCTTCTTATACTTTATTTTTAATTGACTTACAAGACAAATATTGTATGTAATTGTCAAAAATTTACAGATTTAAATATCGATTGTTAACTATTGAATTGGCAAATAGTAAAATAATTAAGTTAAACGAAAGTCTCCTATTTCTGCGATAAAAGAAATTCTAACCATTAAAAAATTTGATTAAAAAAAGAAAAGTAATAAAATTCTCGAATTAGCCATTTTGCTTACAGGCACCATTTTCATTAACTGAAAATTTTTGTAGATAATCTGATTCAAAATCTTGGAGTAAATTATTTTTCACATGTTCTCCAAGTTAAATAAACAAAGTCAAAATAAATAAATAAATAAAATAAATAAATTTAAATGTAATTCAGTTGGTTTATTTGTTGGTTGGGGATTTTAATGTAGATTTTATTTCAGAAAGAAGAAAAGAATTCATAGAAGGATTAAAAATTAAGGACCTTGACTTACAAACGAATCCCACACACTATACGACAAGAGATCGTACGGCAATAGACACAATATCTCCAGTAAAGATACACGAACTGCGGTTTATACAAGTCTGTACAGTTATCACATGCTTTATTACATGTGTGATTTTGCTCACACACGAAACTATATTACAAGTGTACATTAGACATGTATATTATACATGTTGCGATTGGATAATTATTTAAATGTGCTTAATGACATAAAACATCGTAATATATGTAAGTGCACAATGTCATTAAATGGTAATGCAAAGAGCAACGTGCAAATACTGCGGTGCAATGAGTGTCTTTTTCGTAACTAAATCTCATGGCTGCCTCATGGGGCAGCTCTTGTTAGAGTTGAGTTGAGAAGATTTTGCATCAGTTACACATTCACTATAAAAGAACGTTTAGCTTAATTTTTGATAGCCCTGTACATTGTCCACAAACTATATGCACATCACATTGTACACTTAAATTTAGTCTTATATGAAAAACACCTAACACAAAATGAAATACACTTTCAGCAATTTCCAAGTATAGCCCCAATATATCCAAATACTTTGGGTAGCCCTATAAACGAGTGATGAATGATTTCCATACCACAATCCTTACAAAACATGCTTTTATGCATATAAAAATACGTTAATTTCATTTTGTTTAGGGCAACTTACAGATGTTACACTATATTCACCTGCAATTTCGCCCATACACGTAATGTATTTGAATTCTCTTGGATGTCCCTATAGACAAATCATTTATTTCATTGATCTTAACGAAAGTTTAGTGTAGCATTGCTACATGATACATATTTAGTATACCAAATTCAAGTTTAGTGCAGCATCTCTATATGATACAGATTTAGAATATCGAGTTTGGACTTTCTGCTACTATTTTTTCTCTAAATATGTTGATAACAGACACACACACTCACACAGGCAAACTGCTAAAAACCTAATTTCCGTATTTCAGGGATTTCAAAACATGCACAGGGTAATTATAATTAAAGTTACGATTTCAAAACGCTATAATTTTAAACCTACCCATCTGAGCGATTTGGTATTTTACCAGAGCAATCGTGAGGCAATTATCCGTAATAATCCATAAAGTATTTGTTTCATGAAGCTCCTCTTTTTCTCTTTTCACTATGATTGTTTCCGCTGTAAACACGTACTCTTGCGTTTTTGCTAAAAAAATTGTAGTGAACCCTTGAAGTCGATTGTTCCCTACTATTCAAATGTGTTGCTAACAACATTCCTGTGTTTAATGAGTCCATTTAGGCGTTTCCCTTGACATTACCCTGACAGCACCATCTATAGGAACATGTTGGAACTACTTTTTTCCTCCTCCAAACAAAATTTCATTGCCTCACGATTGCTCTGGTAAAATATCAAATCGCTCTGAAGAGTAGTTTTATAATTATAGCGTTTTGAAATCGTAACTTTTATTATAAACACCCTGTAAATATAATAAAAACTCAATTTCGAAAATTCGACCAGAAAAACAATAATTTTTCTACCATAGATATGGAAAATAGAAAGCAATATATATGTATATATATACAGGGTGTCTCGTAAGTCTGTAGACATTTAAAAAATTCATAACTATTGAATGAATTGATAGAATTGAACGTGGTTTGCGAAAAAATGCTTCTCGTGAAGGGGGGGGGGGGGGGTTGGTAAAGAAAAAGTTATAGTTTAACTTTTTGGCGACGATAGTTAGACAAATAATTAAATTTTTCGCACGTATGTGAAAGAAAAATATGCAAATGAAAGTCCTATAAATTGCACAATTTTGCGATTAGAATAGTTTATTTCTTATTTTGCCTCCTACTTGTGCATGGTTGCCAACTGCCCATAGCGCAGCACAAGAGCGACGTAAAACCTAACCAACCAACTTACTTGTGCATGCGTGAAATTTTAATTGCGATGCTGACTTGGTGGATAAAGCGTTAATGGTGAAAATGTTTTCCCTCAGGTAAGAACAGCCGACTGAAGTCGAAGTTAGCAGTGTTATAACTCGTTTGAAAACTGTAATTTGAAGTGACGACGGACATATAGAATAAGATTTATATCCCTATAAACATTTGCATTCAAATAAGTACAGTTTTTCATGAAAATGTGTGATCTGGCGCTGCGCCCTCTGTCGACCAATATCTTAATTAAAATTTTTCCTTTATCCAAAAAAAAAAAAAAAAAAAAAAATCCCTTCACGAGATAGATTTTTTCGCGAACAGCATTCAATTCTATCAATTCATTCCATAGTTATGGATTTTTAAAATGTCTGCAGACTTATGGGACACCCTGTACATATATAAAATTGTGATATACAAAATATTCTTATATAAAACATTAAATTCTGTCCCTGATAGAATTTTTTTGTTATTTAATATTTTCATTTTTTTCCCGTATACTGCTATACTTTTTGTAAAATTATATTTGCAAAATGCATTTTGTAAGAACTTCTCGACAATTTTCAAAGATAGAAAAAATCAAAGTAATGTCCGTATTTATCATATTTATAATTGTGAATCATTTGATATTTTGATATATTTGATTTTTTATCACGTTTAGTTTATGGGTTAAAAAAAAAAAAAAAAGAGAGAGAGAGAGAGAGAGAGAATGATTGAAAACTTCATTCTCTTTCTCCTTATTAAAATCATTTGTATAATCTATGAATGTCTATATGCATTATTTATTTATTTATTTATTTATATTTACTTATTTATTTATATTCTCAAACTAAACTGCTCGAACATAGACGTAGAAGGAATACCAACGGAAATATTACTTTTATTTCGTAACTAATTATTATTTTTATGAAGAACACTAATATATATATATATATATATATACACACACACATATGCATATATATATAATAAAATAATAGAGGACGTTTAAGAATAAATATTTAATACTTTTCAATAGTTCGAAATTTTTATACAGTTTGTGAAAAGCAAGTTCATCAAACTTATTTAATAAAAAATTTTTATTAACATATTTGAAGAAAATGTTATTACGAGAGAACGATGAATTTCTCCACAAATCTCAAATCGATCATGCAGTCTCCACAAACTAATAATTTTACAAGAATAAATCATTTAGTTTTTTACTAATGAATTAATCTAAAGTTTGGCAATGAATGCTCTCTTTTTGAAATCGGTGGATTTTTGTATTTTATATACATAAAAAAAAAAAAAAAAAAAAAAAAAAAAAATTTAAATTCCATATTTACACAAACAAAGCATAGAATTTGTGTATTATTTAGATAAATTGAACACAGAATTAATTTTTGTTCTAAAAACAAACTAATTTGACGTTGGGTAATGAATGTTATATCTGTAAAATATCTGGATTTTAGTGTTATATTTACATTATTAGAACATAAAATATGTATTCTGTTTGCATGAACAAAACGCAATATGTTCTATTTAAATAAGTGGAAGATAAAACTTATGTTCTAATATATGTTCACGAATCATGCTGTAAATAAAATTTAAGAAAAATGTTATTAAAATACGTCAGATTGTTGCTATTTTAAGCCATTAAACTTTTGTTCGATATTTAAAATACCGATGAAGAAAATCTGTAGTTAAATCTAAGCATAGAAAAGTTAAAAAATAAAAAAGTAGAATTAGTAAAATTAGTAACCAAAAGAAACATTTTGTATATAATAATGTTAAAACTTTAAACGTTTCTAATAAATAAATACACTGCGTCATAATTCTATTTTTAAATATTATACGTTAAGAAAAATAACGATCTTAAATTCTCAGTTAAAAACTAAACCATGAAGAAAAATTAAAACTCATCTAAAACCATGAGTAAAGTTACACACATGAAGCAATAAAGTGAAATCTCAACGATTAGTTTACATAAACTAATATCTTATTTCTTTTCTTTTATATATAATCTTATTATTTCACACCAATAGTAATGCTTTATTTTTTTCTTCAATATATTGTTATAATTTATTGTTACAAATGTAAGTTATTTTTCTGTTAAATTATCCTTCTTTTTTCATTATTTTATTCCTTTTGAAACCATGGATAAAATCGTACTTTCTAAAGTCCGTAAACTGTTTTAAATATGACATCAGTTTCGAGTGTTATTCTCGGGAAGCTAAGAAGATTACATGAGTGATCCGCAAAAAATGATGAATGCATAATTTCAGTTTAAATTTGAAAAGAAAAAGTAGACTTCATTACATTTGTCAAACTTTATACTGCAAACTACAAAGAATGATTTTAGAATTTAGAATCATAAAATAAATTTAGGAGCAAATATTACGACAGCATGTTTCATTGTAATATTTTGTAATAAAAGCTGTACTATGTTTATCAAATTATATTTTCGCAAGCATAATGTATGCAATAATTTAATCATTTTAATTTTAAAATGTAACTTTTTTTTAAGAAGGAAAAGGTGTGCCGCTGCTTCTTATATTGTGTCATTTATTTTGAATGCATAAAATTCTCTCATTCAATTATTATTATTATTATTATTATTATTATTATTATTTTAAGATTATAATTCAGAAATTTTTAGATTGTAAAATAAGTACAGTTGACCCTCGTTAACGTGAACACTGCTAGCGTGAATTACTTTTAACATGAACTGTTTCCACAATTCCCGTCAAAATGAAGATTAGTTTAGTTATGTGAAGATGAGTTACTGATAGCATGAACTACTAATAACATGAACTAGTAAAATATATCATTTTTAATCACGGGACTTATTTAAGGATTATTTATTCGTTAATAAAAGGGGCTCCAGTAAGGAACGCAAAGGGCAGACGATATCTCTCTCTCTCTCTCCTCCAGCATCAAAATATCCCTTTTGCAACTGACAAATTTATTTTTAGGATTAGTGTATGAATTTAATTAATGAGCATTTAAGCATTAAAAAAAATCCTTATTTAATCAAACACAAAGCAGTTTTAACTGTTTAAAGTACTCGATGATCTAATTTTTATGTTATTTAGGCATTTTACCTCTATTTTATTCCTTACAATTTCTTTTAATACATTTATACGGCTCATAGGATTACCATTTTTTCCAGACTTCTAAATACTCCTATTTACCAAAATTCTCAAACAACAACTTTTGTAATAAATATTCAGTAGTTAATAGAAGTACTAGAAAATAAAAAATAAAATACTTTAATAAATAATAATACTGTGTGATGCATAAAATATACGTTTTCTTTCTTCATGAATTTTATAGGTTTTTTTTTATTTCTCGCATTGGTTTTTTATTTATTTTCAGGTTCTCTAGGAATTTCAGATCAACAAGCAATAACAACTGCTCTGCTAAATTCCTTTATTACAAAGACAACCGAATCTCTCTACTCAAATTACTGCACCTATATGAGATTACAGCTGGCGTAATTTGTACTATCGAAGTCATATTTTTGCTTTGTCATATCAGAAGTACTTATTTTCTGTATTTTAACAGCGTTCTTTTTTGTGTTTACAGCCTTGTCCCAGACATCATACATCCTCAAAGCATTGTTCGTTAACTAATTACGAACTCAACTGTACGAAAGTAAATCGACATGTTTCTTTACTTCTATAAAATAGCGAAATTCACATCTCTGGTTGGTTGGCCGTATCCAGGTGGAACAAGGCTCCTCCCACAGGTAACATACTTAAGAGATCCATGAACCATGACACAACTTGCCAATCAAACAGTCCGAAACGGCGAAACAATGAAGGGATGACGTATTTGTATATTCTTTGGTGGAACGCAATGCTGCGTAAGTATGCCGTTTCCTGCAAATTAGAAGGAAAATAATAAAGAAAAAAAGAAAATGCATAAAAAAAGTTTTCCCCTTTTTTCATGGGATACAAAGGAAAGTTCAAGCCTATTATGGTATATTACTGGGAATGACATTGGAGGACACGAATGATAAATATTTTCCTTTTTGTTCGTGAGTGATTGCTCTTTTCCATTTTCTGACAGGTCCTCTTTCAATTTTTATTGTATGAAAATAATTTTATATCTGTAAAGAAACAATCGGATATTAAGCTTCATAGACATATCAATTCGTTCAACTCGGTACTCAAACGTAAGTGCTCAGAACAGACATGTTATAAAAATAAATGAATAAATAAAATAAACATTGAAAATAAGCATAAGGTAATGCCCTAAATTTCGAGACGATACCTTTTTAATTTTTTAAATAAAAATCAATATTTTTATTACTTTTTTTTTGCAATAGGTTTCGAAATAAGTTTTTAATTCGGCAAAATTTAATATACTGAGATTATTGTTTGGAAACATAATTAGATGTTTGGCTTTTTAGTGGAAATTAGTGGAAAAAATCAATTCAAAATTTTTTTTTTCCTTATGAAACACACACTTTTTGCTTTTTTTAAATATAAGTTCTTTTTATTTTCTTTTTATTTTATTTTTTTTTTTTTTTGTAAAAGTCACAAATTAATAAAAGAATTAGACTTGCATTTCTTTATTAGCTGTTTATTTTTCGTTCAAATTAAATTACTGTACTGCAGTAAAATTACTGTAATTAAATTACTGTAATTATTATTAACAATAAAGAAGTTGCAAATACTGTGGCAATTATTTCATAATTATCTCCATCTAATTACGTTCCATAAGATTTAGGTATTTACAAATCAAAGCTTTTTTAAATCACAAATTTATTTGGAAAAATTAGTCATAGCCTTATATTTTATTTTATTTTATTTTTTGCAACAGACAAAAAAAAATTTGAAAATACTGCTGCATAAATTCAATTTCCTGTTTTATTTATTTATTATTATTTTTAAGTTTATTTTCAAATCGAAGCAGATATTTTTTTGAAGTCATGAAGTCATTTTCGTTCATAAACTTATGAAATTTGTGGGTATTTTTATCCGCATACTTTGGAAAACAGAACAATGTACAGTCGGTAACAAAAGTCTCCGAACACTAGCAAAAATACCTATGTAAAATAAGTACACTTAATACAGTTTTGTTAAATAAATCCTTATCGAAACCTGTTCTTAGTCAGTCTAAAAACAGGATTCGATAAGGATTTATTTAACAAAACTGTATTAAGTGTACTTTTTTTGCATAGGAATTTTTGCTAGTGTTCGGAGACTTTTGTTACCGACTGTATTCATTCTTTTAAAAATTCATGAATGTACAGTCGGTAATAAAAGTGCCCGAACACTAGCAAAAATTCCTATGTAAAAAAGTACACTTCATATGGTTTTGTTAAATAAATCCTTGTCGAATCCTGTTCTTAGTCAGTGTAAGACAATGATTCGCTAGGGATTTATTTAACAAAACCGTATGAAGTGTACTTTTTTTAAATAGGAAATTTTCCTAGTGTTCGGACACTTTTGTTACCGACTGTATATTCATCATAATTCACCAATTGCACACTAAGAATATATAATTTTAAAACGGGCTAGAAATCTTTCTGAATTTTTTTAACCATTCGGAAGTAGAATAACTGTTTTTGAAATATATAGGGTTAAAAATTGGAAAAGTTTCGAGTTCGCTAAAAAAAAAAAAAAAAAATCACTGTTAAAAATGAATTACTTAAAAATGAGAAGGTGAGCCTCCTCTTATCTTTTTGAGAAGATTATTCTCAAAAAATGCGGGAGCCTTGCTTTCACAAAAGTAGTATTATTAATAAAAATAAGTATAATTACTAATAATTTAATTTAATGAAAGGTGTTGCTTTTAATTTGTTTTATCAAGCTCTTGAATAACGTACACTGTTAAAACACACTTCTAAAAAATAAGCAGGATCTTTACATTTTTCAGAAGTTTCACTTCTTATAATAGCTCCGAGTAGGATCGCCTCATTTTTAAGAAATTTTTTTCCCATTTAACTATTCATTTCATATTCAGTCTTGTAATATTGTGACGAAAGGTACTTCGTTTGGGAACTTCGTGGCTCCATCAGGCTACGAAGACATATATTGTGGGTTCGATGCCCGTACAGGGGAATTTTTTAAAAATGGTTTTTGTTTAAATCTAAACTGTTTATTATTTATTATGTCGTTTTGTTAATTATTCAGTTAATATTATGCAATATTCTAGAATATTCTGTTCTAGAAAATTCATCAATTGTATATAAAGTGATGTAAAATTTGAAATGAATAGTTAAATGAGGAAAAAAAGTAAAATCTTAAAATTCAGAAGTTCCTGCTCGGAGCTATTATAAGAAATGAAACTTTTCAAAAATGAGAAGATTCTGCTTATTTTTGAGATGTGTGTTTTAAGTTTTAACAATGTTTCTTAAAAGAAAGAAAAAAAGAAGCATTTTTATATGAAGTTGCCCTTGAAAACCTGATAAATAAAACATACAAAAATCAGAGGTAAATAATGGTTGGTGAAAGAATATTTTATAAAGAATCTTTTTTTTTTTTTTTTTTTTTTTTTTTTTGAAGAAACGTCTTCATATTGGCCGAAACATCATAGACTCAAGTTGAACATTATTAACAGAAAGAATATCAAATTTGAATTTTAGTTATGTTATTGCACAAAAAATAGCACCTTTATCTTGAATACATCATGATAGTTTTATATACACCTATATTCTTTTTCTATACATCTACATTTAATTTATAAATCAGTCCACAAACATTAATTACTAGTTTTCTTTCCGAAATACCGTAAAAAAAAAAAAAAAAAAAAAAAAAAAAGAAACTTTTAATTTTTCCATTTGTGAAGTGAAATATACAACACTGAGGAAAAAAAAAATATATATATATATACCACCTTCATATCTAGAATGAATAAGTGTTCATTTTCTAAATCCCTAAACTAGAAATGTAGATTTCTAGGCTATGTACATAAGGCACACCTATAAACTGAATAGACAAAATGATAGAAAATTTTTAGTCTACACATTTCTAGATTTTTGGTATTGTGAGAAATTCTCACTTGATTTTCTAGAATTGGTTAATAAACCAAGATTATAGTTGCTGAAACCCGCCACTTGTATTCGCATTTATTTGCAGAGATTTTTAAATAACTTTGCCCGCGAGAATATAGGCAAACGCTCTAGAATTGTAATAGAAGTTTCTAGAACTCGCTTTCAAAGGAGACTAGAATTTATAGGGATGACATGGAACTATTTTTTCGAGAGCCACAATTTAGATTATAGATGTCAGTTACAGAAATTTTTCTCAGGGAATCTATTAAAACAACAGTATCCTTTTTAAAATTTTATCATTTTACTAGAAAAATGTTTCCAAATGCATATTTAAAAAAAAGCTATTTGTTGATTCAACAGTCTACACGCAGTTAACTTCATAATGTGCTTCATTAATATTATCAATAATACTCTCAATTTCTGAGACAAACTGAGCTAGCTCTATAGAACGTTTTTGTACATTTTTGAATCTTCATTAGCTTTGCTGCTTTTGAATAAAACATTGTTAATTATTGCATTTGGGAAGATTTGTGTTAGCGTATTTCTATCCTCGAAAATATAATTATCCTGTTACAAATATTTTACTTCCCAAACATATAGATATGTAAAAATTATCTGCTTATAAATGCTTCTTTTTTTCTTTCAAGCCAGAATATCATTTTATTGAAATGTACTTTTTTAGAGTTGTAAAATGACATACATAATTTACTATAGAAAAGGTGGTTCATTCCAATACATACTTATTTTGGAAATTTATTTAAGGTAAAGACAACAGTGTTCGCCATGCATTCTCACAAAAGACAGGTGGTTGAACGTCAGATTCATAGACGTTAATTAATGGTTATGGAAAAAAATAACCATTATTAACGTCCAGGAATTTGAATTAGCTCGAGCTAGATTCTCCGGTTCTAGGGAATCTAGTGCGGGTGGATGATGTTATGATGTTATGACGTTCACAGATGTTATGAAACTCTTATTTGCACATGTCATATGTGAGGGTGGCGAACACTGTTGCACATTTTAGGGGCGGCGAACACTCTTGTCTTTACCTTAAATAGTAAAAATAAATTATTCTTTACAGAAGCAATTCGTTGCAGAAATATTTCACTATATTTAACTTTACGGTTTTTTTTTTTTTTTTTATCAATAACATGCTCATTTTCTCCAATTTTTTGTAAATAATAAAGCTGCACAAAACAATATAAAAAGTTTACAGTTTACACCAGCATCACTCAAAGTCTTTTCAATGTATCTTCATTAACCTCATCTGCTTTTAAATGAAACATTCCTCATCATAGCGTATTGGAGGATTTACAGTTGTATATTTCCTTCCTTTAAGGAAGGAAATATACAACTAATCATTCAAAAAATAATCTATCAAATTAATCTATCATTAATCTATCAAAAAAAAAAATCTAATCATCTCTTTATACAAACATTTTGCATTTGAAAAGCACATTGATACTTACAATTAAAAAAACTTACAACTCTCATTCTACAAAAGTTTTTCCTCCTTCAAACAGAAATACATTAAAAAATTATGGAAATACATTTTTTTCTATTTGTGAAATAGAGATTTCCAATTTATTGTATCAAAAGCTATTAGTTTCAATTATTATCTCTCTCGCTTTTTTTTTTTTTTCCCTTGTATAATTAATTTCTTTTAAAAGAATTTTTTCACAAAACAAATGAAAATTTACAGTTTACACCTGCATGACTCATGAGTCTCGTATCTTCGTTAACTACGTCTTTCTTTAATGAAATGTTCATAATCATCGCGTTTTGGAGAATTTGCGGTTAAATACTCCTCAAAATCTGATCATTCTTCTTATACAAATAGTTTTCATTTCTAGAAATGTGTAGACGTTAACAATTCTCAAAATCTATACCTCTCTGCTACGCTTCTACTTCTTCTTCAAGCCAGAAACGTACTTCACCAAAACGTACATTTTTTTTTTTCCATTTGAGGAATAACATCTTTAATTTATTGTTATCAAAAAGGTTTCAATTTTTATCTTTACGTCTAAGTTTATTTAAATGCTTTTAACTCAATTTTTTGTTACAGAAACAGTTGGTTACAGTAATATTTTACTACATTTAACTTTATAGTAGTTTTCAGCTAAACCTTTTAATTTCTTCAATTTATGCGGTAAATAAAGCATTACAAAATAAGCGAAAAATTTACACTTTACACCTGCATCACTCATAGTCCTGCATCTTCGTTAACCTCGTCTGCTTTTAAATGAAACATCGCTGATCATCGCGTTTTGGAGGATTTGCGGTTGTGTATTTCACTCCTCAAAATCTAATCATCCTTATACAAACATTTTACATCCCCAAAGCGTGTCGACAACTCGACACCAAAAAAACGCGTCCCAAAGCGTCGTAACAGAGAGCTTGGCCCGTACAGGCCAAGACAAATAAAGAGTTATGCCTCGCCAGTGTCAACGTTTGACAGGACTACTTAGCGCTAAGTGAAATTTAGAGCGTTCCAAGCTTCGACGAGATCATATAAAATCTGCCCGTTGTTATGTGAGACGGAGAGAGTATGAGTGCAGGGGCTTTTAAATTCGGAGCAACTTAATGCGCCCTGTTTAAAAGGTACATTTGTGCTCTCTTAAAAGTTTATTACTGTATCCGAATGGGACTGATAAAATGGAAGATCTTTTTACGGGACTATCCATTGAAACCATTACAGTGGAAATAGTGCCAAAACTGATTTTAGCTTCGAGAAGAAGAGTAATTTTCCGATGGTTTTTAGAAAAAAGAATGCTTACTAATGATTTTCTTTAAGTTAATAATGTGTTTTGTTGTTTGATTGCTGATAACCCCACATTTAATAAAGGAGCTATTGATTATCTACTTTAATGTAGAATTTAAAGAAACTCGTACACGTGGAAATACAAATACTATTTGTAGTACATTGTCAAAATATTCAGTGGAATAATAATTTTTATTTTTTAGAGTATTTGCTTATTTCTTTTAAACTTTATTTCTAAAACATCTAAATTAAAGTTCATATGATTTTAAGAAGACGCATATTCTTCTTTTACTAAAAAAAAGAAAAATAAGAATAAAAAAATAAAGCAGGTGATTTCATATGACGCACCATTATAACATGAGCTGAATACTTCAATATAGAATTTGAAGCCGGTAATAAAATAAAAGTTTTGTTGTTGTATATTTTTATTATTTTTTATGATGCATTGTACTTTTCTGAAGCAGAGTAAATAAAACATATTTGTGCAGTATTTCAATATCAGTAGTCATTAACAAACTGGAACTATTATTCGCTTTATTATTGACTTTTAAATGAAAAATAGGAAAGTGGTACCAGATCGGACGGAGAGCAATTTATTTCTTTTTAGCTTTTTTTTTTCTTACTGCATGTAAA
Source organism: Salticus scenicus (assembly GCA_963930645.1). Classification (NCBI taxonomy): domain Eukaryota; kingdom Metazoa; phylum Arthropoda; class Arachnida; order Araneae; family Salticidae; genus Salticus; species Salticus scenicus. The sequence continues at coordinate 297,529,956 of OZ005648.1, forward strand.
ACACTGTAAACGAACAGAATGTAAAATCATTAATTTTTCGTTAACTTTTAGGAAAATCTTTAACTGCGAGATTTTTGCACACATTATCTTATTTAGCAATAAAACATCGAAATGTTCTAGCTAATTGTAATTTAAGAGCGTTTCGTTAATAAATAGCTGTCCATTTTTCGTTTAAATTAAACTACTAGTTACTGCCCCCCCCCCCCTTTTTTTAGGACTGAGGACTATTAGTCTCAATTTGGGATTTTTGCGTTGTCGTTTTCGATAGTTGGACATTTGTCGAAATCTAAAATTTTATCGAAAAGTTATTTGAATAATTTGAAAGCGATGTTATAATTAAAAAAAAAAAAAAACTAATTGTCCTTCGTCCTAAACTAAATTCTGCTTTTGCCAGAATTTTATCAAAATCTTTTTTTTTTTCATTATTATTATTGAAAGAAAAAGAAAAGAAAAGTAATAACAATCAGTATCGTTACAAGCGATACCGAAACAGTTTTTTTTTTTTTTTTTTATAATTTTGAATTAGGAAATAAAAAGTGCGCGAGCAATATGAAATAAAATAAGTAACAAAATGAATTTAATGATTTGATTTTTATATAAAACACGATCGCGTGCTGTCTTAAAAAGTAGATGTAAAATTTAAAGTTTAATTTTCTTGGCAACAATTATAAATAAATAATTTAATGAAAGTTTGTTCTTTAGATATACGTCCGTGTAAGATGTCAAAAAATATACGACAAAGTATTATATCTCTTTATTCCTCTAATAAATTGTCGGTGAGAGAAATTGCTCAGAAATTGAGTATTCCTAAAAGTAATGTTTATTTTAAGTATGTTTTTTGCTGCTATTAGTATGAAAGTTTTTGGAAATTTAGATTCAGACAATAAAGTTTAACTTAGTGATATTAAATATATTGAAAACGTAAAGCTACTTTTGTTCATTAAATATGAAATTTTAAATGGGAAAAAGAAAAAATGTGAGCATACAAATAAATAAAATATGTTTTGAAAAACTTCATTGTAATAATATATGCTTTTCAAATCTGTAATAATTGCATAGTTCAATTCTTTTTCTTTTATTTATTGATAATAAAAATTTAATTCTTTGAGGTTTCAAGTTTCATACTTTTTCTTCTTTCTAAGCATTACTTGCGATTGGAATATTTGTTTTACGTATGTAATAATTTGGAAAAGAAACATTAAGGGGCACACCTAGTGTGACAGCCTAAAAAAAAGGCGATTTTTGGGAATTAAAAAAAAAAAAAAAAAAAAAAAAAAACCTACTGTATCAATTGTTTTAAAATTTTAAGGGTATATTTATACATGTTTTAAGAATACACAGTAAAGTTTTTGAAGAAAAAAAATTAAATATTTTTCGAGATACACGCGATCTCCGACGGCACTAAAAAAAAAAAGGTCCTCCACTGCTGCAGTGATTCCGGCCTTCTCCGTGGATGAAACCTAAAAAAAAAAAAAATTCTCGTTAAACTAGAAGATATTGTCCGTTTAATGACCTACGGTCGAAAAAAAAAATCAAAAATTGACAAAATGGCGGCGTTTTTAAAAAATAAGTTGAATTTTACCCAAAATTTTGGTCGTTTTTGGCCTGCTAAAATTCGATTTTTCATCAGATCAAAAAACTGGTAGGTCATTGTATGGAGAACTATATACAGAACATGCAGAAAAAATTTGATAGTGATCGGATCATTTTTCTCCGAGTTATCACTGCAGCAAATTCGAAAAATGCTGTTTCGAGAAAAACGCGTTTAAAGATAAAATGATCGTTTTCACTGTTATAAATGGATTAAAATCATACTTACAGCTAATCTGCTATTCCAGGCCCATATAATTCACCTTCCTCTTTTCAAAAAGTGCTTGTTGACAATACAATATCCATGAGATGGGTCAATCACAACATTATCGTCATTATTCTGTAATAGTTTCTCTGCGGACGTACTGGTATTCGCAGTAGATTGCTCAAATGTATGTCGGTTTCCGGTAAACTTGCGTTTTTTTTTATATTGATCGATGTCTGGGAACATCGTGAGTTCCTTTTTTATTTAAATACGGAGATTGTTCACTCTTTTTCAGTAAAATAAAACGTGCTAACTTATGAAGTGCTAGATACAACGGTCACAATAAAACTAAATGTATCTGGCTCCGAAAATACGTCACGTGGCAGTAAACGTGAAACTGGAATCGTATTATAATGGTTGCAACCATTAGGAAGAGACGGTAGACTCCGAACAATACCTCAGGTACGTCCCGTATGCTAATACAACTATTAACTGCCGAGCAGTTACTCTTCAAATGGCTGTAACTCAAAAACTATTTGAGATATCGATTTAAAATTTTAGTATGTTATTTTTAAAGGTATAACTTATCGAAATATGAAAAAAAAAATGATTTTTTAAAAATTTCACACTAGGTGTGCCCCTTAAAAACAAAGAAATAATCCAATAATACCGTAAAGAACCGTTTATACGTCTTACAAAGGACTTATATAAAACGACATACAATTAAGAAGACATAGAATCAAATGTATAAAACCCATTCGAGGTCACGCCATTTTCATATTTTTTTGTTTTGAAGCCGTTTTACTGGGATGAATTTTATATATTTTTGAGTGATAAAGCACTAATAATTTTACAAATTTATCAGTAATACTGAGAAATTGATTTTCTTCTATGTAGCAAATTCATAGACATGAATAAACCATTCAGAAGTAAAAAACTCTGACCGCGTATACGCGTTCGTAAAAAAAAACATTAAAATTTGATTCTTACAAATTTAACTCTATACGAAGTAATAGAAATAATTTTAAAGATTTTTTGTAAAATGATTTCAGTAATTTTTTATAATAATATTTTTATCGAAAATATTAAATGCGTTTTAAAATAAACCATTTATCATAAATATGAGAAAAAACACATCTTTATTGCATATCTTAAGTCGATTCTTCACCTATCGTCGCCGGCAGCGAATTCCTATGTTAAGTATTCTATAGAAAAATTTTGTACACAAATTACTAATTACCTAATATATATTTTTTTTTATTTTTGAAAAACAAGAAGGATTTTAACGGTTGTGAATTTTTTGAGAAAACTGAATTAACGAAAAAAAAAAAAAAAAAAAAAATGTTACGCAATGAGAAATTTGCCAGTTAAACTTCACAGAATAACATGGAAATTTCCTATCGACAACCAAAAGCGAAGATCTCCTTAAGAACTAGTGGAATTTGCTTAGCTTAACATACATATGCAGGTTGATTATAATTAAACTTTTGATTTCAAGACGCTATAATTTTAAAACTACCGTTGAGAATGACTTGATATTTTACCAGAACAATTGTTAGGCAATGGAATTTTGCTTGGCAAAGGAGAATAAATAAATTTAAAAAAGTTCCAAAATGTACCGTTAATTATTCGTAAGATGTTTGTTTCATAAAGCTCCATTTTTTTCTCTTGTCACTGTCACTGCGTTTCTGCTGTAAACATATATTCTTGTCTTTTAGCTAAAAAAGTTGTCATAAACACTTAAAGTATATTTATTCCTGCTATTCTATTCTATTGCTAACAGCATTCAAGTCAGTGTTGGGCATAATTGATTAAAAAGTAATTTAATTATAATTAAATTATAATTACAATTTTTTTTTTTTACTGTGAATCAATTAACAAGTAATTGATTACAAAAAAATTGAATTACTTATTCAATTTATTTGTAATCAATTACTTGTTAATCTATTGACAGTAAAATAATTATAATTGTAATTTAATTGTAATTCAATTACTTTTTAATCAATTATGCCCAGCACTGATTCAAGTGTATAATGAACCTGTTTAGGCATTTCTTTTGAGATTACCTTGACAGCGCCATCTATAGGCACATTTTATAAATACTGTTTTCCTTCCCAAACAAAATTCCATTGACTCACGATAGTTCTGGAAAAATATCAAGTCATTTTGACCATTAGTTTTGAAATTATAGCGATTTAAAATCGTAAGTTTAATTATAATCACCCTGTATAGTTTTGAATAACAATATAATTGTCATTTATTTTAAACACACATGTTTACACAATATAAATGTTATGTTTATGAAACTTAACACTTATAAAACGATTTATGTTTCATGCAAGAACAGTCAGAGAAAAAGGTTGCTGTACATAACAAAAATTTCTGCTTAAATGTGTTCCAATAGAAATATTAATTAGATTAACAAAATAGGTGCAATTGCTGCAATTTTAGAGAAAATATTTTGTTTTTCTTACACGAAATTACTTAATATACAAAAATTGCTGTAAAGTTAAACAATATTTTTTATTTGTGTAATTAAATGCTGAGAAATTTTGTTTAAATTTTGTAAATTTGTTAACATCTTTTGCATTTTCGTAACAAAAAAATATGTATTTTTTTTTTTTTTTCTCACTTGTAATGAAAGTTTGGTTAAAAACAGCAAAATAACCTCAATAAAACACATTTTGTAGTTTTAATAAAATCCTTTCTCTGGGTGCAAGCATTTAAGTACAACAACAACAAATCTGTAATAATTGTATGAAGTGGCTAATGTCTGAAGTATGTGAGGAATAAATAAAGCAATTATTAAATCAAGTTAAGTTCATTCTAGAACTTTTCTTCAGTGTGACGTAATAACAACAACGACAACAATAATAATAATTAATAATAATAAAAACTAGTATTGCCCGAAACCAATTTTTTTAAAGTAAGTTTTTAGATAATAAATGTAGAAATTTCAAATATCTGCGTAAACAGTGTTCTTAATAATTACTCTATCCTAAAAAAAAAAAAAAAAAAAAAAAATTATTTACATGCTGGTACGTATATCTATGAACTTCTCTATCAATTTGTCTTTCAAAATTCTTGTTTTGGACATTTTATTAGCAAAGAATATTCTTTATATCGAAATATCGAATCAAAATGACAAGAGTTTGAAAAATATGTAATTATACTACATTCTGTTGCCAAACAAGTAAAGGGAGGATAATAAATCCAGAAAATCCCTAAGCTAAATCAAGAGCGATTGTACTGTATTTTAAAACATTGCATATGCAGACTGAATAACCTTATTAAAAATTTAAATGCAAAAGATTATGTGTATAACATGAAAATGTGTACGACAGGAATTTTTCGTAGCCTATTCTTCGTGATTAAAATAAATAAATAAATAAATAAATAAATGCGGTAATTGTGTTGCGTTTCTGGCGACGATTACTATATTCACTTTTTTAAATTTCTTTTGCTCGAATTATCTCAATTTTTATTTAATAGTTTATTTATTTATTTTTTTTAACTTGTTGCGAAAGGAAAAAAGAAAAACTTTTTCAAGTTGTCAATTAATATTTTTTTTTCTGCAACTCACATTAACTAATCTTTTCAAACGATACAACTTTTAAGCCCCTCCTTTTATTAAAAAAAAAAAAAAAAAAAAAAAAAAAAAAAAGCTAAAATTGTGCGATAAATTTCGTGTTTGCGTGCTCATGTATAGATAATTAAAGTTTCTAACGAATTTTTAGAAAATTAATAATGAAAAAATAGACAAATAAGAAATATGATTTAATTAAATATGATTTAAATAATAATTTTTTTTTGAATTTAAGAAAAAAAAAGGCGTTTAACCCGTTAGTAGTCGCTATCGACAGCGCCACCTATTACAGATTGCGAACTTTTTATTTAACTGTCACCAATAATTTTAAGAAGTGATGTGATCGACGTTAAATCTATTTTATTCGCGTTTTATGTATATCAAATGCCACTTCTAAAAATGTTTGGTGGCTATTGAATAAAAAAATCTAGAAAAACTGAATTATGGGCGGCAAATCGACCAACTAGCGACTACTAACGGGTTAACTGATATTTGCGTTGTATAAACGCAATATTTTTGCATTAAAAGGAATAGAATGAAATAGGACTATATTAAATCGACATTTAAACATAAAATACATATAATGCTGCTTTACTATATAAGAATATTGAAAGAATTTTATACAAAATTCTACTTTAAATAGTTTGTCCTTTTTTTTTTTTTTTTATTCTAAGTTATTTTGAATTATGACTTTGAAAAATGTCAAAAATAGATAAAAATGATTCCTCATGAAGTTTGTTTGTTTCGAAACATGTATAAACATTTTCAGTTTGATTAAAAAAAAAAAAAAAACAGCATTATTAATATTCTGCACAAAATTTCTACTCATTCACATTCGGATTCTGTCTTAAGACTTTCGCAATTCTCTATATACAGAAAAAACCCAACCATATTTATCAAAATTAACCTCTTTTTTTCGTTTCCATTCATTTATTTATTTATTCATGTACATTCTACAGCTCGACAGTCCGAATGTACCATTTTAATCCGATATCTCTGGGAGAAGTCGCCCAATAAAGTATACAATGACCACAACTTAATCATTCGACGATTTGAAATTTCATAACGCATGGTTTGTGGAAATGATGTCCACGTTCGCAGAACGACATGATAAATGATGTAAAAGGCGGTATTGAAACTGCACCATCCATCTTAGTTCGGATTCGCAGAATGCAGTGACAGTGGGCTCTGAAATGGAAAAGGGTTTTGCAAGTAGAAGTCTATGATTCTCAGGCATTTCTGTTTTTGAAATTCTAATTATGATAATTCGAAACAGGCTACTGCATCTGCATCCCATGAATCGCTGCGTAATCTCAAGGTTCGATGAAATGGTTAGAGAGAAATAATTTTAAAAAGACAGATGATGTATGTAAAACGTAAAATATTGAAATAATAGAGAAAAATATTTTATTATCTTGCATTCAATTTGCCGTCTTTTTTTTTTTTTTTTTTTTCCAGCTTCCTTTTTCATTTCTTTCTTTCTTTTATTTTTATTCGTGATTACTTTCAAACGAAATTCAAAGGAAATATTCAGTTGGAAAACTTTCGAGTCATTTTCTGTTTTCTCTCTTTCTTTCTTTCTTTTTTTTTTTTTTTTTGTAAAAAAGGTTTGAATGAATTCAGATCATACATTTAAAAATTACTAATCCCAACGAAACTTATACTGGTGGGTGATATTGTACTGATTGGTTAAATTTTACTGGTGGTACCCTTAATATTCTTAACAGAAAAACGAAAATTTCGGTTAGGATTAGTTTTGTCTAAATTATGGTTCTAGGTTCTAGGTTCTATGTGAATTATAGTTCTTTCTTTCTTTCTTTCTTTTTTCTCTTAAGCTACTTATCACCTTGAAGGTTTTCATTAAAGGACATAGTAATTGCCTGTATAGGTATATCATTACATAACAAATTAGGTAAAGTATTCTAACACGATAGAATTTATAGTAATGTTTACTGCAATAAATAGACATTTTTATTGTTAGAAATATATGCATATATTAATTTGCTATTAATATAAATGTTTTAATTTTTTTTTTTTTTCTTATAAAACGCTGCAATTATCAAAATGTGTTAGAATCATATATTCCGTATATAGTTGGTGAATGTGTTTTACGTGCTGCGCAGTGGGCAATTTGCGATAGTCTGGGGCTCACCCCTAGAGGTGGTCCGGAGACATGCCATCACAACTTTAATCCTCCACGGAAGGAATGGCTCTCCCGCTTCGGTGGCCACCAGAGGTATAATTTTTATGGGAACATGAAGGACACTGCGGCCACGACAGATTTTACGAGCTACCCCAGCGTGCTACTGGGCTACCCCAGCCTATTCCGTATATAACAAACATGTTTTCGTAATTTTTGTTACTGAATGTAGAAGCTTAATTTATTAATCAAGAGGGTGTTTGGAGTGTTATTAGCTCGTTGAAAGGTCTTCTAACGGCAAATATTAAAAAACAATATCTTTAAAATAAAGTTAATTATCGACACCCAGTATTCCTTTGTAGAATCATGCAGTCTGGTTGTGGCATGTTTTTTGTTTTTGTTTTTTTCCTCCGTACATTAAAGCGAACGCAGCGCCTCATTTTCTTCTGGCGGCCTTTGTTGGAAAGAATTTTCATTTTTCTATCGATGAATTCCCCATGGTGAGCTATGAAGCCCTCAAAATACGCAGACGTTAATCGCACTGTTTCTCGCTCCAAGGCGTCCCAGACTGGAATATTTTAATCTCAACTATCCTGTACTTAACGTTTATACAGCATCGCTACATTTTTTTAAACTTAGACTTAATATGTATAGTGTGGGTACTTCAGAAAACGCATTTAATAAATAGTTAACAAAAACATAAAATACATTTTTTAATAAGTTTTGAAATCAATTATTTGCATTATTTCACATATGCTTAAAAAATGCATTAGAAAAACTTCTCGAACGTAGTTGTTTAAATATACTGTTTAAAATATTGTTACGGGTTTAAAAAAAAAAATCGCTTGATATTATTTGGGACCATTACTTTTTTCAAAAAAAAAAAAAAAAAAATTAAATAAATAAATAAAAATAAAGCAACACACTTTCCTGTGTGTAGAAATTTTAATATATTAAATATCTTGCTAGTTTCGATACGTTTGTTGTATAGGCCAATTTTAACTAGTAATTCTGTTTTTTTTTTTTTTTTTTTTTTTTTAATGCAACGTATAACTAATCAATGCGATATTTATTTTCTGCTTATTTATTAAAATTTCTAGTTTAAAGCATGTTTTTAAAATGAGTCAGTATTAATAATCGAGGGCCAATGTGTCTTTTAACCTGGCGTAAAAAAAATAAATAAATAAATAAATAAATAAAATTTAGACTTCTCAGATGGATACTACTGATACATCTTTTTATATTTTTATCTATGTATTTGTTATTGAAATTATATAAATGAGTAATAGGTTCAATTTTCCTTCCTGATGCTTAGCTTCCAATTTTTGAATACCGATATATTTTCGAGTTAATTTCATGCGAAAGTGGACACAGACGATTTTTTAATTTTCAACTAACTCAATTAATTAAAATTTTTTCTTGATAAGAAAACATATTAACTAATATGTCATTATATATAAAAAAATGTATACCATTAAATAAATAAACAAATAAATAAATAAATGAAAATAAAAAATAAATAAATTTAAAAAGAAGAAAGCAAATGATAATTCTAAATTTTTACACGTGCCTCTCACGTTATTAAACATTCTTTCTTTCCTTAAATTTTAATGTTTTTTTTTTTTTTTTTTTTTTTTTTTTAATTACATAGTATCACGAAAGTCTTGTTTGTATAAATTAAATTTTCAGAACTTCAAATGTGCATTCATTTAGAGACATAGTTATAAAAACAACTCCCTGAAAATATGTCTGTCACGATATATTTTTATCTTATTAAACGTAAATTTTTCCTTGGTTAAAAGGTTTTTATTATTTATATGCAAGACATACCGATATATTTTAACACCAAAATTCATTAAGATAAATTGATATTTAGTATTTAAAATCGGACGAGAAAGTTGTCTGATGTCATTTCTGTCGAAAATTAAATTAACATTTATAGAAATTTTTATCGTATTGAAATCTAAAAAATTCCCACTAATGCTAATAAAAATTTTCTATAAGAAAATACCGCTTTCTAAAAATCGGTACGGTTAGCAGCGATGCTTATGATTGTATAAAACGTTCCTTAATGATGGTATTTTATTATTTATTCTTTGGTATCCATCTACATAGATATTATTTATTGTTAATTGTTTTACGGTTTCTTACTTCATGAATTTATTACTTCTTACTTCCTGTAATATATTTTAAAAAGTTTTTATATTATTATAAATTATATGTTTATGCCATAACCTTGGTTTAAGCCTTCACCAACAATTTGTAACATAAAATTATTGTGTAGTTTTCTGTTTTCAGTTTTATTTCTTGTACTAGTCACATTTAATTGATTCTCCTAAATAACCTTTCTGGTGTTTTATAAATACTTTTATAAATAAAAACGTCACCAATAATTAAAAATAAAATTAGAAATTTCGAAATGATAGTCGATTATTTAAATTTTTTTTTAAAGACTATACATGAGTTTTAAAAACATCTAGACCACTAGTATTTTTTATTATTATATTATTTATAGAAATCACACATGCACAAAAGAAGAAAAAAAAAACTATAACATTTAATTGCAAAAAATAATACACCTATATATTAATTTAATGAATAAACTCTTAAAAGATCTCTTCATCACATCATGTTATTTATGTATGAAGAAAACAAAAACACATCTTTTCGAATATTGTCTAACCTTTTTAAACACTTCAGCAGATTGTTAGGGGTTGAGGGAAAAAAAAAAAATCTCTCTCTATATCACTTACAACTAAACAGACTCCATCAAACTCTACATCTATGGAAAAGGAACATAACTCTTCATTTTTTGGGGAGATGGAGAGTGGGAATGTCTAATGCACGGGATGTTTAACAACTTTAGCTGCTCTGGGCTTCGGAGAGTGGAAGGTAGTATACATGTAAAAGTGCAACCGAAGCATTGAGTTCGGCAGAAAAAATGGATGTACCCTGTGTTGTATACTGATGTTTGAGAGAGATTAAATGAGTTAGTACGAGTAAGAAACAGGCTAAGATATTTTAGAGAAATAGACATGAACGTATGTATAACAATGTTTACACCTATTTGCGTTGAGATTTACAAGGTAGGACTTAAAGGGTAATAATCAAAAGCGAAAACTGAATGGTACTTTAATCGATTTGCGTTTTTTTTTTTTTTTTTTTTTTTTTTTTTTTCTTTTTTCCCCTTTATCAAACGTGTTACACACAATTTATTGCGTCATTTAGAGGTTAAATTCTTTTTTATTTATTTTTATTTTAGTTTTTATCGCAAAGTGAAAATAAATTTTATTACTTTTATAATTATTTTCTGTTTGTCGCGTGAAATTTTGTTTAATTGTGTGTGAAACTTTTGTTTATCCTTTAAGAATAATTTTATTTAAGTCGATAGTTACGCGCAAAAAGTTTATATAAAAATAAAAGTAATGTTTTTATTTATGAATTTTTAAATGTTTACCATTTTCTAAAATTCCGTTATATATGTATATATATGCATGCTGCAGTTGCTCATTTCATTAAAATATTGTTAAAAGGCTTATTTAATAAATAAAATGTAACTCAATTTGATTGTTAAAAAGTCTGAGGTAAGTCGACTTCTTTAATTAATTTGCAAAAGTTTATCACTGCAAGTTTGAACCCTATGATACTTTTTCATTAGTCTAAGTAAATATATTTTACCATTTATTATTATTGTATTATTATTACTTTCTTTTAAATCAAATAAAAAAAAATGTGTAAAACGTTTTAATTTTTTAATTATATCAGTGTATACTACAAAATAAATAAATAAATAAATAAACGGAATTTGAAATTTATGTGATTAATTTCTTAAATTCTCAAAATCTAGTTTACCTCAACCAATATTTCTGGAAGAAAATGTAATTGGACTCTTGATATTGCAAAATCTGTGTTAAAAGCGTAAAATACCTTGCCGAAAAATACCTCTTAACTCGCCTATGGACAAAGCCAGGCACGGGGGCACTGGCCCAGGGCCTTCAAATTTAGGGGGCCTTATTTCTAAAAATTGAGAAGTAATAGTACAATTTTTTTTTCATTTTATGTCTATTAAAAACAAAAATTGGCTAAATATATCTTTCTATATTTTATTAGAGAAGTTAAACAATTATTAAATTTTGTGACTAATTTCTTAAACATTGGCTGATCAATGTGCTTCAGTTTTTCATTTGTCTTGAACATAAAACTAATGATTTTGTTATAGGTTGCTAAAAAAAGAAAATGGTATAATTAAAGGAAAAATTTAAAAAATGCACTATTTTTATTTATTTATTTTTGTTTTTGAGAATGGGTCCTTTTGGTGACCTCCATAGAGCAGGGTAAGGGCGCCAAATAGCATCAGTGCCTCGGGTCTTCAAAAAGCATAGCCGGACACTGGTCAAAGCTTATGTTTTTCTTTGGGGAAATTTGTCCCCACAACTATTCATTGTTGAATGTGCCTTTTAAGTTCCGTTTTCACATTTAGAAAATTCCTGAGCACTAAATTAGTACTTATTTTTTAGAAATTAATTAACTTTTTTTTAATTTTTAGTACTCAAATTTTTAGTTTAAAAAAACAAAAAATTAATTTAAGGACATTTTTCGCATTTTTTAGCTAGAAAATAAATTTTGAAACATCAACTTTTAGAAAAAGAGTACTAATTTAACGGTTGTGGATTTTCTGAATGTGAAAACGGAAAAAAAAAAAAAAAAAAAAAAAAAAAAGTTAATGAGTAATTGTGAAAGCAAATTTCTCCGTAGAATGACATAGACTTTGGCTGAGGTTGGTTATTTTGCACTTCTAGGCATGGAAACCATTGATTTTGCAAAAACAATTCGAAAAAACTTTGTGTGGGTCTGGCCATCAAACATTCGTACCAACCTGCCTCAACGTCTTTATAGATATTACAGTATATAATAATAAATGTTTTTCGTGAGCATGTAATACATAATTGTAAAAGTATTAATTTGTACACGTTTGAAGGATTTTTTTCTTCTTTTACTATTCCTTATTACTTTTTAATATACTAAATGGTTACATAAATAGTAACGAATGTATTTTTTAAAATATACATAAAAGAATGGTTCATCATTCCGTTATCAGCTGCTTTTTACTGCTATGAATGTTGCTTTTTTTCTTCTAAAAATTTCCCAGTTCAAGGAAGAAATCATTACATTCATATTTAGATTTTGCATGCATATATAAACGAATAATTTTATTGTTCCCCATTCTATTGTCTTTTTAATAAAAAAAGGGAACTAGATAAATAGCAATAATTTTATAACATTTTAAAAAATAATCATTCATCATAATTCAATACCAGTTTTTAGCTAAGAACATTCATGTTGCTAGAAATGGGTTCCATCTGAAAACGTTGAAAAGTGATGCAAGTGTCTGAATATCTAAATATTTAAATTGAAAAATTTCTTAATTTTTAAGTATCTGAATTGTAAAATATTTTAATTTCAAAGTATCTAAATTGAAATCTGTCCTTATTTCAGGTATGCCATCATTATTCAGCTATATCTCCGTTTATTATACCGAGACACTCAAATGCATTAAACTCGGGCACTTTCTGAAATTTAACATATTTACGAATTTCAGACATTTTTATGTGTGAAAAACCAATTTACAAACCTGCTTCCCTAAAAAAACAGATAATTATATAGAATACTATACAGAATAGTTGCAAATCTTCTAGGTTGCACAAATACGCCTCCTAGAGAATCACTAAGTTAAACATGCATGTGCTGAAATGATTCGGAATAGGACCAAATGACACAGACAGAAAAGTTAAGTATTCGGCCTTAACCTCGGTACATTATACAGAATGAACGTGTTTTTTCTGTTTAATAGTTTCGAGAAATTGTTTCAAGTCATTTCATGAAAATAAAAAAATGTATTAGCACGTTTACTAATTATGTTCGTTCATTTTGCAACGGGGTTTTCCTTCAGAAGATTTTATAACAAGTTTCTGCAATTAAATAAAGGAAAGAAATAATACTCGCCCCCCTCCCCCTCCCCGTCCCCCCCCCCCCCCCCCACACACACACAAAAAAAAAGGTTTTGTTAAAACAACAAAAATTCGATAAATCAACCAAATTTTGTTGTTGATTTAGTCTCAACAAAAATTTAGTTTTTTCAACAAAACATTTTCTCTCCGTGCAAAACCTACGCCAAAGTGCGTCCTTTCTTATTATCCTGTTGTAGACGAGTGTTTGCAAATAGCAGACAAGATAACGCTCTGCCTCTAAGCGTTCCTCTAACACAATACATTCTTTCAAAAAATAATTTTACATATTCGTGTTTAGCCCGTTAATTTGTGGGTGTGATTGCGGCATGGCAATTTTCGCCTCGATTGCTCTAAATAAAGTTTAAAGGATTTTAAAACGTAAAATTTATACGTATACGTAAAACAGGATGCGTAAAATTTAGAAATGTGTAAGAATTACGTATTTCTAAGTAAACGTAAATACTTACTTAGAGAAGTATTACGAATATCAATACTTTTCTAAGTAAATATTGATACGTAAAATACTTACTTAAAATAGGGAAGAATATGTATATATTTTTTTTAAATACAGTAATATTTGAGAGAAACTCCAAATGGCCGTAATAACTGTTCAAAATAACAAAATCTGCCATTCGCAATGAGTCATATATCTAATTTAATACTTAAGAAAATTTTGATTATAGTGTATTACTTCTTCATGGCATGGGATACATTTTCCTTAGTCCCTATATTTATAATGAAAAATAAAATTACCTTTCTTTCTTCATAATTACCTAAACAACTATTTAAGAACCTATAACAAAATATTAACCTTTCATTTTTATATCAGGTATGAGAAGAATATAAATCAAATATTTGCATAAAACAAAATTCACTCTCGCTAAGATATCATTTAACGGATCTGAGGTTTTATAAACTTTTTTAAATATCGAATCTATTTATAATTAGAATGCTTTTCTTTTCTTATATCTTAACGACTTCCACACAGACTTCAAAATGTTATTTGTAAAACGAACATATTTATTGGCTTGCATGCCTATAAGACAATGTTTTTATAAAATACTTGGTGCATCAGAAACAATGCAAGGAAAGCTATGAAAATCTTAATAAATCAAGACTGAAATTATTGTGAATATTCTGTTTAATGAATTTATCTAACTAATAATGACAGTTTATGACGTGGAGATTGATCAATAAATGTGGTTGGTGGGCGGGGTTTGCGAGGTGATCAACATCTAGTAAAAAATTCACTTTTTTACAACGTGACTTTCAAATAATATCCCCAACCTCAAAACTTAAAAAATAAAGATTAAAAAAAAAAAAAAAAAAAATTAATAGGTCAGAACAGGCGGATAACGGATGGACAGACGATTAATCTATTTGCAAAATCTTATTCTAATCATCATAACCCCTTAGACGTGTTAAAAGAAAATAAACAAAACTAAATAAATATATAAATAAATATGAAGTTTATCGACTTAAGTGAACAAGATTATATAAATTTACAAAAGAGTTCGTTTACGTAATTCACCAAGGCTTCATAAAATTTCTTAAAGTACACACTTTTTAATACATCGTTTATTTTATAAACATAATAACTTCATTAGCATAATTTGACATGTGTTGGTAGAAAAATACTCAAACTAATGAAATAAATTATTTAATTACATATTAATCCTCACTGAGGATAGCTGCTAAAGGTTAAAATCTTTAGCTGACATTTTTTTTTAGTAATTAGAGAATTATTTGTAAGCGTAATTTATTTATTTATTTGCTTTGTCTGCCATAATTTATATTTTGAACACTGCATCGCGTATATCCTTTTGTAACAGTTTCGTAAGCACTGTATAAATACTTCTTTGTATTTAAAGCATCATCTGTAAACTTTATTTGCTGGCACTCATTAGTACCCATAAAAAATTAGTGTCTATTAATTTAAAAAAAAAAAAAAAAAAAAAAAAAAAAAAAAAATGCAGCTTTCTTTTCTTTTCTTTTCTTTTTTTTTTTTTTTTTTTTTAATTCTTACAAGTCAAAATTAATCTTTTAACTTTAGAAATCTAGAAATTTCTGTAAATATTGTTATTTTTTTCAAAAAACTGTAAAGTGGATGATATAGATAATTTAAAATAAAATACTTGTTGGCTGTTGGTTGTACGGTTTAAGGCCGATTGACTACGTTAAGAGCTTAGTCCTATAGGTAGAGTTGCCCTTCGTGGGGGGTCTTTCTAAAGGGTCCTAGCCCGTATTAATGCGAGTTTCGGAGAAAACACGGAAAACTCCGAAAGGCTAGGTTGGTGAGCACGATCTTGGATCGAACTCGACATTTCTCATCTACCTGCTTCGCGCGAAGAACCGTTCGACCGCTGGTGGACCCAAAAATAAAATAATATTAAATTCCACTAAATAAATTTAATTCTGTAACTTAATTATATTCACTCGATGTATGTCCAACCCAAATAAATATAGTAAAAGAAGTAAATTTGATGTTAATGAATAATTGAATGTTACTGATAACAAAATGAAGTTAATCATTTCTTAATACACCGGCGGCGCAGAAAGATTTTTTTATCGCAAGAATCTAAAAGCGTCCGATCCTTCCATCCCTTCGATCGCGCGCCTGGCTTTGGCAGGGAAGATTACCGCTACTATACCGCATAATCAGGCTTTTAATATTTATTTGCGCATCTTCGGCGACAGGGGGAAGAACGAAATAATTGCGGACAATTACAGGCGCAATAAAATTCAATCTAGCCACTTCATCATCTTTATCTGTCAACTGCACCATTGAGAATATCCATAGGAAAGAAAGACCAGACATTGCAATAATCTTTTAAGATGTTTGACTTTTCCATGTTAGATTTATTTGTAATTGATTTTATTTGTTTTTATTTAAACCTTATTACAATTTAATTCATCCTACAAGGAACAAGGAGATTATGCAGAGTGGTTAAAATTGAACTGACGATACTGAAAAATTTGTAGTTACGGTTATATTGATGGAGGGCAGACAGTTTATGTCATCACTATAAATGATTCCACAGAGTTCTATGCACCAAATATCAATTATTATTTCATAATTTGAATAACTATTTTATGATTTTTTTTTTTTTTTTTTTTTTTATTCATCGCACATATATTTGCTTTTTGCGAAGATATAACAACTTAAATGAAATTGAGTAATAATCTACTTTACTTTCGAGGTCTTTGTCAACCTATAATAGGAAACTAATCTGTTATCTCGAAATTTTCCTATCTGAAAGATTTTTCACTGGAACATCAAATGAGGATAGACATTAATTTTGAAACTAATAGAAGCGTTGTTTGAATTTAATATATTTTATTCTCAGTAGTCCATATTAGTTTAGATTCGAGATGTTCATCAAAATATATTTAGCAAAATTAATTCGGGCGTTAACAGGTTAAAGTACTCTATCTAAAACAAGTAAATAAAGTATTTACTCTTTATGTGTTTTGCAAATGGGATATTTTAAAAAGAAATGCAAAAAATAATAAAATAGTTTACATAAGACAGACGGCAAAGAAAAGAAGAATGTTGGTCAACAATTAAACATAGTGTCCCCCCAGATAACTTATTCACTCAAAACATTCACATTTTTTACTTCAAAAAAAAAAAAAAAAAAAAAAAATGTGATATTTGTGAATGGTTCTTAATCTTCAAGGTATCTATACTACAGTACTAGGAATATTTCTTTGCTTTGCTAAAGGAAATAGAAACTGGCTGTGAATTAAAAAATTAGACGAATGATGCTTTCGTTTTTGTTACGCAATTGAATATCCATGGAATAAAGCAATATGTAATCTGTAAACTTTCAAAATTAATTTTTATATACACAAAATACACACTAGGACAAAAAAAAAAAAAAAAAAAAAAAAAAGCACCAAAATGGAATAATGTAAATTGGTCACAAATTGATATACATACAGGTTTCGACAGAAAACGCAAAATTTTAGAGTTTGGCAGCCAATGAATGAACATGTGACGTTGCAGTGCATGCGCAACTGGCAGGTTATTAAAGAGAGAAAAAATTTCGATTCCAGTTGAGAAATTCTTTCAGATTTTGTGTACTTAGATAGATTGTAAATAAGACGTATATTGGTTCTCGAACAATATGCGCAGATGTCAGCATTTGAGAGAAGCCGTGTAGTCGGTCTCAAAGAAGCTGGGTATTCTAATCGGCGACTCACTCAATATTTGAATAGGAATTATGCCATTAGACGATATTGGTAGAAATGGTTGAATCATGCTTGAGAACAGCATCAAGAAGAGGTTCGTCTAGAGAGACGACCGAACATGAGGACCAATCAATCATCAGAGCTGAACTCAGAGCCCAATATTCATCATTATTATCGACCTTAGGTGCAACTGGTGCTTCAGTGATCGTAAAAATCATGAATAGGCGGCTCAGAGAAAGAAGTCTTAGCTCACGGCTCACCTTGCACTGACTACCAATTACTTCTGTATACTACTAAGACCGTTTTCAGTGGTGTTGGGCACATTCGACCTGGAAGGAAACTGACTGGAGTAGAATTTTCTTCAGTAATGAGTCTCGCTCCGATTTCAGCCCCGATGACCGGCGAAGACGTGTCTAGACACGTCCCAAAAATAGTGAGGATCCCAACCTGACTGTTACCAGCCATAAGGCCGACGACCAGAAGTGATGGTCTGGGGAGCCATTTAATTTCATTGCAAGATCCCTTTGGTTGCATCTGCGGCACTTTTACAGCACAGCGGTACGTCGAAAAAATTCTATACCCCGTTCTGCTGCCCTTCATATTACGCCATCATGAGCATATATTTCAGCATGATATAGTGTCCGCCTGCGCACAGCGATAATTTCTACTGCTTGCTTTCTTACCTGACCAGCATTACCTTGGCCAGCAAAGTTGCCGGATCTCTCCCCCATTGAGGACGTTTGGAGCATTATCGAAAGCGATCTACAACCAACTCGGGATTTTGCCAATCTAACGCACCAAATGAACAGAATTGTGCACGATATGTCGCAGGAGGACATATCCCAACTTTATTAATCAGTGCCAAGCCAAATATCCACCTAAATAAAGGTCAGATGTGGACCAACGCGTTATTGACTGTTCACTTTGGGAAACTCTTTCTCTTGATTAAATCATCCAATTTTTCTGAAACTATAACCATTTGTTTTCCTCTACTTATACATCACATATACCAGTTTTCGTCCCATTCGGATAACCCCTTCTTGGTGCGTCGTTTATTTTATTTATTTATTTATTTATTTTGTCTTAGAGTGTATATGTAAACGATGCAAAAAAACTAATGGTTGCAATTGTAAGGAGGGGTAAAACTTTTCAAAACAAAAAACTTTCACCACACAGTTTGGAATAGGGAAGCAAAGAGCGAGCCGCATGTGGGTGCCTGCTTGCTGAAAATAGAAAATATAATAAAGACGAATAATGAAGGAAAAAAACCTTTATTATTGAAAACATAAAAAAAAAAAAAATGCTCAACTGAGCTGCAATACAAGTTTCACGTTGAAAGATTTCTGGTAGTTTCCTAACGTCTGCAACTACGATATTAGGAAAATTACGTTTATTGCTTTAAAGATTGCCTCTATTCGATTTATTGTTTTCAAGATCATTGTTCGACCTGCAGCATATCTTTGGCTAAGGAACGAATTCATCTCCAAGAGTTACATGTGCAAGCGTTAAAATGCTCTTTGATCGGACAGCACTCTGTTTAGAAATCGCTCCTAAAACATTATTACTGCTTCTGCTGCATTGCTGTTGGCAGCCCCGTTCATAAGATGCAGATCGGCCTTCATTTCATTCGCAAATTGCTGCCGATTTGGCGACAAATAATAGCTGGATGACGAGTTCTACGAAAGATGGTGTTTTATTCACTCCAGAGAAAGCATCTTCGCGGCTAGCCCTTTTCTTTTTGACCCCACATTTAATGGAGAAAATTCTTTGTTTTGAAAAGTTCTATTACCACTTACACAGTGTTGCCAGACTTGGGGACATTTTTATTCAATAGTCACCAATAATTTTGTGAAATGATACTCGATATACGTAATACACGATTAATTTCATAAGTGATTAGGCAACTGTTGCTAGTAGTGGATATTGAATAAAAAAGTCCCCAAATCTGACC
This sequence comes from Salticus scenicus, assembly GCA_963930645.1. Lineage (NCBI taxonomy): Eukaryota > Metazoa > Arthropoda > Arachnida > Araneae > Salticidae > Salticus > Salticus scenicus. Next base: position 297,549,630 of record OZ005648.1, read on the forward strand.
ATTTATGACCATGTTGATTACTTCCAAAGTTTTATCTAATTTTGAATTTATATGAATATTAGTTACTATTCTAATAACGAGATTGCAAATATACAAGAATAAAGTGACGAGAATTCAATACAGGGAATTAAAACTTACCTATTACATTTATTAAGATGGATTGTACCCGATTTTCCGGGCAAAGATGCTTATTCAATATATATGTTGTCTGCTCGAGATAAATTTTGTGAAATTATTGAACTGAATATCCCACCTGCTTGTTTCAAAACAAATAACATAGGCAAATTCAATTTACCTCACATGATATGACAGGTTGTAGAGTCAGACACATGGACAGTATTCGATTCGTATAGGGTTAAAGTTCTACTATGCATTTCTGGTTCAGTATTATATACACCAGATAAGTACAAGTAGAATATTTCATGCACGTGCTACATAATTCAGGCAGTATCTAAATATATGTGTGTGTTCTGAATACGAGAATGAATTTAGTTCATATGACTATAATGTTTATATATACAACATAGTGTATATAATATAAAAAATAAAGTGTATAATATTAGTTTATAGTTGTTTATTTTTCAGAAAACCTCTTAATATCGTTTCGTTGTAAAATAATTAAAATCTCATAAACTACTGATAGAAAATGTCATTTCAAACTTCAGGTTATTCAATAAAAAGGTCTTGATCTTTTTAAGGTACCAAATTCATATATTTTTTTCTGTTTTTTCTAATGTAAAGAGAATTTGCCTTATAAGATAATTATCTTAAATAAAAGTATCTAGTATACGGATTTATTCATGTGACATATCGAAAAGAAATTTATATAACGTCTGCTTTAAACCCATTCTTCATACAAAGAAATTAAAAAAAAAAAAAAAAAACACTGAAGCTTTTAACTATGAAAAAGTGTATCCAATATGCCTATTTGTGCTATATTTAGTATTATATTCCTCATAATGTAGGAAAGTACTTTGCATTCGACGTGGTATGCATGACTTTTATCACGTGTTTTATTTGTTCAGAATTACATTTTTATTGTTTATCGCTTCTGCTATAAGAATTCATTTCCTTCTTAATCTTTTCTTCAGTAGAGGGGCGTCGACATTTATCCGTATGAGAGAAAAAGAGCCATCGTTCCGTTCGGTGCATTTTTTTATCATTTATTTTTCAGCAGCAGGGATGGAATTAAGAAACGGCTGCAATTGATAAATGCGTTCTGTTTTTATTTCAGATGGGCAAGCTAATTGTGGATTACATATATTTGGGCATGGTCTATACATTTATCCCCTGAGATAGATGCGTAAGTGTAGGATATGAATCATAGCAATCACTAGACAGTTTCTTTCTTTGTGGTGTACCGATAGAAGAGACATATTATAGATTCCAACATATTTATTTGTAAATATATTTGAATAATTATAATAATTGAAAGACCTATATAATTCACTTTCTAAAATTTATTGGATTTTATGTTTAGAACGAGGATAATTAGGTAGCTTCCGGAATATAGCTTATTTGTAATATAACTTATTTTTGTTTTGACAGCAATAAACTACTTAATGGAACATTTATTATGAGTATTTATTAAGATAGTACTTTCTTAGGTAAACATTAACAGATACACATAAATGAATAAATGTATGTGGTAATAAATATAATCATAAAATTCTTGGATAAAAGAAAAAAACAAGCTACTTTAATAAGCAATGGTATATATTAGAGTAAAAACTTCAATACCCATTGGTTTTTTGGTGTCATAATCATGATCCTTACTTATATTAATCACTAGTTTACTTCAATATGATACATCTTCTTAATAATTCAGTATGATTTAAAATTAAGTCATCTTGCTGTTTATAAACATATTTAAAAGTGAATAATTTTCTCTCTAAAATATTTTTGATTTACATGAAAAATATTCCATAACAAGTGATCAAATTTTGAGTACATGTCTTAGTACATGTCTGATATTTATAGTTTGTTTGCTTGGTTCTTTGGTTAAATTTTATTGCTTAATAAATGTGGTTTTAACAATAGATAATCTTAAAAAGTGCAAAATTATTACAATGGTAACGAAAACAAATCGGTAAAATAATTTTTTAAATAGTAATCAAAATGGATTAAAATAAGTTTCAATAGTAATTAGTCTACCATTTTACTACTTGAAGGTTTCAGAAAGAAGCCTTGTCTTAATTTAAATGTAATAAAACGTGAACTATAAACTAACCCATTACGTATAAAAAACAGTAAAAATGCTCACAAATATTACTGATGTCATTTTAAATTTTAGCATTTATGTTCACTTGAAAACAGGTCTTCAACGATATTTTTTTTCAACAAACACTGTGAGAGGGGGGGGGGGGAAACAGTTGTTTTGGATCGAAATATGTCGTTATCTTTCACCAGGCTCATGAAAAAGGCAGACACTCGCTCCAATTTCTTTTCCTCCTGATGAAGAATCATTTTTAACTATGTAAATGCGATGTAAGTAAATAAATAATTTATTGTTGCGAAAGTTTGTATTTTGTGATGTTTTCTGACGAATTTTTTATTATTCATTCTACAATATAAATTTTTTTGCGCTTTCTACTATAAATATTTACAAGATAAAAAGAACTTTTTATATACCATGTTTTTAAATTTTCTGTTGAATCATATAAACGCTACCGAAGGCAGCGGGAACCCAGAACAATTGCCTAAAAGTATATATAAAAAAAATCATTGTTATCGTGTTTTGAGCTATTATAAAAGTTTCAAATGACTGGCTAGCCGGGAAGTTAGTTAAATAAATTTTCTGTCGAATCGTATAAAAGCTGCCGAAGGCAGTAGGGACCTGAAACAATTGACTAAAAGTAATAGAAAAATGTATTGTCACCGTGTTCTGAGCTATCCTGAAAGTTTCAAATGTCTAACTAGTCGGGAAGTTAGTTAAAAATCAATTGCAAGATTTGTACTGGACAAACAAACAAACAAATAAAGAAGAATAGAAATTAATAAAATTATGGTAAAATAGACATTTGTCATAAATTTTTAAAATAGCTTTAAAAATTTTCATTTATAAAAATCTTTAAAACATGCACATTAAAAGTTTTCACTGAGTAAACTTTTCCTTAAAATAGTTTTCGTACCTTACATTTTACTTCTGTAGCAGGCTGGTAGACAGGAAGTACAGCGTTTGAACCCAAGTTGAGGTCATCGGCGTAGCTGTTCGGAGTTTTTTCGATTTTCTCCGAAACTAACGTGAATACAGTCTAGAACTCCTTAACCTCCCCCCTCCCCTCTCCATGGAAGTTATCCTACACGTGCGTAGGTTACATTAATTTTCTTCCCCAATACGCACGCACCCTTACATGAGAGGTATTTTTTCACTTTCTTTAAACTGTTTTGTATGAGATTTATCACTCTAATTCCCTTTCAAGAGATAAATAATCTAATATGCTCAAATTTTGGAGCATTTAAAATTAATAGTCCGAGACGACCTCGACATTTTTATTTACATCTCAGAAACGTCAGATAGAAACGTTATAAAACTTCCAGGCGAGTGAAATGTGACCATACCGGTCATAAAGGAATCGAGCACCCGAGAAAAACCAAGAGATTTCCCTGGCTGACAAGCAGACCACCGTGTAATGCTCATATTTTCTCCGATTTTCAGCTGCTTAGTGACGTTCAAATACAGAGCAGAAAACTGGTTTATTTCCGACTAAAATTGCTCATCGAGGCTCTTTAGTAGTGTCATATTAGTACCTCGGCACTCTAATACTGATTCTTTAGCTGATATTCTTATAAATTATAAAAGTAGTTTTGTGACTTAAGGAATTGGATATCTATGAGAAAGAATATTATAAGCAGCGAAATGAATTACATACAATGCGATGTACAAAATTTAATTTTATTTACAGGAATGCAAGTTCCGCCCTCTTTTTTTTTTTTTTTTTTTTAACGAAATTCTGCTTTTACACCGGAATAAACTTCGTATTCCGGTGTAATAAACTTCTTATTTAAGTACATTTATATCAACACGCAGATAATATGTAAAAAAAAATGTAATTAAATGAGAAGTTTAATCCTGTGAAAGCAGGATTTCGTTTTCATAAAAAAATAATAATAATATGTGGAACTTTCATCCTTGATTTAACAACAAAATACACGAGAACAAAATATATACTTTAGAATTTTTTAGAAATTTTAATAATTTGAGGAAAAACAAAACAATGGTTATTTCTTGCTATTTGCTAAATATAGTTACCTGAATTTCAGAAACGCAACTTTACAATAGTATATTTGAATCGTATATTTTTCTATGAAAAAGGATGCACAATATTTAAAGTTTCAAATTTCATTTAAAAAGTCGTAAGAACTGATAAATAAAAGAAAGGAAATTAAAATGAAACGACCAAGTTTGTATCAAAAGTTACATACTTTTATCTTTTCATTGCAGTTTTATATAAAATTTTAAAATGAGTAATTGCTATATCTTTCTATGTATACATTTTGTTTAAATGCTTAGAAAAGTAGATTTAAAATGTTCGTAATAATACATTACAAAAGCTCTTCTATTGTGTTGCTGAGTGTAAACAAAATCAAAATCTTCTTCTCATGTTTTTAACTTGTTTCATAATACTCAAATGTATTGTTATAGCTACACGCTGTTTCATACAAATAATAAATAAATTATGTATACCAAGAAGTGCATCACCATATATATTGTAAAATAACATTAAAAATCTTGCGTAAAGATTAATCAGCATGCAATTGTATTTTATTTAACTTTTTCTGTTTTATATACACTATCACATTTTTACCCTTAAATGCCTGATTATTTTTTAAATTAATTTAAAAATGTTTTATTCTTACCTTTCTTAAATAAATCACGGAAAAAATACTTTAAAAAATCATACTTTATTTTAACTATGGTTTACAGCTGAAAAGCAGTTTGTTGCCAATTGGCAAACATGAGGATGAGAGCTTCAATATTTTTATAATAATGCTTTAGAAGATGAAATTGGGTATGTTGCCGAAAAGTAACACTCGGCATTTAAGGGTTAAATACAGATGATGAAGTATTTGCTCACATGACATGAGTACTTGTTTTATATACAAAGTGAATAAATAAACGAGATGTAAAAAGGTACAATGATTTGCACATATAAATTATACATAACGAGTCACACGTTACGAAATTGTTTCAATTTAGCCTCCTTTCCCTTATTTTCCCTCTTTAGATTTAAAATCTGATTCGTTTGGAGATTTATCATAAAACGAAATGCAGCAGATTAAATCAGTAATTCTCAAATTTTTTTAAACTAGGGCACGTTTAAAAGTCTGCAAATAAATGTAGACGCACTATATATACAAAATTCCATTAAATGTCATATAATAATTAAGTTAAATATTAGAAAGGTATACTTTAATTTCCTTGTCATTACATCAATAAGCATATTTTTGCTATTTAAGGCTTAATCATAGTGATTTTAATTTACGCAATTTTAATTTACACAAAGATAACGTTGAAAATAACTTTCAATTTAATTCTGAATCGGCTACGATTTTGCTTTCTTATTGACTAGAGCACTTATAATAAATAATACAGACCAATGCATCAGTCATCCTCTTTTTGATTAGGGAGATGCTTCCCACTTCGCACAATTATCACTACATTGGAGTTTAAAATTTTTTTTATTTGTTGCTACGGTTTGTCCAGTGTGATAAACAACAACAAGAAATACAGTCGGCAGCAAAAGTATCCGAGCACTAGCAATACTCCCTGTCTAAAAAAAAGTACACTTAATACTACTTTGTTAAATAAATCCTCGTCGAGTCATATTCTTAGTCAGTCTGAGAACATTATTCGGCAAGGATTTATTTAACAAAACAGTATTAAGTGTACGTTTTTGATATCGGAATTATTGACTAGTGCTCGGATACTTTTGCTGTCGACTGTACGTTACTAGCACAATTTATCACTTATGTGTAAAAGCAAGCGTATTGATTAAACGTCGAAAATATTTTTAAGCTAAAATCGCAAGAAACAATTTAAAAAAAAAAGTGATTTAATGTAACACATGGTGACCAAAACAGTGGTTACCGCCGGATAATCTGTTAACTTATAGGGTACATGTGACAACACTAAGAAATGTTGGATGCGCCAGCTCGTATACGCAAGAGCCTTATTACTGACCCTAAATGTTCACTTCCAGAATAAGATTGTATAATATACTGCTTCATTTTGAGAAATACGTGCAGTTTGTTCTATTCATTTATCTGAAAATAAGTATTGTGCACATAACATCCATTTCCAAAACTTACAAAATAAACAACATACAAGAATAATACAGAACAAGAATAAATGGCTGAATTTCGCAATAAAAAAGCGCTGCCAATTTAATCAACATAAAACGATGCGTTTAAAAAAAAAAGCGGAATAGGGGAATGGTGGGGAATATGGAATAGGCGGGTAAAATGGAATACCGTTATATCCAGAGATGCCAAGTTATTACGGATTGTCCGTAATCTTAATACCGGAAATTTTTTAATGTATTCTTTTGTAATAATTATCTGCAATGTAATAGGATAAGTTTTACTTTTTCTTTATTGTGGTATGAAATTGATTTTTCGTTAGTAGTAACTTGGCATTTCTGTATATCTCACCTGCACGGAACTTTAACCTGCCGGAAGCACGTCAAACATCCTCACTGGGCTTCAAATATGAACGGTAGTTTACCTTGTAGAAGGGCAGTTTTTTTTGTCATACAACTGTTTTAGTTTACCAAGATTACGAATTTTAAGAAGCAATAAAATGAGTGAAACCTAGTGACATTTCCGGTAGGGGGAGTTGAGTTAGTTAGAAGTCTGATTTCAGTGTACTCAATATTGCATATATGAAATGCTTAATATTTCTATCAACAGGTGTTTGAGGTGGATTTATTCTCCAAGACTGTGATTCGGGTAATATGAAATTCTAACTGTATTTCATATTATTTACAATTTATATATATATATACAGTAAGACCCCGCTTAACGCTGTTTCATTTAGCGCTGTTTCGGTTTAGCGCTCTTTTATTTCAACCCGGGGATTCCCCGTAATTGCTCGCAGCAGTACGGAGATTCCTCGAAATTGTGCGTGCCTCGTTTAGCGTTGTTTCGCATTACGCTCTACTTTGATGGAACGTATCTCCCGCGTTAAGCGGGGTCTTACTGTATATATAATTTTTTGTTTATTTTCAATAATAATTTCAAAATAAAATGTTTATATTGCAATTATTCATGATTTTCTGTAAAAATCCTGCCCTGTTTCATATTATTCTTTGGGAAAATGAGTATTTCATATTTCCCTCCACAACTACTTCATATTAACCGCTTGGTTTATATTACCCGAAAATAACATTTTTTTTATTTTTTTTATTTTTATTTTTTTTTTTTTCGTAAATAAAATTTTTGCTTGTAAATTCTATTTTTTTGTAACACCAAAACATATTAACAACACTTGAAAGTTTGCAATAATCGAATTCATAATGATTCAAAATACTTTAATTAATTATGTTTAGTTCAAATATAAATGATATTCCACATTCGCCTATTTTCTACCTGTAAGGATTTGGAACAGAAACTACATTTTATATCTGCAGAGCTGCCAACCTAATCCGGCAAATTATTAGTATCGCCTATTTTTCTACACCACTTACTTTTTAGAGTATTTGTTTTCTTAATTCATCATAAATATATTTGAAGAGAATTACTCTAAAAATTAAGTGGTGTTAAAAAATGGGCGGTACTAACAATTTGCCGTATTAGGTTGGCAGCTCTGTATCTGGACACATTTCTCTAAAGTATCATGGGCATAACTGGAAATCTTCTAGGGCGTAGCTGTACGCCTTAGCACACCGTTTGAGTACCACTTAAAGAAACAGACAACGATAGTACTATACTGATTCTACTGATACCAAATGAGGTTTCTATAGTAGAATACTGAAAAGCATACTTGCCAACCATTTCATTATGAATCGTAACACTTTTAGTACCCGCCTTTTTTTTCCACACCAGTCTTTTTTTAGAGTAATTTTATTCTTATTTAATCGTAACTAAATTTGGAGAAATTTACTGTAAAATTAAAGTGGTGTGTAAAAATGGGCGTGTCTTAAAGGGGCGTAACATTGTTACGATTATTAATGAGATGGTTGGTAAGTATGCTGAAAAGTCTTTCTCATAAAAAAAGAAAAAAAAAAAAAAAAAAAAACATTTTTGTGCGTTAATAGGGGCATTTCTAAAATAAATGATAAAATATGGTATGATTTTTATTTTCAAAATTAGTGCTTCATGATTTCGCTGTAAATCTAGAAGTTACCTTACGAGGTAAAGTACGTCAATTTATAAACATGAATAATACAAAAAGACCCATACGTTAACGGCTTTAACTATCTATTGAATAACTTCATCTTTAGTCATTTTTTTGAATTCTGAACTTAAAATGGCAGATTTCACCTACATTAAAGATCACGTGGAAGGGCGTAGGAAAGGGAGAGGCTGAGGAAAGGGCAGTGCTGCCAGATTGAGGGAAATTTTTATTTAACAGCCACCACTAAATTTTAATTGAAAATGTTTCTTAATTGTTTCGGAACATCTTTTAAAGAAATTTTCGATTGAATTAGGTAACTGTTACAAGTAAAATTTAACGATGGCAATTGAATAAAAATTTTCCTCAAATCTAGCAGCACTGACTGAGGGGACTCAAGGACTCTATTGGATATAGTGAAATTTTCTTCTAAGGCTAAATGAAGGAGTCACACTTTTAAAAACAAAATTTAAGTATTATAAGTAGTCAATTACTGAGCTTCGTTGTAAATCGTATAATTTACGTAGTGACTTATATAAGTTTTTAGATATAACGATTAAACGCTGATTTTGAAAATGGTTTAATATTGATACGACATAAATATTAATATATATATATATATATATATATATAATCTATTTGAAAGTTTACCTATATATACCACTTTACATTTGTTTTTTATCATCTTACGATTTTTGAGCCAGCCTGCATTTCATTAAATTTTCTCAAGGTTTTGTGTAATTCCAAGATGACCATTTGAGAGCTGTATTAATTTGGTGATGTAAAGATATTTACTTTCCTATCACATTCCTATCGCTAATAATTTAACTTCTTAATTTCTTTTCTTAAAATAATTAAAAAAGAATATTTGTGTCTCTAAACACTGCCTTTTTATGACTGTGAGTCCCCTTCAAACTTGCAGTGTTTTGGTAGGATCATTGCTTCGGATTTAGAGACGTTCAGGTTTGTCTTGTCAACAAAAATGCCAGTTTCTCCTGGGAATTGTATTGCACTTAATATTTCTCAAGGAATACTTACTTTTTTATTTTTTCTCGTATACTCTTAATGCCTCATTTTGTTTGAATTAATTTCAGAGACAAAATTATAAATTCAACCCTTTTTGCTTACTTTATTCTCGAAAATTTTATTTTTATGTTTTCTATGGAGACATATATTGGTTACCACCCCATACAGGTATTCCGCAGCCCCCTTCTCCCCCCTCCCGTTGATATTGACGTTTTTATCACCTATTTATTTTACTTATTAATTGATAAATTAGTTTGATTTATTTTATTTATTTTTATGGAAAGTTTCTTCATTATGAGCATTTACAAGAACAAAAAGAGGTATTACCTGCTTGTATCATTTTCAATTCAGTACTTGGTTTTACTCCTTTGTTTCTATTAAGGCTGTATATCAGTGAGATTCCTTTTTTTTTTTTTTTTTTTTTTTTTGTAACTGGGATTTTTGTTTCTTAGTTTTTTTTTTTTTTTTTTTTTGTTTTATCTCTTTCAAAAATGAACTTTTTTGAATTGCGCACTTTGAACATATCGCTTAGTGGACAATTTTTCGGGAGAAAAAAAATCAAATGTTTTATTGTATTAAATAAACTTAGGACTTTAATTTTCAATCTATAAAAGAAGTATCGTATTTTCGGGTGTATAATCCGCAGGTCTGATAAATGAGTTTTATACCGGAAATTTTAAGTAAAAGATAAAGCTATTTTTAAACGAGCTTCTAAATTTCCTGATGTGAAATTGATTTATGTAGTCTACGGATTATACGCGGAAAATTACGGTATTTACATTTATTTTTTTTTATTTACTCACTAAGCTGAAAGGTTACATGTTCAAAAAGATTCAAAAACAGAATTAAAAAAAAACTGTTTTTGTATGAGTTAATCGTATGATATGAAGCAAAACAAAAAACGCATATAATTAAGTGGGAAGGAAGAAGGTGATGTGCTGACTGATCATGAATTCCCAATTTGCGATCATGACCCTATTACCAGGGCCGTCGCAAGGTGCTCTGCCGCCCTCAGGCAAGCTTCAATTTGCCGCCCCTTCATTCGCTGAAATTTTGCTTAGACGAATTTTTATCACTTGAGATTTTCCGTTAGTCAAAGTTTTTATAATGGCAACTCCATTTCCCCTTCTTAGTCACTAAGACTTTGGTATAGCGAAATTAAGTGTACGTAAGACCGTAAACAGAACAAAATGTTGAAAAAAATTTAGTCTTCTTTTAGTTTTATTCTAAAATTTTCAGCATTTCCCTCTCACTTTCGCGTGTTGTCACTTTTTTAAAATCCTCAATTTTAAGTTGACTAATCAAACATTGCATAAAAAATGGATTTAATTTAAATTTATTTAGTCATACGAAAGTTTACACAGGTTCATAAAACGAATAGAAAGTACATTGTCGAATCTAATGCAGGGTGACGAGACGTCCTCATTTTTAAGGATTGTCCTCATTTTTTGACATTCTTCTCAATTTTGAAAATTTTTAATGAGGACCACATTTGTCCTCATTTTAAACTTTTCTGTCCTCATTTTCCGAGAATTGCCAACAATTTGTGTATTTTTATAAATTATTTTCCTTTCACCAATTCTAAAATATTAATGCTTTTTATCTTTTAGTGTTGTATCTAAGATTGTTGAAAATGTTCTTTAGACCTGGGAATTGAATGAAATTTTGTGATTAAAATATTATTATGCAAATAAAATCATTATCTAATTTCATTGTATATATAAACATGTAATGCTGAAATAGTATACATTCTTCAATTTTAAATTTAATTTTTTATTATAACTGAAAATTTTATGAATTTAAAAATTTCAAATTCATTTTATCTCTAAAACTAAATCTAATTTGGGTTAGGTTGTGGGGATTAAGGCCGATTGGAAGCACTAGGGTCGTAGGCCTGAAGGGGAGTGCCCTCCGCCTTGTGTGTTTTTCTAAGGGGTCCTAGCCCGTAGGTATGCAAGTTTCAGAGAAAACCATGGAAAACTCCGAATGGCTAGGTCAATGAGCGCGACCTGCGATTGAACTCGGCACCTCACGTCTACTAACTTTGAGCGCAGATTTGCTCTACTGCTGGTGGGCTAATATCCAATTTGTATAAATTTTAAGTATAATTTTAATTAAATTAATGTAAAATTCCCTTCTATTCATTTTTTTTTTTTTTTTTTTTTTTTTTAGATTAAAATTTTAGATTTTTTTAGATAATGCATAAAAAAATCTGGAGTCACTCCACTCGACTTTTCGAGCATTAAATAATTAACAGTTGTATAAATAAATTGAAGTAAGACAAACGTGAAAACTATAATAGGGTGTATGAATATATTTTTCCATATTTTAATTTGTACTTACAATCATTTCAGCCCATAGATCATAATGATAAAGAATATTTCTTTGTGTTCCTTCCCTTTAAAAAATCTATAAGTGTTAAATTCACCAAAATCTATGCAGTTCGTGTGACTGTGACATATAGTATGAGTATAAATTTTCATCTCTATCGGGTAAGGCATTTAGACATTATCGCACTTTTAAAAAAATTGGGCCCATAGACCCTAATGATAAGGAATTTTTCCTTGTGTCCCTATAAAAACTCTTTAAGTACTAGAATCACGAAAATTTATACAGTTCGTGCATAATGACTTATAACATGTGTATAAATTTCCAGCTTAGACGAATAAGGCGTTTGAGCGCTATCGCACTTTAAAAAAATTGTGGTCCATATGCCCTAGTGATAAAGAATTGTTTTATTTGTTTCTCTGTAAAAAAAAAAAAAAAAAACTGTAAGTCCTAGATTCACTAAAATCAATGGGGTTCGTGCTATGGGGATTTAGAAAGCATTTAGGCGCTATTGTGTTCACTCACACACACACACACACATAATCGTAAAAATAGTAAAAATGAACTCAGGGAACAGTAAAATGTGTCTAAACACCAAAATCTCATAGTCAGATTTTTGACATGATTACAATACTTTCCTTACATAAAATGTTAGGAAAGTAAAAAGCGCTTAATTTAAACTTAATTCAGTGTTTTATTTTTCTTTCACACTCATGGATTCTAAATAATTTTGTCTTTTTCTTAAGGCCACCCATGCAGTGGCGGATCCAGAACTTAACTTTTTTTTTTTTTTTGGGGGGGGGGGCTAAGACTTTTCAAAATGTTATTCTAGACCAATAAAAAATTTACAATTGCAATATTCAGTTGTGAATGTCAGTGTTTTGGGGGGGAGCCCCCCCCCCTTAAATCCGCCACTGCACCCATGTAAAACTCCATATGCTACATATATCCCTCATTTTTGTTTAAATTAACAATATCCGGTCAGTAATAGCTTTTTTAGTTGCATACCGACAGGACTCGGTCCTAACGTACTCATCTGTAGTCTCCCAATTAAAGCATTCTCAGAATGTGTCTGTCCAGTAGGCTAGCCGGAATCGGACATCAGACCCATGCAAAGATAGTTTCTAAGCGCAAAGCTTTGTGCTTTCACTTTTCTCATATTGTCCTTTTCACACATCTTGTTCGATTTATTGGCGAATTTTACTAGCAGCAGTTTTCTCAACCAATTTAGATTCTTTCGTGAGGAGGGGGGGGGGGGGATTTCTTTTTTACCATTATATATTTTTGTAAAAATATTTTTTTTTTCAATTTTGCTTATTTTTTTATTTTTCGTACTTCGTTTTAATGATTCGAGTGCCGCCCTTAGACAGCTGCCGCCCTCAGGCATTGCCTGAGTTGCTTAATGCCTAGCGGCGGCCCTGCCTATTACTATTGCTTAACAAATATTACGTGGTATATTTGCATATTACACGGGATATGTATAAATTTTATTAATGAGATTTTTACTAATGAGATTACAACTATACGCTAGTCTTTAGTTGTAATAATGTAAGACTGTATTGTATGACATTCGTTTATATGATTGTAGTCTTTGAACAACGATGTATTCCAAGAACAGCTTTGTTAGTTTTTAAAGTGCACTTTACCTAAAAAATCAATTGAATTAAGTGTTGAACTGTATATTTTTTAATGTACTTTCTCTATTAATGCTTTTTTATTAGATATAAATGATTTATAAAATAACATATATATATATACCTATCTAGCATAATATATATATATATATTTCATATATGAAACAATGTAAAGTCATTTCTTCATTTTGGGTTCAAAGATTTTTTTTTATAAAATAAATAACAATTTTTAAAAATAATTCAGAACTACATTTTTTTTTTTTTTTTACTTAAAGTGTACTAAATTTTACTTTCAGTTGTACTCAAAAACATTCATTTTTATGTACGTAACCTTTAAAAACATATACAAAAATATTCGATAAAACTTACTCCATTTTATTAATTTTAAAAGGATATTTTACAAACAAAAATAACTTAACAATATTTCTTTATAAAGACTTTATCAACTGCCACGCATATTAGCTCTGCACGCCCGGAAAACCTGATGTCCGGGAATCCCAAGGTGAAAGCCATAAACAAATTCTCTCCTCTCACCGGCGAAGAAGTCATTCCGTATCGCTTACAAATTAAAGAAACTGCGGGGACACCACGGATGTAAAAAGGAGCCCTGCTGCGACTGGCCGTCAATCGTAAGCACCCCTGCCGGGTCCTGGTCCGGATCTGGACCCCGATCCTAAGGCCAACCTCAGTATTTCCGTAACGATGAGATTTTGTCACTTTCGGAGTTCTAGCAATGGAAGTCACAAAGTGTAACTTTATTTTTTCCCTTCCATCTGCTAGCGAGTGGTGACTTACTATTTGTCAAATATTCTTTCATATATTTTCTCTTCCACTTTTCTTTGTATCTTTTTTTTTTTTTTTTTGAGTGATTTCAAAATGGATTTTTAACTTGAGCGTATAAGATGCCCGTGCTAATGTATGAATGCTGTTGGAATGAATAAATTAGAATTACGATGGAGTGAATTTGTAACGTTAATTATTTATATAGAAACTTTGTTGCATTAATTCAAGTTTAATGTCTTAAAATCCGAGCTTTTCTCATTTTCATTTATATTTTGTAATGCATACGAATAGCATTAAAATTAAAGGTTTATTTTAAAAGAAAGTTTTATGATATTAATATTTAATAATATATTCTATGTAGATATATTCTATAACAGATATGCAACTGTTATATTATTTCTTGGTCTGTTTAGATATATTGTTTAAACGTACACTCATGATTGTGAAAATTGCAGCACCAAGAAGGATTGGGAATATCAAAATCTATTCGGCACATACATTATAGAAGGAAGAACAATTGATTAAAATATGTAGGCATTGAATCAAACAGCGATTGAACGACATGTACGGCTAAAGCACTTCATGAAGCTTCCAGACGATGCCACAATTCCTCGATCGTAGTCACTGATGAGTGGTGGGGTGTGGGAGGGGGCAGTCGCTTTTCAACGAATAAGCAGTCATTTTCATTGGTGCGAGATCAGGAGAACGTTCTGGCCAGAGCAGCAGACGAACACATTCTGCATCAAGGAAGGTCCGGACAATGCGGGCAACTTGCGGTCGTGCATTGTCCTGCTTAAGTACTGCGCTTCTAAGGCCTTGAATATAGGAAAGAATGACGGGCCTTAACTCGTTAGAAATGTAATGGCTGGTATTCAGAGTTGCGGGAATGAAAACATGGTGTGCTGTCCTCCGGACCGAATAATCACAGGTCACCCCATAGCGACTGCATGCTACCAGGTAATATTCTAGTTGCTACATAGAAGTGAGATGTGTCCGGGGAACTTCGTTCAGGATTCAAGGACAGATACTTCATTTTCCATCAAAGTTCGTCCTCTGCTTCTTCAGGAGCTCATCAATGTTACTCAGGATTCGAGGTTGCTGGCTTCTCGGATACATCGCTCGACGGGCACAGCCGCGCCTACAAGATAGCACAATGGAGCGCGCAGACACGCACCTGGATGCTAAATTTTGAACTAAGTGCACATCTAGCCTTAAGAAAAAAAAAATATTTTTTTACGGGGGGGGGGCGCCGGGGGAACCACAGATGGTAGTTCTGCACACGAATTTACGACCGAAAATGGAGGTTGGTTGGTTGTTGGTTGTAGGATTTAAGGCCGATTGACTCCTGATGTGTCCTAGGCCTAGAGGGGGAATGCCCTCCGTGGGGGTCTTTCTAAGGGGTCCTAGCCCGTATTTACGCGAGTTTCGGAGGAAACCACGGAAAACTCCGAACGGCTAGGTCGATGAGCGCGACCTAGGATTGAACCCGACACCTCCCATCTACCAGCTTTGAGCGCAGAACCGCTCGGCCGCTGGTGGGCCCCGAAAATGGAGGTAGAGAGACAAAGGGGAAAGTGGAAGACCACACCTTAACCAAAATTGCTGCACGAAGGCACAATGGGATAATAATAATAATATGTAATAATAAAAGATTAATTTTTTTTTAAATAAATAATTCTGGGCTACCACAGGGATATAGAAGATATAATTCAAATGCATAACTTTAGGTTTGAGAAGGAATTTCTATGTAACTTTGGCTTGAAGGAAAAAAAAAGTTAAGTTAGTTATGCACAGAATGGCCGAAAATTAAGGAGAAAGATGAGGACCATCACAATTTTGATCCACCACGAAGGGATGGTCACCAAATTCTTTGTAACGCTATGGAAAAATTTGTTTATGTAATTACTTATTATCTAATAATATACTTCTTTTATTTCGTTTTCCCCTTCCAAAAATTCTCTACCGTTAAGTTAGCATTCGTTTTCCAAATTTTTATTTTTATTTTATTTTTATTTTTATTTTATTTTTATTTTTATTTTTATTTTTATTTTTATTTTATTTTTATTTTATTTTTTTTATATTTCGTTTTACAACTAAAAAATGAGAAAAATACACTTAATTTTTTTCATTTTTAAACTCAAAGCTTAAATACTGAAAGAAGAAAAAAAAAAAAATTTCAGAAAACGAGCAGTAATTTAACAGTTATGATTTTTTAGAATGAGAAAACGGAATTTAAAAACAAATTTGCCAATAGAGTTGCATGGGATTTGGTGATCGGAAACGGGAAATTTGTGAAAGGGCGAGACGATCCTTAAGAAAATTTTAATGTTTGTTTTTCAAAAATAATATATGCATGTATGTAGTATATGAGCTGGGCGTCTAGGGGTGGGGCAATGAAGAGGTGCGATTAAGATAACTAAAAACATTTATTACGTTCACAACACAGTTTACACAAAGATAAAATGATAATAATAGCAGGGTTTCCATCAATAACATTTGCTGGTTTCGAGGCCTAATACACATAACAAGCTCTCTTCATTACTAGGACTAACAGAAAGTATCATATATGAGCACTGACTCGCTCTACAATTCACATTAGTACCTACGCGTACTATTTCTAATAAGTGAGATTATGGTATAGAGCTCTCCATGGCTCTACACACTTATACAGAGCACAACAAGCTCTAATTAGCAGAAAAATGAGCCTGTCAGCCTACGCGCTGAAGGTCTCAACCGATCTCCACTGCAGCCAGATCTCAACTCCTCCGTTTGTCATCTCGTTCAATGATAAGCATCAGAGACAGCGCCATCTGTTGGCTCTGCAAGGAACTTCCCACAACGCTCTGCCATTCTGATGTTGCGGTGACCTCACCGTAAACCAACCTGGGATACTAAAGGATATCTGCAAAATACAATTAAAAGAAAAAAAAACAAAAAAGAGAAACAGACATTAAAAAAATTATGTACATAAAAATTCACAGTTAACTTTTTCTGTAATGTTTATCAGTCCATTTAGTTCAGTCTATTTAGTTTGTGGACCATAATTTCATATGGTCTGCAGAAGTACTAGTATGTATAGGTCCTTCGTGATCGCCTATCTTCTCGACTTCATATCTGTCTTTGTTCTTTACTCGCACAACTTTATAAGGACCTAAGAATTTTGGTCTTAGTTTCATGCCGGTTCCAAACTGAGTTCGCTGGATGGCAACTAGATCATTAATTTTATATACATGGGCTTTCTTTCTCTTCTTGTTGTAACATCGGCGATTTTCTTCTTGAATCTTAAGAATATTTTTTCTTGCTTCTTCACGAATGGTGTGAAGATTATCAAGCATGGAATTTATCCTTTCCTCTTCGAGAAGTTCTAGTATTCTCTTATCTTCTTTCTTTCTCATTGTTACTCCAGTGAGTAGTTCAAAAGGAGTTCTTTTGGTACTTCTCGATGTGGTGGAATTAATAGTTCTCTGAACAGCCTCAACAAACTTGTACCACTTGTTAGGGTCATTTATACATAACTTGGATAATACAGGAATGATTGTTCGATGAAGTCTCTCAATTTGACCATTCCCTCTTGGGATTCCGGTTGTGATGGTGTCATGTTCGATTCCCTCTGATTTACAGTAATCTGCAAACTCCTTAGATATGAACGCAGGTCCACGATCGGATATTATTCTTGCGGGGTTACCAAAAATACCAGCTTGCTGTTTTAATTTTTGCAAGGCGTCTGCTGAAGAAGTTGATTTGACTGGATATAGCCACGAAAATTTACTAAATCCATCGATTACGGTGAAAATGTGATTGTAGTTTTTGTTAGTTGTTGGTAATGGACCCACAAAATCGATGTGATACGTGGATAATGGTATATCCCCTTTAGGGATAGGGTTCAAAAAACCTTCTCCTTTTCCCTGTTTCTTATTTACGAGAATACATTCTACGCAACTTTTTACAACGTTATCTACGCATTTTTTCATATTAGAAAAATAGTAATCTCTTTTTACTAACTCTTCAGTTTTATTAGCCGAAAAATGTCCTAAGGCATGACATTTCTTTACGACCTCAAGTTGCATGATCTCTGGGACAATTAGTACATCCCTATCATTTAACACTTTATATAAAACATTATTTTTTAACACATATTCGTCATTTTGGTTTTGTTGTAAAAGAGATTTCATAGTATTGATAAACTCATCATTTTCTTGAGCAGTAGCAATACGATGAGTAAGGGTATCAGTATTTACAGCCATTACAGGGTGTCTGCTAAGAGCGTCAACATGCTGCATTTGTTTACCAGGACGATGTTCTACTTCGTAGTCGAATTCCTGTAGCAGGAAAGACCACCTGGCTACCTTAGGTGTCAATTCACGTTTATCTAAAGTTTTAGTGAACGCTTGACAGTCAGTATAAATTTTAAATTTACTACCTAACAAATAGTTCCTAAATTTTTTAAGGGCTTCTACTATCGCTAACACTTCTAACTCATAACTACAGTATTTTTCTTCTTGTACAGAGGTCTTTTTACTCATATAATGGATTGGATAGTACTGTCCATCGTCATCTTGTTGTAATAGGATTGCACCGAATCCTAATTTAGATGCATCTGTATGAACTTCTAACTTATAGCCTTGCTTAAAAAGGTGTAAGACAGGTGCATTAGATAAAATGTCTTTAAGCTTTTGAAAAGCTAATTTCTGCTCTTGCTCGAATTTAAATGGAGTGGAAGCACGTAATAAGTCACTGAGTGGTCTTGCTATGTTGGCATATGAACGAATAAATTTTCTAAAGTAACCCGTTAAACCTAAGAAACTCTGCACTTCCCTAGCATTACGGGGTTCTGGGAAATTTTGTACTGCGAGAGTTTTTTCTACTGAGGGTTTAATCGTGCCATTCTCAATTATGTGACCTAAGAAATCGATCTTACGTTTCAAAAACTGACATTTCTTTAAATTTAACTCTAGACCAAATTTTGATGCCGTTTCTAACACACGTTTTAATTTATCTAACCCTTCATTCTCATCTTTAGATGGAATAATTATATCATCTAAATAAATAATTACAGTACCATCTTTTAATAAGTCTTTAAACACATAATTTACATATCTTTGAAATACTAAGGGACTATTACATAATCCATAGGGAACTTTTAGAAACTCATACTGGGCATTATCGGTCACAAAAGCTGTATATTTCCTACTTTTTTCCTCTACATCAACTTGTAAAAACGCATTCTTTAAATCTAGTGTCGAAAAAACTTTACCCTCCCCTAATCTATCAAATAAATCTTCAATATTTGGCAACGGGTATTTATCTTTAATTATTTTCTTATTTAAAGCACGATAATCACAGCATAACCTTATTCCTCCATCTTTTTTCCTACACACCACTATTGGCGAAGCATAATTTGATGTACTTTCTCTAATTATACCATCCTTTAACCACTGGTCAATTTGTCTGTCCACCTCTGATTTCTCTACAAATGATAATCTGCGAGAGCGTGAGCACACTGGTATATCATCAGATAAAATAATGGACATTTTTAAATCAGTACTTTTTGTTTTAACTGGCTTATAACTTTTTATTAATTCGCTTAATTTCTCTTTTAACGACTTATCTAAAATATAACTGACATCGAATTTTTCTTCTTCTGAAAAATTGCACATACTTGAAAAAAAAGAATCTATCTCATTTTCCTTTCGATCGAATACAGGAAAAGAACACTCATTTGCTTCATCGAAATTGCTTTCCCCCGAATTTAGAAGACTATCTTTCCCCCCTACGCTGGAACTCGAAACATCTGCTTCCTCTTTATTTTGTTGTTTCAAAATATGAAAGATATTATTAGGCAGAATTACGTCGCATGTCAAATTGTTGCATAAAGCACCGATTATGTTTATTGAATCATGATTAGGTAAAGATATTTTAAATTCAGTCAGATTTGCATCTTTCTTTTCATTAAAGCAGCTAACTAGAGTGGTTGAAGAAATAACATTTTTAGTCTGGGGAATGCTATTTTTATTTACAATTAGAATCGAAGAACCTGAATCTTTCAACGCTTTTAGTGGAATATCATCCACTAAAATATCAACATATTCGAGCTCATTAACAATTAGGTTAATCGGACTTGTTTCGGATTGAACTACTGAATTCGTTGGAAGATTTTCACGGAATTCTTTTTTCTCTGAACTACGTTTAGGACACATTCTAGCGAAATGAAATGTTTTCCCTTTTGCACCACAAATATAACACATTCTTTCATGCTTTTCGTGAGTTTGATTAGATACCGAATTACGTACTATGGGATCTTTATTATTATAATGTGTCTTTCTAAAAGGAGTTTTGTTTACAAACCGCTTATTCTCTGAACTTTCGTTTCGCGTATTATTATTAGTTTCAATTAACGATTTACCTCTAGAAGAGTAGAATAAATCACACTCTCGACCTAACTCGTTGGGTTTAAACCAATTTTGACCTTCTCGAACACTAATATGTTCCTTAGTTCTAGAATCCAACGTTTCATATATTTTATCGGAAACTATAAGATCACACAATTCCTTAACATCGTTAACCCCTCTCAATCTACAATAGTAATCAAAAGAAGCGCTTAGACGCGAAGCGAATTGGACATGAGATTCTGACGGATTACGCAACGCATTTTTAAAATTACTTAAACATTCACGCGGCGTTGGTTGGAACTGTCTTAAAATTAATTCCTTAACTTTTTCATAATCGTTAATTTCTTCGGTGGTTACGTACGCAAGAACCTGATTACATTTATCTCCCAATAAATTAATCAATATTTCCGATTTAAATTTAGGGGGTACATTTTTAGAAACGAATGCTTTTTCAAGGGATTGAAAAAATAAGTGCAAAGCTTCCGGTTTCTCAGGTACTGAAATGGTTAAAGTTCGAATACTTCTAATTAAATTTTCTAATGATTGTGAAGTAGTTTCTGAATTTGATTGCTCAACATTATTACTAGAATTATTTGCTGCAGCCTGTAACTTTAAATTCTGTAACTCTATTTCTTTTTCTAACTGGGATAATTTAATTCTTTCTATCTCAATTTTGGTTTGTTCTTCTACAGATTTCAACTTTTGTTCTTCTAGTAACATTTTAATAACACCTCTAACAAATTCTAAATCATTTTTATAAATATCAGAACTCTCAATTAAAGTTTTGATTTCAAGTACCTTAGCTTCCGCCGGAACAGTTAGGCCTAATTCTTCAGCAATTGTTCTTAAATCTGCTTTTCTAATGCCTTGCAACACGTTTTGGGCCATTATAACTCTAAATAATTATTTATACCAAAAAATATTTCAATATTTCTACCAAATTAATATCATACCTAAATAGAAACAAAATAATATGAGAACAATTTTCTCAAAAAATGATTCTATGGTTTTTGTTCTCAAATCAAAATTATCATGATTTTTAAATAACCACCTGCAGAACAATTTGTAATATACAACAGAATACTTAGATCATCTTATATATTTCTTAATTATTACACATATTTCATATAATATCACCATTATTGTTATTGTTCTCTATTTAATAATTGTTATCACTTTCGTTTTAAAATAATATTGTTATAATATTGTTAAAATATTATTGCAAACAGTAATAAGCAAAATTATAAAAGATTACTCAGAATATTTTTTTCAATCATAATTCTTATTTTTATTCATTCTTCTCAAGTTATATTATTTATTTTATTTCATCACACATTGAAACCAAAAGTGTTCTCAAAAGTATTTCACCATTAATTTCTAATTCAAAATAGTAACTCAAACTCTTTTTGCTCAATGCATTAATCATTATTATGTATTATCAAACACAATGATAAATATATAACAATAACAGTTACCTTTTTTAACTTGTTGGTTCCCGGCCGAGCCCCCACTTGTAGTATATGAGCTGGGCGTCTAGGGGTGGGGCAATGAAGAGGTGCGATTAAGATAACTAAAAACATTTATTACGTTCACAACACAGTTTACACAAAGATAAAATGATAATAATAGCAGGGTTTCCATCAATAACATTTGCTGGTTTCGAGGCCTAATACACATAACAAGCTCTCTTCATTACTAGGACTAACAGAAAGTATCATATATGAGCACTGACTCGCTCTACAATTCACATTAGTACCTACGCGTACTATTTCTAATAAGTGAGATTATGGTATAGAGCTCTCCATGGCTCTACACACTTATACAGAGCACAACAAGCTCTAATTAGCAGAAAAATGAGCCTGTCAGCCTACGCGCTGAAGGTCTCAACCGATCTCCACTGCAGCCAGATCTCAACTCCTCCGTTTGTCATCTCGTTCAATGATAAGCATCAGAGACAGCGCCATCTGTTGGCTCTGCAAGGAACTTCCCACATGTATATATATTTAAACTGCCTAAAATATTTTATCAGTATAAATTATAATTCTTAGAGGAAATGTAAAATGAACTTTCATTGAAAAATTTCGCTTTTACTAACCTATATGTTTTACTCAGTTAAATTACAAATTTTGAAAAGGTTTATAATAAACTTTTTTTTTTTTTTTTACATAAAATTCATTGTAATTGGCAACTTTTAAACACTTAGATCTTTGATGAAACGAATTAGAGCGAAACTTCTTATTTTCTCAATAAAAGTTCACATCTGTAAAACTCGGAATTTCTAAAATTTACCGTAAAATTATATGATGGTTAAGGAAGTAATCTTAATGTAAAAAATGTTGACAGAAATTGTAAATTCTGTAATCTAAAATCTAAATTATTCGAAATATCATAAGAAAATGGCCTTGATCTAATTTCGAGTAATTTTTTAACATCATCTCCAACGAATGAATAAGAATATTTCCCATTTTCCCACATGGATAAAAAATATAATAGATTGATGACGCCTATATAAAATGATGAATACACTAATCAGTATAGTTGTATATTCGGATATTAGAAGGTCAGCTAAACATTTCCGTCATCAGTCACATTTTCCCCATCATTACCACTTACATTTCACCACCACACCAATCTTCATTCTTTGTCCAATCGGCATCAGCATTTAGAAATAGCAGATAAGCGATGTTTCATTGATGAAATCTCGGGACCTGGAACAAACTCATTACAGTTGTCTTTGCGTCCAGTTGTATTGGCCAAATAACTGATTGCGAACAATGCTTGAACACAGAATTGCGCAGGGCTTCCGTATTAGCAACAAAAGGATTCACCATGCTCTTTGTATTTGGTCGGTCAAGAGAGCTTTATTTTTTATTGTTATTGGCTTTGAAATGAATTTCCTTGTTTTGCAGTGCTTTTAGTATTTAGAAAAATGCTATTGCAAATATATATATATATATATATATATGTGTGTGTGTGTGTGTGTGTGTGTGTGTGTATGTGTATGTGTGTGTTTTCTAAAATAGATTAAACAAGATTAGAGATTTTTTTTTTTTAATGACTCTATTATTTGCTGTTTATGACGAAACTTGTCTGCGTTGTATTATATACGAGTATCTTAATTCAAAATACTAGCAAATATGCACATTGTTTTCTTTCCACTGTAATTAACTAAACTGTAAAATGATATTGTTTATAGAAGTATTGTTACAAAGCAACGAAGCTTAATTCATTGTAAATTCGTATATTAAGACTATTAAAACTATCATGAGAATGATTTAACAAATCATAAAATTATTAATTTAGAGATATAGCCATCTACAAATGAATTTTGTCATCTTATCGAAGAAAACATATTCTACTACAGGTATTCTACTCCAAGAATACTGAAATAATTTTTAGTTCGAGGTGATACATAAGTCAATTCTATTTCACTGCACGCGCAAAATCTAGATATCTTGTTTCAGAATAAATAAAAACCTTAAGTAATTCTAGGGGACTTACCAGAAAAATAAACCAGTCAGAGATAGAAGTCGTTTGCTTAAAGAAATAGCAGAAAATTAAATAAAGAATAGATAATTAAATATATTCCGGATGATATTCAGTTGATTTAGGAAAAGTACGATCATGCACTTATTCTAAAAGCTTATTAGCATCAATGTGCGTGTAGAATAAAATATCTTGTTACATCACGATACATAGGGTCGAGAAAAGAACACTGAAATATAAATATATAGAAGAAATAAAAACGAAATCTCAACAATTCGCCAGACTATTAAACATGTATTGTGTTATTGAAACGTTTCCTGGGGATTTATTTCCTCGAATATTGGTGTTTGACACAAATTATAAATCAAAAAGTTAAAAAATAATACAGAATTCAGAATTTCATGAAATCAATTTAAAATTTCAGGGAGATTTCAATTTCAAAAATATCAAATTCAGAATTTTATTCGAAAAAAGAAAAGAAAAAAAAAAAAAAAAAGAAAAAAAAAAAAAACTATTTGGTAATGAACATTTCTCATACCAAATTTTTCTATGAAATAACATTGGATTTGACTGTCAGGAAAAAAGGAATTGTAAAACGTGGAGAGGAGTCTTATATATGCAAAGGCTTAGAATTTTTACATTTACTTTAATGTGTTTAAGTTTTTATGCATTCATAGAATCATTCTTAATGATTAACATAAAGAGTTATTGAATTGAGGATTTTAGACATTTTAACTCATCAATGTATTTTACCAATTATTTGTTTTCATGTAAACAAATTATAACGAAACAAAACAAATTAATATACAGAACTACATGCTTATGTTGAACAAACACTGTAGGCAACTATACTAAGAAAAAACCCAATTAAATATAATTTTATTTTGTTTTGAAGCAAAGATGAGGTGTCTATACGCTTTCCTATCCATATATGGAATGGGACCCAGTCCCACCTGGCCACTTTATGCACCCTCGTATAACGGCATACATCTGGAGAGGGCACCTGCCCCATGGCAATTAATCGTGGCCTATGGCGTCTTCAATTTATCAACTTCGCACCTGTCACACTTTGAAGAAACAGCAATGAAGGCGGAGGGTGTGAAAGTACAAGTGAGCAGGCGTTGGATGATGCTGGAAGCATCTCATCACCAGTTCCGAATCATGATGGATATCGCCAATGATGATGAGATGAATAATGAAAACTGATGAATCTTGGCACGTGAGCTGAAAATATGTACGCAGCTCTATGTGGTTTGATAATAATCTTGTATTTAATTAAATTGTGCATTACATAGGCGTTACGAAAGCTGTTAATATTGAATTATTCGTTTGATCACGCTGAATTCTATTAGGAGGTAATTGAAAAAAACATATAAATATAAATAAATACATCGCAGTTTTATCCGGTGCAGTTCACAGAAAAACGATGATTTTTCCTATTTAGTGTTAAATTTTGTTACCAAAATTTTATAAGTATTGACTATTAATGAATCCAATATAAAAGAATTGGAAAATAAATAAATGAATAAATAGCGGACACTTATCGGATGCTGTTCATTGAATATCAATGATTTACCAATTTATATTTCCATTATAAGAAAATTAAGGAAAAAAATCCTAATAAATCACTGTTTTGAATGATGAATTTCACATAAAATCGTATATTTTTTCGATTTACACTGTGCCCCAAAATTATAGAGACAGGTAATTTTTTGAAATAACTGTTCAAGTAATGAAGAAATAATCAAATAAAATAATCGAATAAAAAGTAATAAGCATATGGAATCAGTATATAAGTGTATTACAAGAAAGAAATACAATACCCAAGTAGCACAGAAACGTTCTGTGAACGTCTAATAACGGTTTCAATAGTTCAAACACCGTGTTTCGTGTCAAAAGAACGTTCTAAAACACGTTCAGAAATAGTATTATTTAGAACGTTCTGAAAATGTTTGATTTGTACCATCTATAAAACGTACAATTCTAGTTCTATATAGAACGTTCAAGTGTGACACCGTCATAACACGTTCTGTAACAGTGTAATTATAACGAATATGACAAAATGACTTTTTAGTACTATTGGTTGGGAAACTAGGTTAATCTTTAAAATTTTTGACTTCAGCTTTTGATTTTTTTACATGTTTTGTGGCGTGAGGAATCCGGAAGTCAAAAGGTTGGTATGGTATCTGTTAATGTGTATCGGCACCTATTAGTGTGATAGCCCGTTAGTTCATGTACACGATATCTCAAGAACAAATGATTGGAGAGAGATCGGACCAGTTTTAAAATATCACTTATGATATTGATAAGAATCTTATTGAGAGATTTGCAACATTCTAATTTAAAAACTTCGTAAGTTATTCGAAATTTATAATTTTTAGCATTATAGAGAATAGAGCATTTTTTACATTTTCAGTTTAACGTTTTGTTAGCACGTCAGTAAAGAATGCTTCCCAATAATCAGTAGCGGTGAGGTGAAAAAAAATTACAAAATTTTAAACTCATGGAAAAATTTTGTGGATTTTGTATTTCAGGAATCAATGTATGGAATTCGACCAAACTTGTTACAATATTAGATCTTGCCCTAAATTGGAGTTTATTTGAATTTCATTTGGGATATATCGCCCGATAGATTACGGTGCTATGCAATGAAACCCTCCATTTATGGGACGGCTATATCTCAGCTTCTATAGTGTACAAATGTATTAAACATGATATATTGGCATATATCATCATAACCTCTGCTAATACAATTTGGATGTATACATTGTCCAACAGGTGGCGTTGCTAATCTGCAATTTAATCATTTTAACGGAAAGGCAATATTTTAACTCTTGTGATTTAACAATAAATTTTGTGATACACTGAAGTTATAAGTGAAATCGATTTTATGTAGAGCTTTACTGGTCCATTTTGGATGCACATCGGCCAAAAGGTGGCGTGGCTATGTTGCAATTTAATCTCATAACGGAAACGGAAAATCTCAACTTCTGTGATTTATAAATATTGTAAATTTGGTAAGTGAAATTAATATTACGTAAAACTCTACAGGGTACTACTCTTTGGGTGCATATCGGACGACAGGTGGCACTGCCACGTTCCAATATTTTCCATTCACAGAAAGGCTATCTATCAGCTTCTGTAATATATATACTCACCAAACCTTCTGCGTGACATACATTTGATATATATTATTGATTCAATTTGGCTGTATAACGAGTAATAGTCAAACAGTTTTTTTTTTATTATTATCATTCATAGGACATTGTTTTTTCCCCTAGGAATAAGTATACATCATCCCTGGGGGATGGGGGAAGGGTGGATAAAAATTTTCACTATAATTATCTTTCAAAAGAATTCGATATCACCTTTAAAACGAATAATTGAAACATCGTTTTCTGATGATTTAAAACAAATTTACCGTTTTTTTTTTTTTTTTTTTTTTTTTTCATTTGTAATAATAATAATAATAATAAACCCTTAGAAAAATACATTTTCTAAGATCTTCTATACAGCATAAAAATGATTGTCTTCTGTCATGAAAATCTATGCTTTCCCCAGACCCAAAGTTTAGATACAAAAAGCTAATCACGGATGTTATTGAATAAGTAATATAGTGCTTTACGGGAGTTTCAAAGAAAATCACGGGAAAACTCCGAAAACCTAAGTCGACGAGCGTGACCAGGAATCGAAGCCAACACTTCCCGTCTATAAGGCTCGAGAGTAGAACCTCGCGGTCTCTAATACTCATCGGGAAGTTACAGAATGAGTTTTTTTCTTCTTTTCTTTAAGCATAATTTTAAACTTTTATTATATTTTATTTATGATTCTATTTAAGTTTAAATGTTACTGATAAATTATCAATATTGATAATGTTGTTAAATCGTTACTCTGTTTGATTGTTCTTATTTTATTTTATTTATTTTCACTGAATATTTTATTCAATACTAAAATATACACTAAAACAAAATATGCTTTTCCGTTTAATTCGAGATTTTAAAATGGAAAAATAAAGTGATCTCATAAGTTTTTCAAATACTTTATAAAAATTTAAATAATTGTTTAACTCAGCTCCATTTTTCCTTAAAATATTGACCATATGTTTTCTACAGCTTCAAACGTTGAACTTTGAAACATGATTATTCCGGATGTAAGAACGGAAGAGCAGATGAAACTGACATCTGTGGATTGCATTTATTTAATTCTCGCTGACTGTGCAAATTCAAAGGTCTTGGGAATGTCGTGCCGTTATGAGAAGCGGTAATTTTAAAACGTGTAATGTAATCTGTTTTGTTCAGTTTTCGCGTTATAATGACTTGGATAAGCTTTAGAAAAGGTAAAAATGTAATATTTTTAACCTGTAATATTCTCTATTTTCTATTTATTAAAGTCTTATTTTAATATCAATTAAACAATCATTTTCATATCTGCGTAAGTTCTTAAGCCTAACATATGATACTTGTAAGTAGCGTTGTATCGCAGAAAAAACTGCTCCTGTTACAGAAAACCGCTTAGAAATTATGGATTCATTTTATTAATTCAGTCTTCTGAGATGGAAATTGTTAAAATGACTATTTTTGGTTATTATGCTTCTGAATGAAGTAACATAAAGAATTTAAAAGATGAGAGCTAATTTTAAGTGAATGCCCTTCCAGACTGGTCATTATGTATTTTAAAATGCTAGTTGGAAGGGTGTTTTCTTGGAGAAATTCTTATGAAGAAAATGAGGAAGGTATGTAATTCTTTTTTTTTTTCTTTTCTTTTTAAATTCTGAAGTATTTATTTAATGTTTATATGATAATATATATACAATCTAGGTTATGCAAATTGCATATTTTTAAAATAATATCCTAAGTTTCACCGACTTACAATTTTAAATATCTCTTTACTGTTATTTATTAAATAAAATATATGAAATTGTTTAACTGCATAATAAAACAAAGATTCAATTCAATTTTATTCCACATCTTTATAAAAAAAGATATTCTGCTTAAAAAAAAAAAGGACGATTTACTATATTATTTATTAATACTAATAATATTTACATTTATCAATTATTTAATATGCTATGATAGCATAATTACATCAAATGAGGTAAAAATTGCGTTGACTCAATTTAAAGAAATTTAAACATTTAAAAAATACCAATTACATTGCCATGTGGAATAAATTTAAATACCTGCAAACATCATTTTTGTAAACTGCTGCTGTAAACTGAAAATATGTATGCACACATGCACTGAAATTTAAAAATATGAAGTATGTTAAATATTTTAGAAAAATATTATGATTAAATATATATATATATGTATTTAAGTATTTGAACATTTTTAAAATTTTCTCCTTCTAACTAATTTTTAATTTTTTGTTTCAATTTCTCATTATTATAAATTAACAATATATTCTAAACTCAATTATATATTATTTTAGAAGTGTATTGGTACATTCATTTTTGAAATTATTTTTTATGTTGAAATATTAAAACTTTCTATAAACTTCAGCATTCAAATATATGTATAAACTATCCATGGACTTACAAAGTAGTACCCAGAAATGTTTAGAATATACAGTGTGCAAAGTCGAGAGCAGGCCTTTATTTGCGCAACAATTGGTCTCAAACGTCCTCCAATAAGAAAATGTATTTAAAAAAAAAATGTAAGAATTCATTATATGACATGTTTAAATTAAAAAAATCAATTTACTAAAAATCACAAAAACTGATAATTTTTATACAATTTTCATGACACTAATAGTGAAAGTTGAGTTCTAACCTAAAAAATATAACACAAAAAGTTTCACTTTTGTGCACCCAAAATTGTCTGAGATAGTTAGTTTCAAAATTTAGGATTATTTCGCATTTTCTCGGGCTTTATTAAAAAGTCAATGAAAAAGTCTTTAATAAACCCAGGGAAAATGCAAACAAAGTCCAATTAGGATTTTTAAACCGATCCCTTATTGAAGGCCGAAATATGTTAGAAAATCCAAACTTTAAATATCATGTTCCATTTTGGGAGAATAGAAATGAAACTGTTTGTTAGGATGAGTGTCAGTTTTCTAAATATGATTATAGGGATCTGGGACTATGTAAAAATTTAGTTTTTGCAATTTTGAAAAAATAGATATTTTAAATTTAAACATGTTATACCACAAATGCTCATATTCTTTAAAACATTTTGTAACTGAAACTATATATTTGCGACCAATAGTTGCGGAGATAAAGGTATTCTCGTCACAATGCTTTGCACCCTGTATTTAAAAAAAAAATTAATATATATATATATATATATATATATATATAAATGAATTTTTAATCTTAGTTAAAGCCAAGCAACAGATATAAGATCCCTGAAACCACATAGGTCAATGAGAAGGAAATTACAACAAATTTAAATAACCTGGGGGGACTGATTGTGATTTATTGAAACATTTATTTTTTATTTATTGATTTTTATTTTATATAACTTCAGTCTAATCATAAATTTATTCCTATATAGTTAGTTACAATTTTAATAATTTTGCCGGTGCGTAAAAACCACATGAAACTCAAATCAAAAGATACAAACAAGCAACGAGGAAATAAAAAATTAAGACAGCACTTTAAAATTTTTTTTAGGAAAAACTTAGAATGGTAGAAAAAAAAAAAACTCGTCAGGGGTGACCCTTTTTGTCGTTGAGCACCAATGTACGATTTCGTTCGTTAGCAGCTATAATAGCAAATTGCTAGCGGGCACCCTATCGTACAAGAAATTAATTGAAGTTAGAAATGAAGAATACATTGGAATAAATTATTTACTTCAAGATATCAGAGAATCAAACAGAAAACAACCATGAAAAACAAACATTAATCATAGGATGACGCATTCGGAATCACAAGGATTAAAACAAGCAAAATAAATCAAGAGTTCAGTTGTACATAGCAGATGAAGAATAATGATACAACACAGCAACAGGGATATAAATTACTTTTTTTTAAATTCAAATACTGTTTGAGAAAATTTAATATACTTACTATTCCTTTAATTTCAACGTATATGCATGAAAAATTCCATATTTTATGACAGTAATTCCCAAAAAGTGTCATAACGTGTCTATATCCCTTAAAAAATTCCTTAAATTTTTGCATTTTTAAAAAATTTCTTTTTTTCCCTAATCTGAAGATAATGACGTTATAGTATTAATTACGAAACTTTGAATAAACACCATAAAATGCAAGAACTCGCAACTGCTACAAACAAAGCACGGCTTCTACAAACAAAGCGGCAACGCATTCAACAAACTCAACGTGCTTGTTTGCAGCTCTCGTGCCTACAATGTTCGCCTGATGAAGGGTTGCGTCTTCTTTTGACCTGAAACTGTTGGTGCTAGTTCTTGCATTTTATGGTGTGTATTCAAAGTTTTGTAATTAATACTACAACTTCATTATCTTCAGATTAGGGGGAAAAAAGAAATTTTTAAAAAATGCAAAAATTTAAGAAATTTTTTAAGGTATAAAGAGACGTTATGACACTTTTTGGGGAAAATTGTCATAGAATATAGAATTTTTGATGCATATACGTTGAAATTAAAGGAATAGTAAGTATGTTAAAATTTCTCAAACATTATTTGAATTGAAAAAAAAAAGTAATTCATATCTCTGTTCATGTGTTGTATCATTATTCGTCATCAGCTATGCAATTTTTACTTCTAAACGCTCGTACTGAGGTGATTTTTTTATAATGACGTCATTTTTTTTTTTTTTTTTTTTTTTTTTTTTAGCTACACTGTTTTAGAACGTTTACAGTACGTTTTTATGAACGTTCTGAAAATGTGTATAACGTTTTGAAAACGTTCTAAAACCGTTTAGAACGTTCTGAGACCGTATATATAGAACGTTCTCAGAACGCTTCTATAACACCGATGGTGATAGTTACACGTTCATTGAACGTTCTCTGAACCGTATTATTGTACGTCTTCAAGATGGACAGATAGACGTCTATAACACGTTCAAAGTGAACGTTCTTAGAACGTGTTTGCAGAACAATTTTTGAACGTTCAGAGAACGTTTCGGTGCTGCTTGGGTATGGACTACAGAATTCCTGTAAAAAAATATGTTGTCTCAAAAATATACTTTCTGAGTATTTGGTATTCAAATTTTGGATCCGTTCCTTTGAATTATCTTGAAAATCCTATCAGGCATGTGAAGAACTAGTGTTTGGAGAATGTGTGGCTCAAATGAGTACCAACTCTACCCTACTTGTTGCTTTGATTTCTAAATAGTCGAAAACTGAAGACCATGGGCATACACATCTCGTGAAAATACTCCCAAAATGTGTTCAATTGAATTTATGTAAGAATTGATAGCTGGTCAGTCTATAACAGTAACTTTATTCTGCATAAACTAAGCTTTCGTTGAGTAGGAGTTCTGAATCGACGTATTGTCTTACTGGAATTTTCAGTTTCTCACCTTTAAGATATTTTTCATTTTTAAGTAGATTGCTTTTGAGAGCATCTTAATAATCCTCAGAATAAGACCATTAAGAAAAGTAATATCAGTAGTATCTATTCTTCCGTTGAAACAGAACGCTCCCCACGAAAGAACCTCCTCCATTTTGTTGACAAAAGAACTCATGAAGTTCTCGTCGTAGATCACAAAATAGTATATCCACCCATTAGAGCCAACTAAATTGTATATTTTCTCGTCATTAATGAAAACATTTAAGTATTTATCCGTCCAACGACGAAAGCCTCATGAGTTCGATTATCGAGAAAAAAGAGGGGTTTCTTTCATGGTTTCGATTGAGTTCTGTTCAGTGGAACAATAGATATTGCTAATATTGCTTTTCTTAATGATCTAACTCTAACATACTATATTCATGTTTGTTAAGAGAAATGAATTTCACCGATTGCTCCATACGATGACAGATTGAATGCCTCGCCTGAAAGGCGACCAACCGTTCAATTCGAAAAATTTACCTTACCCTAATTTGTTAATTTATTTTATTAGGACCAGTTTCACTGTTTAGTTTTCATGCAATTCCATACTTATCAATGCAACGATTTGCACAGTGCAAATTTATATGAAATATTGCTCTTCTTTGCTACATTGAAAAAAATAATTAACTTTCGAATATCTAACGAAATTTTGAAATTAGAATGTTTGTAGTTAGTGATGTTTAAAGCAGTATCATAAATGATATTTTAAAGTGGTCTGATATCTTTACGATTAAAATAATTATCAATATCAGATAAATTCTGATATCAGGTCATACCTACCGTTAAAAATGTAAAATATACCTCAAAATGGACGTTCATGCGAAATTTTACCTTATTCTGCCATATTATGAAATTCATAAATTTAAAATAACTTACGAAGTTTTGAAAGTTGAATTTGCTTAGTTTATTATGTTCATATCAGCATCATAACGGATATCTTAAAGCTTGTCTGACATTTTTACAATAAAAGTATTCCTTTAAATATACGTTTAAACGAAAATTTGCCCTATTCAGCCATGTTAAGAAAATAGTAAATTTCATATAACATACGAAGTTTTAAAAACAAAATGTTAAAAATTAATAGGGTCTTGTCAGTGTTAAAAGAAATATTTTAAAATTGGTCCGACCTCGATCATTTGTTCTTAAGATATTGTATACACAGTCACACGCACTAACACACTAACAAACTAACAAAATGATATCCTACAGCCGGACATTTTACTGCGCATTCAGTATGTAAGTTCAGTTTTAACATTAATTATTTCATTAATTTTAATTTTTTTCAAACTTTTGATATTTTCTTCTTTTGTATGTCTGTGTGTGTGTAAGCCGGTATTTGTGTGCTTGCATGCATAATGCTTCATTTCCATATGTAATTATTTATCGATTAATTCATCATTTTATCATTATATCGGTAAATTATTAGTATTATTGTATACTAGCTGACTTTGCCCGTTTCGCTGGTCACTACATCTAAATGAAACCTTTTTATATTAAAAGGTCACATTTTTTTCTATATTTATTAATAAGTTGCAAAAATTGGAACTATCATCGTTTGCTACAAATGAATTATTTCACAAATAATTCATTTGTAAAACAAACTTTCGAATGGCAACACGCTTAAAAAAGGAAAATTGTTTTTCTGAGAAAAGAGCTAGTATTTGTTATTCAGACGAATAAAATATTTATCTGTAACGTGGAAAAGTCTTCTCGTATTCCTCTAAATAATGGAAAAATATCACTCATTCACTCATTCATCTAACAACGCCGAGTCCAAACATCAAATCTAAAAACATGCCGTTTGGACATCTGATTCTTTTCATGATTTAGGGGCTCATTGTAAACAGATTTAACGAAATTTAACCCTTGAAGGATTGCAAGTGTAAGTAGAAGTTTTACAACATTTTCATCGTATTTCTGTAGTGGTTTCCATCAGAGTCTTGAAGCTTAGCAAAATGTCTTAAATGTTTCAAAAGTTGCTAATTGAAACATTTTATACTCAATTTTGTTTTCCTGAAGAGTTTCAAAAGCACCGTTAGTGGATACACTGAAACACACAAGTGAACACCACCTTTCTATTCCAGTAGTGGATATTTTTGAAATTTTACAGGGAAAAAGAAAAAGACGAAATATAATTGCATTTGATTGGAAATATATATTGACTTAATAAAAGGGATTTCTATAGCAATAATGTGTTAATAAAATGAAAGATGAATAGAAGCCTATATCAAAAACTAAAAAGAAATTGCCTCTGAAACATTTAGCAATTTTAACTAACTCAATAGCGCTGTTTCAAAGAAATTCTTTTATTTAAATTGAGTTTTAACACGCAAATTTTCCTAAGTGATAACACTTGGAACAATTACCGTTTAACATTCATTTTTACTACTTTTTTCTCTCTATATAAAAAGAAGCATTGGATTCTTGAAAAATTTCGACTTCTAGTTTTGAATGGATTTACATATATTGAGTTGTTATAAACACAGTTTGACCATTTTTGGAAAATGTGCGTTTGTGTGTATTACCAAAATATTGTTGATACTATATCTCAAGAATTAATGAATTTAATTTAACCGAACTTGATATTTAATTATATTGGGGCTAATTAGTTTTGGGGACAGATCGTTCAACAGGTGGTGCTGACATCCGGTTTTATGATAGCTTTTAATATGACTTTCTACAAATGTTCCCCATAATATATATTTTTTAATATACAACCACTGTGAAATCAAAGAGAAGTGTATTTATTTATAATCCATTTACTTCACAATGTATCATTTTTATGTATCTATATAAAACATCTCAACAATATTATAAAGTAAAACTCTTTATCACGCATAAATACTTATTAAATTATTCACATATGTTAAAGTATTTCTATTAGTCACATTTTATACACTGTTAAAAATTTCAACAGAAAACTCTGTGTAATCTATTATCTTAAGTCTTACGTAAAATTACAGAGAAAAATAAACAGAGATGTTAAAAAACTTATTTTATACATTCATTTTAATAACTAATATTAATTTAATTCATTATTGGTGAGAATATATTTCGGATTTGGAATGCTTTTTCTGAAGTAGAAACAGACTAAGAATAACTGTAAATTTACAGACTCTGGATAAATATTTACATTAAATTTATAGAAATTTTAACAGTGTACTAAGCTTTTGACTCTCTATATCATGGACTCTTCATAAGTGTTTAATAGTTTCTTTATAACTAAATTCGATTTTAAAATATATATTTATACAATTTAAAAAACATGTATTAATAGAGATTATTAAAGATCCTTAAATTTAAAATCTATGCTTGTTTTGAGCATACTTGCATTTAAAAACCAGTATGGAAAGTCGAAACCTTATCATAAAAAGTGTGACTAATGGATATATTTTTTGTGTGAAAAATTTAATAAGTATTTATGCTTGATAAAGAGTTTTACATTGTAATATTCTTGAGGTGTTTTACATAGTTACATAAAAATGATGCATTGTTAGGTAAATGAATAATAAATATATATATAATGTAAATGGACTACAGTTTTAAATGTGTTTATGACAATAAAAGTCAATTATGGAAGGAAAAAAAAATGTTGTTTATTTAGTAGCTTTGACACCACCTCCCCCTCCTGAAGGAGAAGTACCTCCCGCGATGTGTAAATTTCGAATAAGAGTGTTTTTAAATACCTCTTTTTCAATAACTTTAAAACGATTGGTTAGACTATAGACCTGTAATACTATGAAACAATGTTATCGACTTAAAAAAAAAAAAAAAAAAAAAAAAAAAAAAAAATCAAAAGAAGCATATCCTATAAAAGCTATAAATTGACTTTCGAAATTTAGTTGTAAAATTCTGTCAGCTGAAAATCGTCTGCATTCATCATGGAAAATAAAATAAATATTTTTAATAAATTATTGTACTTTGCAAGTTCATATATGTATATATATGCAATTTTTCATGAGTATAAAGAAAAGAATGAGAACGAAAACTAAACAATTGAATAATTCACCACAAAAAACCACAAAGGCCGATTAGGTAACTAGTTAAACTGAATAGTTTTAATAATTTTAATGAATTTGAATAGTTATATTAATTCAAAATTTATTATAAAATTACTTACCTAATTTTAAAACTTGTTGAAAACATGTAAAAGAAGGATCTTTCAAGGTAGTGTAGTAGGGACGGGAGGGCCACAATATTATAGTTTATTTTAATGATCATCTCAGAATTATCTTAAACACATCAGAAAGTCCTGGAGCTAAATTGCCTGATCCTTTCCTATTCCAAATACTACGAATGTTGACCGAATAGTAGCGAATTCCGGTTACGAACTATTGCGATTCTTAAAATCTGACCACTTATAAAGACTACTCTTGAACAGGGCTCTCCGCACCTGGGTAATAATGATATATCGCGATACCCATACCAATAATGGATACATCTATAGGCTGACACAAAATTTAAATTCCTCACATTTATTTTAGCCATGTGAAACCGGAAGGTAAAAGAAATTGCCTAAAAATAAGCAAAAAAGCAGATTAGCAAAATTCGATTTATTCAAAACTACAAAAATTATTGTAAGATTACAAAAAAAAAAAAAAAAAAAAAAAAATCTGGAGTGACTCCACTCGACTTTCCGAACATTGAGTAACTAACAGTTTTGTAGATAAAATAAAGAAAGAGGAATTGCTAAACAAACAAAAGAGAGAAAACCATAATAGAGTGTTTTTTTCTCCATATATCACACGAGGTTTTATTTAACGCTACTGAACTTTGAGCCCTTAGATCATAATGATAAAGAATTTTTCGTTTTGTCCCTGTAAAAATCTATAAATGCTAGATTCACCAAAATGCTTATAGTTAGTGCAACAGTGATTTATAATATTCATACAAATTTTCAGCTCAATTGAATAAGGCGTTTAGATGCTATCGCACTTTTAAAAATTTGGTCTCATAGGCCATAATGATAAAGAATTTTTCTTTGTGTCCCTGTAAAAAAACTGTAGTGCTAGATTCACCAAAATCTATACAGTTGGTGCAAATGCGACCTATAACATGTGTACAATTTTTTTGCTCAGATTAATAAGGCGTTTAGACGCTATCACACTTTTAAAAATTTGGCCCCATTGGCCTTAATGATAAAGAATTTTTCTTTGTGTCCCTGTAAAAAAACTATAAGTGCTAGATTCTCCAAAATCTATACAGATTGAGTATCTGTGACCTATAATATGGGTATAAAATTTTTGCTCAATTGAATAAGGCGTTTAGATGCTATCGCACTTTTAAGATTTTGGTCCCATAGGCCATAATGATAAAGAATTTTTCTTTGTGTCCCTGTAAAAAAACTATAAGTGCTAGATTCACCAAAATCTATAGGGTTCGTACTATGGTGACTTACAATATACGTACCAACTTTCAGGTTGGTCAAACAAAGCCTTTAGACGCTAGCGTGTTCACAAACATACACACATACACACATACACACATACACACATACACACACACACATACATACATCATCGTAAAAATAGTGAAAACGGACTCAGGGGACCTCAAAACGTATAGAAACATCAAAATCTCGAATTCGGATTTTTGACATGATTACAATACTTTCCTCACTATAGTGTTCGGAAAGTAAAAAAAAAAAATCTGGAGTGACTCCACTCGACTTTCCGAACATTGAGTAACTAACAGTTTTGTAGATAAAATAAAGAAAGAGGAATTGCTAAACAAACAAAAGAGAGAAAACCATAATAGAGTGTTTTTTTCTCCATATATCACACGAGGTTTTATTTAACGCTACTGAACTTTGAGCCCTTAGATCATAATGATAAAGAATTTTTCGTTTTGTCCCTGTAAAAATCTATAGATGCTAGATTCACCAAAATGCTTATAGTTAGTGCAACAGTGATTTATAATATTCATACAAATTTTCAGCTCAATTGAATAAGGCGTTTAGATGCTATCGCACTTTTAAAAATTTGGTCTCATAGGCCATAATGATAAAGAATTTTTCTTTGTGTCCCTGTAAAAAAACTGTAGTGCTAGATTCACCAAAATCTATACAGTTGGTGCAAATGCGACCTATAACATGTGTACAATTTTTTTGCTCAGATTAATAAGGCGTTTAGACGCTATCACACTTTTAAAAATTTGGCCCCATTGGCCTTAATGATAAAGAATTTTTCTTTGTGTCCATGTAAAAAAACTATAAGTGCTAGATTCTCCAAAATCTATACAGATTGAGTATCTGTGATCTATAATATGGGTATAAATTTTTTGCTCAATTGAATAAGGCGTTTAGATGCTATCGCACTTTTAAGATTTTGGTCCCATAGGCCATAATGATAAAGAATTTTTCTTTGTGTCCCTGTAAAAAAACTATAAGTGCTAGATTCACCAAAATCTATAGGGTTCGTACTATGGTGACTTACAATATACGTACCAACTTTCAGGTTAATCGAACAAAGCCTTTAGACGCTAGCGTGTTCACAAACATACACACATACACACATACACACATACACACATACACACATACACACATACACACACACATACATACATCATCGTAAAAATAGTGAAAACGGACTCAGGGGACCTCAAAACGTATAGAAACATCAAAATCTCGAATTCGGATTTTTGACATGATTACAATACTTTCCTCACTATAGTGTTCGGAAAGTAAAAACTTGAAGTAAAAGATTGTAGTATCAACCTAGAACGTAAGACGGGCATACGAACATATACAAAGTGTTTTTTTTTTTTTTTTTTTTTTTTTTTGGTCTTCCACAAATCTGTACTAATAAGTATAAAGGATTTATGTCCATATTCTTGATTTTTCAGGAAACGAAAAATAAAGTTAAATTAACTAAAATTTAATCAGAAGAATCGATTAGGAAAAAGGTAATTACTTTGATTTATACCCTTTATACTATTCAGTGATTCTCAACCTTCATTTAATAAAGGGAAAAAAATGAATTAAATATTTTATACCAAAGATTAATGCTAAATTTCTGACTTGAATCTTTTTTAGCAATGGATTTTCTCAAAATCTAAATGACACTGGATTTAAATCCTTTATACCAATCGATAGAGAATTTTTTTCTGAGTAACTATGTAACTATGTAATTAACTCAAAGTCGACATTTTTGGACTTAAATCCTTTATACTTATCAGTACAGAAATACAGTGTCCACAACTAGGAGAGTTACCTTAATTATTTCATGCCAAACACTTTGCTTTAAAACTTTTTAATCGATTATGCCCTAAAATCGATAAATTATGCAATAACTGCCACTGAATTCTTTAAAAGATTGCGGTGTAATTAATTTTTGATTAAAAAACAATGAAAAAGAGTCATGCTTATT
The DNA here is from genome assembly GCA_963930645.1 of Salticus scenicus. Classification (NCBI taxonomy): domain Eukaryota; kingdom Metazoa; phylum Arthropoda; class Arachnida; order Araneae; family Salticidae; genus Salticus; species Salticus scenicus. The sequence continues at coordinate 297,589,453 of OZ005648.1, forward strand.
TAAAAAATAATTCTTAAAACCAAGCCAAAAAATAATAAAGTAAATCCCTTTTCTAACTTTCTGAAATAAAATATGGAATTTTGATGCAAGGAAAATAGTTACTTAGAGATATTCTTTCAGCGGAAATCCTTCGCTGAAAATTTTAAGTTTTTTAATGATCAAAAGTAGAAAAACTATACACCAAATACAGTAACCACCGCTTAATAAATTCACTGGTTATTAAAATCAGTCGCTTAATCCGATCAAATTGCCAGGACCGTAATCAAATCAATGCAAACTACTTATGAAATCACCGCCTTATAAAATCAGAATCGCTGCTTAATAAACTAAAAAAAAAAAAAAAAATCTTCAGCAGCAAAAATATCATTTATGCAAGCTAAAAAATTTTTTATTTACATTGTGATTTTTTTATTTTTCAAATAAAAATAATTAAAGCACAGCAATCTTTCAGGTAGAAACTTTTACACTTGCAGTATAGTTAAACAATCACTTACCTCAATAAATATTTCAAGAAACGTATTCTTAAAAGCGAAATAATAAGTTACATATTTTATTTGGCTTGCAAATGATATATATATATATATATATATATATATATATATATCATTATATATATATATCATATATATATATCATTATAATATATATATTAATTTTTTTTTATTAAAAGACAATTTCTAGTTCTTATTTTGGAATAACTATGAAGCAAGAGATTTAAACGGAAAGATTTTAAATTTAAATGAAAAGCTCGGACATTTGGCAAAATAATGATGATTTTTCTCAAAGGAAGGCACATAAAAACTTGGAATACGTTTAATTTACTTATATTGACGAAAAGATGAATTATATGTCAAAAATTAATTAATATTGTTTATAAATTCCATTGCTCATTATCTTTTGAAATTTCTTTTCAAATTCAGCGAATATAATACCTTTTTCTTGAGTGAAGAAACGATCACCGGATATAAAAATCAGCCGCTTTATAAAATCATTTTGGCTGAAAACGAATGTGATTTTTATAAGCGACGAGTACAGTATACTTTAGACATTTATAATATAACTAAAATAAAAAATCTGATGTGGGCACCACATGACTTCCTTATACACTTTTAGAAATATACATAATGTTAAAAAATATTGTCACTGGACCCGAAACAGTTGGCTAAAAATATTTTTAAAAAAATGCATGCATACGTAAAAAATAAATAAAAAAATAAAATTGTGCCTTGAGGGGACTCATTTTAAAATCCTTGGGGGGGGGGGGGAGGGACTCATGTCAAAGTTGTGCCTTGGGGGGACTCATGTCAAAGTTGGGCCTTGGGGGTCCTTATTTCAAAGTTGCACCTTGGGGGGACTCATGTCAAAGTTATGCCTTGGGGGGGGGGGGACTTCGGATCCGAAACAATTGGATAAAAGTGTTAAAAAATGCATTTTCACCGTGTTTCTGAACTATTCCGGAAGTTTCAAATCTCTAACTAGTCGGGAAGTTAGTTAAATAGATTTTCTGTTGAATCATATAAACGCTGTTAAAGACAGCAGTGACACGAAGCAATTGGCTAAAAATATTTAAAAAATGCATTGTCATCGTGTTCTGAGCTTTTCTGGAAGTTTTAAATGTCTAGCTAGTCGGGAAGTTAGTTAAAAATCGATTGCAAGATTTGTACTGGTAACGCTGCCGAAGGCAGCAGGTATCGGAAACAGTTGGCCAAAAATATTTAAAAAACGCATTGTAAACGTGTTCTGAGCTTTTCTGAAAGTTTCAAATGTCTAGCTAGTCGGGAAGTCAGTTAAATTGCAAGATTTGTCCAAACCGTTTTTGAGTTATTACCGTTTTTTGATACATTATGGCCAAAACCAATGTATTTTTGGTCATTATGAACCTAATTTTCCTAAATATCTCCAAAATGGAAAATCATACAAAGTCCAAAAAGGGAGGTGCAGAACTATATGTTATAACAAACCTATGTACCAATTCGCAACTTTCTACGTTCAACCGTTTTTGAGTTATTACCGTTTTTTGATACATTATGGCCAAAACCTATGTATTTTTGTCATTATGAACCTAATTTTCCTAAATATCTCCAAAACGGAAAATCATACAAAGTCCAAAACAGGAGGTGCACAACTAGATGTTATAACAAACCTATGTACCAATTCGCAACTTTCTACGTCCAACCGTTTTTGAGTTATGCGACATACACACACACACAGAGACACACACATACACACACATACAGACGTCAGGAAAAATCGTGTAAAATCGCTTATATCTCTAAAACGAGAGCTCGTGTTCAGACGACACTTGCAGGTGTACAACTATACATCATGACAGTCACACGTATAAATTGGCAACATTCAGCGATCATTCGTTTTCGAGCAATGTGAAATACAAAATCCATTTCGCAAATCGGGATTACTATACGTCCTTATACTTTGTATAAGGAAGTAAAAATGACCGTTAAGTTTTGACTATAAAATTCACTTAATGCTTAAGGAAGCTATTGTAAATTTAAAAGTAGCTATTTTGCATAATGAAAAAATATCTTTTACGTTTCATTAAATCTTAGATATTTTTTTTTATTTTTTTAATCACGTAGTATCTTTAAATAACTTTGTGGTGCATCAAAATCCTTTCTTAAATAAATTCTTGTTGATTTTTTTTCTTTTGTGGGTAAAGAAACGCTCTTTTTTTAGAAATGACGAAAATATGTATACGTTGTTATTATAAATAGAAAATCTATTGAAAGCATTACTACATAAAGCTCAGAGAATTACATATTATCCCGTCCCTTCAGGTATGTCCGTTTTTATCTTGACAGTTCAGTCGTGTCTGACCAGGCAAATAAAATACCATAACACGATTGATTATCTTAACATGAGAGGATGACTGACTTATTACCTAAATTATAAACTAGTTGGCGGGGATAGTTTCTGCTCAGTTCCCCATCATATATCTGTACTGATAAGTATAAAGGATTTAAGTCTAAAATTGTCGATTTTGAGTTAAGTACATAGTCAGACCCAGAAAAGTTCTCTATCGATTGGTATAAAGGATTTAAATCCATGTCATTTAGTCTTTGAGAAAATCCATTGGTAAAAAAAGTCAGAAATTTAGCATTAATCTTTGCATAAAATATTTAATTCAACCTTTTCTCTTTTTTAAATGAAGGTTGACAATCACTGAACGGTATAAAGGATATAAATCAACATAATCCCTTTTTCCTAATCGATTCTTCTGATTAGTTTTTTGTTAGTTTAAATTTATTTTTCGTCTCCTGAAAAATCAAGAATATGGACTTAAATCCTGTATACTTATCAGTACAGATATTTGCTCTCATAAATTTCTACTACAGGGCATACTTTACTCATGATAAGGAAAATGCCCTTTACCAATCTCTTAATACGGTGACAGACTGCCGAATCTGATGGACTTACCCACCATTTACTTCGATAAATTTACCTTATCCTTATTTATTTATTTATTTTATTGGTATCAGTTTCATAATTTAGTTTTCGTGCAATTCCATACTATTTGCAATTCCATGATCCCATACAATTTATATTGTTCAATTCTATGTTAAGGAAACTTTTAATTTCGAATAACTTGCGAAATTTTGAAATTAGAATATCAGTAGACAATTATGTTCAAACCAGTATAATAAAGATATTTTAAAAGTGGTCTAAAACCTTTATGATGCAAAATATCTCAACAAATTGAGTAAATTTTGCCCTATTTTACCATGCAAAAAAAAAAAAAAAAAAAAAAAAAAATCGTAAATTTCGAATAATATATGAATTTTTACTTTCTTCTATATGTGATATAGAGAAAGTATTGGATTCGCGAAAATTTTCGACCTCCGTTTTTTGACGGATCTACACGTTTTGGGATGTCCTGAACACGAATTGATAGTTTTAAAAAAATGTCTGTCTGTTTGTCTGTCTGTCTGTCTGTGGTTTCTCGTTTTCACCGTATCTCACGAACCAATGAAAGAAATTCAACCAAACTTGGTATATAGTTGGACCCTGGCGGGGCATTGTGCTGATTAGATTTGGGGATCAATCGCCCAGCAGGTGGCGCTGTGATCGCATTTTATGTAAACTTTTAACATGGCAGTATAGGACAAAATTTCATATTTTTCACCGTATCTCATTAAGCAATGAATGAAATTCAAGCAAACTTGGTATATAGTTGGAACCTGACGGGGCATGGTGCTCATTAGATTTGGGGATCAATCGCCCAGCAGGTAGCGCTGTGATCGCAAAATTTCGTATTTTTCACCGTATCTTACGAACCAATGAATGAAATTGAACCAAACTTGGTATATAGTTGGACTTTGACATGAAATGGTGCTGATTAGATTTTGGGATCAATCGCCCAGCAGATGGCGCTGTGATCGCATTTTATGTAAACTTTTAACATGGCAGTATAGGACAAAATTTTGTTTAAATGTACATAATGAGCGTTATTTTAAACTTGTGATTGTAAAATTAATATGAATATTATTTATAATAGTAGTAGTTAACTACGAAAAAAATTTTGTGCATGTGGGGGCACCGGTTCCCCCTCTAGGGGGAAAGTACCCCCCCCCCCCCCCGGGGAAGTAAATTTTCAAGATGGATATCTTTCGAAAATTCTCGTTTAAATTAGAAAATTCATAGTCAATGATGTTCATGCCAATATCCTAAATGTTATTTTAAAAGTGGTCTGGCATCTTTACGATGAAAATATCCCTCAAAATGCACATTTTTGGGAATTTTTGCCCTATTCTTCTATGTTAAAAAATTCATAAATTACAAATAATTACGAAGTTTTATAGTTAATTATGTTCATGTAAGTATCAAAACCCATATTTTAAAGCTGGTCTGACATCTCTACAATAAGAATATTCCTTTTAATGCACGTCTAAGCGAAATTTTGCTCTGTGATGCCATGTTAAAAAAACAGTAAATTTCAAATAATTTACAAATTTTTTAAGTTAGAAAATTACAAATCAACGACGTTATTTCCAGTGTCACAAGTGATATTTTAAAACTAGTTCGTCCTCTCTGCGATTATTTGTTCATAAGTTATCATGTACACAGTGTAACAAACTAACACACTAACAGATAAACAGATTAGCACACTGACAATAGACGGACACCATACTGATTTTCGTATTCGTTACACCATAAATGCAGTAAAAAACTTATGAAAACGAGGTCAAAAATTTTCACGATTACCGAAGTTTCGCAAACCTATAGTATGGTGGGAAACTAATGAATAAAAAGATGATTTCTACAGGTTTTATTAAATAGTAGGTAACTAACATCTTTTGTTGGTCCTCTTTCTTCAATTGCGTCAGTCAAACCAATGTCTAATGCCTTTCTTAATTCATCTTCAGACGTTGCTTCTCTATTTTAACATAGGAAGATTTTGGGATTTAAACATTTAATTCTTCTGTTTTTAAATTAACAAATTCTGTCTTATTTTATTTCAGAAAAGACCTAGTTTTTACTTGTTATTCAATTTGTGCTATTTAAAATGTTCTTTGCCTACTTTTTTATTATTAAATAAAGCTTGTTTTTCTAAATTTTAAATATTTTTTGAAGATCTCAAGTTACTAATCGTTTCGCGAATCTTAAATTGCGTACTAAAATTTTTATTAGTAATATGTGTGTGGGAGTATAAATCCTTTAAAAAAAACCGTAAAAAAGTATTAAAAAAAACTTTTTCTAAAAACATACTTAGGTATCAATTTTCTGATTGCCAAAAATGATTTTTTTTATACGCTACCTACCAATAAGTATTTAGACACTTTCGAACTGAGACATTTTGTTAAATATCTAGAAAAGTTCTTATCTTGAAACTTTGATTGTGTAAAAAACACGTTATACCTCATATATTTCAGCAAAATTTGTGTTCTGAAAAGAATTTTGATTGTAACATGTGATTAAGGGGAATTTTTTCATTATTTCTAAAAAAAAAAAAAAAAAATTAAGCGGCTAACGCATATATTTATGGAGATAAAACGGTTGTTTTAAAACATTGCAAAAAAAAAAAAAAAAATCCACTTTTTTAATTATAACACGTAGGGTATTAGACCCAGAGCGGAGACATTTTTAGAAAATTTGGCATACTTCATTTGACACAGCATACTGCAATCAGAATGCAAAAATGTTAATTATCTTACGAAATATGAGCCTTTTTACAAAATAATTTTTATCTACGCATGCGCTAGCTTTTAAATAATACCATTTCCATAATTTAATAGCCAAATGTATTGGGCAACTTATATGAAAACCCCAAACAAATATCGTGTAAATAAATATTGATAAAACTATTATCTTCCTTTTTTTTTTTTCTTTTTTAAGAAGAACTGTAATTCTGTTCATTTTATTTCTCATAACTCTTTAAATTTACACGAAAGTTGTTTGGGGTTTTCATATATGTTGCTCAATACATTTGGCTATTAAATTATGTAAAAGAAATTTTTTAAAAGCTGGCCCATGCGTAGATAAAAATTATTTAGTAAAAATGCTCATATTGCTTAAGTTATTCAACATTTTTGCATTCTGATTCCAGTATGCTGTGTCTAATCAAGTACGCTAATTTTTTTTTTTTGAAAACTTCTTTGAAAACTTCTCTGGTTAAGTAGTACACTACGCGTTACAATTAAAACAGTGTTTTTTTTTTTTTTTTTTTTTTTTTTTTTTTGTGAAATGTTATAAAAAATCATTATGCCTCCATGGATATATGTGGTAGCCTTTTAAAAATTTATAGAGATAATAATAAAATTCCTCTTAATCACATGCTATATCCAAAAAAGCATTTCAAGCATTACTTTGTACAGGGTGATCCAAAACATTTTGCTTATTCTTTAAATTGTTGCTGGTCCCATTTTCCTTTTCAGGATACAACTTTTCCTGAAATATATGAGGTATAACGTATTTTTTAAGCTACCAAAGTTTCAACAGGATTCCGAAAGAAAGTAAAAAAAAAAAAAAAAAAAAAAAAAAAAAATCGAAAGTGTCCAAATAATTATTGGTAGATAGTGTATGTGTAATTTTGTAACAGTGTTGCTACCTTTTAGGGTTGGTATTATTAGGTTTGGTTGCTCTGTGGTCATTTTTTGCACTCAAAGACTAATTAGAATGTCGACTTTTAGAATTTCATTTATTGAATATATCCACCAGTAATTTTTCATTGTAATATTTGTATGGTTTGATTTACCATAAAAAATATATAGTATTATTTTCTGGTAACTTTTAAATGAACAATTTCCTACACTTTAGTAATCCAGTTTAGGAATATAATTTTACCATACGTTAACTAACGTTTTCACGAAAATTTAGACGGCAAGCACGTTTTCTAAAAACTGAGAATAGCTTTTGTAATATAAAAGAAAATTTAAAAATCTACAAATATTTACATTTAAATTCTTTCAACTTGCCTTATAACTTTCGATGAAGCTTTGTGTAATGTAAAATGTTTAAATAATACTTACTTAAATTTATGAATCTTATTAACATGAAATTCCATTTGATTCATGTACCGCAAATCAACAGCAAATGTCCCTAATGCCTGAAGTATTTTTAAAAATAATTTTACGCATTTTTTATTTAGTGTTAGGGGGACTTGGCTCTACTGTATATTTTTTTATAAAAGTTTATGCTTCTATTTAATATTTATAAATTGAATTATATTAGATTTTTTCAATAAAATGTATATTTAGGCAACAATTCTTGGGACTTTTTCTATGCTTTGTACGAATATTAAATCTTCAATTTGCGTTTTCTCCGTTTGCATTTTTTCATGAATTCATAATTTCAAAATCTATCCTTAATTATTTTAAGTAGATTTTATTTAATATACAATATATATATATATATATATACACATGTATATAAAGTCTTTTCTTAAATATTTTCAGAAGTTTTACTATTTTGAACATCATGAAGTCATGATAAAATGCAAACTGAAAAAATGCAATTTGAAGATTTCATACCTGTAAAAAATGTAATCCAAAACCATAATAATTGTTGCCTGAATATAAATTTTATTTAACAAATTTAAAAACCAAAATCTTCTTGTAACATATATGTACACATCTTAATATATGTTTATCTACCATTATATATATATTTCGACCAACAAGACTAACCTAGATGACTTTTTGAATCACTAACGTTGCTGGTGTGAACCCTAGTCACGAATATTTTTCATGTAATTTAATGAAAATATGACAAAGAATTGACACATATTTTAAAGAAAAACAAATTTATAGCATTTAACAGAATGCTTTCATCTTCTATACATATGCATAAAATATTCAATCAACAATTTCAGAAAAAAATTAACAGATCAGTTAAATTAAAAATTGCACAGGATATATTATTCTGAAGTATGATTCTACACTCCCAAGTTTTCAAAACCGCATTCTACAATGGTTTGAGAGAAACTGAAGCAATATAATGATGTACGTTTACTGAAAATAATATTGATAATGGCGTTGATGCATAAGAATGTTATCACATTATTTAGTTTCTTTTTTTTTTTTTTTTTTTTCAATGTAACAAATATGCAATTAAAAATAAATATAGCTAAACACATGAATTATTATTGTCAATAAGTTATTACAAATATTTGTAACTTGATGATTTTAAACTGTAAGGTAATTCGGGGGAAGACGCAAGTTTGTTCCTAGCACTTTTATGTGACAACAGATGGTAACACTGACCAGCATGTGGGAGAAGTCTTGTCCCAGTGAGCGCGTGAATTGTGAACTTATCTTAATTTATCGCCTTTAATTGCCGTTATTTTGGTTCCCATGAGCATTTAACCTTGTGAGTAAAGCCTTTATAATATTAGGTTACTCATATTTAATGTTCATAAACAGACGTTTTATTTTAAATAAGATATTAACAATATAATTGAGTTTCGTATTCTGTTACACACATAAGGCAAGCAGAAATTACCTTAATCTTGCAGCAGTACGAAAATTAGCATGTGTGGCATCTTCACCCCATACTTGGGGAAAGATGCAACATGGTTCAGAAATAAATTAAATTACCATTAAATTTTATGTTTTATTTTATATATTGTATATTACAGTGTAAAATATAAATGGAATTAATAATTATAATCATAATGTTATAATAGTTATCATTTTTATAATATTATTTTAACAAACTTTCAAGTCTTCAGTAAGGATCTCTCCTGAATACAACTCAAGCAAGGCAGCTACAGTAGGAAATGGAACTTCTGGTTTTTCAGCGATTTTCCCTTATAACCCACAAGCAATCCCAGATCCTGTGTGTGCTATCGCTGTTGGTTCCAGCAATGTTACCGCTGTTGCTTTCACAAACAGCACATGTGACGATAGGCCTATACCAGCAGTTGCTTCCACCAGCAGATCAACAGGCAGTCGACTGTCACCAGCAATTGCCTCCACCAGCATAGAAAGGCAATCGTCTCCAGTAACCTTGCACATCGAATGCAAGAAATGGTAGCACGAAGTTTGTAATGGCCTTCAATGGTCTCATTTGTACTAAATTAAATGTTGTGCAGGCTGACATTCAAACTTGTACCCTTATTAGTTTTAGCAAAGTAATTTTCCAAAAAATTATTTCAATTAAAAAATTTGTTTGTTTCTCCACAGTTAATTTTAATTCCCAAGTAATTTTCCAATGTTTGTCTTATTTTTCTTATTTATTGTAGCATTGCATCTTACCTCATAACGAATGGTATGTTAACCGTATATATGGGGGATGATGCCACAATCACACGAGTTTGTTTAACATTAAATTTGTCAATTGTGTGCAGATTGGGAAAGGAAGTAATAATAATACATAATTAATTAAATATTGAAGAATGTGGTGTATTTTTCATTATCATATCATTTCAATTTTTGGCTGTACTATGCAAAACATTTTTATATATGACGTCTTTCCCCGATTTACCTTATATATAATGCCGAGAACTTTTGAAATTTATAACTTTATTCTTATTTGTTTTACTTCGTTTTGTTTTCATTAAAGATTACTGTAAATTTATAAAAATCTCTTAACGGGATTTAATTTTCTATTCTTTAATTCCTGCTGTGCCTAAAACTTAATAAGCGTTTGAGGATGTTTATTAAATTAAATTCTCAGTAAAACGGTGAAAATAAATAAACTTCCGACATTTTTTATGTTGTATGTTAGGATTAAAGCCAACTGACTGCACCAGCGTCTGGGCCCGAGGAAGAGTGCCCTTCGTGGGTATCTGTCTGTAATAATGTTAGACCATTCTGTAAGAAAAATATAAATGATTAATCCTCTTGAAAAAAAGGTTACATTTCTCTCTCTGTTATGCTTATTTTACCATTTATGTATTTGTTTCCATATCACATATCTTCTCCCCAAGATTTCTTCCGGAAATCCTAAGAAGGGTGGGATATCTCTAGGGCATCCTGAGTATATTTTGAAGTTGAAGATGTGCTATATGGGTGTAGACACAGCAACAGACTCTCAGTAACAAAAAGCAAATTTAGACATTTCTATTTCATTCATTAATACAACGCGCCAGCGATCTTAGTGTGATCAATAATTTCATTTTCGTTAAGATAAAAATTTTATTAGAGAGTTTCCGATTTTACCTTCTGCGAAGTTTAAATACGGTTTTCATCATTAAAATGTTAATATCGTTAAGCCAAATAAAAAAAAATAATACGACATGCGCAGTTCTATAATTAAATATTGGTTAAAATTAAGCTGAAATGATTTCATTTTACCCTTAAACGAAGTAATTTCTTTAACACGTCGAACGCTACGCGAATTCTTAATAAAATCCAATAAAATTCCTTAATGTCATTATCCTATAATAAATAAAAATTAAGTAAGATTTAAATAAATTTTCAATAAATACTTAAAACAATGTAAAATTTTTAGTTTTATATAATATTTTACACTGTTAACCACCGATGGTTGAAGCGGCATAATATCGCAGTTCACACTGTCAGCCACCGATGACTGACATGGCGCTCAACGTGTTAATAGTTAAGATGGAACAGAATAATAGAGATCTTTCACTCTCTTTTAATAGAATAAATTGCAATAAGTTTTAGCATGAATTTTTCATATGTTTTGTGAAAGTTTAATCTGAAAATTGAACTATATTATACAGAGTGGACCATATTGATGAGACAAATTTACACATTGAATGTTCAAAGCAATAAAAGTCATGCGTGTTAGCATGTAAACGTAACTTATCAAGAAGTGTAAGAATGTGAATTGCTCATACAGGTTTCTTTTAACGTTACAGGAAATGGTCGACAAGGAACGCTATAGATATTTTTTATTTCGTGAAAGCGTTCTTTAATAATGAAAGCTGTATTATCAAAACACAATGGCGTTTTAAACGTTTTAAGAAACGGATTACACCAATCCGAAAGATCATACTGGCGTGCTTTTTATAACTTTTGCAAGACTACAAATGCGAACAGCCTTGCGAAAGACCTTGCACCAAAGTATGCTGTACCTGTTAGGATCAACAATATTCTCGTCGAGATGGTCTAAAAAACGTAAATTTTCAAGCATTGAATGCATTTCAAAACTCCAGTCCTTTGGCAATATGTTCACAGAATTGGTTATATATGTTGTAATCAACATGATCCGCAGTTGCATTTTAAATATGTCCCATCAGTATAATTCACTATGTATTATTGTAACATAAAAATGCCTACCCCTTGTACCCCAAAATCCAGACATGGGAAAATGCTCAATTCTATATATTGATTATTCACAAGACAAAATGTGATGATTTAAAAAATATTATAATGCAATTAATAATTTCTTTAACATTAACATTGGTCGTTTCTGTAATAGATATAATAACCAAAACAACATTTCATGAAAAAAAAATAATTATTTTGAATTTCTGGATCGCAACTTTAAGGCCTCGGTAACTTTGTTAGTAAAAAAACGGAACTTATAAGTGGGATACTATGGGTTGGATACTCGAGCTGGCCGGAGACCGTCGTTTAGATTAAAGATGGCTGGTGTACGTAAAATCTTTCATAACTAAAATGCCTTCCATGTTCCGAAATGAATACTTCTGATATGATACTAATGAATACTCTCCTCTCCACAGAGGATCAGAATTGTGATGATATGTCTCCAAACCACACTACGATGGGTATCTAAGACCGTCGTTTGCTGCCCACTGAGTAGCTATCATGCGACGTTAAAACCCATCCACTCACGAATCTGAATCACAATTTAAAACTTACATATTTTATTTATTTATTTATTTATTTTATTTAATATCGTGCTTGTTCTAGACTAATGAAAATTTATAATTATCACAATTCATATCGACTCAATTGTTTTTATATTTATAATAGTAGAAATATTTAAAATTGCTATTTTTATTATTTTTATTATTATATTAGTTTTTGAATTTGCTGTCAACGCCATTATCATACAATATTAACACAGTTAAAAAACAAAAATAAAGATGTTCATAATAGAGAGGCAATTAAAGTTAGACTATTACCTCTCCCATTTTTTTTTTTTTTTCAAAGAAACAATTACATGTATATGCATAAGTAATCACGATGTGCATATGGATAAAAATTCTTCGTAAGTCTTTTGAATGTAAAAAGTTCACTCAATACACAATATACAGTAGTCTGAACACTTGTTGGCTCAAAGCTGTTCAGTACAAAACTATTTGCTTCATGTGCAAATTCAGCCGTGCAGAAGATAAAAATGTGTGAACATTAGTTTTCAGTCTCAATTTTCCACTTTTCTTCGTGCACTTGCATTCATAGAAAGAAATAATAGAAAGCATGAAGGGGTTTTTTGAATATTTTTTATAAAGTCATTCTTTAGCGAAACACATAGCATAGACGCATATAACATAGATTTATATATAATATTTTATATGTATATATATTCATGTATACACAAGTGTGAAGTCATTGCCACCATAACTATTACAGTTCCTTTGAAAAGTCATCAAAGAAGTTCATATATGTGAGCGAGCCGATCGGAAACAAATTTTAACATAAGAAAGATCACCGGTGCTTTTTGAAGATTAATGGATCGGGAATATATAACTTCAATGGAGAAGAAAACGTATCCCTATCGAACGGATGGAGTAGTGTACTGAGAGGGATCATCATATTCCTCTGATATGCAATCTGAATTGGGATTGGACGAAGATGACTGTGCGAGACCAGAATTGTGGCTGTTGGAGAAACTGTCCACTTTTTCACCTGAAAGTAAAAAAAGGAGATATTTTATTGAGACTGGAGGAAATATGTATTACTGAATAAAATTAATGCTGATAAAATATTTGCTACCACAAAATTTTTTTATGCTATAGCTGTACTCAATGTACAATTGAAAAGATGACGAAACACATCTAATACATAAAGTTTTAACCATACTTATAAAATCGGTAACAATTTATCAAAATTTGATGATTTCGCAAAACAAATATATTATGGTATGAACAAAAGAAATTACGTTTTTTTTTTTTTTTTTTTTTTTTTTAAATATAAAATATACTTAATAAATATAAATATGAAGGTAGTGAAGTGGTGCGTATTAACTTCACATTGGGATATCCAGTCATGCACGAAGTTAAAATACTTTATCTGGGGAGATGTCATAACTGACCAAAATCGGTTCACCTTTTTCGAAACAGGTCCATGGATCAACCTGGAGGGGAGGGGGATTTTTTGATGCTAGATAGATGTTCAGTGTGAATAGGTGTATTATATTAAAAAGAGACCTTAATAATCAAAATCAGGAAAATCTTCAACGACTTGAACGCCGAAGAGAAAACTGAAAAGCAAACAACTGTTTCAAAGGAACGAGAGAGAAATGATCGCATGTATATTAAAGGTATATTATGTTAATTGGATGTATAAAGTTAAGCTATTGAAATCATAAATATATAATTTTGCAAGAATGGCCACTTGGATTTGCTGCACAATTATTTGTCCTTTACAAGATGTATTTTGATTCTTTGATTACTATTTGCTATTTAATATTTATACCAATACCTCTGCAAAGAATCGCGTTGTAATAGAAAGAATTTCCTGTGTGGAGCTGCCTAATACCTCACTTATAAATTTGATGAAATATACAAAAATTAATAAATAAATGAAAAAGAAAAAAATATGAAGGAAGAAGAGAAAATAAAATAAAAATAAAATAAAAAAAAGAACATGGTTTTACTTAGGTTAGACTCTTTAGTACAAAAAGCGTATGCAAAGAAAGATTCGATGACAGAGGAGAATAGTTTTGAAAAAGAAATTCATTTTTTTTTTTTTTTAGAAAATTCACGAAGTTTTTTTTTTTTTTTTTTTTTTTTTTTGTAAAGAGGTGTGTTGCATGATTAATTTTAACTAGATATCCAGTCATCGGCCAATCTTTCTCTTAAGATGTAATGGCAAAGTGACAACTCAGTCCAGAGATGTAGATCATTTTCAGAAATGCAAAGGAGTGAATTTCTTTTTCTTATCTTGAATAAATAAGTTTTAAATGGACGATATAAATAAAAATAGGGTTCTGTTATGTGAGTTATAATTGTGCATTACTTCTAGAATTAATTTATGCGCATATCGGCCTTGTTCTGAGATATCCCACAAATGTTAGTCTTCTTCTTCTTATAATTATTTTTTTAAAGTTTGTATTGTATTTTAGATGCGAGAGATGAAATGGGATAAAACATTTCAGATAAAATTAAAAAAATTTCAATAGTGCTTACGTCCTAGTTGCTTTATTGGCCAGTTGGTCTTCCAATTCATTACATTGTAAACCTGAATTACCTCTCACTCAATCGAAGAAGATTTGTGTTTTTTGTAAATTGAGAGAAGAGTTTTAATGAAAATTATTTAGAATTAAGTAATTGATTATTAGAAAAGATCTCGGAGTCACTACTAAGAGTGGTCCCAAGACATGCCGTTACAATTCTGATTTGTCATGGATTGGATGGATCTCTTATTTTGCTATCCCGATGATCTACAAGCAAAGTGAAGCTCTTGATTGTTCATCAAAACTTCCCGAGCTCTAATTATAATATAGAAAAGATGAAGCAGTCCATCTTGAAACCTTATTACATACTCGCAATGCGCCTCTTACGCTATAGGTATATAGCGATTTTTATCTTTATGTTTAATATTTGGAATATATTTTGAACTAGAAACACCTTCAATGCACAAAGACGGCTATTTCAAATATAAATAAACTGATAAATTATCGATAATAAACAGATTAAAATACATGTTTATGTAAGATATAATAATTATTTATGCGCCGGTAAAATAAATTTCAATAATAAAATTTTTTAGATATTTACAATAAAACTGTCGAACCATGTATATTATCCGTGTATTAGCGCATTTATACATAGGCCAGGATATCATTATGATTAATTTTGGAAATATTTCAAAATAAAATGTACTTCACATAGACATAACAAGGCAAGTGGAGACATTAATGCTTTGCAACACTTCATTCATGTAAAGAAACAACTAGCTGAGCTAAAAAGGACAGATTCATTCATATGCAGACCAGGAACTTCTGTGTTAAAACATAGGGAGTCCACGCTCCGTATATGATAGAGCTCAGAGGCATAGACATATCTACAAAATGTTTTAATTTTTGGATACCAGTATTTTTACTTTCCGAACATTATAGTGAGGAAAGTATTGTAATCATGTCAAAAATCCGAATTCGAGATTTTGATGTTTCCATACGTTTTGAGGTCCCCTGAGTCCGTTTTCACTATTTTTACGATGATGTATGTATGTGTGTGTGTATGTGTGTATGTGTGTATGTGTGTATGTGTGTATGTCTGTGGGTGAACACGCTAGCGTCTAAACGCTTCGTTCGATTAACCTGAAAGTTGGTACGCATATTGTAAGTCACCATAGTACGAACCCTATAGATTTTGGTGAATCTAGCACTTATAGTTTTTTTACAGGGACACAAAGAAAAATTCTTTATCATTATGGCCTATGGGAGCAAAATCTTAAAAGTGCGATAGCATCTAAACACCTTATTCAATTGAACAAAAATTTTATACACATATTATAGATCACAAATACTCAATCTGTATAGATTTTGGAGAATCTAGCACTTATAGTTTTTTTACAGGGACACAAAGAAAAATTCTTTATCATTATGCCTATGGGGCCAAATTTTTAAAAATGTGATAGTGTCTAAACGCCTTATTAATCCGAGCAAAAAAATTGTACACATGTTATAGATCACAGTTGAACTAACTGTATAGATTTTGGTGAATCTAGCACTTACAGTTTTTTTACAGGGACACAAAGAAAAATTCTTTATCATTATGGCCTATGGGACTAAATTTTTAAAAGTACGATAGCATCTAAACGCCTTATTGAATTCAGCTGAAAATTTATATGAGTATTATAAATCACTGTTGCACTAACTATAAGCATTTTGGTGAATCTAACATTTATAGGTTTTTACAGGGACACAACGAAAATTTCTTTGTCATTATGATCTATGGGCTCAAAGTTCAGTAGCGTTAAATAAAACAACGTGTAATAGATGGAGAAAAATACTCAAACACTCTATTATGGTTTTCTCTCTTTTGTTTGTTTAACAACTACTCTTTCTTTACTTTATCTACAAAACTGTTAATTACTCAATGTTCGGAAAGTCGAGTGGAGTCACTCCAGATTTTTTTTTTTTTTTTTTTTTTTTTACAGCTTTTCTTCACATTAGGTCATAAAAAGTGCAACTAAGACTCAAAAAAGCTTTCTATAAAGAAAAAAATTACTGATAATCAAAAATTGAAACACTTGGTAGCTATGCGCAAACGAATCGTACCAAAGATTACCATACTCTCAGTTTTTCTGTAAACTAATGGAGAAAAACAGAAAACTCCTAAGTCCTAATTACTGATCGAAATCAATCCAATGCGGGACTACAAATGAAAGGAAGACGGTCTTGAAACCAGGAAAAGATGAAAACTATTTTGTTATGCAATGCTTTGTCTCAGCGAGACACAGTAAATTCTATTGGATATCCCATTGCAAAATCCCGTTTTCCCTAATTTCTGACTTCAAAATAACTATTTTTCAAATACGTAGACTCATTTAAAGAAACCTAAGTTTTTCGATTAGAAATACCAATAATCATATTAAAACACAATTTTGAAAAGCAATGAAAAGCTTTACAAAGTAGTATGAAGTGCGGTGAGGTAAAGAAGAGATTTCTTTGCTATGCATATCTATTTAGTCCTTGAATTCATTTCTTTTTCTATTCATGATCTGCTCTATACACTGTTTTACAAATTGTTTTGGCTGGTATACAAATTATGAACAAAGATACCAACAAAACTTAAGCATAATATGTTTCAGAATTATTGAATAAATCATTATATGTTCATCCGGTATACATCTTCGTTAAAGTTCTTCTCCCTATAAACTTCTTAAATGACACATTAATATAATTTCTGTTCTAAATTTCACGCAAATACAATGCAAAGCAGAAAACACATTTGAAAAGAGGATTAAATACTTTTAAATTTTAACCAGTTTAGTATTGAAAGTTCTCTTTTTTAAAAATATTTTTATGATCAAATAATACTAATAGCAATTGAAGATAAAATGGACAAAACTGGACATACAATAAATGTATTAAGATTAAATTCGTCATAAATAAAATGAACGGAATTGCATTCACTTATATATATATTGAAATTCCCATATTTGAATAAACCAAAACTTATTAATTAACAACTTGCGAAAAAAACGAAACAATAAACTAACTCAAAAAACCGTAACAGAAAAACATAAACTGAAACGAACTTTATGAAAAATTAATTTAAGAAACTTAAGAAAGGAAGGAAGGAGACAGGCGGCAAGACTTGTGACATTCCTGTGCGGTTAAACTAGTTTCATGCCGGCAACACTCCCCCAGCCTGCCAAGACCAGAAAAAACAACAAACTACACTGAAAATAAATCCTAAACACCAGTTGCCCTTTTGAAACTCAATCTGCACTTGCCTCGATACATATATATATATATATATATATATATATATATATATACACTCATGTTTGTGAAAATTGCAAACTAAGAAGGAATGGGAATATCATAATGATATTTATTGGGCATATACATTATAATAGGAAGAGCAATTGATTAAAATTTCATTAAAATATGGAGTAATATGTACTGAGAAAACAGTACATAAAGCAGCGACCTCTGTGACAAATGACAACACTTATCTGCCTAGGCATTGAATCAAACAACGATTGGATGACATGTACGGGTAAAGCACTTCATGAAGCTTCAAAACGATACCACAGTTCATCGATTGTAGTCAATGGTAAGTGGTGAAGGGCCAGTCGCTTTTCAGTGATTAAACACTCAATTTCATTAGTGCGAGATCAAGAGAACGCGCTGGCCAGGGCAGCAGTCGAACACATTCTGCATCAAGGAAGGTCCGGATAATACGAACAACTTGCGGTAGTACATTGCCCTGCTTAAGTCTGGACGCGCTTAGGAGGTCTTGAATATAGGACAGAGCGACGGGCATTAAGTCATCAGAAATGTAATGGCTGATATTCAGAGTGGCGGGAATGAAAACAAGAGGTGATCGAGACGTTTATCCAATGGTATCGCATACCATCACTCCAGGTGGTGACCCAGTATGCAGCTACCAACATTTTGATTTCCCTCAAAACTACATCACTGATATAGGCGCCTTTAATGTGTGATCAACGACAAACCTGGACGCAGGAATGGTGTAAAGTCATCTCTTAGACAAATCAAAATCCTGTTTACAGCATGAGGATTGCCTTATCCGTATTTAACGGCATTGTTAATAATGTACATAGCCAGCTGGGATTCGACATCGTCACACTGTCCATCACCTGCAGTGATGGTATGGGGTCCCATTGGATAGACGTCCCAATTACTTCTTGTTCGCATTGCCGGCATTCTGAATAGTGGCCATTAAGTTTCTGGTGAGTTAAGGGCCGCCCATCTGCTCTATATTCAAGGCCTCCGTACTGCAATATTTAAGCAAAATAATGCACGACCGCAAGTTGTCTGTATTGTCTGGAACTTCCTTGATACAGAATGTGTTCAACAGTTGGTCCGGCCAGCGTGTTCTCCTGATCTCGCAAGAATGAAAATGACTGTTTAATCGTTTAAAAGCGTATGGTGCGCCATCACTCACCAGCAAGTGTGGTCTGTGAATTGTGGCATCCTGTTGAAGTTTCATAAAGTGCTGTACCTGAATATGTCATCCAATTGCTCTTCGATTCAATGCCTTGGCAGATAACTGTAGCTATTGCTCCTAGAGGTCGCTGTTTTATGTACTGTTTTCTCAGGATATATTACTCAAAACTTCCTGAAAATTTAATCAATTGCTCGTCCTACTATAATGTATGTGCCCAATAAATATAATTCTTATATTCGTATTCCTTCTTGGTGTTGCAATTTCCACAAACATGATTGTGTATATATATATATATATATATAAATTTTTAAACATTATAAAAAAAATTACAGCAAAAAAGTTACTATTTCTTATACAACGTAATTGAAACGTATAAAAGTATTTTTATGAATGTTCGCTTTAATATATTTTTTTAATAAAATCATATTACTACCTTGCATTTGGGCGTCTCCTAAAGTGTCTTGAGAGCACAATGTGGGTTGACCCATATATGCTGCGTGTGTTTCGATGTAAGCTGAAGAAGGCACAGTGGCACTCGCTGCTTGATGGGCCGATGATACTTTCATATTGGGCGGTGTTTGGGGTGGTGTGTCTGTCTGAAGTGATATCGGGTTGAAACAACTATAGTTGCCGAACCTCATAGCCGAGCAACTTTGAAAAGAGCTGCTTGAATTACTCTTCAGCGCTACACTAGTGTTGTTCCCCATACCACCTCCAATCCATCCGGCAGTCTGTGGACATAAATCATAAGGCATCAAAGCCTTATTGGTAGCAGTGTCAGCCAGGGACCATATTTTGGGCTTGTAGGAATCAGACTGATAACATTGCTGACTTGGGTGAAGGTCTTTCGGAGGCCTATGATGAAGGTAAGAATCTAGATCAGGAGAAGAACTCTGAGAGGACGGAGTGTAACCACTGGAAGTTGCTTCCAGGGAGGATGAAGCTGCTGATAGCATATCAGCTGGTGGGTGAGAATCTTCATAATGCTGCTGTGGATGAAGTTGCTGCTGATCACTAAGAGATGGTCGGAAAGGGTTTTCACTACGATGGTGGCCGCTAAGGTCGAGATCTGCAAAACAAAATTTGTCCATAAGAAGTTGAAATATTCCTTTAAGGTAAATTAAAAGCCAAACTTCTAACTCTGAATATTTTATTGAAAATCCGTATCTTTTGAGTTTTATTGATTTTAATTGAAATTTCTAATTTACGAAAGTTATTGATTATGTATATGTTACTTATAAATCTTTAATTGAGTCATTTTATTTTATTTAGAAGAATTTTTTAATGTTTTAACATATCATTGCCTGTACTTTTCCATTATTTTTACAGTATATACGCACGAGCATCAACAAGTATAAATATAACAGGTGATGTATGTTAGAAATCGAACATTAAATGATGCTGAAAGCATGACTAAAATCAAATGTTTAATGCGTTTCTTTAGTAAAATTGCATTAATTTAGTTGCAATAAATTATTAAAAAAAAAAAAAAAAATTCATTGCTGCTATTATAAATGAATATTTACTTTTAACTTTTAAATAAACTTTTTTTTTTTTTTTTTTCAGTTGAATGCTTCTGTTTTTATTATAAATCTGGTGACAAATGATACAATTAAAAGGTTCATTTCGCTATACTAATAAAAAGAATAATAACCCTGTGCCATAATTCTTTATTTAAAATACGAGCTTTACTAGAAATTAGTAACTCTTTTTGCTGGAAGTTTGTAACTGATACAAGACAGTCGCTTATATCGGCTAGTGAAAGGTCTAAATCTATAACACCAAACTTAAAATTAATTATGGGCTGCTGGTAAGATCGAAGACTGAAATCAAATTAATTATCCATATTTTCTTGGAAGGCTACTTAAAGAAAAATCAAATAATGTACGACTTCGAATGAATTCCTCCAGGATAAACGAATCGACCATTTCTCAGCAACTGTAATCAATGTGATTAGTCGTAATGAAATACAAATCGATTGATTAGTCTTCGATTAATTACCTCAGGCAAATAGAAACGCCCAGTTCTCAAAATAATTCATTAGAAAGGAGAATGCTATCCCTATCCAAGAAACAGAAAGGTTAATATCACCCTTAATCATTTAATTTTCGTCTCTGAATCAATATGATTTCTACTTTCTGGTTTTTCTGCCACAGCTAGCAAGAAATGATGAAAAATAAAGAGGGTAAACGAAAAGGATTTATCGCACCGAAATAAGTGCAGATGTAAGAGCTCCTAGTTTGGATATATGCATGAGAAATAAAACAAAAATTAAGCTAGAAAATCGCTTGATTAGTAGGAATTATTTTAATTTTGAAAGCTTTTTCTTAAATCATATGAAATATAGCTATTATGCTTTTTTCATTCCTGTTATGAATATACGTAAAATGTATTGATATCAGTACATTAAAACAAAGCGCTTCAGCTTATAAATTATTCTAAGTTATTATTGCCTTACAATGTGCATATTTTGTCTCTAGCTAGTACTAAATTTTGGTGTCGTACTAATTTCAGTCATTAAGGGAGGCATACTATTGTAATAATCGCAGCTATCGTTGATCACAAGTCGGATCGTACACTCCGCAGCAAAATTATCCGAGCACTAGTAGTAATCCCTGTCTCAAAAAAGTAAATTTAACACTGCTTTGTTAAATAAATCCTTATCGAATCATGTTCTTAGACAGACTAAGAACATCACTCAACAAGGATTTATTTAACAAAGCAGTATTAAGTGTACTTTTTAAAGACAGGGATTATTGCTAGTGCTCGGATACTTTTGCTGCGAAGTGTACGATCCGACTTGTGATCTACGATAGCTTCGATTGTTACAATAGTATGCCTCCCTTTGATGGAAAAAAGTTTTTCATATTTTACAGTCGGAATCAAAATTATTGAAGCGCTAGCAATATTTCATATTTAAAAGATATACACCTAAGATTGTTTTATTAAAGAAATATTTTTAAGTCATGATATCTAAGTCTTTACGCTGTATGCGTGTTTCAATAATTTTACTGCCGACTGAAGTATTTAATATGAGATACGAAATGGTACCCCATTGAACGAAGATGTGATTAGCTTAAAATACAGACAATTATAAAATAAACTGTTTTTTAATATCTTCTGTTGTACTCTAGATCCATAGATATATTTTTTTTACCCAACAAAGGAATCAAACTGTTAACCTCTCTTCTGAAAGGAGTTTATTATATGTCTCTTTAGCATTCGATCACTGGCTGCCGTTTTAGTTTTTCTCCTCCAAATCGTTGTGAAAATTTTCAACAAAATTTTGCACAGATTGGAAATAAACAATGTAAACTTTTAAAGCGAAATCTTCATTTTGAAAGTAAACTGAAAACTGAACAATGAAGAATAACAAAAATGGGTATTTTTAATAAAGTTTTATGTATAGTAGAAAATTATTAACTGAAAATGTGTAGAATTATTTGTTTTGATTGACTACTAGAAGTTTCAATTTTGGTAAAATTAAAAAAAAAAATAAAAAAATATATATATATATATATATATAACTATTAAAAATATTTATTAAATGATGGAGTTAAAACTATTTTGCACCACAAAATGATTTAAATTTGAATTTAGTGTTCATAACTTTATTTCTCATTATTCATGCATTCTATTTCAATAAATTCAACCTTCTGTGATGATTGAACTGTACTGTCAGAAAATTTAAACATTTCCATATAATTTTTTTTCGAAGTTGTTATTTATTGAAGAAGTTTAGTTTCTGTGATAGTGTTAGAATGTTGTCCTGGAAATTACTTATCGCAGAAAGTACGTGAAAGTTGCCTCTGGTCCTCTTTATAATAAAAGTTGTCTCTGTCTAGAACATTATTTTTTACTCGACATGCATGCATAGTCTAAGTTTATTACAAGTAATTGATCTGTCGCAATGTATAACCAACATTGTGAAATAACATGAATATTCTCTTCTTAATTAAAATTTTTGCATAAAAATAATTTTCTAGAAATAATTCATCATTTCAGTTTCATTCTCAGTATTCCAGTAAACAAACTTACTTCAGGGCACCTACTGTTTAGAATTTAACCCCTTAACGTTCACTACTTAATTTATTTAAAAAAATACTAAACTAATTTAAAAAATGGCTTTTACTCACATAGCTGATCACATAGCTGTTTATTTAAAAATAAAAAAATTAGCATTGTTCCTTTTCGAGAAATTTTTGGTTTGTAACATCTATAAGTTAACCTTATTAAATTCAAATAATATTTAATTTAATAAATAAAACACTTTATAAGTAAACATTATCGTCTACAAAAACTCGTAAAAGTTGTTTCAGGGGGAAATAATAGTCGAGCTCTTCATTAAATGAAAAAAACTAGACGTGAGTTCATCATCAAACCAGCAATTCGCACTCGCGCAGACTAAGAAACTTCAAGTGACTTATGAATTTAGCTTCCTTTGAAACATTATATGTTAAATTTTGGAATAATGCTGCTATCTACCGAACAGAAAAGGAACAAAAGTTTAAAACCTGAGGGGGAAATTTTAAAAAACTGCTGCATAAAAAAATTGTTAAATTATATGTTAAATGTTTGGTTTCTCTGTGAAACCAATAAACGTTAAATGGTTAAATTGCTGCTAGGAAGCAGTAGCAATTACAGCTGCATTCCCAGGTTAAAAAAAAAAAAATGCAGTAAAACAATTAAATAAATACAGGTATAATCTGAAGGCATTTGGAACATGAATCTGCAGAAAAAAACTGAAGTTTGGAATACAAAATCTGCAAAAAAACTGCAAGTACAATGGTTTTATTAGTTGTAATTTAGTTTTTTTTTTTTTTTTAATTAATTTTATCTGGGTTAGTTTTTATTACAGCATTAGACTATTATTATGAACATTATTCATTTTAGAGAATTCGTCAAAAATCTCATTATTCTATAATCATCGCAGCTTCATTTCTCCTTTTTCCAACATTCTAATAGAAATAAGTTGCCGTAATGTTTAAATAACGATGGCAAATAATGTAATAAATATATGAATACTCCTATCCTCATAATTGTTTTTCCGACGAAACATGTTTCTTCGAGTTTATTATGCGTTACAAAAGTTTAGTTTTCATTGCAGCACTAGCTTAATTGTCATGAGAATTACTAATCCCAGATAATTCTCCAAGAATTTCTCTTCTATAGCGATCTCATCTTCATTTTGAATTCTATAAGCATCCTATAAGTGCGAATTTAACCTGCTGTAATATGTAAACAACAATGGCAGATGTCTATCGCTGAGACATCACCTGCATCGTAATATAACTGCATCGATGTCTAGGGATAGTTTCTAGGCTGTGTAGTCTCACCGTTACTTTTATTTTCGAGATCTAATAACTGATTTCTAACATGATAAAAAATAAATTACCAGTGATTTTTCTAGTGATGAATTTTCAAATATATTTGCTGTCTGATTCGTTATCCGATTGGTAGCTTACACTATGGCCATTTGATAATAAAATCATTCCGCCAAACAGCTTTGAAAAAACACGAGAACGTAAACGATTATTTACCTTTTTTTAATAAATATAGACTTTAAGTTCACTAATTTTAAATAACTTTAATAAATATTGTTAATTATTTTTGTAAATATATATATATAATTTAAATTGCAGTTTGTAATAAGAATGTCCTTTATCTGTCGATAATATATTAGTCGACTCATATTAATTGATTTTGTCTTTTTTGACTCAATGGAAGTAGTTCTCACTAAAAAATATATACAGTGTGTTTATAAAGTCCCGGACCCATTTTGATGTTTAATAACTCATAAAATAATGAAGATATAAACAAACTTATGGCATTTATTGATGGAATAACTCATATATTTTCTTTTCAGGTTTGACTATCTTTACTTTTGTAAATATCGTCTGCGCGTGTGGTTAATTTCAGATAATTTCATTTTCCAGTCTAAATATCTATACTTTTCTAAATATCGTCTGATTATTAATTGCATTTTTCTCTCTTTTGTTTTTGGCAACTATTGCAATGTCATGTTTACTTTTGATGTGTTTGTTCTATGTTATACTTTTGTATGTGATGTTTTATTCGAGCGGCAGTCGAATAATTACCTAAAAGTCAGAATTACTACAACCGCAATAGCCTCTGTGGATGCCAACATGCTTGCCGCTACCTGGCGTGAAATTGACTATCGACTTGATATTCTCCGTGCGACGAAGGGGGCACACGTGGAAGTTTATTGACAACGGTCATGAAACTTTTTGAGTATCTAACCATTTATGTTATTAATTTTAATCTATCTTTATTATTTGATGAGTTATTAAACATCAAAATGGGTCCGGGACTTTATAAACACCTTGTATTATCAAATTTACATTCTGCACAGCTCTAAACAATAAAAGCTCTGCTTTACGTATAAGGTAATAAAGTAGCAGTACAAAATTTTAATTAATATTCTGCTGAGCTAAGAGAGGAAAAACAGTCGCGAAAACTAGAATGAAAGAAAATTGAATTCTAAGTAATATTCAGCTAAGCTAGGAGGAAAAAATGAAGCTGTTATATCGAATGAAGAAAAACCCTTACTAAATATATTCACGCGTGTAATTTAGAACAAAAAAAAGTATCTTAGAAAAAAAAAGTATAAGTTAAATATACATATATATCACATTTAACAGAACGTTTGGCTTTTCCATGGGAGACATTGATTTTTAATTATAGTCAGACATTAGATTTATAATGGTATTATTATTATTTGTGAAAAGGTAAGCACTTCGCAATTACTCTACCGTCATTATCTGCCAACTCTCTAAAAGAAGCACGGCATCTTGATGTCAACGAAATATGTACCACAGATTTTAAAGTACTAAAGTACATGATATTACTTTTTTACATTTTTAGTCGACATTTTCGATGAAAAACTTCGTGGTGATAATTAGAAAAATATTAGTTTTTACATTTTCGTTTTTTATGGCATCATCATGGAATATCTACCCACATTTGACACTGTTTATTTTGTCTAAAACCTTGACCTGGACATTAACATTTATTTCCATCCTCCATAAACTGAATCTAAAATCGTCGAAATTACACAATGTTTATTTTCTGCCGTTCTCGTTTCTAAGGGTTTGGGTTGTCGTTCTATGGACATTTTTTGCACATAAAGGCTTCTTAGACTGATAATTATTGCTTAAAGTCTCATTTTTACGGATTATGTTAGCTGTGATTACAAGTGGGGCGAAAACAGCCCAGCCAATGACCTGTTTGACTTACAAGATGATTCTTTCAAGTAATAATTTCCGACTGGCTTAAAAAAATTATAGAAAATAATATATATTGTATTCAATTCATTGGAGAAACCAATATATATATATATATATATAGCAAACAATTGACAGCAAAATTTATAAATATATAAGTTTTACAGATTAGAAAAACCAATAGGAGAATTACAAACCAATGCGCAAGATTGCAGCGAAAGGAAATGCAAAACTTAGATGTAGTAATATGAAATATATAAACAAATGAATGAAATTAAATGTAGAAATATATAAACAAATGAATGAAATTATACCCCAAAAAACACTGAGATCTTCATCAGGGAGGCCCCTCAGTGTAGGGGTGAACGAGAAGTTTCTGAAAGGACAGTAGCTATAAGCTAATAACTATCCTTAGCCCCCAACTTTTCACCAAACAGAAAACCACCAATAACTGAAGAGAAATCAAACATACATATAATGTATAAAACTACAAAAAATATCAAATTGTAAAAGTTACAAAATTACATCAATTCATTTAAAAATATATATAATACAAAAGAGAATTACTGAAGGTAAACAAGAAAGTATAAAATGAACTAAAAATACAGCCCTTCATATGGAACACAAACTATCTTCGGCCGACGGGGCTACTCGTCGGTACTTCAATATCGCCCTTGAATGAGGAAGTAGAACAAACCGAGCTAGGAAAACTCTGAAAAGTCAGTTAAAAATTGTGACGGGTAACAGTTAATTTGCAAGGTACTTTTTAAGTCTTCAAGAGCATATTTTAAATCTTCTTCATTATTGCAAATAGTATGAATTCTTTTAAGCTGTGCGAACATAATATTTTTTAAAACTTTTCTACTGATATTTGAAAACCGATTAGTAAGACTATTAACTTTAAAATTAAAATCCTTTCTTTTATCATATAATCCAATGAGCCATTTATCTTCATTTCTCTTTATATTTAAATCTAGGAAAGAAATTTTATCAGTTTATATATATATATATCAGTTAATATAGAAATTTTATCAGTTATATATATATATATATATACGTTTTTAACACAAATATAAAAATAAAAATACCAGGACTACATTAACTTTTGTTCATTCATCCCAAGAACCTTAAATATATGTAGCAGCTTTAGTTCTTGAAATTTAACATCATGTCTGTATATCAATCAGCCTTCATGAATTCAAACAGCGTAAGAATGGTAAAGCTTTGAACATTCACCCTCCAGCCCCCTGATTTTAATGTATTTCTTAATGGGATTTTATTTGGATAAACAAATCAATGCATGTTTGACATAGAAGTCAAAACTATACATGTGAAACAAGAGCTAAATTTAAACAAAACCAGAAATAACATAACAACTCACACACATACACATATATTATATATATATATAATTTACAAATTTATACATATATATAAAATAATAATAATAATAATAATATATAAATATCATACTATTCATTATATCTGAAGAATTATATATCCTTGAGATCGATGTTGTACAGGAGAAAGTATTTTAAATTAATTCTCCTTTTTACTTAATTACTTAAGATTAATCTTCATTTGTTATGTTATTTCAGTTCTATTTGTTTGATTTTGCTCTTGTTACACATAATTTTCAGATATAAAATTATGTATGTATATTATTTATATATACACAATTATTCAGATTAATTAGTTATTCAAGTAATATTAACGACAATATAAATTCAAAAGCCCTTACATAATTATTAAAAAGTATTAAAAGTAAAAATGTAAACGTATATGTTGTAAAATGAAGTAAAATGAAGCAGCATTCCAGATTATTGACATTAATAATATACAAACATTTCTGTGACTGACGTCTAGAAATTAAATTGTGTGTCTGGTAAATATAGTTCCAGGTCATCCTTATAAATTCCAGTTCCCTTTGATAGCGAATTCTAAAAATCTGTACTAGAATTCTAGATTGTATTCCTATATTATCGGGTAAAACTTATTTAAAAATCTCTGAAAGTAAATGTGAATTCAAAAGCCAAGTTTTAATAACTATAAACTTGGTTTATGACCCAAGTTTAACAAATACAGGGATAATTAATCGCAACACAAAGGATTCGTAATTTTACCATCTAGAAAAGCGTAGACTAGAAATTCTTGATCATTTCGTCTATCCAGGTTACTTGTTTACTTTATACCTATAACTCGTGAATCTGTATTTCTAGTTTAGTGTTTCAGAAGAGGATTACTTATTCGTTCTAGATGGAGGCGGTATATATTTTTTTCCTCAGTATATTAAAATAAAATCATGAAGAATATAAACTATCGATTATTCGCGAATTTCGGTGGCACAGGCTTCGCAGATAATGAAAATCGCTGATAAACCGGAAAAGCCATCAAAATAAGGAGCAAATTGATAAAAATTATTCTAGCTCAAAAACTTGATTGTATTGTATAGAAAACACACACAGTGAAAATATTCACAGTATAGCAAAAATATTTGTATTTCAATTACTAAAGATCGTAAAAACAATAAAGAAAAAAGTAGAATTACTTGAAGTCAGAAAACAATCTACAAGTTACTTTATGTACTAAATTAAACAGCACCATATTGTACTATACAAAAAAAAAAAAAAAAAAAAAAAAAGAAAAAAGAAAAAAAAAGAAATGTATTTACATTTTTTTTTTTTTTTTTTTATCAATCATTTATTTTTGTTTCTTCTTCCGAAAATACTTTTCCTTGATCTTTTATTTCCTTGATTCCATTTATTTCCCGCGCCCGTGAATAATCCGCTCGCAGATAATCTGGAGTTTCATGTATCGTAATCTATCAGAAATGGCAAAATTATATATATAAAAATAGAAAGAATAGAAATGATAGAAATCCCATAAAGCTATAAAGAATCATCAAAAGTGAAAGTTTTTTAAGCAGGGAAAAATGGGATGCATATGATTTTTAATAAACTGAAGTTATTTTAACCCAATTCATGCAAGTTCCCGAACGATAATCATGAAATGAAAAGACAAAGAATATACATGTTTGCATGAAGTAAGATTGTGACACAAATAATAATTTTACTTTTCATTTTTTTTTTGTTTGTTAGTGAAATACTTTAAAGAAGAATAATAAGAAGAAAAGGTAGTCATCTTTAAATTGGTTTATGCTTACTGTCAAATTGTCAATGTATACCATGAATGTTGTCGGTAAATGGCAATTCAATTATTAAAAAAAGTTACAAAATGATATTTTTGGCTTACATCTACTTTAAATTACGTAACTGTTACTATGGACAATTGTGTTTGCTAATTATAGTGCAGCATTAAAAAAAAAAAAAAAAAAAAAAAAACTAAATAAATAAATAACTGAAAGGTAAATAAAAGAATTTTTTAATAAATCTTAGCTCGTCAAAGAAGTTGATACATTTTGAAAAATTAAGTTTCTTTCATTAGATCCCTTTCAATTTCTATAAAAGTTATTACTACAATTGTATATTCTCTTTTCTGTTTTATCTTTCAAATGGAATCCTAGGCGCGTAATGAACAAAAATAAATAGATGGATTTTTACGTATTGAATGCCTTTTGTTCTTTTTATGTTACTACTTTTTTCCGTGTTACTTTTGTGTTGCTGGATTTTTCTTTGTCAAAGAAACACTGAGTTGAATTGTAATCTAGCTTCTGTAAAGCAACGTTTATTAGAGAAGAATACACTTCTGGCAACAATTAAATAACTAGAAATGAAAATCCACGACATGGTTTTCACCGCATAATAATTGCTTTTTGTTTTAGGATATCGATGTAAATCTGAAAGATTAAATAATCTATTCTGATTACAGATATGTTTATTATACATAGATTGGTTATCATTCGGCAGCTATTTTTAGAATATTATTTATATATATTAATAGTGTTTAATGCACTGATGATTCTTATATTTAATATTTGATCAAATCGTTATATATATATATATATATATATATATATATGTATATATATATATATATATATATATATATATATATATATATATATATATATATATATATCATAGATACCAAATTTTACGCTTTTTAGCTACCAAAATTTTTTTTATAGAATTCCTTTTTATTAAATAAGTGGAAACTGTTATAGAAATATTTATGAAATCTCTGTAAAAATGTTTCCAGTGGCCAAAAATCATAAAACTTGAAAACTATGATATATTCAGTCTTTTTTCCATTTTTTCTGTGTATACATATACATATATATATATATATATGTATAATACATATATAACAAAATACTTTTTTATTCTTTCTTTAAAATTTATAGAACTTTTATTTTCTAATTTTGAACATTTAAACGTGAAACTTTTATAATCTTGAAAATAACTTCTGCTATTTTTTTGAATAACTTATATATAAAAGAAAAAAAAAAAAGAAAAAGAAAGAAATTTTTTTATGGTGTTCAAATCGTGAATAATAGATCAGAAAAGAGTACAATCGCATTTAATAGAAAATAATTTAGATTTCAAACATTATTTTATGCTTTTTTTTTTTTAATTTATGTTAATGTAATGAAATAAATTATTTAAAATTATTTGAAGTGGAAGTATAAGAATTATGGTTTTTTTTTTTCTCTTAATATATATATATATATATATATAAACATATATAAATGATTGTTATCGTAATAAAATTTAACCTTAATATTTAGCAAATAATCGATACAAAACAATACCAACATAACAAAAATAGAATTGATTGTAACATATAGGTAAGACTTACACAAAAATGTTGCGATACAGATTAAGAACCAATAAGAGACAAAAACAATTTGAATTACTTACGCCGACATGAATAATAATAATAATGAAGGAGGAAAAAAAGGAGCCTTAAACTTAATGACGGAGAAAGTAAATAAAGGACCACAGAAAAAATAATTGGATAAAAATGCTTAAAATGTGAAGTATAAACTCTTCAGGGGACTGTACTTCATAAAGCAGTGAAAGCTGCATCGATTTCGTAAAACAATATAGCTAATTATCGCAATTTTTATTGTTTCAGTCCCGATCGAAGCAGCAAAACCATATTGAATGAGAAATTAATTAAAATATTAAATTAATTCTTCATGGAAACCAGAGAAAAAACTAGAAAAAGTATAGTAGCTACATGTAAAACTTTTAACACAAACAGGAGAATAGGATGATGCCAAAAGAAAAAAAAAAAAAAAGAAAAAAAGAAAGAAGAAAGAAAGAAAGAAAAATAAAAGCTTTGCAAACATCGATTAATCGATAAAGAATGAACGACTCAGCATTGCATCCATACTTCTTACATTCATACTAAAAATGGGCGTCTGTGGAACACGCACATACACTCATATTTTCATACATGTATTTATATTTGAATATTTGTAGGATTCACCCTAGATATGAGAATTCAGTGGTCCAAAAATATAAAATGATAGACATGGATTACCATTTTATACTTTTATATGAGGATCAACTTTTAATACATACTTTAAAGAATTAGTCAATGCCTTTATGCGAAAACAAAATAAACAGATTAATTTAATTTCATGACATCTAATACACGATCTCTCTTTGTGTTTATGTCATTCTATTGCTAATTCTCGCAAATGTAGAAAACTACTTTCAGTTATCAGTTCAAACATACGAATTATTTAATGCAGATTTTAAACAACTTGCTGCGTCGAAAAACTCGTGTTGAAAAATTAAGAAAATAAGCAAACATCTTAAAGTGAAAAAAACACACAATAGTTTTTCAGGCCGGCATAATAAAGCACGCCTCTTTATCAAAGGAAAAAAGAAAATAAAAATGAGGAAAAAAGAGAGAGAGAAAGTAGGTACAAGGGCAGAGTAAAAGAAAGAACACAATATAGCAAACGAGCATTAAGTACATAGCATACACCTATTATTATAATGGACGGGAAAATGGCAACCTAGTGTCGCAAAGATCATTCATAAAATAGTCCCGTAATAATACGCACTACAGTAAGCGAAATTGACAAACATTGAATTTTTCCCGCCAAGCTATAAACCTGCATTCTCTTCAAATGACAGTATCTTTCCTTAATTTTGAAACATGTTTTTAAAATTTACATTTCCCTTTGAGGAACACGTATACCTTTTATACGCGATTTTCGTCTTCAACCACATTTTTCAACTTTTATCTAGAAATAATCTTCAAACCTTTAGTTTTAATTATCTGTTTGAATTTTGTTTCTACAATACATATAACCCAAGCTATGATGTTTTAAGAAACACACGGCAGCACAAAACATAAATTATTTTTGAAGCAAAACTTACCGCAAAACATGATATCTCACACACTCTTACTTTAAATGATATAAAATTTGCATTCATATGTACAAAGCTATTATACATCTTTTGAACTACTTTTATAAAGGTATTTTAAAATTTGTTCATTTTCTAGAGTTAAAAAGTTAAAAATGTATCGAAACTTTCGGAAAAATTTCAATACCGCATAACCTTAAAACTATCATACATGCAATCTTATAATAGTAGTTCAAATCCTAAAACATACTCTTCTGAGTAAAATGCTTTTTACACTTTGTTTAGATATGAATTATTTTTCAATATTTTACATTTTACGTAACTCTAATTTTTTTAGACAAATTATAAGAGTTTTTACTAATCATTATATATTTTTTTAATTAAAAAAAAAAAAAAAAATCGAGCATTTCTATTTATTGTAACACAGTTTACACAAATGAAGAAATTAAAAAAATAAAATAAAATAATTAAAATGTAATGCATCTACTAGCTGAATGGACTTCAGCTGCAAGTGCTAGGTTCGAATTCTGGTTCAGATATGGGTGTTCGTAGGAGTTTCGAATCCACTTTAGGATAGGATATTATATAATCTGTCTTAACGTACAAAAATGTGACCCCCCAAACAACCTGATGATTCGTAACTTTCGATTCTTATGTGCTAATTGTAAAATTACAACATTAAAATATGTTTTAAGCAATTAAAAATTTGCATGTGAGAGAATGTTGTAACATTAAAAAAGGAAAAAATATTTTGATAACTTTATATATAAATGTAAATATATACATTATCTAGTTTAATTTATTAATAGCAGATACATCGAAAGTTGTACTTAAGACTGTTTTGAGGAAAGATTAAAATGATAAAAAAAAAAAAAAAAATTATTACATTTACACAGATTACATCTCATGAACAGAGAAAAGTAAGTCAACGGATGTAGTGTTAAAATTTATATTTATTAAATGAGCAATTTTCATTTAAGGTATTATAAATACGTTTTAACCTATTATAATTATCTGGATTTAATAATATTGCTTTTAAGTTTTGCCTTATAGTTTTATTACTATTAAATTTAAAATTATTTTTAATTAATAAATATTTTTCGAATATGTAATGAAAAGGGTTGCCTAATTTCTTACATTTACAAAGTGCATTTGGTAGTTTATTGATTTTAAAAAGGAAAGTAGGAAAACTACCATGCCCTGAGATAAAATATAAAGATAGTTTATTTGGGCATATAAAATTGACGTTAGCCATTTTAAGAAATGCGTACGTATCTCTCCTTTATGGGAATGTTGCCACACTCGTTGCCAATCACTAAGAATTTTAGATTTTTATCGTTGATTTTATAAGTAAGATTGGGAAAGGAAGAGAATTGCTTCCTCATGATTATAAGAATTATTTATTAATACTTCTTTTGCTAGTTCATCTGCTGTTTCGTTGCAAAGGGTGCTCTTGTCCATGAAAGTTGTATTAATGAGAAATCATTGTTAAGTATTAAATTATATAATTCTAAAAGGATATTGTATTTAGGAAATGGATTTTTTAGTGTTTCTACTGTTGATTTATTATCTGTTATTATTGTTACTGGAATATTTGCATATTTTGAACTTAAATACCATTTAATTGCCTCTATGGTAGAATCCACATACATAAAGCATTTCCCCAAAAACATGTTTTTACTTTCTTTTATATTCAATAGAAGAAAGTATTGGATTCGTAAAGATTTTCAACCTCGGGTTTTTGATGGATTTACACGTTTTGAGAGCTGCAGAACACGATTTGACCATTTTTAGAAAATGTCTGTCTGTCTTTGTGTGTGTGACAAAATTTTATGGCAACCGCATCTTACGAACTACTGCACAGATTTCATACAAGTTGGTATGTAGTTGCACCTTGATATAAATTAGTGCCTATCAACTTTTGGTAAAAATTGTCTTACAGGTTGCGTTGCCATCCCGCTTTTTCTAAATTTTTAACATGGTGATATAGGACAAAATTTTGTATAAATGTGCATAAAGAGAATTATTTTTTAGTAATCATCATGAAATTTGCAAAAATTAATTATAATAGAGATAGTCAACTGGGAAAAAATTTTTGTATGTGTAGGAACCTCGCCACCCACCCTGGGGGGGAAGTCCCCCTTCAAGGGGAGCATATTTTCAAGATGAGTATCTTT
Source organism: Salticus scenicus (assembly GCA_963930645.1). Taxonomy (NCBI): domain Eukaryota; kingdom Metazoa; phylum Arthropoda; class Arachnida; order Araneae; family Salticidae; genus Salticus; species Salticus scenicus. Next base: position 297,624,362 of record OZ005648.1, read on the forward strand.
CGAAAGGTCTCGTCAACACCTTTAAAACGAATGGTTGAACTATAAATCTGTGATAATTTAAAACAAAGTTATCAAATTTTTTTTTTACTTTTAACGAAAAAAAAAACTTAGAAAAAAAATCGTAATTTTTATTTTTTATTTTTTTTTTTTTAATTAAATTTAACCAAACTTGGTATTTAGTTGGCCCCTGCCATAAACTGTTGCAGATTAGATTTGGGAATCAATCGCTCAACAGGTGGCGCTGTGACCGTATTTTTTCTAAATTTTTAACATAGCAGTATAGGAGAAAATTTCGTATAAATGTACATAATGAGAGTTATTTTTAACTTTGTGATTGTAAAATTAATATGAATTATTGATAATAGTAGTAGTTAATTAGGAAAAAAATTCTGTGCATGCGGGCGCATCGCTCCCCCCCCCCCCCCTTGGGGCTGAAGTACCCCCCGGTGGGGGTAAATTTTCAAGATGTGTATCTTTCGAAAGATCTCGTCAATACATTTAAAACGAATGGCTGAACTATTAATGTGTGATAATTTAAAACAATGTTATCGATTTTTTTTTACTTTTAACATTTTTTTTTTTTTTTTTAATATTGTTACTGAGTGAATTTCTATTGAAAAATATAGAAGAAAGTTTTGTGGTGGCCACAACATACTAGTTTTAAGTGACAAGAAATAAACAATATATACCTTATGAGAAAATGACAGAAATGATCAAAAGTTTTAAAGATATCATTTCAGTTTTATCCAAAATGCCATCAAAGATGATGAATGATCTTTATAATCAAAGCTTAGATACTTGTGTTTATTAAATCAAACATTTTATCAAAGTAAATTTAACTTAAAAAGAATTTAAAAAAAGCTGTAGAATTAAACTCTAATTTATTGTTGCAATAAAAATGAAGCGTTTTTTCTCGAATGAATTAAAGATTATATATCAAATTGCACTATAACACATTAAAAGTCTATTATATAAAGATATAACTTGTACCTGTTAGTAAGTACAACAATTTCGATACAAGAAGACTTCTGATTCTCGAACTTGTTTTATAATGCGAGTTATTTTGTAGCGTAAGTGTAATTACGAGTTAGATCACTCGTTGACTTCTGTATTAACCACTAGCTTTAACATCAATAACATCAGTTGTTAATTATGTCTTAAATGTGTAGAACATGATTGTACATTGTTCCTGCATATTCTTGAGTTTAGATACACTTCTCGATTAAAAAACAAAAACAACATAAAGAGTTGTTTTATTTATTCATAACAAAATAGACAAAAAACTACATGCTCTTTCAAAAGGCTACACGTTTCTTTTTTAGATCAAGGTTTTCGTGGGTTTCGATTTCGTTGAAATTTGGATATTTAACAAGAATGTCTAGGATTATTTTAAGGGAATTTTGAAACAACGGAGTTAAAATGTAAAGAAGGAACGGATTTGCAACAGTTGCTACTCATGCAAGAAGCAGAGCAGAACGTTCCTTATTTCAGACAGCTCATAATACATAGGAGTAATTTTGTAGAGTTTACGCTTTTGTGCTCTGATTTTATTTTCATCTCTATCTCTCTGCCTACTTTTCTGTCTTTTAAGAATGAAATTAAATTCATTTTTCCTAAAAGCTAGACGTCATGCCAGGATGTCTACAAGCTTTGAGGAGATATTTAATGGGCACGCAATTTATTTCGGGTAGTATTTTGATTTAATTGAAAAATTGTTCTCTCTCTTTAGTTTTCCACTTTTTTAATGTCACTCGCCACTGAACTACGGAGATATTTTGGTATAAAAGAAGGAAAAAAGCATTTGTATGAAGTCCTTTCGTGACTAAATCGATGTCGACGTTTTATTGGACAAGGACGTAGTACAGAGGAGACGCCCGTTTCTCTCCAGATCCCACCTTTTGCATTCGTGACTAGAAATAAAAGGTACAGAGTGGACAGAGAAGGATAATAGCACAAAGAGAGAGAAAGAACTATACTATAAAATAGAAATAAAACAAAAGCATTCGCTAGAAAGGGGATCACAGCATTTTATTGCGTGGTAACCATTGGTGGCACGGAAGGCCAGGTTTATGATAATGCCATTCTCTTTCTTTGTTAATGGTTCGAGATTTGAATGGCATTAACATTTCGCATGACTTAATAGGCATCCGCTTTTTCGCGTGACACCACGCAAAGGCAATTTTGTGTCCTGCTTGCGTGAAAATCCGGCCAAGCGCGTCCAGCCAATGGGAAAGGATCATCCGGGAGGAGTTTCCACCAAATAGAATACGCCGTCACAGTTCACTAATAATGGGCCGAAATCATAATGAACGATAATAATGGATAAAGAGAATGAGGTAGAACAAAAAAAAGCGGCCACAAAGGCCCGCTGCCAAACAAGGAGATAATTGCGCTTTGTTTGTTTATGAGAGATGTTCTATTCTCCAATTATCAAATTCTATTCAGACACGCACAGGTGGACCCCGAGATGGGGGAACATATATTGATGAGTGGTTCTAACGAGTAGTAGAACAAGATCGAGCGCCATTTACTATGCAAACGAATCAATCTAGAGAGGCAATATAACATGTCCTTGCGAATTTTAAAAAGCACTAGACGTTGACAACCTGGAGTCACGAAAGAGTTAAAAGTTAATTCCAGATGCCAGGTGAATCAATACAGTTTATTTTTATTCCCCCGGATAGATTTCGGAAATGAGGCAAAAGCAAAAACTAGGACCACATGAATTGGTAAACGTCCAGATGGGTTGGACAGAGAAATTTCGTGATTCCGATTTCACTTACATGCAAATGACTTATACGCATGCTGAACTCCATTTAATTTTAATCTAGTTTTAGACTACTGAAAGAAAGAAAAATATGTGAAATTATTAACGAAACTCTTACTGATTGAATAATAATGAAATTGAATATACCATTGCATTTCAGTAGTCATCCTCAAAGTTGAAATAATTGTTCGACATTCGTCAGTACCTTCACTAATTAATTCAAAATAGAATTATCAAGTTGTTTTTCAGAACTTTAATTAAGCAGGTCTGCAACCAAAAAAATCATAAGGTTTGTTAAGTGTTTCAAAACTGATATTTTTAGTTTAATATTGCGTAGAAATTCTTTTTTCATTATTTTTTTACTTTAAAACAATACTTATAAGAATGAGTCTAAGAAGTAATTTAAAGTAGTAGAGATTTCAGAACAGTGGAAGGTGGAAGCGAAAGAGTGTTCGACGAACATCAAAAATAAGAAAATATATCACAACCAAAAAGAATAAAAGGACATAGAATATTAAAAATATCATGAAGGCATTGCTTGTTTTAATTATAAGGAAAACTGTATTTAGTTCAATGTAATAAAATTAATGATTTTTTATTATAAACTTCTGTTTTTTTTTTTTTTTTTTTTTTTTTTTTCCTTCTTTTTTTTATTACCGTAATAAAAACTGTACGCAGTGGTCAAAAATCAAGGTTATCTTTTCGATTCAGCATCTTTGAAAATAAAACAAATAAAAAGAGTATATTAAATATGAATGTTGTAAAAAAGTAGAGTTCTCAAATGAAATATACAAAAAACTCGTTTTAATACATTTTTTTAGAATCATTCATAAAGTCTTTTCGAACTGAATTAATGAATTTTTGAGACAGTGAATAAAAAGGTGTTTAAAGCCGGTAGTGTGCCATTGAGGAAAAATAATTTGTTTTTATTCATTTCTGAAATTTTAACAATTTCCATTAGCATATGCAGTAATATCGAGTGTTTTCCATAGGTATTCTACTATGATTTATTTGGAATATAAAACAGGCCAATTAAATACGTTTACACTTTTATATATAAACATCTCTAATGTAGAATTTGCAGAGTTTGAGGATTTTTTTAAATGTAAAAGATGCCTTTCCGTTTTCTTAAAAAATTATGAACAAGTGGGTATTATGTACATTTTGATAATATATAGAACTTATGAGCATCTATTTGCTATTAGAATATTTGTTTAAATTATCATTCAATGATTGATCAAAACATTTTGTAATCAGCTTCCAGTTACCACTTTAGAAAAAAAAATCTTCGAGTATTATGTTGCTAAAACCAACCTTATCCTTGAAGATTAACTTTTTTTTGCAAACTAAATATTACACATTTTTATTCTTTGCTTCATTACTTCTTGTGGAAATTTCTACTTGTATAGACGCTATAAATCGTCTTGTAAATTATTGTTTTAGAGATATGGAAATTTGTATACGTAAACATTAAAATATAACAATAGTATTATAATTTCGCAAAAAATATTTAATTAATATATATATATATATATTAAAAGTTTTTGAAAATTATTAAACTACTATCTGGTTAATAATTTTTAATTTTGTTCCCTCTAATTTACATAGTTATAGTTTAACGATTTATTTTAAACAAATTTTGTATTACTTTGTAAATTTTCTGTTAACAGATTTTTTTTTTTTTTTTTTTTTTTTTAATATTAAAAAAAAAAAAAAAAAAAAAAAAAAAAAACATTGAAATTGAATGTAACCTTTCAGTATTCAAACATAAAAATATATTGAAAATAATAATAATAATAATAACAATAATAACAATAATAAAAAAGTATAAATCTTATGAAACTGGTTTATGTACAGGGACACCCGAAAATACAGTAGAACCTCGATTATCCGAACCTCGATTAACCGAAACTCACCTCGATTAACCGAAACTCTCCGTTAACCGAAGTCGGTTTCTTCTTCACTTTTTTTTTTTTCACTTTCTACTATCATCCAAAATTTTCTCTTAACAAACATGTATTTTTAAAGTTTTTTTTTTTTTTTTTACACATTCCTTTTGTATGCAAGCCATCCTTTCCAAACTACGAGTGCTGATAAATATTTTAGATGATTATTGATGAATTCTCGATTATCCGAAAATTTCGATTATCCGAAGTAAGTTCGCTCCCAATTACTTCGGATAATCGAGGTTCTACTGTATTGAAAAGCACCGCGTTCTATGAGTATTATTTTTTTTAATCACATGTTAATAATTTTATTTTGGGCAAATTATAATGAAATTGATATTTATCCATCATATGCGCAAGAAAATGTTTTCTACAGAATATAGTGATGATGAGCGATAAGATTTAGAGGACCACACATAAAATATTCAATTACATAAAAGTCTGTAATTGGAAATTACATTTTCCTTTGCATTAATCATTTTTAACAGTTTCTAATCATGTTTAAAAGTAGTTATAATTTGAATTCGTCTGTCTGTCTACCTTTCGGTCCGTCTGACTGCCCGCCAGCCTATCTGTACAGCTGTCCCACTCTAGCGTTCGTATATATTTCCAGAATGTCTTCAAAATGATATATGTTATTAAAATTCTCTATGGAATGTTCTTTATTTAAAATGATAAAATAACACAATTGGTTTGTGTACAGAGACATCCAAAAGTATGTCGATGCATTTTGTTTTGTGAGAGGCATTTTTAAAAATTCTATTTAACCCTTTCGTGGGCCGTGGAAAGGTTACTTCCCACCTACATGATCTTACAAAATACATCTATTGGAAGCACAGTTACCAATATAATATATTGGCCTTGCTATTATAACGATGGAAACTCTAATCTCCGCGTCAGTGTTCTTCTGCCATTTATCGTTCAATCGATGGAATAGAATTAGCACATTTGTTTTGAAAGTTTGAAAGCCTAGTGTGAGATTTGTTCTGCTGTGACACCTGTTTTGATATGATATTTGTACTGCTCAACGACACTACTGTAAATATGAGTAAAACAGTGTTTTTATTGTAATTTGTAATAACACTTTATTATTTCGTATATTTCTGCACATCTTATGCCAGTAATTATCTAATTTGAATAATAAATAATAATTCAAAAATTATAATATCTGAATAAACAATAATTCAAATTCGGCAAAATAAAATATATTTCCTTAAATGCTATTGTTGAATTGTTAATAAAAATCTGGGAGAAATTCAAAACTGAAATAAATGGCCCACGAAAGGGTTAAGTAACTTCGCGCTGCACAAATTGTTATAAAATAGACGTCTAAAGAATATGGTACGTTTAACATTAAAATTTACAATAATACACTAAAATAATCAAATACATTAAGAACTAAATTAGGAAATTACTGGAATTCCATTTCCGTTTATGGCAAGCCTTTTTTAACACTTTGCAATAATATTTACGAGCAATTATGAATTCAGTTAGTTTATCTGTCTGTAATTTCTGCCTGTCCGTTGTGTGACCATGCAGGCAAAATACTTTGAAAGTTAAACGATACAACGGGTACGTATAGTTGGAAAGTGTTAATAATCTATGCGTACCATATGATTTTTTGTTCTTGTTTTCCTTCCATAAGATATATTTGTGAGACAAATTCCCTTTGCATTTTAAAATTTTCAAATGCATAAGAAAAGTTGCACGGAAAATTGCATTTTAAGGACAATGTGATTGAACAGCCACGAATGATCTTGAATTTAACAAACAAACAAACAAAAAATAAAATAAAATAAAATAAAGGAAAATAAAGGAAAATAAGGAAAAGGAAAATTATTCGAATCAAAATAATTAAACATTCGTAAGATTACCTATGTGTTTATTTATTTATTTAATTTTTAAGAAATGAAATGAAATAAAATAAAATAAAATAATATTATTTTAAAGTAATTTTTATTTTATGCAGTTACAAATTTAGAAGAGTAAACGTATAGTTTTTTCTTTAAAAAATGCATGTTTTTCTGGCGTTAAACTACTATATGAATGTGGACATAAAATTAAAAAACGGGGGTTATTTCAGTGTTATACTTTCCCGATCAACTTACATGAATAAATATAGAAAGTATTTTAAAAATAATTCGGAATAGTAATAATTTGGAAAAGTGCTGCGTGATTTACTAGGTCAAATTTTACAATCAGCATTTTATTTTCTTCTGAAAAAGCATTGACTTTGGGTGCAATGCTGAGGGAAAATCGCAAACTAGATATTTTTCAAAAAATAATAATAGGAACACGAGGAAAAAATCAATGAATGAAACACAAAGAAGACTATATATATATACACGTTTACGGGATATTCTCATTTTCGATAGCGAGTAATTTTGAAATCCGGTCAAATAATGCGAAGATAAAAGTTGATCCAGAAATACAGCTGTTATATGCATATTTACGAGATTGTACTTATACATTTTGTCCCAGAAGTTTAAAAAAAAAAAAAAAAAAAAAAAAAAAAAAAAGGAAAATTTAGAGATAAATTAAGATTAAATGTTTGATTTGAGTTCGGAATTAAATAAGATTAAATATAAAAAAATAAAAAATAAAAATAATAAAATTTCTATAGACATGATTTTTTAAAATACAGTTCTAGGCAAAAAAGTCTGCCCCTTTCTAAATTTTTACCATTAAAAATCATTTTTTTTTTTTTTTTTTTTTTTTTTTTAAATAAAAATTTAACTTTTTAATTAAAAAAGTTAAATTACGTGTTATAATAATAATAATAATAATAATAATAATAATAATAATAATAAATCCAGGAATTTTTTTCTTAAAACATCTATATAATATTTTTCTAAAGTGAACTAGTTACGATTATATTTTGTAGAAACGATACGACAGTGACAATAAAATACGCGAGGACAAAAAGTAACATACAAGTAATACTTAAGTACGCGGACTCAGTTAAATGATTTAACAACAATAATTTAAAAAAAAAAAAAAAAAAAAAATAAAATAATCACGAAATTTATATAATTAGATCATTTTATAGAAAAATTTATTTTTTTAAAGTTGCATCTTTACAATTCTTGAAAAGCGTCATTTTAAAGCCAGCAATAATTTAAAGATATAAACAAAATATCAACTTTTGTCATAAATTGACTGAAAAATTCAATAATCAAAATAGGTACTAAGTGTTTTTAACAAAAAATTATGCCAAAATGAATAAATAATAATAATAATAACAATAATAAATAGAATTAAAGGGGTCTCGCCAACATGGCGGCAAAAATTTAAAAGCTGTCATAGGTGTCCTTTATTAAAACTGTCTTGCCTGGAAAAACATGAAAGCTAGGACTGAAACATAAATTTTATTTCGAAACTTTTCTTTGATGATTTGATTTAACTATCATTAACGTTTCATCTCACAAATCTAATAATAATTTGGCTTCTGCTGAATTAAAATTTTAATTGGATGTTGAAATTGGTATGAGACTTAAAGGTTTTAAGTCTTTAAAGGTAATTAAGTCTTTAAAGGGTTTAAAGTCTTTAAAAAAAAGTCTTTTAAAGTCTTTTAAAGTCTTTTAAAAAACCTTTAAAGTCTTTAAAGGTTTTAAGTCTTTAAAGGTAATTTTTAAAGGTAAATAAAATTTTAAAAAGTGAAAGAAAAAGAAAGAAACTGCGAAAATTTATATATATACACATATGTTTATTATTACTTTACAGGTATGTCTACAGTCAAACTCGACAAGTAATAGATTTTACATTAAAATCTAATTTCTTTCTTTCTTTCTTTCTTTTTTTTTTTTTTTAATTTTTAGATATAATATATATATATATATATATGTTAATGTGAGCGTAGAATGAACGAAAAATTACACTATATAATTTATGAAAAATTTATTACTATCATAATCACACTCTCAATAAGTTGTAAATTCATATGCAAAATAATTGCATTCTTGAGCAATTATTTATAATTACCAATTTCAATAATAGGAATTTATACAGAAAGATTACACGTTTATATGTTTAGGTATGTTCATGCACAATTTCTGAACGAATATGCAGAATTTAATAGTTTAGTTATTTATTATTATTATTATTATTATTATTATTTATTATTATTATTATTATTATTATTATTATTATTATTTATTTTTTTGAAAAGAGAACATTTTGATGATGTACACTAAAAATTTTATTAGAATCCAACAACGATCCTTTCAACAAGTTTCTTGTTTATGATTTTTAAATTTCTTAAACCTAGTTCAATCGTTCATAAATTTGATAAATTATTTTTATTATTTACTAACTTTCATATAAAAATTTGTTGGTTCGCCGTACGATGTTACTTTTAATGTAGTACCATTTACTGCTTGTCTAAAACAATTTGGAAGCTTACGGAACTTAGATATATTTCTAAAATAAACAGCGAAAATTTCTATTTTAAACATAGTCTATGTTTTCGTTTCAGGGATTATGAAAATTTAATGGCAATATTAATTACTTCAATGATTAATTTCATAATGATGTAATAGTTTGTAGCAAAAATAATTCGTATTAATGTTGATGATTTTCTGTTGTACACCATGCGCATTTTATATTTGAACCCAAACTTGCCAAACAATTTTCCTTCTGTCGTGTTATTATAAAAAATAAAATGAATTGTATTATTTCTATTATTTAGAACAAATGAAAGTTATTCTACTTACAACCTTATTTTTTTTTTCTTTAATTAGCTGTTTGTTAGTGATGTGAAAAATTCAAAAATACTGCTAACGAGTTATAAGAAAATTTAAAAAATTCACATGTGTAAAATTATATAATTAAAGTGATAACATATAAATTACGACGAAATTTTAATCATAAATACAGCTAATACATTTTAAATTAAAGTGCGGGCTTTGCTGAGGTAATTACGATTTGTACCTTCCGTAGAAATTACGGTTTTACTGTTGATTATTTGTACATTTTCATAAATTCGAATAAGATTTGAGAGTTACTATGAGTAATACGCTTGGGTATATTAAAAACTTTAACAAACAATTTTTCTCCAATGTTTTATATTAAAACCGACAATTTAATTAAAAATTGAATTAATTAATTACTTAATTAATTATTAGTTTAATTATTTAATTTTGAAAGCTTTTTCTTAAATCATATGAAATATAGCTATTATGCTTTTTTCATTCCTGTTATGAATATACGTAAAATGTATTGATATCAGTACATTAAAACAAAGCGCTTCAGCTTATAAATTATTCTAAGTTATTATTGCCTTACAATGTGCATATTTTGTCTCTAGCTAGTACTAAATTTTGGTGTCGTACTAATTTCAGTCATTAAGGGAGGCATACTATTGTAATAATCGCAGCTATCGTTGATCACAAGTCGGATCGTACACTCCGCAGCAAAATTATCCGAGCACTAGTAGTAATCCCTGTCTCAAAAAAGTAAATTTAACACTGCTTTGTTAAATAAATCCTTATCGAATCATGTTCTTAGACAGACTAAGAACATCACTCAACAAGGATTTATTTAACAAAGCAGTATTAAGTGTACTTTTTAAAGACAGGGATTATTGCTAGTGCTCGGATACTTTTGCTGCGAAGTGTACGATCCGACTTGTGATCTACGATAGCTTCGATTGTTACAATAGTATGCCTCCCTTTGATGGAAAAAAGTTTTTCATATTTTACAGTCGGAATCAAAATTATTGAAGCGCTAGCAATATTTCATATTTAAAAGATATACACCTAAGATTGTTTTATTAAAGAAATATTTTTAAGTCATGATATCTAAGTCTTTACGCTGTATGCGTGTTTCAATAATTTTACTGCCGACTGAAGTATTTAATATGAGATACGAAATGGTACCCCATTGAACGAAGATGTGATTAGCTTAAAATACAGACAATTATAAAATAAACTGTTTTTTAATATCTTCTGTTGTACTCTAGATCCATAGATATATTTTTTTTACCCAACAAAGGAATCAAACTGTTAACCTCTCTTCTGAAAGGAGTTTATTATATGTCTCTTTAGCATTCGATCACTGGCTGCCGTTTTAGTTTTTCTCCTCCAAATCGTTGTGAAAATTTTCAACAAAATTTTGCACAGATTGGAAATAAACAATGTAAACTTTTAAAGCGAAATCTTCATTTTGAAAGTAAACTGAAAACTGAACAATGAAGAATAACAAAAATGGGTATTTTTAATAAAGTTTTATGTATAGTAGAAAATTATTAACTGAAAATGTGTAGAATTATTTGTTTTGATTGACTACTAGAAGTTTCAATTTTGGTAAAATTAAAAAAAAAAATAAAAAAAAATATATATATATATATATATAACTATTAAAAATATTTATTAAATGATGGAGTTAAAACTATTTTGCACCACAAAATGATTTAAATTTGAATTTAGTGTTCATAACTTTATTTCTCATTATTCATGCATTCTATTTCAATAAATTCAACCTTCTGTGATGATTGAACTGTACTGTCAGAAAATTTAAACATTTCCATATAATTTTTTTTCGAAGTTGTTATTTATTGAAGAAGTTTAGTTTCTGTGATAGTGTTAGAATGTTGTCCTGGAAATTACTTATCGCAGAAAGTACGTGAAAGTTGCCTCTGGTCCTCTTTATAATAAAAGTTGTCTCTGTCTAGAACATTATTTTTTACTCGACATGCATGCATAGTCTAAGTTTATTACAAGTAATTGATCTGTCGCAATGTATAACCAACATTGTGAAATAACATGAATATTCTCTTCTTAATTAAAATTTTTGCATAAAAATAATTTTCTAGAAATAATTCATCATTTCAGTTTCATTCTCAGTATTCCAGTAAACAAACTTACTTCAGGGCACCTACTGTTTAGAATTTAACCCCTTAACGTTCACTACTTAATTTATTTAAAAAAATACTAAACTAATTTAAAAAATGGCTTTTACTCACATAGCTGATCACATAGCTGTTTATTTAAAAATAAAAAAATTAGCATTGTTCCTTTTCGAGAAATTTTTGGTTTGTAACATCTATAAGTTAACCTTATTAAATTCAAATAATATTTAATTTAATAAATAAAACACTTTATAAGTAAACATTATCGTCTACAAAAACTCGTAAAAGTTGTTTCAGGGGGAAATAATAGTCGAGCTCTTCATTAAATGAAAAAAACTAGACGTGAGTTCATCATCAAACCAGCAATTCGCACTCGCGCAGACTAAGAAACTTCAAGTGACTTATGAATTTAGCTTCCTTTGAAACATTATATGTTAAATTTTGGAATAATGCTGCTATCTACCGAACAGAAAAGGAACAAAAGTTTAAAACCTGAGGGGGAAATTTTAAAAAACTGCTGCATAAAAAAATTGTTAAATTATATGTTAAATGTTTGGTTTCTCTGTGAAACCAATAAACGTTAAATGGTTAAATTGCTGCTAGGAAGCAGTAGCAATTACAGCTGCATTCCCAGGTTAAAAAAAAAAAAATGCAGTAAAACAATTAAATAAATACAGGTATAATCTGAAGGCATTTGGAACATGAATCTGCAGAAAAAAACTGAAGTTTGGAATACAAAATCTGCAAAAAAACTGCAAGTACAATGGTTTTATTAGTTGTAATTTAGTTTTTTTTTTTTTTTTAATTAATTTTATCTGGGTTAGTTTTTATTACAGCATTAGACTATTATTATGAACATTATTCATTTTAGAGAATTCGTCAAAAATCTCATTATTCTATAATCATCGCAGCTTCATTTCTCCTTTTTCCAACATTCTAATAGAAATAAGTTGCCGTAATGTTTAAATAACGATGGCAAATAATGTAATAAATATATGAATACTCCTATCCTCATAATTGTTTTTCCGACGAAACATGTTTCTTCGAGTTTATTATGCGTTACAAAAGTTTAGTTTTCATTGCAGCACTAGCTTAATTGTCATGAGAATTACTAATCCCAGATAATTCTCCAAGAATTTCTCTTCTATAGCGATCTCATCTTCATTTTGAATTCTATAAGCATCCTATAAGTGCGAATTTAACCTGCTGTAATATGTAAACAACAATGGCAGATGTCTATCGCTGAGACATCACCTGCATCGTAATATAACTGCATCGATGTCTAGGGATAGTTTCTAGGCTGTGTAGTCTCACCGTTACTTTTATTTTCGAGATCTAATAACTGATTTCTAACATGATAAAAAATAAATTACCAGTGATTTTTCTAGTGATGAATTTTCAAATATATTTGCTGTCTGATTCGTTATCCGATTGGTAGCTTACACTATGGCCATTTGATAATAAAATCATTCCGCCAAACAGCTTTGAAAAAACACGAGAACGTAAACGATTATTTACCTTTTTTTAATAAATATAGACTTTAAGTTCACTAATTTTAAATAACTTTAATAAATATTGTTAATTATTTTTGTAAATATATATATATAATTTAAATTGCAGTTTGTAATAAGAATGTCCTTTATCTGTCGATAATATATTAGTCGACTCATATTAATTGATTTTGTCTTTTTTGACTCAATGGAAGTAGTTCTCACTAAAAAATATATACAGTGTGTTTATAAAGTCCCGGACCCATTTTGATGTTTAATAACTCATAAAATAATGAAGATATAAACAAACTTATGGCATTTATTGATGGAATAACTCATATATTTTCTTTTCAGGTTTGACTATCTTTACTTTTGTAAATATCGTCTGCGCGTGTGGTTAATTTCAGATAATTTCATTTTCCAGTCTAAATATCTATACTTTTCTAAATATCGTCTGATTATTAATTGCATTTTTCTCTCTTTTGTTTTTGGCAACTATTGCAATGTCATGTTTACTTTTGATGTGTTTGTTCTATGTTATACTTTTGTATGTGATGTTTTATTCGAGCGGCAGTCGAATAATTACCTAAAAGTCAGAATTACTACAACCGCAATAGCCTCTGTGGATGCCAACATGCTTGCCGCTACCTGGCGTGAAATTGACTATCGACTTGATATTCTCCGTGCGACGAAGGGGGCACACGTGGAAGTTTATTGACAACGGTCATGAAACTTTTTGAGTATCTAACCATTTATGTTATTAATTTTAATCTATCTTTATTATTTGATGAGTTATTAAACATCAAAATGGGTCCGGGACTTTATAAACACCTTGTATTATCAAATTTACATTCTGCACAGCTCTAAACAATAAAAGCTCTGCTTTACGTATAAGGTAATAAAGTAGCAGTACAAAATTTTAATTAATATTCTGCTGAGCTAAGAGAGGAAAAACAGTCGCGAAAACTAGAATGAAAGAAAATTGAATTCTAAGTAATATTCAGCTAAGCTAGGAGGAAAAAATGAAGCTGTTATATCGAATGAAGAAAAACCCTTACTAAATATATTCACGCGTGTAATTTAGAACAAAAAAAAGTATCTTAGAAAAAAAAAGTATAAGTTAAATATACATATATATCACATTTAACAGAACGTTTGGCTTTTCCATGGGAGACATTGATTTTTAATTATAGTCAGACATTAGATTTATAATGGTATTATTATTATTTGTGAAAAGGTAAGCACTTCGCAATTACTCTACCGTCATTATCTGCCAACTCTCTAAAAGAAGCACGGCATCTTGATGTCAACGAAATATGTACCACAGATTTTAAAGTACTAAAGTACATGATATTACTTTTTTACATTTTTAGTCGACATTTTCGATGAAAAACTTCGTGGTGATAATTAGAAAAATATTAGTTTTTACATTTTCGTTTTTTATGGCATCATCATGGAATATCTACCCACATTTGACACTGTTTATTTTGTCTAAAACCTTGACCTGGACATTAACATTTATTTCCATCCTCCATAAACTGAATCTAAAATCGTCGAAATTACACAATGTTTATTTTCTGCCGTTCTCGTTTCTAAGGGTTTGGGTTGTCGTTCTATGGACATTTTTTGCACATAAAGGCTTCTTAGACTGATAATTATTGCTTAAAGTCTCATTTTTACGGATTATGTTAGCTGTGATTACAAGTGGGGCGAAAACAGCCCAGCCAATGACCTGTTTGACTTACAAGATGATTCTTTCAAGTAATAATTTCCGACTGGCTTAAAAAAATTATAGAAAATAATATATATTGTATTCAATTCATTGGAGAAACCAATATATATATATATATATATAGCAAACAATTGACAGCAAAATTTATAAATATATAAGTTTTACAGATTAGAAAAACCAATAGGAGAATTACAAACCAATGCGCAAGATTGCAGCGAAAGGAAATGCAAAACTTAGATGTAGTAATATGAAATATATAAACAAATGAATGAAATTAAATGTAGAAATATATAAACAAATGAATGAAATTATACCCCAAAAAACACTGAGATCTTCATCAGGGAGGCCCCTCAGTGTAGGGGTGAACGAGAAGTTTCTGAAAGGACAGTAGCTATAAGCTAATAACTATCCTTAGCCCCCAACTTTTCACCAAACAGAAAACCACCAATAACTGAAGAGAAATCAAACATACATATAATGTATAAAACTACAAAAAATATCAAATTGTAAAAGTTACAAAATTACATCAATTCATTTAAAAATATATATAATACAAAAGAGAATTACTGAAGGTAAACAAGAAAGTATAAAATGAACTAAAAATACAGCCCTTCATATGGAACACAAACTATCTTCGGCCGACGGGGCTACTCGTCGGTACTTCAATATCGCCCTTGAATGAGGAAGTAGAACAAACCGAGCTAGGAAAACTCTGAAAAGTCAGTTAAAAATTGTGACGGGTAACAGTTAATTTGCAAGGTACTTTTTAAGTCTTCAAGAGCATATTTTAAATCTTCTTCATTATTGCAAATAGTATGAATTCTTTTAAGCTGTGCGAACATAATATTTTTTAAAACTTTTCTACTGATATTTGAAAACCGATTAGTAAGACTATTAACTTTAAAATTAAAATCCTTTCTTTTATCATATAATCCAATGAGCCATTTATCTTCATTTCTCTTTATATTTAAATCTAGGAAAGAAATTTTATCAGTTTATATATATATATATCAGTTAATATAGAAATTTTATCAGTTATATATATATATATATATACGTTTTTAACACAAATATAAAAATAAAAATACCAGGACTACATTAACTTTTGTTCATTCATCCCAAGAACCTTAAATATATGTAGCAGCTTTAGTTCTTGAAATTTAACATCATGTCTGTATATCAATCAGCCTTCATGAATTCAAACAGCGTAAGAATGGTAAAGCTTTGAACATTCACCCTCCAGCCCCCTGATTTTAATGTATTTCTTAATGGGATTTTATTTGGATAAACAAATCAATGCATGTTTGACATAGAAGTCAAAACTATACATGTGAAACAAGAGCTAAATTTAAACAAAACCAGAAATAACATAACAACTCACACACATACACATATATTATATATATATATAATTTACAAATTTATACATATATATAAAATAATAATAATAATAATAATATATAAATATCATACTATTCATTATATCTGAAGAATTATATATCCTTGAGATCGATGTTGTACAGGAGAAAGTATTTTAAATTAATTCTCCTTTTTACTTAATTACTTAAGATTAATCTTCATTTGTTATGTTATTTCAGTTCTATTTGTTTGATTTTGCTCTTGTTACACATAATTTTCAGATATAAAATTATGTATGTATATTATTTATATATACACAATTATTCAGATTAATTAGTTATTCAAGTAATATTAACGACAATATAAATTCAAAAGCCCTTACATAATTATTAAAAAGTATTAAAAGTAAAAATGTAAACGTATATGTTGTAAAATGAAGTAAAATGAAGCAGCATTCCAGATTATTGACATTAATAATATACAAACATTTCTGTGACTGACGTCTAGAAATTAAATTGTGTGTCTGGTAAATATAGTTCCAGGTCATCCTTATAAATTCCAGTTCCCTTTGATAGCGAATTCTAAAAATCTGTACTAGAATTCTAGATTGTATTCCTATATTATCGGGTAAAACTTATTTAAAAATCTCTGAAAGTAAATGTGAATTCAAAAGCCAAGTTTTAATAACTATAAACTTGGTTTATGACCCAAGTTTAACAAATACAGGGATAATTAATCGCAACACAAAGGATTCGTAATTTTACCATCTAGAAAAGCGTAGACTAGAAATTCTTGATCATTTCGTCTATCCAGGTTACTTGTTTACTTTATACCTATAACTCGTGAATCTGTATTTCTAGTTTAGTGTTTCAGAAGAGGATTACTTATTCGTTCTAGATGGAGGCGGTATATATTTTTTTCCTCAGTATATTAAAATAAAATCATGAAGAATATAAACTATCGATTATTCGCGAATTTCGGTGGCACAGGCTTCGCAGATAATGAAAATCGCTGATAAACCGGAAAAGCCATCAAAATAAGGAGCAAATTGATAAAAATTATTCTAGCTCAAAAACTTGATTGTATTGTATAGAAAACACACACAGTGAAAATATTCACAGTATAGCAAAAATATTTGTATTTCAATTACTAAAGATCGTAAAAACAATAAAGAAAAAAGTAGAATTACTTGAAGTCAGAAAACAATCTACAAGTTACTTTATGTACTAAATTAAACAGCACCATATTGTACTATACAAAAAAAAAAAAAAAAAAAAAAAAAGAAAAAAGAAAAAAAAAGAAATGTATTTACATTTTTTTTTTTTTTTTTTTATCAATCATTTATTTTTGTTTCTTCTTCCGAAAATACTTTTCCTTGATCTTTTATTTCCTTGATTCCATTTATTTCCCGCGCCCGTGAATAATCCGCTCGCAGATAATCTGGAGTTTCATGTATCGTAATCTATCAGAAATGGCAAAATTATATATATAAAAATAGAAAGAATAGAAATGATAGAAATCCCATAAAGCTATAAAGAATCATCAAAAGTGAAAGTTTTTTAAGCAGGGAAAAATGGGATGCATATGATTTTTAATAAACTGAAGTTATTTTAACCCAATTCATGCAAGTTCCCGAACGATAATCATGAAATGAAAAGACAAAGAATATACATGTTTGCATGAAGTAAGATTGTGACACAAATAATAATTTTACTTTTCATTTTTTTTTTGTTTGTTAGTGAAATACTTTAAAGAAGAATAATAAGAAGAAAAGGTAGTCATCTTTAAATTGGTTTATGCTTACTGTCAAATTGTCAATGTATACCATGAATGTTGTCGGTAAATGGCAATTCAATTATTAAAAAAAGTTACAAAATGATATTTTTGGCTTACATCTACTTTAAATTACGTAACTGTTACTATGGACAATTGTGTTTGCTAATTATAGTGCAGCATTAAAAAAAAAAAAAAAAAAAAAAAAACTAAATAAATAAATAACTGAAAGGTAAATAAAAGAATTTTTTAATAAATCTTAGCTCGTCAAAGAAGTTGATACATTTTGAAAAATTAAGTTTCTTTCATTAGATCCCTTTCAATTTCTATAAAAGTTATTACTACAATTGTATATTCTCTTTTCTGTTTTATCTTTCAAATGGAATCCTAGGCGCGTAATGAACAAAAATAAATAGATGGATTTTTACGTATTGAATGCCTTTTGTTCTTTTTATGTTACTACTTTTTTCCGTGTTACTTTTGTGTTGCTGGATTTTTCTTTGTCAAAGAAACACTGAGTTGAATTGTAATCTAGCTTCTGTAAAGCAACGTTTATTAGAGAAGAATACACTTCTGGCAACAATTAAATAACTAGAAATGAAAATCCACGACATGGTTTTCACCGCATAATAATTGCTTTTTGTTTTAGGATATCGATGTAAATCTGAAAGATTAAATAATCTATTCTGATTACAGATATGTTTATTATACATAGATTGGTTATCATTCGGCAGCTATTTTTAGAATATTATTTATATATATTAATAGTGTTTAATGCACTGATGATTCTTATATTTAATATTTGATCAAATCGTTATATATATATATATATATATATATATATATGTATATATATATATATATATATATATATATATATATATATATATATATATATATATATATCATAGATACCAAATTTTACGCTTTTTAGCTACCAAAATTTTTTTTATAGAATTCCTTTTTATTAAATAAGTGGAAACTGTTATAGAAATATTTATGAAATCTCTGTAAAAATGTTTCCAGTGGCCAAAAATCATAAAACTTGAAAACTATGATATATTCAGTCTTTTTTCCATTTTTTCTGTGTATACATATACATATATATATATATATATGTATAATACATATATAACAAAATACTTTTTTATTCTTTCTTTAAAATTTATAGAACTTTTATTTTCTAATTTTGAACATTTAAACGTGAAACTTTTATAATCTTGAAAATAACTTCTGCTATTTTTTTGAATAACTTATATATAAAAGAAAAAAAAAAAAGAAAAAGAAAGAAATTTTTTTATGGTGTTCAAATCGTGAATAATAGATCAGAAAAGAGTACAATCGCATTTAATAGAAAATAATTTAGATTTCAAACATTATTTTATGCTTTTTTTTTTTTAATTTATGTTAATGTAATGAAATAAATTATTTAAAATTATTTGAAGTGGAAGTATAAGAATTATGGTTTTTTTTTTTCTCTTAATATATATATATATATATATATAAACATATATAAATGATTGTTATCGTAATAAAATTTAACCTTAATATTTAGCAAATAATCGATACAAAACAATACCAACATAACAAAAATAGAATTGATTGTAACATATAGGTAAGACTTACACAAAAATGTTGCGATACAGATTAAGAACCAATAAGAGACAAAAACAATTTGAATTACTTACGCCGACATGAATAATAATAATAATGAAGGAGGAAAAAAAGGAGCCTTAAACTTAATGACGGAGAAAGTAAATAAAGGACCACAGAAAAAATAATTGGATAAAAATGCTTAAAATGTGAAGTATAAACTCTTCAGGGGACTGTACTTCATAAAGCAGTGAAAGCTGCATCGATTTCGTAAAACAATATAGCTAATTATCGCAATTTTTATTGTTTCAGTCCCGATCGAAGCAGCAAAACCATATTGAATGAGAAATTAATTAAAATATTAAATTAATTCTTCATGGAAACCAGAGAAAAAACTAGAAAAAGTATAGTAGCTACATGTAAAACTTTTAACACAAACAGGAGAATAGGATGATGCCAAAAGAAAAAAAAAAAAAAAGAAAAAAAGAAAGAAGAAAGAAAGAAAGAAAAATAAAAGCTTTGCAAACATCGATTAATCGATAAAGAATGAACGACTCAGCATTGCATCCATACTTCTTACATTCATACTAAAAATGGGCGTCTGTGGAACACGCACATACACTCATATTTTCATACATGTATTTATATTTGAATATTTGTAGGATTCACCCTAGATATGAGAATTCAGTGGTCCAAAAATATAAAATGATAGACATGGATTACCATTTTATACTTTTATATGAGGATCAACTTTTAATACATACTTTAAAGAATTAGTCAATGCCTTTATGCGAAAACAAAATAAACAGATTAATTTAATTTCATGACATCTAATACACGATCTCTCTTTGTGTTTATGTCATTCTATTGCTAATTCTCGCAAATGTAGAAAACTACTTTCAGTTATCAGTTCAAACATACGAATTATTTAATGCAGATTTTAAACAACTTGCTGCGTCGAAAAACTCGTGTTGAAAAATTAAGAAAATAAGCAAACATCTTAAAGTGAAAAAAACACACAATAGTTTTTCAGGCCGGCATAATAAAGCACGCCTCTTTATCAAAGGAAAAAAGAAAATAAAAATGAGGAAAAAAGAGAGAGAGAAAGTAGGTACAAGGGCAGAGTAAAAGAAAGAACACAATATAGCAAACGAGCATTAAGTACATAGCATACACCTATTATTATAATGGACGGGAAAATGGCAACCTAGTGTCGCAAAGATCATTCATAAAATAGTCCCGTAATAATACGCACTACAGTAAGCGAAATTGACAAACATTGAATTTTTCCCGCCAAGCTATAAACCTGCATTCTCTTCAAATGACAGTATCTTTCCTTAATTTTGAAACATGTTTTTAAAATTTACATTTCCCTTTGAGGAACACGTATACCTTTTATACGCGATTTTCGTCTTCAACCACATTTTTCAACTTTTATCTAGAAATAATCTTCAAACCTTTAGTTTTAATTATCTGTTTGAATTTTGTTTCTACAATACATATAACCCAAGCTATGATGTTTTAAGAAACACACGGCAGCACAAAACATAAATTATTTTTGAAGCAAAACTTACCGCAAAACATGATATCTCACACACTCTTACTTTAAATGATATAAAATTTGCATTCATATGTACAAAGCTATTATACATCTTTTGAACTACTTTTATAAAGGTATTTTAAAATTTGTTCATTTTCTAGAGTTAAAAAGTTAAAAATGTATCGAAACTTTCGGAAAAATTTCAATACCGCATAACCTTAAAACTATCATACATGCAATCTTATAATAGTAGTTCAAATCCTAAAACATACTCTTCTGAGTAAAATGCTTTTTACACTTTGTTTAGATATGAATTATTTTTCAATATTTTACATTTTACGTAACTCTAATTTTTTTAGACAAATTATAAGAGTTTTTACTAATCATTATATATTTTTTTAATTAAAAAAAAAAAAAAAAATCGAGCATTTCTATTTATTGTAACACAGTTTACACAAATGAAGAAATTAAAAAAATAAAATAAAATAATTAAAATGTAATGCATCTACTAGCTGAATGGACTTCAGCTGCAAGTGCTAGGTTCGAATTCTGGTTCAGATATGGGTGTTCGTAGGAGTTTCGAATCCACTTTAGGATAGGATATTATATAATCTGTCTTAACGTACAAAAATGTGACCCCCCAAACAACCTGATGATTCGTAACTTTCGATTCTTATGTGCTAATTGTAAAATTACAACATTAAAATATGTTTTAAGCAATTAAAAATTTGCATGTGAGAGAATGTTGTAACATTAAAAAAGGAAAAAATATTTTGATAACTTTATATATAAATGTAAATATATACATTATCTAGTTTAATTTATTAATAGCAGATACATCGAAAGTTGTACTTAAGACTGTTTTGAGGAAAGATTAAAATGATAAAAAAAAAAAAAAAAATTATTACATTTACACAGATTACATCTCATGAACAGAGAAAAGTAAGTCAACGGATGTAGTGTTAAAATTTATATTTATTAAATGAGCAATTTTCATTTAAGGTATTATAAATACGTTTTAACCTATTATAATTATCTGGATTTAATAATATTGCTTTTAAGTTTTGCCTTATAGTTTTATTACTATTAAATTTAAAATTATTTTTAATTAATAAATATTTTTCGAATATGTAATGAAAAGGGTTGCCTAATTTCTTACATTTACAAAGTGCATTTGGTAGTTTATTGATTTTAAAAAGGAAAGTAGGAAAACTACCATGCCCTGAGATAAAATATAAAGATAGTTTATTTGGGCATATAAAATTGACGTTAGCCATTTTAAGAAATGCGTACGTATCTCTCCTTTATGGGAATGTTGCCACACTCGTTGCCAATCACTAAGAATTTTAGATTTTTATCGTTGATTTTATAAGTAAGATTGGGAAAGGAAGAGAATTGCTTCCTCATGATTATAAGAATTATTTATTAATACTTCTTTTGCTAGTTCATCTGCTGTTTCGTTGCAAAGGGTGCTCTTGTCCATGAAAGTTGTATTAATGAGAAATCATTGTTAAGTATTAAATTATATAATTCTAAAAGGATATTGTATTTAGGAAATGGATTTTTTAGTGTTTCTACTGTTGATTTATTATCTGTTATTATTGTTACTGGAATATTTGCATATTTTGAACTTAAATACCATTTAATTGCCTCTATGGTAGAATCCACATACATAAAGCATTTCCCCAAAAACATGTTTTTACTTTCTTTTATATTCAATAGAAGAAAGTATTGGATTCGTAAAGATTTTCAACCTCGGGTTTTTGATGGATTTACACGTTTTGAGAGCTGCAGAACACGATTTGACCATTTTTAGAAAATGTCTGTCTGTCTTTGTGTGTGTGACAAAATTTTATGGCAACCGCATCTTACGAACTACTGCACAGATTTCATACAAGTTGGTATGTAGTTGCACCTTGATATAAATTAGTGCCTATCAACTTTTGGTAAAAATTGTCTTACAGGTTGCGTTGCCATCCCGCTTTTTCTAAATTTTTAACATGGTGATATAGGACAAAATTTTGTATAAATGTGCATAAAGAGAATTATTTTTTAGTAATCATCATGAAATTTGCAAAAATTAATTATAATAGAGATAGTCAACTGGGAAAAAATTTTTGTATGTGTAGGAACCTCGCCACCCACCCTGGGGGGGAAGTCCCCCTTCAAGGGGAGCATATTTTCAAGATGAGTATCTTTCGAAAGGTCTCGTCAACACCTTTAAAACGAATGGTTGAACTATAAATCTGTGATAATTTAAAACAAAGTTATCAAATTTTTTTTTTACTTTTAACGAAAAAAAAAACTTAGAAAAAAAATCGTAATTTTTATTTTTTATTTTTTTTTTTTTAATTAAATTTAACCAAACTTGGTATTTAGTTGGCCCCTGCCATAAACTGTTGCAGATTAGATTTGGGAATCAATCGCTCAACAGGTGGCGCTGTGACCGTATTTTTTCTAAATTTTTAACATAGCAGTATAGGAGAAAATTTCGTATAAATGTACATAATGAGAGTTATTTTTAACTTTGTGATTGTAAAATTAATATGAATTATTGATAATAGTAGTAGTTAATTAGGAAAAAAATTCTGTGCATGCGGGCGCATCGCTCCCCCCCCCCCCCCTTGGGGCTGAAGTACCCCCCGGTGGGGGTAAATTTTCAAGATGTGTATCTTTCGAAAGATCTCGTCAATACATTTAAAACGAATGGCTGAACTATTAATGTGTGATAATTTAAAACAATGTTATCGATTTTTTTTTACTTTTAACATTTTTTTTTTTTTTTTTAATATTGTTACTGAGTGAATTTCTATTGAAAAATATAGAAGAAAGTTTTGTGGTGGCCACAACATACTAGTTTTAAGTGACAAGAAATAAACAATATATACCTTATGAGAAAATGACAGAAATGATCAAAAGTTTTAAAGATATCATTTCAGTTTTATCCAAAATGCCATCAAAGATGATGAATGATCTTTATAATCAAAGCTTAGATACTTGTGTTTATTAAATCAAACATTTTATCAAAGTAAATTTAACTTAAAAAGAATTTAAAAAAAGCTGTAGAATTAAACTCTAATTTATTGTTGCAATAAAAATGAAGCGTTTTTTCTCGAATGAATTAAAGATTATATATCAAATTGCACTATAACACATTAAAAGTCTATTATATAAAGATATAACTTGTACCTGTTAGTAAGTACAACAATTTCGATACAAGAAGACTTCTGATTCTCGAACTTGTTTTATAATGCGAGTTATTTTGTAGCGTAAGTGTAATTACGAGTTAGATCACTCGTTGACTTCTGTATTAACCACTAGCTTTAACATCAATAACATCAGTTGTTAATTATGTCTTAAATGTGTAGAACATGATTGTACATTGTTCCTGCATATTCTTGAGTTTAGATACACTTCTCGATTAAAAAACAAAAACAACATAAAGAGTTGTTTTATTTATTCATAACAAAATAGACAAAAAACTACATGCTCTTTCAAAAGGCTACACGTTTCTTTTTTAGATCAAGGTTTTCGTGGGTTTCGATTTCGTTGAAATTTGGATATTTAACAAGAATGTCTAGGATTATTTTAAGGGAATTTTGAAACAACGGAGTTAAAATGTAAAGAAGGAACGGATTTGCAACAGTTGCTACTCATGCAAGAAGCAGAGCAGAACGTTCCTTATTTCAGACAGCTCATAATACATAGGAGTAATTTTGTAGAGTTTACGCTTTTGTGCTCTGATTTTATTTTCATCTCTATCTCTCTGCCTACTTTTCTGTCTTTTAAGAATGAAATTAAATTCATTTTTCCTAAAAGCTAGACGTCATGCCAGGATGTCTACAAGCTTTGAGGAGATATTTAATGGGCACGCAATTTATTTCGGGTAGTATTTTGATTTAATTGAAAAATTGTTCTCTCTCTTTAGTTTTCCACTTTTTTAATGTCACTCGCCACTGAACTACGGAGATATTTTGGTATAAAAGAAGGAAAAAAGCATTTGTATGAAGTCCTTTCGTGACTAAATCGATGTCGACGTTTTATTGGACAAGGACGTAGTACAGAGGAGACGCCCGTTTCTCTCCAGATCCCACCTTTTGCATTCGTGACTAGAAATAAAAGGTACAGAGTGGACAGAGAAGGATAATAGCACAAAGAGAGAGAAAGAACTATACTATAAAATAGAAATAAAACAAAAGCATTCGCTAGAAAGGGGATCACAGCATTTTATTGCGTGGTAACCATTGGTGGCACGGAAGGCCAGGTTTATGATAATGCCATTCTCTTTCTTTGTTAATGGTTCGAGATTTGAATGGCATTAACATTTCGCATGACTTAATAGGCATCCGCTTTTTCGCGTGACACCACGCAAAGGCAATTTTGTGTCCTGCTTGCGTGAAAATCCGGCCAAGCGCGTCCAGCCAATGGGAAAGGATCATCCGGGAGGAGTTTCCACCAAATAGAATACGCCGTCACAGTTCACTAATAATGGGCCGAAATCATAATGAACGATAATAATGGATAAAGAGAATGAGGTAGAACAAAAAAAAGCGGCCACAAAGGCCCGCTGCCAAACAAGGAGATAATTGCGCTTTGTTTGTTTATGAGAGATGTTCTATTCTCCAATTATCAAATTCTATTCAGACACGCACAGGTGGACCCCGAGATGGGGGAACATATATTGATGAGTGGTTCTAACGAGTAGTAGAACAAGATCGAGCGCCATTTACTATGCAAACGAATCAATCTAGAGAGGCAATATAACATGTCCTTGCGAATTTTAAAAAGCACTAGACGTTGACAACCTGGAGTCACGAAAGAGTTAAAAGTTAATTCCAGATGCCAGGTGAATCAATACAGTTTATTTTTATTCCCCCGGATAGATTTCGGAAATGAGGCAAAAGCAAAAACTAGGACCACATGAATTGGTAAACGTCCAGATGGGTTGGACAGAGAAATTTCGTGATTCCGATTTCACTTACATGCAAATGACTTATACGCATGCTGAACTCCATTTAATTTTAATCTAGTTTTAGACTACTGAAAGAAAGAAAAATATGTGAAATTATTAACGAAACTCTTACTGATTGAATAATAATGAAATTGAATATACCATTGCATTTCAGTAGTCATCCTCAAAGTTGAAATAATTGTTCGACATTCGTCAGTACCTTCACTAATTAATTCAAAATAGAATTATCAAGTTGTTTTTCAGAACTTTAATTAAGCAGGTCTGCAACCAAAAAAATCATAAGGTTTGTTAAGTGTTTCAAAACTGATATTTTTAGTTTAATATTGCGTAGAAATTCTTTTTTCATTATTTTTTTACTTTAAAACAATACTTATAAGAATGAGTCTAAGAAGTAATTTAAAGTAGTAGAGATTTCAGAACAGTGGAAGGTGGAAGCGAAAGAGTGTTCGACGAACATCAAAAATAAGAAAATATATCACAACCAAAAAGAATAAAAGGACATAGAATATTAAAAATATCATGAAGGCATTGCTTGTTTTAATTATAAGGAAAACTGTATTTAGTTCAATGTAATAAAATTAATGATTTTTTATTATAAACTTCTGTTTTTTTTTTTTTTTTTTTTTTTTTTTTCCTTCTTTTTTTTATTACCGTAATAAAAACTGTACGCAGTGGTCAAAAATCAAGGTTATCTTTTCGATTCAGCATCTTTGAAAATAAA
This sequence comes from Salticus scenicus, assembly GCA_963930645.1. Classification (NCBI taxonomy): domain Eukaryota; kingdom Metazoa; phylum Arthropoda; class Arachnida; order Araneae; family Salticidae; genus Salticus; species Salticus scenicus. Next base: position 297,651,102 of record OZ005648.1, read on the forward strand.
ACAAATAAAAAGAGTATATTAAATATGAATGTTGTAAAAAAGTAGAGTTCTCAAATGAAATATACAAAAAACTCGTTTTAATACATTTTTTTAGAATCATTCATAAAGTCTTTTCGAACTGAATTAATGAATTTTTGAGACAGTGAATAAAAAGGTGTTTAAAGCCGGTAGTGTGCCATTGAGGAAAAATAATTTGTTTTTATTCATTTCTGAAATTTTAACAATTTCCATTAGCATATGCAGTAATATCGAGTGTTTTCCATAGGTATTCTACTATGATTTATTTGGAATATAAAACAGGCCAATTAAATACGTTTACACTTTTATATATAAACATCTCTAATGTAGAATTTGCAGAGTTTGAGGATTTTTTTAAATGTAAAAGATGCCTTTCCGTTTTCTTAAAAAATTATGAACAAGTGGGTATTATGTACATTTTGATAATATATAGAACTTATGAGCATCTATTTGCTATTAGAATATTTGTTTAAATTATCATTCAATGATTGATCAAAACATTTTGTAATCAGCTTCCAGTTACCACTTTAGAAAAAAAAATCTTCGAGTATTATGTTGCTAAAACCAACCTTATCCTTGAAGATTAACTTTTTTTTGCAAACTAAATATTACACATTTTTATTCTTTGCTTCATTACTTCTTGTGGAAATTTCTACTTGTATAGACGCTATAAATCGTCTTGTAAATTATTGTTTTAGAGATATGGAAATTTGTATACGTAAACATTAAAATATAACAATAGTATTATAATTTCGCAAAAAATATTTAATTAATATATATATATATATATTAAAAGTTTTTGAAAATTATTAAACTACTATCTGGTTAATAATTTTTAATTTTGTTCCCTCTAATTTACATAGTTATAGTTTAACGATTTATTTTAAACAAATTTTGTATTACTTTGTAAATTTTCTGTTAACAGATTTTTTTTTTTTTTTTTTTTTTTTTAATATTAAAAAAAAAAAAAAAAAAAAAAAAAAAAAACATTGAAATTGAATGTAACCTTTCAGTATTCAAACATAAAAATATATTGAAAATAATAATAATAATAATAACAATAATAACAATAATAAAAAAGTATAAATCTTATGAAACTGGTTTATGTACAGGGACACCCGAAAATACAGTAGAACCTCGATTATCCGAACCTCGATTAACCGAAACTCACCTCGATTAACCGAAACTCTCCGTTAACCGAAGTCGGTTTCTTCTTCACTTTTTTTTTTTTCACTTTCTACTATCATCCAAAATTTTCTCTTAACAAACATGTATTTTTAAAGTTTTTTTTTTTTTTTTTACACATTCCTTTTGTATGCAAGCCATCCTTTCCAAACTACGAGTGCTGATAAATATTTTAGATGATTATTGATGAATTCTCGATTATCCGAAAATTTCGATTATCCGAAGTAAGTTCGCTCCCAATTACTTCGGATAATCGAGGTTCTACTGTATTGAAAAGCACCGCGTTCTATGAGTATTATTTTTTTTAATCACATGTTAATAATTTTATTTTGGGCAAATTATAATGAAATTGATATTTATCCATCATATGCGCAAGAAAATGTTTTCTACAGAATATAGTGATGATGAGCGATAAGATTTAGAGGACCACACATAAAATATTCAATTACATAAAAGTCTGTAATTGGAAATTACATTTTCCTTTGCATTAATCATTTTTAACAGTTTCTAATCATGTTTAAAAGTAGTTATAATTTGAATTCGTCTGTCTGTCTACCTTTCGGTCCGTCTGACTGCCCGCCAGCCTATCTGTACAGCTGTCCCACTCTAGCGTTCGTATATATTTCCAGAATGTCTTCAAAATGATATATGTTATTAAAATTCTCTATGGAATGTTCTTTATTTAAAATGATAAAATAACACAATTGGTTTGTGTACAGAGACATCCAAAAGTATGTCGATGCATTTTGTTTTGTGAGAGGCATTTTTAAAAATTCTATTTAACCCTTTCGTGGGCCGTGGAAAGGTTACTTCCCACCTACATGATCTTACAAAATACATCTATTGGAAGCACAGTTACCAATATAATATATTGGCCTTGCTATTATAACGATGGAAACTCTAATCTCCGCGTCAGTGTTCTTCTGCCATTTATCGTTCAATCGATGGAATAGAATTAGCACATTTGTTTTGAAAGTTTGAAAGCCTAGTGTGAGATTTGTTCTGCTGTGACACCTGTTTTGATATGATATTTGTACTGCTCAACGACACTACTGTAAATATGAGTAAAACAGTGTTTTTATTGTAATTTGTAATAACACTTTATTATTTCGTATATTTCTGCACATCTTATGCCAGTAATTATCTAATTTGAATAATAAATAATAATTCAAAAATTATAATATCTGAATAAACAATAATTCAAATTCGGCAAAATAAAATATATTTCCTTAAATGCTATTGTTGAATTGTTAATAAAAATCTGGGAGAAATTCAAAACTGAAATAAATGGCCCACGAAAGGGTTAAGTAACTTCGCGCTGCACAAATTGTTATAAAATAGACGTCTAAAGAATATGGTACGTTTAACATTAAAATTTACAATAATACACTAAAATAATCAAATACATTAAGAACTAAATTAGGAAATTACTGGAATTCCATTTCCGTTTATGGCAAGCCTTTTTTAACACTTTGCAATAATATTTACGAGCAATTATGAATTCAGTTAGTTTATCTGTCTGTAATTTCTGCCTGTCCGTTGTGTGACCATGCAGGCAAAATACTTTGAAAGTTAAACGATACAACGGGTACGTATAGTTGGAAAGTGTTAATAATCTATGCGTACCATATGATTTTTTGTTCTTGTTTTCCTTCCATAAGATATATTTGTGAGACAAATTCCCTTTGCATTTTAAAATTTTCAAATGCATAAGAAAAGTTGCACGGAAAATTGCATTTTAAGGACAATGTGATTGAACAGCCACGAATGATCTTGAATTTAACAAACAAACAAACAAAAAATAAAATAAAATAAAATAAAGGAAAATAAAGGAAAATAAGGAAAAGGAAAATTATTCGAATCAAAATAATTAAACATTCGTAAGATTACCTATGTGTTTATTTATTTATTTAATTTTTAAGAAATGAAATGAAATAAAATAAAATAAAATAATATTATTTTAAAGTAATTTTTATTTTATGCAGTTACAAATTTAGAAGAGTAAACGTATAGTTTTTTCTTTAAAAAATGCATGTTTTTCTGGCGTTAAACTACTATATGAATGTGGACATAAAATTAAAAAACGGGGGTTATTTCAGTGTTATACTTTCCCGATCAACTTACATGAATAAATATAGAAAGTATTTTAAAAATAATTCGGAATAGTAATAATTTGGAAAAGTGCTGCGTGATTTACTAGGTCAAATTTTACAATCAGCATTTTATTTTCTTCTGAAAAAGCATTGACTTTGGGTGCAATGCTGAGGGAAAATCGCAAACTAGATATTTTTCAAAAAATAATAATAGGAACACGAGGAAAAAATCAATGAATGAAACACAAAGAAGACTATATATATATACACGTTTACGGGATATTCTCATTTTCGATAGCGAGTAATTTTGAAATCCGGTCAAATAATGCGAAGATAAAAGTTGATCCAGAAATACAGCTGTTATATGCATATTTACGAGATTGTACTTATACATTTTGTCCCAGAAGTTTAAAAAAAAAAAAAAAAAAAAAAAAAAAAAAAAGGAAAATTTAGAGATAAATTAAGATTAAATGTTTGATTTGAGTTCGGAATTAAATAAGATTAAATATAAAAAAATAAAAAATAAAAATAATAAAATTTCTATAGACATGATTTTTTAAAATACAGTTCTAGGCAAAAAAGTCTGCCCCTTTCTAAATTTTTACCATTAAAAATCATTTTTTTTTTTTTTTTTTTTTTTTTTTTAAATAAAAATTTAACTTTTTAATTAAAAAAGTTAAATTACGTGTTATAATAATAATAATAATAATAATAATAATAATAATAATAATAAATCCAGGAATTTTTTTCTTAAAACATCTATATAATATTTTTCTAAAGTGAACTAGTTACGATTATATTTTGTAGAAACGATACGACAGTGACAATAAAATACGCGAGGACAAAAAGTAACATACAAGTAATACTTAAGTACGCGGACTCAGTTAAATGATTTAACAACAATAATTTAAAAAAAAAAAAAAAAAAAAAATAAAATAATCACGAAATTTATATAATTAGATCATTTTATAGAAAAATTTATTTTTTTAAAGTTGCATCTTTACAATTCTTGAAAAGCGTCATTTTAAAGCCAGCAATAATTTAAAGATATAAACAAAATATCAACTTTTGTCATAAATTGACTGAAAAATTCAATAATCAAAATAGGTACTAAGTGTTTTTAACAAAAAATTATGCCAAAATGAATAAATAATAATAATAATAACAATAATAAATAGAATTAAAGGGGTCTCGCCAACATGGCGGCAAAAATTTAAAAGCTGTCATAGGTGTCCTTTATTAAAACTGTCTTGCCTGGAAAAACATGAAAGCTAGGACTGAAACATAAATTTTATTTCGAAACTTTTCTTTGATGATTTGATTTAACTATCATTAACGTTTCATCTCACAAATCTAATAATAATTTGGCTTCTGCTGAATTAAAATTTTAATTGGATGTTGAAATTGGTATGAGACTTAAAGGTTTTAAGTCTTTAAAGGTAATTAAGTCTTTAAAGGGTTTAAAGTCTTTAAAAAAAAGTCTTTTAAAGTCTTTTAAAGTCTTTTAAAAAACCTTTAAAGTCTTTAAAGGTTTTAAGTCTTTAAAGGTAATTTTTAAAGGTAAATAAAATTTTAAAAAGTGAAAGAAAAAGAAAGAAACTGCGAAAATTTATATATATACACATATGTTTATTATTACTTTACAGGTATGTCTACAGTCAAACTCGACAAGTAATAGATTTTACATTAAAATCTAATTTCTTTCTTTCTTTCTTTCTTTTTTTTTTTTTTTAATTTTTAGATATAATATATATATATATATATATGTTAATGTGAGCGTAGAATGAACGAAAAATTACACTATATAATTTATGAAAAATTTATTACTATCATAATCACACTCTCAATAAGTTGTAAATTCATATGCAAAATAATTGCATTCTTGAGCAATTATTTATAATTACCAATTTCAATAATAGGAATTTATACAGAAAGATTACACGTTTATATGTTTAGGTATGTTCATGCACAATTTCTGAACGAATATGCAGAATTTAATAGTTTAGTTATTTATTATTATTATTATTATTATTATTATTTATTATTATTATTATTATTATTATTATTATTATTATTTATTTTTTTGAAAAGAGAACATTTTGATGATGTACACTAAAAATTTTATTAGAATCCAACAACGATCCTTTCAACAAGTTTCTTGTTTATGATTTTTAAATTTCTTAAACCTAGTTCAATCGTTCATAAATTTGATAAATTATTTTTATTATTTACTAACTTTCATATAAAAATTTGTTGGTTCGCCGTACGATGTTACTTTTAATGTAGTACCATTTACTGCTTGTCTAAAACAATTTGGAAGCTTACGGAACTTAGATATATTTCTAAAATAAACAGCGAAAATTTCTATTTTAAACATAGTCTATGTTTTCGTTTCAGGGATTATGAAAATTTAATGGCAATATTAATTACTTCAATGATTAATTTCATAATGATGTAATAGTTTGTAGCAAAAATAATTCGTATTAATGTTGATGATTTTCTGTTGTACACCATGCGCATTTTATATTTGAACCCAAACTTGCCAAACAATTTTCCTTCTGTCGTGTTATTATAAAAAATAAAATGAATTGTATTATTTCTATTATTTAGAACAAATGAAAGTTATTCTACTTACAACCTTATTTTTTTTTTCTTTAATTAGCTGTTTGTTAGTGATGTGAAAAATTCAAAAATACTGCTAACGAGTTATAAGAAAATTTAAAAAATTCACATGTGTAAAATTATATAATTAAAGTGATAACATATAAATTACGACGAAATTTTAATCATAAATACAGCTAATACATTTTAAATTAAAGTGCGGGCTTTGCTGAGGTAATTACGATTTGTACCTTCCGTAGAAATTACGGTTTTACTGTTGATTATTTGTACATTTTCATAAATTCGAATAAGATTTGAGAGTTACTATGAGTAATACGCTTGGGTATATTAAAAACTTTAACAAACAATTTTTCTCCAATGTTTTATATTAAAACCGACAATTTAATTAAAAATTGAATTAATTAATTACTTAATTAATTATTAGTTTATTTATTAAAAATTAGTTGAGTTAACCTTAAACATTTTTAACGTCTTTGAATCAGACCATTATCCGAAATAGTATTTTGAACACAGCGTCTTGGAAAAGTCAATGTCTATTAAAAACATTAACTAATGACATTTCTGAAGCTGTATAAAATGAGAAACTAAGTTTATTCTATATCTAAAGTTGCTTTTAGCTCATTAAAATCTGAATCTAAAGTTAATCCCTTTTTAATAATAAAACTTCTTCATTAACATTCTATTTTTCTCCCCAGAACAATGCATGTCCAAGGGCGTAGCGAAACAAATGCCAATTAAAGTGAACATTAATGTGCTAAATCCTTAGATGGACCAACGAGAAACAGTAGTAATTTTTTTTTCAATTCCCAATCAATAGGAAACAATTGTTAATTCTATACAGCTTCAAGAACATAATACTGAGTTCAAATTAGAAAAGGATTTTCACTAATTACTCTAAAACGCTTGATATAAGTTTGAACTTAATTAAGCCGCAAAACTCAATTCTTCTCTGTAATGTCATTTGCGGAAAATGACATGTTGAATCCAGTAAGCAATATTTAATTACATTTGAAATGTTTCTGTATCATTTGCTTCTCAGGGAATCTATTTATAAATTGGAAGTATTTGAGAAACGAAAGCTGAGGCACTGAATAAAGTAATATGTTTTAATGATGTCATTGAGTCTCATATAAAATATGAAAATTTCCAAGGCTTCATTATCACTTTCAAAACTAAAATAGGAAGAGATACTTTGATAGAAATTGCAGATTTATATATATACATGCATTTATATTTATATAATAATAATAATTCATAATTGCAATGATCAAACACAAGAAAATATACATAATATGAAAATGAAATCAAAGGCCTTTCCCCCCTTCATTTTCCGTTAAATATATCAACAATAAAGAATATTTTAGCGGTAACTAACTTTTTCTACTAGTTACAAAAATACGCAAATCAAATTCGGAATCGGATTTATTATTATTATTATTTTATTTTATTTTACTTTATTTTATTTTATTTATCTACTTATTTTTTTAATGTCAAAAAGCCATGTTAGATCGCACCAAACTTATTAATTAATTAAATAATAATTACAAATGCATTTTAAAGAAGTTTAAACATAAATTATATTGCAGTTAAATTTGTATTTACTTAATACTGAAGCTACTTATCAGTTTTGAAAAACATTTGGTAACTATTTTCTTATTATAATCTGTGATTATGTGGGAGAGAGAGAGAGAAAAAAAAAAAACGAATTTGGGTGATTAATAATTTCATACACCGTGTATAATAAATTTCATTATGTTTAAAAATACGATGAAAAATGTATACGCAAATTAAAAATGCGTTATACTTAGACTGAACAGTGTATATGGTACTTAATTCACATTTAAAATTAATGCCTATTCAAAGAACAAATTGCTTTTCTAGTCAATTATTTAAAAATAATCTAATAAACATATTTAATAATTACAAAACTGTGAATAAACGCCATGAAATGCAAGAACTCGAAACAATTGTTTCAGGTCAAAAGAAGGCACGATCCTTCGTCAGGGGAACAAAGTAGGCACAAGTGCTGCAAACAAAGCGGCAACGCTTTGCATGCCGATTTGTTTGCAGAATACGCGCCTACTTTGTTCGACAGACGAAGGGTCGTGTCTTATTTCGACCCGAAACAATTGTTACGAGTTCTTGCATTTTATAGTGTTTATTCACAGTTTTGTAATTATTACTCTTAAACGCCAGTTCTGTGGTATTTTTTTTTTTCTTAATATATATATATGTGTGTGTGTGTGTGTGTGTGTTAGTGAATATATTTATTCACAGTGATACAAAGTTCGTTACCATTTTATAAATTTACGTTACGCAGTGTTACATATAACAATGCATTACGGAGAATAACTTACTTTTGCTGCAAAACTTTACACCTGCAATAACGCAATTGATTGTACTGGAATCTGGCAATAATTTATTTTTGATTTTTACAAATCCTATACTATTTAGTGCGAAATTTTTAGATTATGTTTTACATTTGCTTTTTTCACCTTTTTTATAATTTAATTTGTTAAAGGTTAATGGCAAAAACTTTGACAGATGGCCTTAAAAACGAAAACTGTTAATCCTATTTATCCTAAAGTCCAGTCTGCTCACAATTTTAGTTATCATTAAAATGAATCGATTTTTGTTTGAAAAAAAAAATTCATTTTCAAAATGAAAATTTTGTTTTAAACTTTTTTTAAAATTATATTATGAAAATGTAAAAGAACTTTTTAATTTTTCTGTAACGTATTTTAATTAATTAGCCTGAATTATTTTATTCTTAGCTGAACGTTTTAAATTTTTTTCCTGCTCAGACAAAGTCAATATTTCGCAGATTCGACTCACAAAAGCAATTAGTAGAAAAATAATTTATAATCTGGTAATCTTACAAGTTTTTTTTTTTTTTTTAATAATTATTTATTAAGACTATTCAATGTTCTTTCGTGTTATACGGACTATTTAAAAGCTATATCTTTACATTTTAAGACACCTTAAATATTTAGGAAATAATAGCATAAATTTAAATACAGCAAAGCACCACTCATATGTGGTTCAAGTAGAACGACATGTAAATCAAAAGACTTATTGATGAAAAATGTTTGTGATTTTTGAAAATTTAACTATATAAGAATGTAATTTTACAATAGAGTATCAGTTTGACGCATTCACGCCGGTGTGACCGACCGGTGGGTCACAGCTACAGTCTTCAGAAAAGTGTCCAAGCACCAGCAATAATCCCTGTCCAAAAAAGGTACACTTAATACTGCTTTGTTAAATAAATCCTTGTCGATTCATGTTCTTAGTCAGTTTAAGAGCATGATTCAACAAGGATTTATTGAACAAAACAGTTTTAAATGTACTTTTTTGATATAGGAATTATTGGCTAGTGCTCGGATACTTTTGAGTAGACTATGTAAACAAAATGTGCCGGCGTGAACGTGTTAAAAGTAAAAAAAAAAAAAAAAATCATTTCATAGTAACATTTACACTGAAAAAGAAAATTAAGTAAAACTTTTATCGGAAATGAGGATTTATGGTTTGACTACATACAGTCGGTAACAAAAGTGTCCGGACACTAGCAAAAATTCCTATGTAAAAAAAAAAACTTCATACGGTTTTGTTAAATAAATCCTTGTCGAATCCTGTTTTTAGACTGACTAAGAACATGATTCGATAAGGATTTATTTAGCAAAACCGTATGAAGTGTACTTTTTTTACATAGGAATTTTTGCTAGTGTTCGGACACTTTTGTTACCGACTGTACCATCAGTACTAACGAGGGGGCGTGGAATTTCGTCTAGAGACGGGACACTGATGGAAACTCTTTCACCTCTGAGTTCTATAAGATTACTTTTATGTAAGAATACATATCTCACAAGGCCAGAAAATATTGCAGTTACGTTACAAAAAACTTATGTTACAAACAATCGTTATCGTCACACACTTCAGGATTGCTTTCAGATATATTTCTGAAATGTTCTTCTTTTCGATATTCTATCCGCTATGTAATTACAATTTTTCTCGATTTTTTATTTATTTTTATTTTTTTAAACAATTGCCGAACATTTTTAGATTTTTTAAAAAATTAAACTGTAAGCAAATTAAACGTTTGGAAACGTTTCTCTAGAAATGACAATGTTTCGGTGTTGTTTAATCATGACATTTCTGAGACATTTTCTGATGCTAAGTATTCAATCTTGAATAATAATGTAATAGATATTTCATATTTTAAATGCTAGTTAATTAACGATTATTATTCGTTATTTAGCGATTTCTATTCGGGTAGGCATTTAATAATAATAATAAAAAAAAAAGATTTATAATCGTCCGAAGTGCTGACTAACTTTGATTATTAAGTACCGAGTTATGAATCGAATTAAGTTCATTGAATAATTTTCTTCATTAACGTGGCAATAAATAAATGAAAAAATTTTTAACAAAATTTATTAAATGTAATGACGGATGAATAAAGAATCAAAGACTGGAGTAGAAAATTTGTGTATCTTAGAAAATTGAAAAACGACGAGTAACCGATATTTGTGTTGCATAAATGAAGCATTTTTGTATTAACATTAACATTAGTAGATTGGAACAGTACTAAATCGGCGTATAAACGTAATATATAATAAGTATAAACAGCGCTTTACTTCATAACAATAATATGCGAAATTCTAAAATAAAAGCTGTTGCATTCTTTCTGAATTAAAGCTGTTACACAATTGATAAATAGCTCTAAAACTACATGCGTACCTTTTATCAAAATACATTTAAAAAGCAAACTATTCAATTTGTCTTAATACATATTATTTCAATTATCTCTCTGGTTATACAATTTTAAAAACTCCATCTTTCCTTTTAAACCACAACGTAATTAAATTAAAAATGCACTTATCAATGAATTCTCCTCTCCACACAATATAATACGAGAATTCATTTCGAGTCTTTTCATTTGGCATGACGCCTCTTCTCTAATCAGCATTTGGAACGACTTAATTAAGATGAATCCAATAAACAAAACGACGGTTGGAGGTTTGTAAATGCGAATTGTGTGGGTTTCAAATGAATGCTAGAAACACTACCGTTGCTTATTGAAACAGGGTTACTTATTAAACGGATTTCAAGCGAATTGAACCATAATGGTTATGTGTGCTAATGAACAAAAGAGTCTACATAATAAATAATTACATTCAATCACTTTCTCACTTTTTTTTATTATTCTGCTAACAAAAGAGCAATATCTTTAATACAGTAATGTGACAACTACCAATTAATCTACATAAATTAAACAGGTTTTTATAGAGATTATTTCTTATAATTTATAAATTTTGAACAGTGTTGGGTTTATTTTACCTGAATTAATAGCAAAAATATCAGACTATGTTTCAAATAGGCATACAAAAGTAAAATAATAATAATAATAATAATTAAACTACACATTAAATAAGGATTGTTTATAGTTCATCTATTTCTTTGCTATTTTTTAAAGATATAAATTTTTGACACAATTAAAAAATATTTTAAACAAGCAATACTAAATGATTTTTTACACATTTAGTAAGTAGCACAAATGTGTATTACATATTTTTATTTTGGACACTCTTTGGGTTTTGTTTATAAATAAATAGTTTACTGTAAATTAAAGATTTAATATGATATCTAATATGCTTATTATATTAATATTCTGTAAGCTATTGTAATTAAGAAGGCAATTTAGTGCAAGACAAAAATAAATTGTAAGGCATTCATCAAATTGATTACTTTTAAATGTTCTTTATATTAAATTAACTTTAGTTTAAAAACAGCTTCTTTATTTTTCCAAACATTAATGTAAAACATCATTTGATTCACATAAATAAGTCGTAATTAATGCTGTTATAAGTAACTAACTGCGTAAAAAGTAACTAGATTAAGAATCGGAAACTTTTTTTTAAAATGGTTTTTAATAAAGTTCTTGAAATGTAATATTTGGAAAATAATTAGTACAATTTCTCCTCCACAGTATTAGGATTTTATCGTAGTGTTTCATCTATTGATCATCAAGATGGTAAAAGATAACAAAAATAGATAAATAAATAAATCGAATATTAGAAATTGTTTTTGGTGATGTATGGTTTTTAAATGAAAATTCTCTGTACATAATTAAAAACAAATCTTAACATAGAAACCAATTAAAGAAAAAAAATCGTAATATTCCTTATGTTTGAGTTTATTATTTCATATCTGATTTACAATTTACTTCACCGGCAGACATTTTTCTTCAAATGTTTAGAAGTGCACTAAAATTACCTTGGCTTAATAAGTATATTGAATGAAAACGTTTCAAACTTTCGTTCGTTTTCATATAAAAACAAGATTAATAAATTGATTTTAACCACAACTAACATGGGTTTTCCTAAAAACTTTTATATTCCATTTTATATCCATAACCATGTTTCTGCCAGTATATCTATTTATTTTTTTTAAAGTGCACTTTTGTGTATTTTAACCAAAAAAAAAAAAAAAATTATATCTCTAAATATATATAGTAAAAGAAAATAAAAAGGTGGAGATTGGGTGGGCAGATGTTTGATTATGGAGGATGGGTGGTGTTTTTTGACTCGCTGGTTGGGTGAGATTTTGAAATTATACATTAATACTTTGCATTTACTTTGTATTAAAATATATTATTTTTCCTTAAAATGTTCAATTTCTTGATTATTGAGTTGTCAGTTATTCTTAAAATTAGTAGTCAAACACTAAATCACATGATCATTAATTAATAAATAAATAACCATGTTGCTGTTTAGTATCATTATTCTTCATCTGCTACGTACTACTAAACCCTTGAATTATGTTGCTTGTTTTAATCCTTGTGACACCAAATGCACCATTCCGTTAGTAATGTTTGTTTTTTATGGTCGCTTTCTATTTGATTCTCAGGTTTCTTGAGCTATATAGTTTATTCCACTTTATTCTTCAATTTTAACTTCAATTAATTTCTTGTAGGATTGGGAATTCGTTAGCTATTTGCTATTATAGCTGCTAACGAACGAAATCGTAAATCGGTGCTCAACGGTGAAAAAAGTCACTCCTGATGAATTTTTTTCACCGTTTTCAGTTTTTCCTAATTGAAAAAATATTTTGTTTAAAATACTGTCTTAATTGTTTATTTTCTCAGTGCTTGTTTGTATCTTTTGATTTGAGTTCCATGTCGTTTTTAACGCACAAGCAAAACTTTAGTTTGTTGTAATTTCATTCTTATTGGTTTATGTGGTTTTAGTGATATTATATCTGTTGCTTGGCTTTTACTACGATTGATAATTGATTTATATACATATATATATATACTCTACTGATTTAAAATTTTATGCAGAATATAACGTTGTGGGATTTCCCAATATTATGTAAAATTGATTCGTTTGATTTACACAACATATATTTTATCAAATTACAGAAACGATGATAAAAGCATGAGCACTAGGTATGATTATTAAAATTGAATTATTATTATTAAAGATTACTTAAAGCAATCTACTTGTCTTCCAATACATACGTTTTCTTATAAAAATCTATCCTTACAAGAGCATAAATTTATATCACCTACCTTTTCACCATTTGGGGTACATTGAAAATATTTTTCTTTCCACAACAGGTTTCTGTATCTACATTTACTTTTTTTCTAAAATTTCCTCTTATAGCTTTTTGTAAATCAACTTCGCCTGCATTTTTCTAAGATCTGACATACCCTTATCCACCTACTTCTCTAATCATTAAAAAGAATCTGTATTTAAAGCATATCAGACAGATTCACTAACTCTTATGATGTAATTTAGGCATGAAATCTTGCAATTTGACACTAGCAATAATAACTTCTAACCTTCTTAACAACTGTCCTGAATGATGGCGCCTGGAAATATACACTAAATATATTTTTTATATTAATACAATCATCTAAAATTTTAATATGCAATACTTCTTTTATCGAAAGATTTATTTCACTTCATTTTTTGCTATTTCGACCATTTTTCAAAATATTTCTCTTCCTTTACGATATTTCTTATATTCTCTTTTCTACCTTTTCCTTATATAGCTATTGGTAACCCAAATTTATGTAAATACGCAAAATTATTTCACATCTTTAAATTCAATTGCGGCTGCTTTCCTCTGAGATCTGCCAAGTTTACTTGCACCCACCTTTCTCTCCAATTGATAAAAAGAATTTCCATTCCATGCAACTTAGACCGTTCGAACAATCATCATGGTGAAATTTAGGAATTGATCTTACTTTCTAACATAGTTAGCGCTCTGTCCTGTACGTCGCAGGTGCCTGGATCAAATCCCATTCAGGTCTGGATACTCGTAAAGGTTCGAAGTTAGATTTAAACTATAAGTATTGGTCTAATAAGATGCAAACCGCAACCCAAACCTTTCGTTCTGAAAATATGCAACATTTCAGCTCTTGGTAATGACTTCCTCCTTTTCTAACACCTATCTTGTGTAGTGGCGCAAAATTTGCTAAGTTTTGAATGTGAGATTACTGATATCTTGAGAAATAAGGAAAAATAATTTATGTGAGTAATTATTATTAAGAATATATGTCTTTTTAATTTTTTATCACACTGATGTTATAATTTTAAAAAAAAATGAATAAAATATCAGTGAACTAGAATTCTATAGGAAATAAAATCTCAAGAATTTGTTTATTTTAATTACACAACACATACTTATGTAATTTATTAAATTACAAAATGACGATGTAATCTTGTGTACGAGTTGTAAATTTTAATAGTTTATATAGTTTTCTTTTGATCAGTTGTATTTTTAAACGCTCATCCTTAACAAAGATATTCTCCCAAATCTTTTCAGTTATTAAAGTATAACTAAAATATGTCTCTTACGTAAACATATTTTTTGTAACTATATTCTTTTTTCTAATTGTACACTTACATAGCCGTCGGCAACCTGAACTTCGGTAAACACAGAAAATTAATATTTATGTTGTAAATCAATTGCGTTTGCTTTTTCTAAAGATCTGCCAAGTGTGATCTACATTTCTTTTCAATCGGTAAAATGAATTTATGTTTCAAGAAACACAAGGTGTTCCAATAGTCATCCTGATGTAATTTAGGCATCGAATCTGACATCTTGACACCTGCAATATTTCAGATCTTATTGGAATGACTCCCCCACTTTCCTGACACTCATCTTGAGTTATGGCGTGAAAACAGGCATGTTTTGAAAGTGAGATGGGCGAAACATGAGACACATAAGAAAAAAATAATCCCTTTAGTAACAAATACTATAAATTCATGCCTTTATTTTTTTATTAATTTTTATCATATTCATACCAAAAAAAATTGCATAAAATATGGTAGTCTAGGAATCTTCGTGAAATAAAGTTTCAGAAATTTTTCCAGAACTACAAAAAAGTTTATTTCATTACATAACACATGCTTATGTAATTTATTAAACTGCAAAATGACGATTTAATCTTGTGTAGACATATACTGATTAATTGTTTATATCTTTTCTTTTTATGTACAGTCTTGCTATCAAACAATCATCCTCACTCAAACGTAAACTTATTCATCCGATATTTTTAGTATTTAGAGAACAATGAAAGTATTTCTCTACCCTTAGAATATTTCTTGGATCCACACTCTCTTTTATAATGTTTCCCAATATAGCCATTGGTAACCAAAACTTATGTAAACACGGAAAATGATTTCTCCTCTTGTAAATCAACCGCGCCTGCTTTTCTCTAAGATCTGCCAAGTGCCCAGCCACCTTCCTCTCCAATCGGTAAAAAGAATCTGTGTTTTAAGCATCTCAGACAGTTCAACTAACCATCATGATGTAATTTAGGCATCGAGTCTTGCGTTCTGACACTAGCAACATTTCAGCTCTTATTAGAATGACTTCCCACCTTCCTAACACTTATCTTGAGTGATGGCGCGAGAATAGGCACGTTGTGAGAGTTAGATGGGTGGTATCCCGAGACGTAAGTGAAAGACAGGATGTCAGCTACAATGCGAACCTCAATCCTTTAATTAATTTTTCAAACCATCAGTGATTATGATTTGTGGCACAAGACAGAGTTAAAGCATGCCACCGGTGAAAACGATTGTAATGAAAAATGTTACAAATCTAATTTTACCTTTTAGGTTGTTAAAACTAATCGATTATAAAACATTATGCAGTCTAACAAAAATTTGTTTTTTGAAGCATAAAGTTATTAATAAAGCTGCGTGATTTACATCGCTTGTCTGAAGTTGTTTTGTAATCAGAAAGGATTTTGTTTATTTAAAATGAAATAAACATGTATATATAAGTTTAATTCGTGAAGACTTCTTTCTTGTTTTGAATTGTCATTAATCAGAATTCATTATGTATGTATACGGCAACTAGGAACTCTAACTCCCGTAGTTATTCCTAGAATTTCTCGAAACTGATATATGTTATTCAAGTTCACTATAGGATATTTCTTGTTGAAAATGGAGTGGATACCTCTACTAGTTTGTGCACAGGGATACCCGAAAATATTCCAAAGTATTGTGTACTATAAGAGGTTTTTCTATGAACCGTAGTTTAATACCTTTACTTTAAACAAATCTTAATGAAATTAAAATATGTTATTCGAGTTCACTATTGGATGTTTTCTGAAGAAAATGCAGTAAATATTCCAACTGGTTTGTGCACAGAGACACCCAAAAGTATTCCAAAACTTTGCGTTGTATATGAGGTGTTTCTATAAACCAAATTTTAATAAATTTACTTTGCATAAATCTTAATGAAACTGAAACATGTTATTTATATGCACAAAAGAATGCTTTCTGTACAATGTAGTTTGGTTAGCATTATATTTACAGGAATGCACAAAAATATTTAGTTACATTGAGCGGTTTCATTGAAAATTTGCTGGTATTGCATTTTCGTTTACATTAAATATTTTACACATTTTCTAACAATTTTTAAGAGTGAATATGATTTCAATTTGTGTATATGTCTGTCCGACTGTTCATTTGTCTATCTGCCCGACTGCCCACCCCCAGTGTCGTAAATATTTTCAGAATTTTTTTAAAATGATATATGTTATTCAAGTTTACTATGAAATGTTTCTTATTTGAAATGGCATTAATAGGTCCTGTTTAACTAGTTTTTGCACAGGGAAAAAAAAAAAAAAAAAAAAAAAAAAAAGATGAAGAAGAAATGTCAATGCATTGCATTTTTGAACACGCATTTTTATAAATTACATTTAAATAACTTTCTTCTGTAAAAACCATAAAGAAATTAACATTTATTGTTATTATATGCTAAAGTAATGTTTTGTATAGAAAAAGATACGCTTTCAGGTCTACACTAAAATTTACAGATACATTAAGGGCTGCAATTAGAATCGAAGGGCTGTATTTTCTTTTGCATTAAGCAATTTTAACACTTTCAAACAATGTCTAAGAGTGATTATAAACACATTTAGTCTATTTGTGTGCCTTTCAGTCCTTCTGTCTGCCCGTTGTGTGATAACGTATGCAAAGAACATTGAATGTTATACGATACAAGCACGTACAGATGGAAAGTGTTAATAATCAATGCGTACCTCATGATTTTTCGTTCTTGTTTTGATCTTATTTTACTGTTTCTGTCTCTCTATATTATTATTATGTATTTTCAAATGTTAGTCTTTTTACGTAGATGATTAAAAAAGTAACTCTCTGGTATTTTAACTAGTAAAATTTAATTTGTATAAAACTCTACATTTTCACAAATGATCAATGATCACTGAATAATAATAAAAATAAAAAAATTGTAAAACGAAAAATGCAGGTGCATTTAGTGACTTTACTTAACTTGAATATATATTAAAAAACCTACAGAAAAAAGAAAGAGCTTCACCTGATCAATCAGATTAACGGATAAAATTAATTAATTTAACGCAGCAGGTGCATTGAAAAATGATTTTGGCACGTGAAGTGGAAGCATAATTTAGATAGGTGGTGAAATCATCAGCGTAAAAGAAAGTTTAAATGATTAAATCGTCCATTATGTCTTAATCAGGACGTGAATGTATGTTTTGACCACATATACATTCTGAATTTTGCTTAGACAAATGCTACAATAATAATTTATAATTTACAATATGAAAGGTATTCGATTATTAATTGGTTGAAGATGCATTTCTTTTTAAACTAATCTTACGTTTTTAACTGCTCATTATGAATATCCATTTCAATAATCCACCCACTTTGAAATTAACATAACAAACATTTATTAAAATTAACATTTTAACTTAATCATAACAAACAATTACTTACATTTTTTTTTTAAATACCTGATAATTAGGATCCAAAACACTTAAAGATTACAATTTAAAGCTGTTTTAGAATATTTCATTTTGCCTTAATGCATTTTTTATTAACTTGTAACTTTTGCACAATTGTGTTATAATTTCTGTATAATATTTTTTAAATAACTTTAATGTCCATGCTGCTTATTAAACAATTATTTCCAGCGTTTCCTTACGAAGAATCTATAAAAATTGTTAAAATCAGCATTATCGGCATAATATATTTTGATTTAATTAAAATATTTAAAAATCAGATATTTAAAATTCCAAGATAATTATATTTTCTCTTAGTTATTTAACTTTTCAAATGTAATATTTTTGAAACTAATACCATTTAAAGGGAAAGTTTCATCAAAAAATGTCTTATATAAAGAAATCTTTACGGAAAAGCTTCGCATGATGACATTTGATGGCTATTCATAATTTCCCTGGAAGAGTCATAAAACAAATGTTTAAAAGCAAATGAAATCTTACTTAAAATTATGTAGTATTTACATACCATTACAGCGAAATTTAATTAAAAAAAATATAATTAATGTCAGGAATATTAATTTTCATTGCAAATTTTAATGCACATCTACTTTTAACTGATGATGAGATAAATTTCAATAAATTTTTTTAAGTTGAGTATTTGATCCTACTTTCTGGCAAAAAGCTAATCATTATGGGTTTTTTTAAGTATGGTGTCTGCAATTATTACATATATGTTAAATGCTGCAATTTCAGCAGTTTAAACATCTCTCTAAAACTGAACTAAACTATTAAAAAAAAAAAAAAAAGAAAAGAAAAGAAAGAACGAAAAAAGAAACGTGATTCTAAATAATATCTCAATCTACCGTTAATGAAAGATAAGATTTCTATCCTTAAGAACCCTTGTAGTAATTAGCGATTTTATATGCTTACAGTTTATAAGGTAGTCGTTACAATTTTGTATTAGAAAAATATAATAAATACTTATAAAAAGATCAATGTATTATATGTTCATATTTTAAAATATTCTTCATTCAATCTAGATTACAAGTCATTAATCTCGTGACAGGGAAAAACGAAATATTACGTCGTAACTATTTTCGAAAAAAAAAAAAAAAAAAAAAAAAGAAAAAAAGTCGTTAAACTAAAAAACATTTAACATTTTAATTAAGAAATTTTACAAATGTAAAGTCTTTAGAAAATTATTAAAATTGTTTCCTCTATACCTGATAATAGCTCTACTCTTCTTCAGTAAAACACGAAGATAATAATTAATAAATAGTTGTAATGAGTTATTTCTTATGATAACATTCGGTTTTGAATAACAACATTATTAACATTATTATTATTATTATTTTAACTTTAATTGTATTTAGGAAAAATAATTCGTATGACAAAGTTTCAATCTTTGGTTTAATATTTAAACTAATAAAAATCAACATAAATTCCAACCGGCTTAAATAAGATTTGAATATGATGAAATTCCGAATTGTTAACAATTAAAGTTTTAAGTTTAACCTCTAATTATTATTTAACATTTTTGTTGATGTTTATCAAGCATTTATATAATTTATATAAGAAAAATTTTAAAACTAAATTCTAATTTTTGAATGTAATGAATATTTCCTTAAAAATATTGCTCATTTACACACCACCACATGAAATTTAGATATTTCTAATGCATTGATGTATTCTAGACAAACAGAAGTCGGTGGTAGTCTGTGAAAAAAAAATTGGTGGTTTAATGAAAAATCTGTTCATTATTCCCTATTATCATTATTATTATTTATCATTATTATTATTATTTATTTATTTATTTATTTATTTATTATTCCCTAACCAGCTTTGCTCGCTTCGCTGGTCACAATTTTACAATAATAAGTTTCATTTTATTTTATTCTTGTATTTATTAACTAGCTTCGAAAATATGAACAGTTATTGTTTGCTACTAATAAGTTATTTCTGAAATAATTCATATGTAGTGGTAACGCTTTCAAAAAGAAATTTGCTGTTCTAAGAAAAGCCTGTTCTCGTTATATGGACGAACAGACTATTTATCTATAACATACAAAAGCTTTTTTGATATTATATTATAATTTAAAGTTAATATTACTATTTCTTACTATTTATTCTAAAGCTAGTAAATAAAAGCATCACACTATAAAAGTACAGCGTAGTAGTTTTGTCTATGAAATTCGAGTTTCCCATCGAATGACTTAAAAAAAAATTCAAGTCCTTTTAAAAGACGATAGTACTTCATTTTTGAGATTTTCTGAAAGCGACATAATTTTGACATGCTAAAAATTTTATTTTAAATATATTTAGACACTACGTCATATTGACGTATTCACAGTAAAATGTTTAAATTGCATGAATAATATTTTGACAAAAGAATAAGTTTAGAATTTTTTTTTTTTTTTTTTAATTTACCTTTTTTGATTTCGAATCTTTAAAAACCTGTACTTAATGAGAATTTATATATTGCAAATAACTTATATATTAAATTTGAAGCTGCATTATTACTATAGAAATCATACAGAATAGGGATTTTCGAGAGAATTTTATCTCATCCCCTCCAACTGCACATGCGCTAGAGATGTCAAACCACTCAGCTCTTCAACTCTCGTTACAAGCAGTAACTGTGTCAAGTTTGATTGAAATCGGTTCAGCAGTCGGAAATGTAACACACACATATACACTGACTTTTATTTATATTAAGATTATTAGGAATTACATGGTTGGTTTTAGTTTTAAAAATAGCTGAATTACTCACACTTACACAATAACTTAGATTTTGTAAAATCCTTTTTTAAAAGATCTATAAAAATAAACTTTTTCGTAACATTACATACAATTGATTCATAATTATTATCAGCAGAAATCCTATTATGAAATATTCCCTAATAAAAAGTATAATGAATGAAAAAAGAAGTTTGACCGATGTATTTATTATTGGACAACAAGCTTAAAGTTATATTTATTTCCATATTTAAGACCTAATTTTTGGTTCTTGATAAAAGTGAATATTTGATGAAGAATCTTGCTCAATTTTCAACAACATATTTTGATGCAAAGATTTTCATATAAAAACTAAGCATTTGTAATATTTGCATTAAATAGATTTATTTCATAGTTATAAAATAGGTGTTCTTTGGTCATTAGTTTAGTTTTTTGCAAACATATTTGGTGTTCTTAATAAATAATGTTAATCGTACAGTCGGTAACAAAAGTGTCCGAAAACAAGCAAAAATTCCTATGTAAAAAAAGTACACTTCATACGGTTTTGTTAAATAAATCCTTATCGAATCATGTTCTTACACTGACTAAGAATAGGATTCGACTAAGAATAGGATTTTGTTACCGACTGTAAGTGGGATTTTACAATAGAAGTTTTTTGGCCTGCGGGTAATCTCATAAATTTATTGATCCTTGAATTCGAAAACGTTGGTCACCTCTGTTCTAGATCACAATGAATGCGACAAATAAACAAATAAATGAGTAAAAGAGTTATTAGACGCTTCTGCAGAAGATTGCTCATTATTTTGCGTACTTTTATATCTGCTCTGACGCGCAATATTGAAATCAGGCTGTTATAACGAATTCCTTCTAATGAAATTTAACAAAACAACTCATAAGAAAAAATTCATTTGCTTGCAAATGTTTTTGATCTACTTTTCATTAAGAACATTATTAATCTTTCAGAACACAATGCAGAGTATCCAAACTCATGACTCAATCATCTAATAAAAAAGTGAACGTTTTACAAACAGTAAAACAGGTATAAATTAAAGTGAAAATCATTTGTTTGGGATTCTTGGGAACTGAGGCGCCGAGAAATCTGTAGAGACAATCGCATAATTTTTAACGTGTCTGCTATATTTTTTTCTGCAGTAGACACATTGAATGATGGAATAGGAGCATTACTGTTATCAATAATATTTCTTGTAAAACAAGTCTACACATGCCTCCTTGCAATAGCTTACAAAGGAAACGAAATGAAATACCACTCGCACAAAATAGATTCCTTCAATTTAAACCGCAAATATACGTAGCGTAACCAATCTTTTTTTCTAATTTAAATTCTTTATCTAGATGTTGAAAATGGCACAGCGTCATCTATCACCGTTAACGATGTGGGTGCAAGTGCAAATCTGCTTGAATCTCTCCCAAGAAGACAAGAATGCTCCTTGCTAGCTCGTTAAATATGTCCCAGCAGCATCCAAGAAGAAGTCGTTGATTAGAAAAAGTAAAATTGCGGGTGACAAAGTGTCTCCGATGGGGAATTTGTTTCTATTAATAAGAAGTTTTGGATTCTCAAATGGATTTATACGAAAGGAAAAAGAGATAAGGAAAAGTTCCAGTAAACAACTTTATACAGTACCACAATTACAGGAAGTTTTGAACTTTCAGATCCATAAATTTATGTCAATTTCAGAAAAGACGAGAATTTTTACATTACATAATAAATAAAGTACAATTTTAAAAAAAAGTTTTAAATCTGAATGTTGTTAGGTAGTCGCTTTTCATATAACTTTCATTTTTTTCATTAAAGATAGATATAAAGTGTAGCATTTTTTTTCAAAAGTAAGAATTCTGAGACCAGAAAAAAAAAAAATCCGGTTTGTGTCTATTTAATACGAATTATGGGATGTTTATTAAAAGTTAATTACAAAAGTAAATCTGTAGTCAACAAAATATGTGTGACTATTTACATTTATCATAAATGACTCAGTCGTTAACGATTTCATTCATAATTTGCAAGA
This sequence comes from Salticus scenicus, assembly GCA_963930645.1. Classification (NCBI taxonomy): domain Eukaryota; kingdom Metazoa; phylum Arthropoda; class Arachnida; order Araneae; family Salticidae; genus Salticus; species Salticus scenicus. The sequence goes on from OZ005648.1 coordinate 297,674,066, forward strand.
TACAACCACATCACACATTCAACATGCTGTTAAAAGTAATCCAATGTCTAAAGTAATGCCGAGTTGGAAAATCTTTATAAGGGTTATAAAGGAAGACCTCACACTTTTAATAAAGTGGCATCTTTTAATGCCTTCTTACCATTTAAAACATAATGATATTTTTAAATATCACCTATAAAAAACATTCAGTACAAGGATACCTTTAAATACCTTTCATAACGTTTAATTTTCGATAATTTTTTTTTTAAATACTTTTTACACTTTATTCATCACCATGGGTTAAAGACTAAATTTGATAAGGAATCATTATTTTTTATCTGAGGTACTCAAACTTTGTAATTAATAAAAAAGCCAAGTTGAAGCGATAAGTCATTTTGATAATAAATTAAAAAAAAAAAAAAAAAATGTTAAGCTAAATTTAATTATGTGAAGACAACGGAAACAAAAGCAGTAATATACAATCGAACAACTTGACTATGGATGTTAAGCAAATCTAGGACATAAATTAAAAATAATAGATAAAACTGAAGTTTAGCTTTAGTAATTCAATTAGCTATAACCGAAGCTAACAGTAAAAGCAGTGTATTGAATCGAACAACTTGACTATGGATGTTAAGCTAATCTAAGACATAAGATAAAAATTAATAGATAAACACTGAAGTTTTAGCTTTAATGATTAAATTAGCTATAACCGAAGCTAATTGCATAGGCAGTGTTACACAATGGAACAACTTAACTATAGATGTTAAGCAAATCTAACACATAAAATAAAAATTAATAGATAAAAACTGAAGTTTTAGCTCAAGTGATTAAATTAGCTATAACCGAAGCTAATTGCATAGGCAGTGTTACACAATCAGACATCTTCACAATCGATGTTAAGCAAATCTAACGCAAAGAAATAAGAAAGAATAAATAAAAATTGACGTTTTTGGCTTTTGTGTTTGAAATAGCGGGAACTGATGTTTGTTTCAAGTTACTGAATTCCGAATGAAATACCACCTTCTATAAATCGACATATTGTGAAAGTATGGTATAAATGTAAGTTTTACATTATGGTTCCTACCCTGATACATCAAATTACACTGGATTGTAAACTTTTTTAATTTTACAGAGTAGCAATTTTTAAACCCTGTGAACTAACAAATTAAATTGAGAAATACATTATTTTTTTTTACAAATCAGTTAGTTAACTATATTGCCTTTTTGTGTAAGGAAAAAAAATCTTCAAAAGAAGTCTTGATGTTAAAAATTTGAAGTCACGCTGAACAAGTTATAATAGGTACCAGTGATTAAAGTCTGAAGATGTTTTGAGTAAAGATTAATAACCAAATACTAGAACGATATGTATTTATAGAAAGACGTAACTTGATTTCGACGTAATGATATGTTTGAATCATACAAGTTCTGTCAAATGAATTCTAGGATCAAGTAAATCATGTTTTACGCATGTAAAGTTTTAAAAAGGTGTATACTTACAGCTTTAGTCAGGGCTTGGAAATATATCGTGATTCATGAGGAATTTTAGTTTAGTATAATTTACATGTAGATATCAACCTAATTGTTTATTATGCTTCTTGCATTTTTATTTGTAAAAATCCAAACAAAATTTCTCTCTTTTTTTTTTTTTTTTTTTTTTTTTTTTTTAAATTAAAGTTTGCAAAAAAAAAAAAAAAAAAAAATCAAAGCTTAGAATATAAAACTAAGAGAACATTTTATAATTTTCAGATATTCGTAAAAATATTATAATTAATTAGAAAATATTCATGGGCACATATTGGCAACTAAACAAGTATCATATGCTTATCTATGCATTAATATTTATTGGGTGTATTAATATTTTGTGCCTAATATGAACAAACGTCAAAACTTTATTTATTTATTTATTTATTTATTTATTTTTTTTTTTGTTACGTCACAAATTTATAAACCAAGAAAAAAGAATGCAGGAAAAACTTCAAGATGAAAAAAAAAAATTCTAATTAATATTTTAGTATTTATTTGAAATATTACTTGTGTTCATGTACAACCGTATATAGTACATGTAACGTAGGAAACAATAAACGACAGAACATAATAGTTATGAGTCTACCTAAAAAAAGTTATCTGTTTTCTGGGTAACTGATCTTCTTTTGGATTCTCAATATTAATCAATTACTCAGTAATAGTATTACCAGGAACATTTTCAATTCATTTATAAATTTCGTTATTTCTAGCAGCATATCATGGATTTTTTGCACATTCCCTTCCTCGTTATCACTATTGTACGTTCATATATTTTAGTGATTGAATTTTCAAAGAACATAATATTTGATGGAAAAAAGAAAAATAGTTATTCTAAACAAATAAATAATAAGAATAAAGCGAAATCTTACACGCAATTCCTATTGAATTAAACCAGGTAATAAATTTCTGTACCTAAGAATGAGAATTCCATTTCAACGGGACTATCTTTTAATGAGAGTTCACTTATATGTCAAGCCAGATAGTACTTTCAGACAAAAAAAAATCTAAACATTAAGAGCTAAGATGTAAAATTTTCAATCTGACTTTCCAGAAATTTATATTTGTATTTAAAAGTATGTAATTTATCAAAGAAAAAAAAAAAAAAATGATTACTTTTTGTTTTTGATCAATGTAAAAGAGAGAGAGATTGAAAAGAATCTAACATAAAATTTTGTGATCTATACTAATGATTTTCTAATACAGTAATTGTCTTTGTAAAATATCAGACATTGTTCTTTGTAAAATATAGCTTTTTTAATGAAACTTTTTATCCTTGTCTAAATTTCATGTTTATAATCTTTTTATCCTGTTTTCGAAAACCTGAAGATGTAGTCGTATCACATATTTAACACACTCTTCTCAAAACTACATTCACTAAAACTACTGGAGAATTAAACTTGCCTTGCGGCTCCGTCGCGGAGAGGGGCGCTGCCGAACGGAGTTTCTCCCCGCACGCTTCGTCCCTGTACTCGTCCCTTGCTCCCCCGGCGGACGAAGAATCATCTTCGGGCTCCCTCTTCGTACTCGGTTCAGATTCGTCGTGTGAAGATTCCGCTTTGTTGCGCGGCTCCCACGTCATCTTGTTTTCCTTCTTCAGACGACGACGGGCATTGGCGAACCACGTCGATACCTAAAGAACAGAGAAAGAAAACGCAAAGATGTAAAATAGCTATGAAATTACACAATAGAAAAAAATATATCATATTTGTTACAAGTAGTTTTACCTACATCAAAACCATACCAAATAGATACTAAAGAATTTTTTTTAAATGCTGTTTATTACTGTTCTCATTCTCTTGTTACAGCATTTTCAATTGGCAAATATATATATATGCATTTATTTGAAAAAAAATGCAAAGTTATCTTTTTTTAGAGTTGTATTTTTAGTTAATCTTGAATTTTAAAGTTATACTTAATAATTTGTGGAAAACTGAATAATTTGTGAAAAATTGTAAAATGCACAAACATATAACAATTCTTTCGATCAAAATATTCGACCATAACCCTATATCAGACGAAAAACATTAATGTGTGTACAACGTAAAAGCATTAGTGTTATGAATGCATTAAACATAGTTTAATCTTTTTATTCTCTATTTTTAATTTTCCAGATTACATATATTAATTATAATAAGTGTATAGCTAATTGTAATCAAAGTAATGAAATATTATTTTCAAGAATTTAATACTAGAATTTGTGTAGCACCTTTAGAGAATTATGCACTCAAAAATTCAGTTAAAAGGTTAAATTATTACTATATTTAAGAATCATTATAAAGCAACAGTTTACTTACCTGTGTCAGTGTCATTTTTGTTATAATTGCTAGCATTATTTTTTCTCCTTTTGTAGGATAAGGGTTCTTTCTGTGTTCGTTTAGCCATGCTTTTAAGGTACTTGTGGAATCTCGGGTGACATTTTTTCGACGAGCTCCATTGAAATCGAGGCCGCCGTACCTTCAGAAGAACAAATCCATTTAAATTTCCATTTCCATTTCTATGTAATTCTTAGTTTGAATAAGTTTTACAGCAACAATTCAAATTTTATTGTATATTTAAAGTGTTAGAGAAAATAAACTTATTTAGACAAAAATAAAAGTATGCTTAGAAAAAGATGCAGGGCAATCAGTTCGTCTTACATTTCAAATAAAATATTGTAAATTTCAATTACATTTTGATATATTGAAAATTTCTACAGATCATAAAGTTCAGAAAAAAAAATCTGTCAGAAGATCTTATTAAACTATTTCGTATATCTTGGTGTTTTAAAAACTTAATTAGTCTTATATCAGAAAGTTTTGGCATGTAATGACTGTATTCAATGCATATTTTTCTCAAAGTTCAATAGATTTTACTGAATACATTTTATAATAATTACTACCATGTATATTCAAATAATCAATCGTTGGGGGAATTTTCCTTTTATTATACTATAGGAATTAATAGTACAATAAAAGGAAATAAGTGAACTGGTTTTCAAATAATTTTATCAGAAAATTTCTTTAGAACTTTGTTTTTGAATATAATGAACACATTTCTTTTATATTCTTTTAGATAATGTTTAAGACTTTTAACTATTTCGTTAAAAAAAAAAAAAAAAGTATTGCGAGTTTTTCAGAAAGATATGGAAGAAAACTGGACAAATGGATTTACATAATTAGCAACTTAAAATTTCGATTCGTTATTTAGGAAAACTCGAAATTTTAGAAAAAATGAAAGAATTATATTTTGTTCTAAATAGATTTAATCCAAAAAATTCTATTAAAGATTTTTTTAAAACTAGAAGTGACTCTTTAAAAAACAGTTTCTGGACGACAAATGTGTTCTTACTCGCGGAAGAAAGAAAAAAAGAAAAATCGCGTCATTTCATTCAATCAAACAGATTTTTAAAAAATGTCAGTTGCATAATTTTTTACTTTCGCTTACCCAAATGTTAGAGAAAGTATTGTTTTTGGGTCAAATTTTCGAAATTGAGTTTTTGTTATATTTACAAGTTGAATCCGAAAATAAAGGTTTTAGCGTTTGGTCTGTGTGTGCTTGTGTGCCTGTGTGTTTGTCTGTGTGTTATCAGCATATCTCAAGAACAAATAGTAGTGGAATGTCCAAATTCACTATCCTAAATATGTATCATATAGGAATGCTACACTAAACTTTTCGTTGACATCAAGCAAATGGTTCGTGTACAGGGCCACCCAGGATAATTTAAATGCTATGGGGGAAATTGCAGGTAAATACACTTTCAGATCTTCAGGTTGCCTTAAACAAGACGGAATGAACATTTTATTTTTATTTTTTTAACTATACATAAAAGCATGTTTTGGGTAGATTGTGATATGGAATTTATTCATTATTCGTTTACAGTGCTACTCAAAGTATTCGAATATATTGCGACTATAACTGGAAATCGCCAGAACTGTAATTACTTTTGTGTTAGTTGGTTTTTAAGTAAGACTGAATTGTAAGTACACAATATTGTTTACAGTGCATATTGATTATGGACAATATACAGGGCTACCTAAATTTAAGCTAAACGTTCTAGTCTATTGAATGTAATTTATGGAAGGGTTTTGCTACATTTTACTATTTCAGCGACCATTGCTCAGGAAGCAAAATTAATTTTTCATACCCATGCTGTAAATAAAGTATTTTTTGATTTATCAACTCTGATCTTTTATATAATTACGTTTAGGGGAAATTTCAAAGTTATTTTTCTACACTTATTAACTTTTTTCAATATATTTTGCCTTGTATAATACTTCACTTCTGTATGTAATTATTTATTGATTAATCCAAGTCTTCCTTTCTGGTTTTTTATTATTATAACGATGAATATTATTCTTATTACGAAAGTTAAATTTTTAGCGGCCGATCTGTATGCATATCTGTTATCAGTTTAACTTCAAAACAAATAACTGCAGAAAATTCAAATTTGATATTTTGAAGTGCGTATTAGGTTGCCACTTAAAAATTTGTTTAAGATTGGTAAGTTTGAAGGCAAATTAGCAATAGCTTCGATTTTTTTTAAAAAAATAATTGTATGCACTATAACTGAACGGGTGGTTGGGGGCCGCGGTAGTCCCCCTCATAAAGAATTACAAGTCAAATAAAACTGTTCCGAAACCTGTGTTAGATTATTCAAAAAGTAATTGAAATTTATTAATCATTCAGATGCGTTTTGTTAAGTTAATTTAACTAACTCAAGTTTAACGTGAATATTTGCTTCGATATGAAGAAATATGCAGATAGCAGCACCAGCAAAGAAGTGTTTACTGAGTTTTCTTTCCATTTTTACAAAATGCCCCCTTAATTATATATATAAACATATATAAATGATAGTTATCCTAATAAAATTTAACCTTAATATTTAGCAAATAATAGATACAAAGCAATACCAACACACCAAAAATAGAACTGATAGTAACATATAGGTAAGACTTACACAAAAATGCTGCGATACAGATTAAGAACCAATAAGAGACAAAAACAATTTGAATTACTTACGCCGACATGAATAATAATAATAATGAAAAGAAAAAAAAAAGGACCCTTAAACTTAATGACGGAGAAAGTAAATAAAGGACCACAGAAATAATAATTGGATAAAAATGCTTAAAATTTGAAGTATAAACTCTTCAGGGAGCATGTACTTCATAAAGCAATGAAAGCTGCATCGACTTTGTAAAACAATACAGCTAATTATAGCAATTTTTATTGTTTCAGCCCCGATCGAAGCAGCAAAACCATATTGAATGAGAAATTAATTAAAATATTAAATTAATTCTTCATGGAAACCAGAGAAAAAACTAGAAAAAAGCATAGTAGCCACATGTAAAACTTTTAACACAAACAGGAGAATAGGATGATGCCAACAAAAAAAAAAAAGAAAAAAATGAAATAAAAATAAAAGCTTTGCAAACATTGAATAATCGATAAAGAATGAACGACTGAGCATTTTCATGAACGATAAAATACATATATATATATTTGGTTGTCCGAAAAGTTCGTGCCGATTTTGAAGGAAAATTGAAACGCAACCCATTTAAATGCTCATGGATAATGGATTTTCATATTTTTAACATTTCTGATAATTCACCTTTCGTATAGTGTGGGTTATTTTCGATCAGTGCTTTAATCTAATCTTCATTTGAGGTGAAGGACGTACCCGGGCGTTCTTGATCTTGTATGTTGAAATCAACAGTCAATGATTTAAACCATGGACGTATACACTATATATGTTATCTAAGTCCGTGATTTAAACCTAGTAAACCATTTCTGCGCAGTTCTTTCAGCTATAGCACCTTCGCCGTGAACAGGACATATTTTGTTTGCCGCTTGTGTGGAATTTTTTGCCTTTCCGGTAAAAGAAAAGCATTAAATGCCTATAATGCTCTTTATTTGCTTCCATATTCCAAGGCGTATAAAACTGACAACAATTAACGTATCGTAATTTTTTTTTTTTTCTAAATATGTCTGAAGTACCGACTTTTGGAATATGAACCCATGTCATTTGTTTTCAGTTATTCTGATATATTCAGACACGAACTTACCGGACGGTCGAATATATATATACATTATATATACATATATATATATATATATATATATATATATATATATATATATATTGGGGGGGGGGGTACCACAGAGCTGGCTCTAAAATTTATTGAATTGGCAATGTTTCATTATGGCAATTTTTCTGAATATATATATATATTCCTATGTGAGACGAATAATAATTGTGTGAATGGATGAATTAATCCATTTAATGAGTAAATGGACCCTCTAAAAAGTAAATTGTAAATTGTTTAAATGCAATGCATTGGCGAGCTATGCACTGAATGCGTGGAATGAAAAATCGGGGTTCATATCAGCGCGCTTCTTTTTCCCGAATCTTTCACCACAATTCACAATTAATAAACTTCTTTTTAAATTTGTAGGCTTATTTTATGAGAAAAAATTGCTATTTAAAATTTGTGGTTAAATACTCAGTGGAAAAAAAATAATAGTAATAATAAGCACTACGAATTTTGGAAATCGAATGATTAACGCAAAATTTTTGTGTTTATATACATATCCGTAAAAACTGGAAAAGGTGGAAAAGGATTAAAAAAAAAAAAATAAATAAAATAAATAAATAAATGAACAGACAGAAAAAGATAAAAATTAGATGAAATGAAACTAATCGAAGTTTGCAAAATTCTTAACGTCACCGGGGGCATAATAGGAATTGTGCAAAAAATATAATAAAATAAATAAATAAAAATAAAATAAAATAATCTTAGCTATTCTTAAATGTTAATAATTCTAGCACAGCATATTATTATTTTTTTAATTAATAATATCATTTTCAGTGTAATAAGCGCACTTACCCATATGCCGCCAACGTCGGGTCGTAATAATAGGAAGCTGATTGCGATATACTCCTCCAAGGATCTGGACTTTCTTTCATACCGTATGTAGAATTCTAAAACAAACGAAATTCTTTAAAATTAAATTTACAAATATCTTCGAGCAATAAACATTTATTTTTTTCAAATTACAGTTTCCTTTAAGGAATTTAATTAATTATTTTTTTAATTAATTATTTTATTTAGTCTAATCTTTTCAAGTTCAGTTTAATTGCTTTCTGATGCATTAAAGAGATTTTTTTACATGCGAATTCTTAAAGCATTCAGATGTTAACGTTTGATTTCTAAAATATTCAGTTGAACGATAAATTATTATTATTTTTTTTTAAATATTACAGAAGTTGACTCTTTTAAGCAATTTATGGAACATAGCAAACACTCAGTTGTTAGCTGTCACGAATCTTTTATAACAAATGTAACTAATTTATCGAAATATAAAAGTGTTGTCTGAGTTTTACGAAATTGCTGTTAATCATTAAATGGAAGATGTTTTTAAATTTTAACCGAATGAAATCTATTACATGTAGGTTATTATATAAGTTTATGCAAAGAAAAAAAAAAGAAAAAAGAAAAAATAAGAGAAAGAGAGTTTTAATTCAATTTAATTTTATTTTACTTTGAAAAATGAAGTATTTCAAAAACGTACACTATGTAGTACAAAAAAAAATAATAATTGCTATTAAAAGGTATTTATATATTTACTTACCAATTATAATGAAATATATATATATATATATATAACAGTTTGAATTTTTGTGAAACAAATCTCTAAAAAGTACCATCCCCTTAAAAGGTCAAATTTCTTTTAAAATTTTTTATTTTTACATGGATGTATCCCTTTGATCCACTTATTTTGCTAGTTGGGTAAAAACATTATTCAAATAGAGCAACCAAAAGTCTGAATTTAAAATATTTCTTTTTCGTGAGAATAAAAAGCAACCATGTTAATTGAGGGAAAAAAAAAAACTAACAAAAATTAGTGTTTTTAAAAGAAAATCCTTAAATTAATCTATCCTATCCAATTTGAAGCTACAATCAGGTTACAGATAGTACAATGTTGCAAACAGTTTTTTTGTCCGGAGTTAAATGAATGAAATACGCATATGACGTCATACACGTATTCAATATGGTGTTTATATGCAAATGATATAATAAACGTTATTTTACACTTTATTGAGCAGGGATGGAACACGGGCGCAGAATTCATACCGGAATCCGTTTAAGAAATTTCTCTACCTATAATATCGTTGATTTAAGAAGTAGAAAATTTTCTTACATTGAAAGTGGTATGAATTCTGCGCCCGTGTTCCATCCCTGTATTGAGTCATAATGCGATTAAACATTAATATGAAATCCATTTTAAGTAGGGTAAGTGCGCCAGTGATTGACACTTTTAGAGCAATCTCTGATGTTTTAATGTTCTAGTCATCAGAAAATACTTTTAGAAATTTTAAGTTAATGCATATGGCATGAAAGACATTGTTGAAATATATAACTTTGATGAAAAAATTTTATGAATTTTTATTTGACACCCACTCAATGTTCGAGTAATTGACACTGCCAGTTTTTCCTTTTATCAGTAATTGGCACCCTATGTTCCAGTGTTTGACACTGCTAGTTATTCATTTTACCAGTTATTAGCACCCTATACGCCAGTTTTTGACATAAAATGATAAAATTCTTATATGTAAGATATATGATTTTATTATTTTTCTTATTTATTAATTATTTCGGGATAGATGTCAATTACTGGAGCATGCGAATTACTGGAGCAGCTACCCTAATATTCCTATAGCTAAAAATTTGTTTTAATTCGTAATAAATCTACGTGACTACCATTTAATGTTTCAAAAGCAGAAATAATTTATTAATTCTATTTATTTCATGAGTATTGAGCATTTATACGTTAAAAAAAATCAAAATCAAAATGCTTTAACAAAATTCTACATTTAGTAAAGAAAAATTATGGATAAGAAATAAATGGCTAATAATTGCAGATTGGCCGATGGAATTATCAAATTTTGGAATTATTTAACCCCTAATGGGTTATATACAGAACAGATAAAAGTAAACTAATTCATTATTTTTATACAGTTTTTAGCGAAATAATATATAAAGAATCATAGCGTCTCATATACAACAAAGAGTAACACTGTGGTATTTGGGAAAAAAATATCTTGAGCTCGGTGGAACATAAAGGATAATATTATTCCACAGTAATATACTCGTACAAAATTTAAATTGTTTTAAATAATTCCTCTTAATAAACTTTTAAGGATGTGGTGTTTTTCTCCTCAAATTTGAGAATAGGCGCTTATCTGATTTCGAAACCTTACAGCAAATATAATATCAAAGTAATTCCAAAATAAAATATATTTCAAAAGAACTTCAAATAATATTTATTTTTACATGCATAGCAAATTAATAATGATGATGATGATGATCTGTTCTAGCGCATACTACATTCATAGTAATAGTTAAAAATATGTTTGGAGAGCTCTAACTATTTACATGAGGAATTCAGATTCAGAATCAACTAATATGGATAACAGGCAAATTTTGTTGTATTGATAGATCTCCAAATTATTCTAATTTATTCGCAAAATATTGTTATTGACGCTTATGTAGCTATAGTACTACGACGGTTAAATCCACTTCACCCAACTCAACTAAACCATAACATTTTTAGTACCCGAATTTTTTCACTTCATTTTTTTTTTTTTTTTTTTTTTTTGGGGGGGGGGGAGGGTAGGGGGTAGAATAATTTTCTTTGTGTAATTGCGATTAAATAAAAAGAAAACTAGGAGAATATATTAAAAAAAAAAAAAAAAAGTGGTATGAAAAAACCAACAATATTACGAGTAATAACAATATACCTAATAATCTAGATAATATTTCTCTAACGTGAACCAGTTTCAATTATTTTTTGTCGAAACGATACGATACGCGAGGATAAAAAAATAATTTTTATACATGGACAATATTTAAGCACGCGGACTTAGTTCAATGAACTAATAAGAAAGAATGAGGACAGTTCTCTGATGAGATTATTTGACAAAAAAATTTATTTTTAATAATTGTTTCTTCAGAATAATCTTTGCAAGCGTCATTTTAAACCTAGCAATATTTTAAACATATATACAGAATATGAACTTTTGTGTCATAAATTGACTAAAAAACACAATCATACAAAATACAATGAAAATAGTAATTATTTTATTTTATTTTATTTATTTATTTATTTTTGAACCAAAAAAAAAAAAAAAAAAAAAAAAAAAAAAATTCAATAAAAAGTCATCGCTAAAATGACGACAAAAATTTAAAAGGAGTCGCGGGAGTCCTATATTAAAACTGTACTACCTGTGGAAGTATAAAAATTGGGTCGTGAACCATGAATTTTATTTGGAATCTCCCTTTGAATGATTTTGGTTTCGCTATTGTACAATAATAATTTGGTTTTAATAATAATTTGGCTTCTGGTAAATTAAAATTTTAATTAGGTGGTGAAATTGGTATAACATTTTTGAGTTTCAAATTTTTAAAGGTAAATAAGAAAAGAAATAATGTGCGAATATTTCGCACGGGTTTGCTAGTGTGGAATAATTTTCAGATCCATATAAGAAAGTTTAAAATTTCAAAAAGTCCTTGATTAAAATAATAATTTCTGAATGTATATTGATTGATACATCATGAAGCAGCAAGGGTTTCGAAATAAAATTTTGAGCAGCCAGGATTAATACGTCTATGCTGTCTCTTTTTAGAGATACTTTGATTCCAAATTCCAACGCTTTGTTTAGGTTATTCAACCGGCGTTTTAAAACTATCCCAACACTACAACCTTTATTTATTTTCTTTGATTACTTAAATATATTAGCATAACATAGTTTAAAATATGCTGTTAAAATAAAATATATAGTTAAAATCATACATTTTGCACAATTGTCATTAATTTATAAATGTCTGGCGCAAAAAGAATTTTTCCAGAAGAGATTTCTAAGCAAAAAGGATTTTTACAAAAATCCCTATACTCCAAAAAAGATCGCCATGAAGAAGAAAAAAGTATATATAAAAAACAAAAATATTCAATAAAATGAATGGTTATCAAAATCGCCATTTGGTGCTTATACCCTCAATTAGTTTAAATCACATGATATTAGCCATGATATGTCTCGTGGCATCAAATATATCAATAACACCTAGTTGAGAGATAAAAAAAGAATGAAAAATTGGAAAAAAAAAAAAAAAAGATCGTCCGCCCAGAAGTGTGCTTACACTAAACCAATTATACTCCCTGATGATTCCATTTCAACAGCTTCAGGGGTTGTATCAGCAGGTGAGGGCCGTAATTTTTTACTCCTCCCTCCATTTATCGGAATCAAATCTTATTTCGAGAACATGTTCCTTTGCAGGTGTTTTGCCAATGGTTTTGCAGTCGGTTGCGAACTGTCCACGAGTTGACAACGTGCCTTCGACTGTAGGACCTAAAGTGCATCCATAAAATCTTGTACTACATAAAATCCGTCATAATCGATGATTTATCCGATGAAATTAAAGTGTAATGAAGATGAAAAATTACATATAAAGGAGAAGACTTATGTCGTTTTGCAATGTTAGTTTTCTGTGCTGTAATTAACTCTTTTAGGTTGGGCTTTTGAAGAGGAAGGATTGTGTCATTCAGAATTATGTGGAGTATATTAATAGATGTAATGTATTTATGATTATGCATATATATTTTGATTAAATAGCTTATCGTTTTATTATACTTTATGATGAAATATAAAACTAATAAAATTATTTTCGATTAAAAGTTTCAATCTTACAGATGTTAACTAAGAAACACTTTAAAAAGAAGGTTTCATTAATAATTAATCTTCATTAATATATATATATATATATATATATATACATTTTTTTATTTAAACCGCTATTGTTGATTAGTAATTTTTCTCATAAAAAGTGTCTTTGAATTGACTTAGAAGATAATAGCTTGTGAATACGGATGGCAGAATTCTTAACGAAATCTAATGTCCCCCACGCACTCTATCAAAGTATATAAAAGAGATTATCATGACTGACCTTTAAAATAAAAATGAGGAAGAAAGTCTGGTTATGAGATATAAAATTGAAAAAAATATATAGGTTTATTCCGAATGACGCTAGGCAATATTACTTCAACGTATCGAATCTCCAATTGGTGAGTGTCAAATTAACACCAAGCGAAATATCTTGATATACCAGACATATGTTCCGTGGTACTTTGACGTAACTATAGTATTCATTAAATTATTTTACTGTCTATATGTTTAGGGTGCATATGAGGTAAGTGTCTCCGTAACTCTTCTATAATATGCTATTTGGACTCTGTTCGAACAATAGTTGATCACGAATAAGTGCCATCTGAGTTTCTGAACCCTCACCTTCCGAACGGTCTGTCGTTTGACGAATCAGACAATGACAATGATCACAAGCAGGAATGAAGAACTTACTCTCATGTAAATACTAAAACTAGAACACACGTGCGACTACTATAAAGAGGTAGTTCAGATACTAGTAGATGCAAATGTTTTACACCTCATTTGTGTCGAAACAAAGAATTTGCCCGTAGATTGATTTATGCCCCCTGAAAGCTGATGGGACAATTTATTTAGAACCATCAGTGGTTTTTAGCATTGTAACTGAAACCTGTTTCAATTAAAATGTGTTCCGCACATAACCTGATTTTTACCTGTGTTCCCATCACACACTGAATCAAATGAAATTACGTATATTACTCAGCTCAAAATTAGCATCATCCACCAGAAGAAATGCGCAAATCCTCCTGCAGGCCAAGTCATATCGGAATTTGGTAATCTCCGTTATTTTATCATGGTCGTAATTAATATATATAAATGTATATTATCGTTTTTGCTCCATTGATTCTTTTACTAAAACTGTGTGAGCAAACTTACAAAAATATTATTTTGATGAGAAATGTATACAAAAATACTTCAAAAGAATGTTTAAAAAATGATTAAAAAAGAGTCATTATTTTTATGCTATTAATTTCATAAAAATAATTTATAAACATTCATTTATTTTTTATTATTATTATTTTTTTTTTTTTTTTTTTTTGTCAAAATATGCTTATCTATCATGAATTATTTTTACGTGTAATCAACATGCAAATTTATTTTTATAAGAAATAAAAAAATAAGGTTAAATTTATAAATTAAAATGCTATGATTTGTCTTTTAAATCTCAAAGTTTATATGCAAAATAATATATTTATGGGGGGGGGGGGAGAATTTCTGAAAGATGTCAGTGACTGAAACCATCATATCGAATAATGCGCTGAGCTTTTATGATCTCATCTGTTTGTCACAGACTCTAATGTATTAAATATTTTGTTGACTCGTATTTTTTTTTTCTTTTCATCAAACTGGATAATTTATTCTATAATAATCTCTATATATCTTTACAATTAAAAAAAAAAATTAAGTGCGTCAAAAAGAATTGCATTTCAAATTAAGGCTATCATTATAGGCTATTTAAATACCGCTGAAGAATAAAAAAGACCTTTTCAAAATTTCGGAAAATGCACAACAGTTTTTCATTATTCATGAGAAGCAATATACCTTTTTTATTCGTTATAAAGAATTTTTAAATTACAGTCCTATTAACATTTATTTATATTTTTAGAAGCTTTTTATTGAAATTGAATTTTGTCATCGTGTCTTCGTGTCACGCTGAAAAACAAGGCGCCTTCACTTTAACATAAATGTTAGCACCGTTTACCATCGCTTGTTAGCTCAATTTGATAGAGCGTCAGGGTGATAACGTGGTCGTGGGTTCGATCCTCGAAGGCCGATGTGTTACTTTATTGCAGATAATTAAGAGAAAAAATGTCAATTGGTAAAAGAAAGATCTTTCATTATGTACACACTATCCTAAACATTTTTGATTAATTTTTTTATAAGCTTCTTTTAGTTACTAAAACGCACAAAATAAAAATTTAAGTTAAAAAAAAATAATAATAATAATAATAACGCTGGAATTTTTTTATTATAGAGCCCTAAGAAGCATTTAAATATATATATATATATATATTCTTGCAAGGACCACGCTATACAAAATAAATAAAAGTTTCAACAATAAGAAAAATTGTTCAAGCAAAAATATAAATGTTTAAAGAAAAATATAAATATTTCACTTTGCAAGAGATGAAAAATTTCAAACATTCAAAATATTTTAAAAAGCAATCAAGAACAATATTCTTTTTGTATTTCTTAGAATCTTCTAGCATGTTCTACGACTTTACTTGACGGTTCCTTGATTTTTAGTTAGATCGTGTCGTGGATTCAATCCTTCAAGGGCCGATGTGTTAGTTAGAAAAAGTGTCAGTTGATAAACGTAAATATTTTAATGTCTACACAGTATAGTGAAAGTTTTTGATTTTTTTTTTAGAAGCTTTTTTTTTTTATAACTAAAAATCATAAAATAAAATTTAAGTAAAAAATCATTTTTAACAGTAGAAGCTTTTTATTGTGAAGCTCTATATAGCATAAAATGAAAATTTATTCTTGCAAAGACATGCTAAATAAATGAAAGTTTCAACACTAAGAAAATTTTAAAGAAAAATATAGATAATTCACTTTTGCAAGAGATGAAAAACTTTAAATATTCAAAATAGTTAACAAATCTTTCAAGACCTTTGAAATTTAAAGCTTAACAACTTATTTATAGCTAATGATTAAGAATATTGGTCTCGAAAGCTTTTTAAAATATTTTGAATATTTAAAAATTTTCCTCTTTTGCAAATGTGAAATGTCTATATTTTTCTTTAAAATTTTCTTAGTGTTGAAACTTTCATTTATTTATAGCATGTCTTTGCAAGAATAAATTTTTATTTTATTTTAGGGCTTTTAGTCAAAAAATGTTTTTTTTTTACTTAAATTTTATTCACAATGCAATCATATTTAAAAATCAGGTACTTGTGCTCTTTTTCTTCTTCTTTTTCTTGTATATATATTACTTACTATTTGTGAAAATTTTCTTGTCACTAAACTTTCTTGTATCACAGAGTTTTGTGGATAGTGCATTGTTGAATCTTAAAATGTTATAAAAGGTAAAATTGTTTTCTCTGTCATCATTAAGAAAGGAAAATAATTTATTTTTTGCCCTCTGTATGTCCTTCTATGGCCTCGCTTACGTCGAAGGCCATAGAAATTGTGAAAATGAAATTATTTTACCAAAAGATGTCGTTTAAGGATTTAAAAACATTATTTTAAACAACGAAGAGTTCATTGTGGTGCCTTATACTCGACGTCATAGAAAATTCCTTTACAGAATTTCTTT
The DNA here is from genome assembly GCA_963930645.1 of Salticus scenicus. Taxonomy (NCBI): domain Eukaryota; kingdom Metazoa; phylum Arthropoda; class Arachnida; order Araneae; family Salticidae; genus Salticus; species Salticus scenicus. Next base: position 297,690,811 of record OZ005648.1, read on the forward strand.
TGTTAAAAATGAAAAGAAAAAAAAATCCCTTGCTTCAAATTATTAAAGACTAGTACTCGCTTCGCTGATCGCTATATTTAAATAAATAATAAGAATAAAGAATCACAATTTTCACTTTTTAAAGAAAAACTTAAAAAAAAAAAAAAAAAAAAAAAACTACAAATTATTCAAAAACTTGCTTCGGGTCTCCGTTGCGTTCAGCAGAGTCTTCCTAACTCATAATATGTGGAACCCGTGTCCCTATTGCCTGATTCAACCAATGTGTTGGACTGCAATTTGGATATTTTTTGGACGACTGTTCGAAACGGGCAATATAAAAAAGTAAAGAAAGAAAAGAAAAGAAAAGAAAGAAAGAAATATATTTTTCATAATTAAATTGTGATTACACTAAACAACACCATACAGACCATACATAGTTTTTACTATCAAGTAATTTCTTATATTTCATTCTATTTACTCGGAAGACCATAAAATGATAGCAATTCCACACCAAATATAGTACTACAATATATCATGAAGTTTAATTTGATGTCAAAAGGAAAAAAAAAAAAAATTCCATTTGTTAAAGCACGTTTGGAATTTGAAAAAGGACATTTTACAGCGCGTTTTAGAGCATTGGATGAAGAAACAGCAGAATCTTCAGTTTTTCCCCTCCGAGTGTGAAAAATTTCTTTATGAAAAATTTTGCAAAAAATCTCGATATTTAATCACGTTTTAATTGATAATTTACTACCAATTTAAAAAGTTGAAAATTTGGTTTCGAAGTGCACACGGAAACATTTTAGACTACGCGCGCGCCAAATTTCATATCTCAATAAGTGTGGTAGATTTTTATGGAGACAACTGACGGAGGAAAAAACAGATGCTATTTCGGTTTTATTAACAAGCTATTAAAATAAACTAAATATGCATTAACATTAGAGAATAAATATAGTATAGGAACTCATTGGAAAATTTTGAAAAATGATCAATAGCTCGGACGTTTCTTGCCAAAGTCTTATATATATATATATATATATATATTAAAAACATGAAAAATAATATAATATAAGTAAGTATACTTTAAAGTATAACTTTTGAGCCACATTACTTTGTGAACGATAATACATATATATATATATATATATATATTATTTTTCACTTGTAGTTTTTTTTTTTTTTTTTTTTTTTTTAATGTTAAAAAAAAATAGATGAAATAAAAAGTTGTAAGCGTTTTATTTTATTGGCAGCAGGCTGAAAAAAATTACGACAAATTTAATAAAGTTAAATACATTAATATATTTTAATTAATAACTTTCTTCCTAATTAAAAATTTGAAAATCCGCCATCGAAATGCACACGGTGACGTCTGTAAATGTGGTAGATTTTTCTGGAGGCAGCTGACAGGCAGACGTCATTTCGCTTTTATTAATGAGATATATAGTCTAACTACACGTTTTAAGGGTATTGATGAGGTTTTTATTATTATTATTATTATTATTACCAGTGTTAAAACTTTGCATCACTGACAGAGATATTCTTTCCGAAGAGGGAATGGAGGAGAAAAGGAGAGGTGCTCCTAAAATTTAACCTATACTAATTAACTAAAAAAAAAAAAAAAAAAATCCAATCATCTAAAAATTGTGAAAAATCGGTACGACATACAGTGGAAATGTAGCCAGTGGCGAACATAAGGCCATTATGGTATTATAAGGTTGTATGGACAAGGTTTTTTGTAATACTTATGTTTAAATTAGTACAAGATATGACACTGAGAATAATTCCATGCATCCTTAAAAAAAAAAAAAAGAAAAACAAAAATCATATCCCCCTTCCCATATTTTCCAGGATTGGATAAAGAACATTTTAAGCTATTTGCAATTACGTTGCAAGTGATATATATGCTATTACAAAGAAACTGATACAAAAAAAAAATTGGGAGTTTCACACTGTAAACAGCTAAGCATTGTGCCTGAAAATATTGATGGTAATGTCTGTATGCATAAATTGTTGATTCATCGAAAGTATAAAAATAAAAGTTTTTCAATTCCAATTAAATAACTATCAGAAGTAGTCATCAAATCTCGAAATAGAAAGTTTTGAAAGTACAGGGAGTCTCATACAAGGGAAGTAAACCGAATAGCGTGTAACGGAGATTGTTACATCATTTGTTATTAAAATTTGATTATCTAATTTCAGTTACCACACAGAAAAAAAAAACAAGCAAGAAATATGAAAGAAGTAAAAGTGTTTCCAGAAGCTTTGAAACTTTAAATTATTTAAATCAAAACCAACATTCGATTATCATATTTAATATTTCAACATTCAGTATTTAAATTTTAAATTTAAACATTTTTTGAAAGTTAAATAAGTCAGAGGATACATGTATTAAGGTTCGTTTACTATTTATGCTCCCATGGTCATTCAAAACACCGTTAAGGAAAATGTAATAAAATGTGTTTAATTCGTTTATTACTACTAAAAGCATTTGCTTTACGTAATACTCTGCTCATACGCATTGAAAAAGTGGATTGAAAAAGGCAAAACTTAATATGTTTAAAATAATTACTTAATACGTACCTATGTATATATTCACAATTGTGCATTCACACAGGCTTTTCTCTTATGTTCAAAATGTCACATGCAACATTTGAAAGACCAACAAAAGTCTTTACTATTTATATTTGCAAATATTCTAAATTGATGGTATGGGATGCTATTGGATAAAATCCTAAATCATCTCTTGTTCGTTTTGCCGACATTCTAAATATCAGCCGTTACATTTTTGATGGGTTAAGGCCTGTGGCTCTGCCCTGTACTCGAGGCCTCCGTAAAGCCCCATTTAAGCAAGACAACGTACGATCACATGTTGTTCGTATTGTCCGGAACTTCCTTGAAAGAGAATGTCTTCGACTATAGCGCTGGCCAGCATGTATTCCTGATCTCACACCAATTAAAAACGTCTGGTCAATCGTTGCCAAGCGACTGCCACGTTACCGCTGTCTAGTAAATAAAGTCGATGAACTAAACTGTGGCATCCCGTTGAAGATGCATACAGTTCTGTAACCGCTCATGTTATCTAACTGCGTTTTGATTCAATGCGTAGACGAATAAGTGTTATTATTGCTACCAGATGTCGCTGCTTTATGTACTCATTTCACAGGGTGTATTCCTCTAAATTTCCTGAAAATCCAATAAATTTTTTCTTTCACTGAATTGCATACTTCCGATAAGTATCATTCTGTTATTTGTATTCTTCCTGGTGTAGCAATTTTAATAACCAGTAGTGTACTATTGATTAGGTGCATGACAATCTGATCTCATCGTTTTGCTCCCATGAAAGTTTTGGTCTCGTTATCAGGGTTAATCACAGTATGACAGAAAAAAAGAGGGAAATTCTCCTTTCATATTTCAAATTCTTATCATTTGTTTAGAGATTGGGATAGAAAAGGCAAAGTTATTTATTATTATTATTATTATTATTATTATTATCGCAATAATTACAGTAACAAACGAAACTGAAAAACATTAAAAATTTGATAATTTAGATTTTACTTTGTAATGTGGAGGGGGAGAAGGCAAAGAATAAAGTGAAAATTTCTGAGGAAAAAAATCTTAGATACTCTGATATATAGTGCAACCACGTTTTCCGCGACTAGCATTGAGGATGATTCTAAAATCTTGGAGCAGTGCCAAATTGGCCAACAGGTTGGGATTTGGTAACCATCCAGTCATTCATCGTTCCCTTATCGCTTATTTTCTGTCAATCACAAGGGTTATCACCCTTTTTTAACACTAGACTCGTTGAGTCAGCACTTGTGAAAAGGCTCCCATGTTCACAAGAAACGTGGCTAAAGAATAATACTGAATATTTATTTCGGAGGGTAAAATATCCGAAAAATTTGTTGTAAATGATGTAGCTAAGAGATATATGGAACCGAAAATTTATTATCTGAATTGCATACCATCCTATCACATTTTGAATGATAAAAGGTTTTCTCTTTAAAGGAAGATCTTAATATTGCTATTTTATCTGAATACCCTTCAGTTTAAATAAAACACAAGTTTTTAAAAAATAAACACTGTTATGAGACTCCTATTTATTACATGGTCATTTCCTTTTTTAGTGTTTGATATCAAAATTTACGGGATATTAATGTTTTAACAAAAAATCCCATGAATGTTAGTGTTAAAATATACAAAGGTCCCACAAATGTAAACAGCAAACTCAAGCCTTAACAAGGAATTGCAAATTATTACAAATTAAAAGTAAAATATGTATGGTACTAATTGTTGCAACTGTCTTGAGTTATATATAGTATAAAATATTTTTAATAAGGCTTCAGTCCCTGTGTTGTCATTTTATAAACATCCTTAAATTTTATTATAAATAAAAATATTAGTCTTTATAATTTAAACGAACCATTCTGTAATTCTTACATTCCAAACAAGTGTTCCCGTTTATAAAATTAAAATCCTGTTTATGGATTCCAGTCTGCGCTTTATCTAAGTTTAATAAATTTAAGTGTTAAATAAGTTATCGTGTCCTACAAGCTAAAGTGAGGAAATAATTAAAATAATTTCAAAATAATGCATTGTTAATATTTCATCGGACCTTATAAATTAAAAGAAATAGAAATGAACTTAAAGGACTGTATAAAATTAACAGGACAGACATCTATATAGTATGCTTTCTGTTGTACAAAGACATACATTTTGATTCGAAATCGCATACAAATTACAGGATTCGTAATTCATATACTACTAGAATTTCGAATAAAATATTTCATTTATCTTTAAAAAAACAGAGTTTTTAAAGAAAGGTAATCAAAGTAGGCGTTCTGGGCGAAGTTTGTGTATGTCAACATTTTTTTTTTTTTTTTTTTTTTTTTTTTTTTTTACTAATAGTAAACTAAAAGCAAATTGCAATCAAAGCAAGTAAAAAAGGAAAACAACCTTATTTAAAATAGTTGTTGAAATGTACTAATATACTAAAATGTTCGTTAAAAAATAATGAGACAGAAATGACACGGGATTTAATTGCTAAGAATCAATCACAATATTGAAATTTTGTATATTCATCGATATAATATTCATGAATTAAAGTCGTTTATTCTAAGAACATTTCATTTCTCACATGTCAACAAATATGCAATCGCATAAAAGAAAAAAAAATATATATATATATATATATACATATATTTAAATGGTCGCAAATGCGAGATCGAAATGTCTCGGACTAAAAGGACCTGGGACCAAAATTTTCACCGGACCGAAATAGCTGAACCAAAGTGGCCGGAACGAAATGTACAGCTTCGTTAATATATACAATAATAAAATTTTGCTTAATCCAATAAATAAAAATATGTTAGTACTTTGTAGACATCATGTTAAATTATTTAATTGCAAAAATAATGATTACTTTATAGCCTTTTTTTTTTTTTTTTTTTTTATTCTATGTCTATATATATTATCACTGTTCGGTGTGACGACGCCGAAAGTTCATGACATCTTTTTATGTCAAGGTGCAATTAAATATAAAGTTTCATGAAAGTCTGCGCAGTGGTTTTTGATTTAATGCTGCCGCAAATTTTTTTTTCTCACGTTTTAGAGAAAGAAAGACATTATTCCAAAAATACCCAAAATGCATTCAGAACTTATTAAAATATATAAAAATGTCAAAAATTGTAAATCGAAAATGTTTAAAAATCTAATACTTTCTTTTTATGATTATAAAAGAAACGGTAAAAAATGGGTTCAAAAATAGAACAGTATATTACTAAAAATTAATAAATTTTGAACGTTTGTTCACAAATTCACTACAAACTGTATACTATGCGTTATGCGAATAATGTTCAAAATGGTACTCACAAGAGAGGGCGCGTAGAAAGTAGTTGTGGTGGGATCGAGACTTGTGGGTTCGGGTTGATACGTGGATGCATATGTGGGTAGCCTGGAATATAATCTACTGTCGTACTGTGATTCGGGACTCACTCCTGTGCGTTCATAACAAGGTGTCTGGCCGGAAGAAGTCCCCAAAACAAGCTGAAACGAAAAAAAAAAAAAAAAAAAAAGCATAAGTCAATGTATTCTCTATTAAATATGTACATGTTCTTGTGATAAAATATGTATTAGTGTTCCCGTCATTTAATGTCACTTCTTATAACTAGATTTAAAATAGTCAGGACAAAGGGCGAAGTGGCAGTTTTTACTTTAAAACTCTCAGTTATAAACGATCCTAGCAAATTTATAGTAAAATTACGACATATTTGTTGAGTGAAATGTTTTTGTAATGTTTCTGAATATTTTAGCTAGAAAAAAAGAGAGGCTTTTACTTTAGAAACAGTTTCGTGAATTTCGGGAGCCAATTAATTTTTCGAGTTTCACGTGGATTCATCTCTTATAATTGCTTCTTGTATATTTTATTGCGTTAAATATAATTTTTTACGAATTTGCGATTAATTTTACAAAAGTACACCAATATTTAAAAAAATAAAATTGAATAAAATAAAATTATGAAATCTTCTCGATGTAAATTAAGCAAGAAATACTAATAATACTTTTTTTTTTTTTTTTTTTTTTTTTTTTACATTTTCCCCCTTTTGATCTCATGATCAAAATAATAATAATAATAATAACAATGATACCGATTAGGTAAGCTTGTGATGTACTTCAGCATCTGGTAATTTTGATTTTTTTTTTTTTTTTTTTTTTTTTTTTTTTAAATTCAATCTAATTTTATTTCAACCAGCATTTAACAACAGAGATAATAACTTTGTCTGTGTGTATGTCAGTTGTTTAGAAATTAAATAAAAGGTTTATAGCATGTAGTGAACACAACATACCTTGTAAAATGCCTTACAGAAAATGCTTCTCAAATAGAGAACGATAAATTACTGCAAAATTTAGTTTATATATATATATATATATATTTTAATGTCCGCTTGTATAACTTTCAAAGGGATTTTATAATGAAAATAGTTCTTTTATGAAGGAAAAAAATTTATTTGATAGTGCAGTCGATAACAAAAGTGTCCGAACACCAGCAATTTTCAGATTTTTTAGCTTAAGATAACCAATCAAAAATTATATGAAAACTCTGACGCTAGATGGCTGAAATAGCATGCCGAATTTTCTTGGAAAGCTGCACTCTGCCTATAGACGTTTTTTAAGTTTTTGCTTTGAACCGGCAGTTCAAGTTAATGGTGAATAAGGCCATAAGAAGAGGATTCGACAAGGATTTATTTAAGAAAACCGTATGAAGTGTACTTTTTTTACATAGGAATTTTTGCTAGTGTTCGGACACTTTTGTTACCGACTGTAGTTCAGAATAAAATATCTCATGATCCAAAATTGTTTTATGTATTTGCTTGTTTATTTTTACTTGTCTACGGTCTAAATTTTTTCTAGAAGAAGCCATTCGTCACGAAAATGTTTACTTAAGACAAACATTACTGCTGCATTGAAACAAAAAAGTCGTATTTATTTATTTATTTATTTTTTTTTTTTGACACATCTAAATTTGAATGTGTGATCACATTGACAATGTGAGTCCTAAAGATTGTTAGTATGTGTAGATAATAATGGTTCGTTCCAAAAATATTCTATATAAACATTCTATTGCAAGTCAACAAAACGTTTTATAGAATAAGTAAATTGAAGATAAAAAGACAAGAGGCATTTTTTTTTAATAATATTTGTTACAAACGTTAGAGTATAATATGTAGTGTGTAGTATATATATATATATATATATATATATATATATATATATATAAACAATGCCAAATAATTTTCCTCCACATTCATGCATGTCCATTATTATAAGAACAACCAATAATATATTGTTTTATTTGACTTACGAAAGAAAAAGAAATGTCAGATTGACATGCAAATTTATTAAATGCGGGGTTTTAATATAATTCATGTACAAAGTTAAAATTTTCTCGGAGGAAAAGTAGTAAAAATTCTAGGAGAAAAAGAACTTACATGAATTGAAATGAGAAAAGTAGGATTTCATGAAAAATCTGAATGGAAATCCGTCATACACTTGAAGAAATTTGAATATGTAAAATTGTTGAAGAAAATGTATCAGATGATGGGTCTGTAGAAAAGAGGTCTGTGAAAATTCAAAGCTGTCTCACAAAGATCGAAAATGCATAATATGTGTTTCTGTTCTACGAAAAATATCTGTCGGTGAAACTGCACGTAATTTTAAAAGAAAGATTTTAGTGGTAACATTTTCACGTGTTATAAATAATTAAGCTTTCCCAAACATGTCAAAAGGAATAAAAACTAGCCATAACAGATAAATGTAAAATGGTACGATCAGCGGCAGCATAAACTGGTAAAATGTTACATTTTAGAATGAGAAAAGTTTTATTCATCATTGACCAAATAGTTTAAACTGTCATATTTCAAGATAGTAAAAGACTCAGTTGTTCTAAAAGCGGACCTTTGATATCACGTGGAACAGTTTTAGCTACGGCGAAACAGATTTAACATTTGTACCTACTAATATGAAATTGAGTGAACATCTACAAATCGTAAATGTATTCAGTCTTTAGGGGTAATAATTATATTTTTAACGAGATGCAGTTTATTTTATTCCAATTCTAGAGAAGCAAATATGGTTTCAAAAAATATACATCAGTGTTTTGAAGTTGTAACTCAATTCTCAAGACCTAAAAACTAAAAATAATTGTGGATTTTTTGTAATACTTATTAATTGTATGCAAGTGAAAGAATGCATTGTTCAATTGAAAAGCTTAAGAATAACATGCTGCATAAGATGATATTGATCGTTAATAGTAATAATAATAATAATAAAACTTCTATCAAAGATAGAATTTAGTACGGAGGACTATTAATTTCAATCTGTAAAATTTTTATTTTTTATTTTATTTATTTATTTTTTTATTTTTTTATTTTTTTATCTCATTTTTTGACAGTAAAACTGGACCACGTTCTTTTCAAAATGATTGAAATGAATTAAAATGAAGTGTTTCCACCTAAATTTCATACTTTAGTTAATTTTAAAAAAACTAATTGTCGTGTCAAAACACTGTTTGCACCCCTGGATTTAGAAAAATAGCTCCTTTAATTTGGTACTGAATTTGTAACGATAGGACTGATATTTCTAATTTATTTTGGTGTTACACGAAACTGATGTACAGAAGCTCCAGTTTGAAACTAAATGTCCTTAAATTACCCGTTGCGTAGCGCTAGTGTGACGTGAAACCCAACCAACCAACCTCCATCCTTAAAAAAAAAAAAAAAAAAGAAAGAAAAAAAGAAAAAAGAAACAGGGGAGAAAAATGGTCGACTGTCTCACTAAAGACAGACATCCCAAAAATATCAGAAAGTAACTGGAAAAAAAAAATGCAAAATTTAACAGTTTTTATAACTGTAAATTTATATATATATATATATATATATATATATATATATATATATATATATATATATATATACACTTATATATATATATATATATATATATATACATATATATATATATATATATATATATATATACACACACACACATATATATATATATATATATATATATATATATATTTTTTTTTTTTTTTTTTTTTTTTTTTTTTTTTGCTGCATTTTTACTTTTCGAAATGTAAAAATGATAAAACTTTATAAACATTGTCTATAAATATAATTGTAGTGTTTAGTTAAAGGAAAATATCTGCTGTCTATATATTTGTATGAACCAGCGTATATTGATTAAAATAAATGGATGAGCAAATAGTTTTTCGTATAATAATTTTTTATTTTAAAATGGTTTTCAAATCTAAAAACTTCTTGAAAGGAAGTATAATAGCATTTTAAGTAAATATTCTTCTTATTACTGTTTAATTACATAATATAAAAGTATTTTAATTTTATCTTTTTTGGCTTAAATTTGAATTTGTTAAAAAGTGAAAATAAATAAATAAATAAATACAAATAAGAAATATTTAACAATAATATGTTGAAGGATCTAACTTACTACTCGATTTGAAATCTTAGAAACCCAAATGAAGCATTCAGAAGAATAAATATGATATATTTTATTGACATTTCTTTTTTAAGATTTTATTAATTAAACAAATAAAGATAGATTCTAAAAGGAATCACCCTAAAATCATGGTGATTTTACAATTTTCCAAAGACTTTTTTCTAAAAAGTTGATTGAAGTTTGAAATTTTATATAGTATCATGTCAACCTTAATTTAGAAAATCAACATCATTCCGATCAATAATTCGATACAAATTAAGGGTGAATCTCATTAACATTTGAGCATGGAACAAATTAATGCATGAATTTATAGTGAGAAATGACCCTTTATGGTCATCGGGAGATTGCCGAAACACTGCTCTATCTTTGTTGAACGGTCAACGTTTGCATATTCATGATATACAGCCTGATTTTCATTAGTTGGCTTGAATCTGTCATAAAGCCTTAACCATACGCCTCCCTGATTAGTTTCCGTATCGATTCGATGATGTTAAGGAACGAATTCGATATGCATGAGATAAGGAATGATATATCGTAGAGGAAATGATACACGCGCAGAGTTTTAATATTATAATTTAAATTGGTTCGACGAATAGTGCTTTGTTTTCAATCTGAGTAAACAATTCTACTGTATAATATACTATGAGCTGTTTGATATTTTAATGCTTTTCATGAATTGAATTATTAAATTTTACTGCATCTAACTGAAAATTGGATTCAGACATTCATAAATATTTAGTGACTCTCCATTATTAATGTAAAAATTATTCAAATTTGCTAAGCAATAAATTAATTTTTAAGCTAACTTTGGGTCAAAAATATATTACTTTTAGAATAAATATTATATAATTTGTAACAGAAGTTAGTATAATAAAATTTCAAATTTAATCAGAAATTAGATATAATATCAATGTTACTGCTTGTTATTCTTTAGAAAACTATTGGTGATCAAAGGTAAAGTAAAGATTAAGAACAATAAACAATTGTTAAAATAAAATATTTTTGTAAATATTAAAAAAAAAAAAAATTCTTTGTACATTTTTAGAAATAAGTGAGAAAGGGCCGATGAGTAAAATTATTGAATCAATAGTCTTAAATATTAAATCTTACTTCATGTTCTTTTTTTTTTTCAGTTCCAGTATTTTGAAATTTTTTCTGTATTTCTCACTCTTTCACATTCAAAACTGTACTGTACATGAGTGTTTCTACAACACACATACACACATACATACATACATAACATATTAATAGGGGGTATATAGTTACAATTATCTATAAAAGAGTAATGAATTAGATACATATTTAATTCCGTTTATTTTTCATTTTTAAAACTTTAAAACAAGGCTGAAGAGTGTTAATGACTGCGGTTTGTCTGTCTGTCCGTCTGTCCGTCAGTCTGTCTGTCCGCTCTCTAACGTATTTATGAAATTTCTTGAAACTGTTATATGTTATTCAATTTCCCTATTGGATGCTTCCTATTGAAAATGGAGTTAATATTTCAACTGGTTTATGTACAGGGACACCGAAAGTATTCCAAAACATTGTGTTCTATGAGAGGTATTTCTATAAACCATATTTTAATACCTTTACTATACACAAATATGAATGAAATTGAAATATGTTATTCGAGTTCACTATCGGATGTTTGCTGTGAAATACTACCACTGGTTTGTGTACAGGGACACTTGAAAGTTTTCCAAAGCATTGAGTTCTATTAGAGGTTATTACTACAAACCAAATTTTAACAACTTTAATTTGTTTGATGCTTAATGAAACTGAAATATGTTAGTCATATGAACAAAAGAATGCTTTCAAGAGAATATAGTATGATTAGTATTTGCGTTACAGGGCCACATAAATATATTCAGTTACATTAAGAGCTATTAATAAAAATTTGTCGAATTGCATTTTCGCGTACATTAAGCGTTTTTAACACTTTCTAACAATTTTTAAGTGTGAATAGGATTTTAATTAGTTTGGCTTCCGATAGTTTATCTTTCTATTTGTCTGTCTCTCGCCCCCCAGTATTCTTAAATATTTTCAGAATTTTTAAAAAGTGATATATATTAATGAAGTTCACTATGAAATGATCCCTACTTAAAATGACATTAATAGGTCCCGTACAACTAGTTTGTGTACAGGGACAACAACAACAAAAAAGCCAATGCATTGCGTTTTAGAACAGACATTTTAAAAAATCACATTTAAATAACTTTTTACAGTAAAAATCATAAATAAATTGACATGTATTGTTAATATTCTAAAACAATGTTTTGCACAGAATATGGTATGATTAACCTTCATATTTACAGGGCTACACTAAAATATTCAGATACAATAAGAGCTGCAATTATAATCTAATGGCTGGATTTTCTTTTGCGTTAAGCTTTTTTAACACTTTCCAACGATGTCTAAGAGTGGTTTTAAATTCAATTAGTCAATCTATAAAATTTATTAGTCCTTCGGGCTGTCTGCTGTGTGATAATGTAGGCAAAGAATATTAAAAGTTATACGTTACAACAAGTACGTACTGTTGGAAAGTGTTAATAACCAATGAGTGCTGAATGATTTTTCGTTTTTTGTTAAGTGTTATGTTTACTTTTGCAATCATGAAAACAAGGGAAAAAAATATTTGACACTTTTTTCTACAATTTTAGGAATGTAATCTAAACAAACGCACTGAACAAGAAAAAAATATTAACTGACTATAACTTTAGATCTACTTAAGGAAAAAGTAAGAAATATTGATTTCTTTCACTTTCTTTTAAGAAAGGAAGGTTGATTTCTTTCATTGACATTGCTTCATAAATTTTTATAGTATATTTTCTTTAAAAAGAAGAAATTTACAATTAAATATGAATCTGACTTCTAGAAACTAATAACAATCTTTTTTCCTTTTTCTTTTTTCTATTTTTAACATAGCATCATCTTAAAAATTAAAATAAATAATACAGTAGTACAAATGATAATTTTGAATTAACACTTATATTTGGACATAAGCTTCAAAATATAAACCGATAATTGTTACTCAAAAATTCCGGTTATTTAAACCAAACTTAAAGAATAATTTGAATATTTCATTGCATTTGCTTTCTACCTCGTAACAAAAAACGTAACGAGCGTTCATATATGAAATTAAGCTATATTCGTAATATTACTTAAGACATAAGAAGTAAAACAAATATATAGGCAGCATGGCTGAATCAGCATGGCTGAAAACCTTCTTTAAAATACTCTTTCTATTTGATTGTAACACTTCTTATCAATTGATATCACAATAATTGAAAAAATAAATAAATAAATAAATAAATACTTCTTTTGTCGTTTTTATTCAAATTAGCATGAATGAAAACCCTAAAAATGTATTCTTTCTATTTGACCATTGGCTAAAAAATAAGGTTCCGTAATTGCGATTATTCGATTTCGGTTTTAAAATAAAGCCTGTTTCCTTCTATTTTCGTATACTATTTCTTTGAAATAAGTTAATTAACGAAATATCGGGTAAGTAACATAATATTGAATAAAAATAAATTATATTCTTATTTTAATAGATATAATAAAACATTATTCACATTTCAAAAAATTAATTTTTGCTAAATATTGATATAGTCGCCAAACATATTTTAGATCATATGTAATATACCTTTATTTATTTATTTATTTATTTAAGTGAAAAAAGCATAACAAATCGCGTAAAAAATAAAAATATCAAGCCGGTTTTAGTAAAAATTCTAAGTTGAAACAAAAAAGAATATGTAAACAAACTTTTAGACATTAACAGAGTATACCAGGAACAGGGCTTAATAAATGTAGTTGCTTGGTCACCTAAATTTTCTAACGAGTGATCATTTTTTATAAACAATCTCTGACTTTCCCTTTATTCTTAATTTTTCTTATTTTAATTTAATTACTAATTCTGACAGGCTCTATTGAAAAACCTAATTATTATTAGAAGTTTTTTATATTAAATTGACTTTGTCATCGTGTCTTCGTGTCACGCTAATAAACAAGGCTAATCCATTTTAAAGTAAATATAAGTTTCTCAGTTTGTCGCTCCTTGGCTTAGTTGGTTAGATCGTCACGTTAATAACGCGATGGTCGAGAGTTCGATCCCCGAAGGTCCAACTTGTTAATTTTTATAGATAATTAGTAGAAAGTGTGTCAATTGATAAAAGAAAATTTTTCGTTCACTACACAGTATTTTAAGAATTTTTGAAGAGTTTTTTGAAGAAGTTTTTTTTTTTTTTTTTTTTTTAGATATTGGAAAACGTAAAATATTTTAGATATTAAAAAAGCTCAAAATAAAAAGTTTTAAATAAAAAATACATTAATAAATATTTTTAGAAGCTTTATATATATATACACACACACACACACACACACATATATATATATATATATATATATATATATATATATATTATATGAAAATGGATTTGTCATCGTGTTTCCTGTCACACTAAAAAAACAAACAATTCCATTAAAAAAAAAAAAAAGTAAACAATTCGTTATATCTCTTAATGGCTCAGTTGGTTAAAGCGTCTTGTTAATTTGTGCAAATAATTAATAAAAAAGGTATCAATTGATAAAAGGAATTTTAAATAGCTTTCGAGACATTTGAAATTTGTGGCGTAACGAAGGATTATACAGTCGGTAACAAAAGTGTCCGAACACAAGCAAAAATTCCTATGTAAAAAAAGTACATTTCATACGGTTTTGTTAAATAAATCCTTGTCGAATCCTGTTCTTAGTCAGTGTAAAAACATGATTCGAGAAGGATTTATTTAACAAAATCTTATGAAGTGTACTTTTTTTACATAGGAATTTTTTCTAGTGTTCGGACACTTTTGTTACCGACTGTACCAAAACAAATAACTAATAATATTGGTCTCTAAAACTTTTAAAAATATTTTGAACATTAAAAATTTTTCATCCCTTGCAAAAGGGAAATACCTATATTTTTCTCTAAAATGTTCTTAGTGTTGAAACTTTCATTTCTTTGTAGCATGTCTTTGCCAGAATAAATTTTTATTTTATGCTTTTTATGGCTTCACAATAAAAACCTTCTAACGTTAAAAAATGATTTTTTACTTAAATTTACTTATATGTATTTTGGTTCTTGCTCATTTACACATATTCAAGAAATAAACTTATTCATTCAAGAAGACAGTTTATACTACACTTCTGTGTTAAAACATACATTAAATTAATAAATTAAACATAACTTTTATAATAATAACATAATTCAAAGATAACTAAGCTATTTTTTAACGATAATTCTGCCCGCAGACACTTTGACACTACTGAAGAAGTCTGCCCACGCTGGACTCGAAATGACTTCTTAAACTTTTCTTTTTTGCATTAATATTCTTAGCTTTTATTTTATATTTTTAATGAAGCTGTTATTAATTTTACTATGCTAATATGTCTGCGCTTGATTTTTACACTTTTTTCCAAATTTGTTTCTCCTTGCCAGTTCAAATTACTAAACATTGGTTTACATAATGCTTAATGAAAATCGCTTCATCTTTTACATCATTATATTTATATGTTTTCAAGTCCAAAGGTCTCCGAAAAATTAAAAATGACATTGTATAATTCTAAAATTCAAATTTTAAAACCACATGTGTATTTATTTATTTATCAATTTCTTGTGACGTAGTTTAATTTTACATATTTAATTCTTTATTATTATTGCCAGAATTTATTTATTACTGAAATAAATATTTAAAATAAATCTCTGTAAATGGAAAAATGAATTTTGCATGTTTAATTTATGATTTGAGCCAATGAACGAATTTTCCAAAACTATGCAAACCACGCATAAGTTTTTATTTTCTTTAACTGAATATATTGTTGACATTACGTTTAATTTTTTTTTATTTAAATTATAATTTTTAATTTTTTTAGTCAGTTGAAATGTACGCATGGAAATCATGGATAAAATTACTTTCTTAATTCCAAATACATTATTTTATCTATGACACCATTTGCAGCGTTAGTTTCCAGCAAACTTGGGCTTTTATTATTAAGAAGATTAGTCGTGTTACTCTTTCTCAATTTATACACTAAAAATTTCAGGTATTTTAAAAACCAATATTTTGATTTTATTGTCAGGAGAATTATATTGAACAGAAAACCAGAAAAAAAAAAAAAAATCTGATTGCAGTTTTTTTTTAAGTGAAAGTATGGCTAATGTTTACATTTTTCTCTCCTAGTTGTAGACATGGATCATTTCAATATCAGTAGGTTTTATAAATGATTTTTCAGCATGGCATTAAATAAAATATAATTTGAATATGATGGTTTCATTGACAAATGCACTTAATACTTTGAGAATTTATTTGGGAAAAAGTGTGTCCTGTGCCCTTATCTACTTAATTTTATAATAGAAAATATAAAAACTTTATCTGAAACTATCTAGAATCTATTTATCTATCTACATATCATAAGTAATAATTAAAAAAGGTCTTTCATATGTTTTACAACATTACATGAAATATAGATCATTTAAAAATCTGTTTAATTTTAAATGAATGTATTTGTAAAAATGTTTGTAAATTGCAGTTTTAGATAGTTATTATCATATTATGTAATATGGCGGAATTTTGAAAAGATTCAAGGGCTTAAATCTAGTAGTTAAACAGACATATACAGAAAAGATACAAATTAAAAGGATGATATACTTACAAAAAATTTTCAACGGCATGTCCATTTTTATTTTTTTATTATAAGATCATTGCTGGATTTACTTAATTTCCTTAATTAATATTAGAAAACATGTACATTTAAGTACTGGGAAATAACGTCAACGATATTTCCCATAATTTTAGTTTAAACATTTCCTGTTCGAAAAGAAATAAAGAAAGAAAAGCCTTGCTGAAAGAAATGTTAATTGTCACAATTTTTGTGACATAAATTAGCCAACAACGTGTACCTTTATAAATGATTTCCTTATAATTCATTTCTATAGAAGTGAAAGCTCTAACACAAATCGTTGTTTAAAGAAAAGTGTCTCCGTAATATAGCAGATAATTACGTATTTTAAGTTGTTCAGGGCAGGAAAATGAGGCAGCTAATGTCTCCATTGATAGGTACTTCAAGGTCTTTAGAACAAAGAAATAATTTTCATCATTACGACAAGATTGATTATTACTGCAATTAATGTGATGTCTGACCATTGGAAAGTGATTTGCATACAAAAAGTCACAAAGTTTCTGTCCAAAAAAAAATCGTTTTCCCCCAAATAACAAGAATGTATTTCGAGTGTTTACGTAGAATACCTCCAAATAAAGTGCTGGATTTTGCACAGTTTCATAAAATACAATTTTATATTGAAACACCTCTCTCTTATTTTTTTTTTTACTTATTTACTTATTTATTTATTTATTTTATTTTATTTATTTATTTATTTATTTATTTTTCTAAAAATTCCTCGTTCTTTGATTGCACAGAAATTAACTGCAAAAATAAAGAAAATAAATAAAAATAATGTCGCAAATGCAATAAAAGGAAATTTAACTACTTTGTGCAATTCAAATCCGCTAGTACTATAAATAAATAACTTATTTTATGCGAAAGTTTATTTGGGTATTTTATATTTTAGTTCGTTTATTAGATATAATATAAAATTTTCAGATAATAAACTGTAAAAAGGAATAAAAGGTGCGGTTTCGAGGTTTTAACAAAACTATTTTTCAGTTCCCTTTTGAGGAAGACCAGTGGAAGAACTTTATCAATTTTCATTCTTAAATCTGGATTAACGTAGAATCGATCTACATGTTTGTGATATTGAAAATCACATATTCTAATTTACATATTGTCTCTCAGAATTTAATTCATTTCTCATATTTTATATTTTCTCATCTGTCTTTGCTAGCAAAATATCTAAGTTAATCTCTCCATTTCTTTCAGTAAATGAATTAAAAAAAAATTAATAATAATAATAATAATAATAATAATAATAATAAGAGATGTGGCGATTCCCGTACAATGAGCTGAGATAGGTTTTCGCTGTGCTGTCATTTTTGGCAGAAAAACAGATGTTCTTTTGAATAGGAAACCATGCTATTTCTATCGGCTCGAAGGTTTTCGAAACCATAACATCTAAAAACATCTATTGCCAGGAAAATTCTTGTGGTTAAATTTCCAAAGTACATTTTATATTCCCAAGGTATATTGACGATTTTTTTGGCTAAAATTAGAGTCGTCAATGTATTTTTAAAAATTGTACTGATTTAAGCGAAACTAAAAAAATTGGGTGTTGCTCTTGGTTTCTTTCAGATTAAGGTTTGGCGATATATCTTGTGGTTTTTGATGAGAAGTAAATGTGCCAAACTTTGAACGCTTTTGCTTCTGCTCTTGTATTGTTAAGACGCCTCATTTTCTTCTGAAACACCCCGTGTCCATATCCTCGATAAAGAATAACTTTGTCAACATGCATATTTTGTAATGAATAAGTTCTTTGTAAAACTCTAATTGGATGTTAATTTTGGAGTATTTTGGCAAGATTTGATTGCGATATTTTGTCAAGATTTTAAAGTAAAATAAAATAGTTCAAGTCAGCTTGTTTATCTTGTATTATTGTGAATTTGTCTTCTCAGCGCAAATTGACGGCCTATTTCGTACTTGGATTAAGTATTTGTTGTGTACTATAATAGCAACTTTTCTTCATCGTTAATGACTCTTCTGAAGAAATAATGTTTTTGCATATAAGAAATCTATATACACAGATCCACAAACTATATATAATGTTATATAATATAATTAACTTAGAAATTACGTAAGAAAGTACATCTAATAAAATGAGATGAAAAAAAAAGGAAGGAAGAAAGAAAGAGAGAAAGGAAGAAAGAAAAGAAAGAAAGGAAGAAAGAAAGAAAAGAAAGGAAGAAAGAAAGAAAAGAAAAAGAAATGATTAATATAAATGATAACAAGATAAGCATTAAATCATTCTAAGGGAGGCATAATATTGTATTGTAATAATCGCAGCTATCGTAGATCACAAGTCAGATCGTACAATCGGTAGCAAAAGTATCCTAGCACTAGCATTAATCCCTGTCTAAAAAAAGTACACTTCATACTGCGTTGTCAAATAAATCCCTGTCGAATCAGGTTCTTAGTCAGTCTAAGAACATGATTCGACATGTTATGCCATTTTTTATTAGAAAGACCCATATTTGCTAAATCTAGTAATATTGCTAGGTTATTAAAATCTAATGGGAATTATATCCTGATAATGGGGATTATAAATCCTGAAGTTAAAGTTAACTTTATTATACTTTCTAATTAAAAAAAAAAAAAAAAGAATTGTCACGATTTTTCTGCGGACACCGCCAATATTTTGTCTCGAATCATTGATTGGCGACCACTGATCTCTAAACCATTCTTCAGCTAACTTTTTACAATGGAAAAACTTTTAAGCACAGTTTATGCTTAAAAAAGTTTGCTCCTTTTTCTTAATGAATCTTATTTTTTATAAATTTTAACTCGTTTTCGAAATGATTTCTTATTATAATTAATTTGAAATAATTCTTAATTTAATTTTTTTATGAAATTTGTTACGAAAATTTCTCCATTGAGAAGTTCACTTAATGTGAATTCTACAGATGTTTGTTGTGATACACTGTTTTTTTTTTTTTTTTTTTTTTTTTTTTTGGGGGGGGGGGGGAACTGACTTATAAGAATTGTCATCTTAGAAATAATTAATTAGTAAGATAAACAAGAGCTAGCTTTTCAATGTAAATCGTATGTCTATAATTTTTTCTGTTTCTAAACTTCATATTATAATCATTTCAACTTTCTTGATTTTTTTTCCCTTCCCTTTACAAAAAAAAAAAAAAAAAAAAAAAAAGGTGGATTTGTGAATGAGCAAATTTTAATTTTTATTCCTTCTTTTGGTTGTCTAATGATCAATACTTTAGATATACGTCATACCGAATTAATTACTTCACAGTCATTAACACAAAATATCGCTGTTTTCATTCATTTATTTATAATATATATATATATATCCGTCGTAAAAACCGTATTTATACACTGCAATCACTATATAAAAACAATATATTTTTTTAATGTTCAATTTTGAAAATAAATAAATAAAACGGACATTTAAAGTGTTCAAGAGTTCATTAAATTTTTTTTACGATTTTTTAAAATGTGAAAACTGCATCGTAGTGCAAACAGGAATAAGAAATTACGTTAGCCATAGGAGAGTCAGTAAACATAAGACCAACAGTGGAAAGTAATAGGTTATTACCAAATAGTTTTTCATTACGAACATTATTCTGTATTTCAAACGTCTCTCTGTAAGACTAATATAACCTTCGACGAAGACATTATATTGGACTCAATTGTACAAATTTGCATTGTGATTTACCTTGTACAGAGACATAAAACATCGAATAAAAGTATATAGCAATATTGTAGTTGTTTAATTATAAAACAAATTGCAATACTTAAGATTTTTTACAACCAAAAAATTATAACGTTTACATTTTATTTTTTGTTTGATGTATATCGGTAGAAAAAATTGCAAGAGTATCAAATATTTGAGAAGTTATAGCTTAATTAGTTTATTTTTAACGAATGAAAATTTTTGTTTTCTCTCTTGACTTAATCTATCTAACTGATTTTCAATATATTTTCATTTGACCGCCATTTAAAGGGACAAAATTGCAACGTTGTTTTTACTGTACTAATTTATAATGTATTAAAATAAAGGTTATATCATTTTGTATTAAAAATATAATTCTGTATTAGAAAGTTAACCATATGACTATTATAAATAATCGTCACACTTTATTACAAGAAAAAAATTGATAATTAAATAATTTTAAACTAGAAGTGTAATGCAAAATAAATAAATAAAAAATAAATAAATAAACTCAGTTAACGGATAATATATCCATAGACATAGACCTATTATCCGGTTGCAGCGATCAGAAAGTTAAGAAGTCATATAAGTAACAACAACAATAATAATAATAATAATAAACGAGTATTTGTTTAGAAATCTCTCCTTGCCAGGGAGTTTTTTAATAAGTACGCCGCAATAATTCTCAATAATAATAAATTATTTAAAGATCATCAAAATTTTCAAAACGTTAATATTTTCTCTTTTTTCCTCAATTATATTTTCTCATTATAATATTTTTACCTTCTGCTATAAAAAAAATGATATACCTGTTGCTATGGTTACTAATGATACGCGACGAAAATAACTGTTTTCATGAGTGCACCTGTTATCCAATCCTACGACGGGAATATTAATCTGGAGTTCAGTAAAAGATAAAGCTATTGGCCAAAAACCGATGGCAACAGTCCAACAATAAAACGCCCGAATGAGTAGAAAAATGCGTTGTCATAACAACACTACTCGAAAACGTAACACGAAAAATGACATTGCATTGATCGAACTACGGGACGCTTAAATCTTATTGCTTTTCCGTGAGAAAAACTGAGAACATGACTGGAAAAGTCAACTCGGTTACTTTTCTCGTTATTAAAAGGTTAACAAATACATGATAAACCAAATTTTAGATTTTTAATTATTAGTTAGATGAATGAGAGCTTTTTATTAGGACAGAGGACTATTAGTTTCAATCTGGAGTTTTTGTAAACCAGTTTTATGGAACACCAAAATAAATTAGAAATATCAGTCCTATCGTTATAAATTCAGTACTAAATGAAAGGGGCAATTTTTTCTAAATCCAGGGGCGCAAACAGTTTTTCGACACAACAATTAGATTTTTTAAAATTAACTAAAGTATGAAATTTAGGTGTCAACACTTCGGTTTAATTCATTTCAGTCGTTTTAAAAGTACGCGGCCCAGTTTTACGATCGAACAAGGAGATAAAAAAATAAATTAAAAATTTTAATTTTACAGATTGAAATTAATAGTCCTCCATACTAAACTAAATTCTGTATTTGACAGATTTTTTTTTTTTTTAGTGTATGGATATATATATATATATATATATATATTAAACAGTCCTTATATATTTTCCATAATTTATATACTTTAATTAACCAGAAATTTTTGAGATATTACGTAACACAATATAAATACAAATAATAATTTATTTACTTTAATTAATCTGACATTTTCTAGATATTATATAATACACCATAAATACATGATATCGATACATTATATGTTGCCAGTCGAAATATATTTATTTGAACGTTACAATTATTTATTATTATTATTATTAAATTTTTTATCTTAAGATTTCCAAAATATCTTCTTTATCTGTATGGATTTCTATATAACTAAAAACCCATATTTTCCAATTGAATCTTGATGTAATACTGAGAGAGCAATCTCCATATATATATTTTTTATTATCATTATTTGTTGTAACTGAGGACAGATAAAATTACGCAAAGAAACTTAGTGGATGAAATCCATTTTATACACTTTATTATAAAATAAATTTACATTATTTGTAATAAAATAAATTTAATAAATCTAAATTTGTCATAAAAAGAGAAAAAGAAAAACTTTAGAATATATACAGGGTGACAAGAAATAACTTGGACGAAGTTTCAAACCAAATATCTGTAACTACCACTATCGCAAACTCATTTTGGAAGATGTTGTCTAACCTTGGTCGCAAAAGTTCTTTGGAAACAAAAGATGGACCTTCCAACAGGATTCTGCACCTGCACACAGAGCAAAGGCACTCAAAATTGGTGCAAGACAAATTTTCCTGACTTCATTGGAGCTCAAGAAGGACCCCCGTATTCCCCATATTTGAACCCAATGGATTATTCTGTTTGGTCCATCTTGGAGACAAGTATGTGTGCTAAACCTCATAAAACTTTGGCATCCCTAAAGGAATTCTTATGCAAGGAATGGGATAAAATATCAGTAAGTGAGTTGCGGCCCATAGCCGAAAATTTTGTGACACGTTTAAAGCTCTGTATTAAGGATAAAGGTAGCCACTTTGAAAATTTGTAAATATAATAGACAAAATAATGTATTCCTATTTATTGAAGTTTGGTCGTAATATTTTCATTAGCATTAAAATTATAATGTATTATGTGTGTCCAAGTTATTTCTTGTCACCCTGTACATATGGTATATGTTTGAAGTTTACTATCATTATTATTATTTGCTTAAAAAGAAAAAAAAAATCTAGCCATAGTAATCTTTGGAAAAGGAATAAGGCTTCTTTTCTTTTAATCAAATTTTATCTTGCAGCTTCAGAAATTATCTTTTATTTGTTTGGTTTTTATGCAACATATAACAATATTGACATATTATGCTTCGTATTTTTTCAATATTTGTTGTAGTAACTAAGTAAAAATTATATTACGAACACACACACATGCACATTAAAAAAGTTTTCATAATAATAATAATAGTAATAATAATAATAAATTGCAGAAATTTCGAAATTTGCCTCTTTTCCCCCCTTTTTAATATAACTGATTTTACTGCTATGTTTATTCTTTAATTTAAAAAAAAAAGAAGAAGAAGAAATAAAATCTTGTAATAAGAATCTTTGGTACAAGGATTAAAGTTTAAATTTTTTAGTATATTTACAAACCATGCAATAAAGTATGGATTTTAAGTTCTACAAATTAAAGTATGTTTGACATATGGTGTTTAATTTTCTTTATTTTCTATGAAATGCTACTAAATAAATTAAATTATTAACTGAAATAATTGTGTTAACCCAAATAATAATAATTTTGCTTTTTAAAATATTGGGGCGTTTTTTTTTTTTTTTTTTTTTTTTTTAAATAAATTTATAATGATAGGGGGGGGGGAATCTCCAATTTACAAAAATGTGTATTAAGAGACTATACCACATTTGGGCGTATTTTCATTCCGATCGCAAAATAATCGATATGCTAAGGTTGTTGATAAACGATATACTAAGGTGTTGAAACGATACGTTGTTACGATACTAAGGTGTTGAAACAATGTACCAAGGTGTTTAACAGTATTCAAAATGATATTTTTTATTTACTATAAAAGGTAAAAGCACGGATAATGAAAATAACAATTACGAAATAAAATAAAATATTAGGGTATTTTAAACTAATACAGAATTTTGAATCATGTATATTCATTAAAAATACATTTAAGCAAGTAATAATATTCAAAAATAGGATTAGTGGATTAGGCTTGTATAAGCCTAATCCATTAATCCTATTATATATATATATATATAACACAGATATCTATGACAAACGGCAAGATTTTTGTTTTAATGTCAACTTATTTACACATTTTAATTCATGTCTGCATCTCTCGGTATTTAGAAACATCATCATTAACCATTTATTTCGAATTAATAATTTATGCTCTGCAAAGTTTAAAAACAAGAATATTAATAAACTGATCACAGCCACTGCTAAAATGGGTTTTCCTAAAAACTTTGTATTTTCTATTTTATATCCTTAACCATGTCTCTGTCAGTACAAAAAAAAAAAAAAAAAAAAAAAAGCTGTGTACGCTCTTGTGTATATTAACAAAAAAATTATAAAATAATAAAAGACAATAAAAAAGGTGGCGGTTGGGTGGGCAGATGTTTGATTACGGAGGTGGGGTGGTGTTGTAAGGCTGGATGGTTGGGTGGGCTTGTGAAATTAAATTTAAAAAAAAAAAAAAAAAAAAAAAAAAAAAGTAGAAGGCTTGTTGCATTTGCTTTGTATTACTATGCAAACTTTCATTTTCCAATAAAATTTCAAATTTTTCCTTTTTGAGTTGTCAACTATATTTAATGTTCTAATTATACCGTTAAACACAATGTGATCAATCGGTGAATTTCATTGTGGCTTCGTGGTTTCATTGTTGTTCATCTGCTTTGAAATTTTGCATTTTTAAAATCCATATGGTTCCTGATCTGGTTGTGGCAGGCTGGGGGAGTGTTGCCGGCGTAAAACTAGTGTAACCCCACAGGCAAGTCACAAGTCTTGCCGCCTGCCTCCTTCTTCCTATCTTGTGTTTCTTGGGTTGTTTTTTCATTAATTTTGACAAGTTTATGGTTTTAAGTTAAGATTTGTTGTTTTACTTTATTGATTCGTTTGTTTTGCAGATTGTTAATTAATAGATCTGGTTTCTTTACATTAATGTATTTCATCCACTGATGATTTTTTTTATCTTATTGGTCATTGGTGTTTCAGTGATCTTGTATCTGTTGCTTGGCTTCTACTATGCTTAATAGATCATCTTTATTATATATATATATATATATATATATATATATATATATTTCTCATTCAAAATGGTTTTCCTGCCTCGATCGGGGCTGGAACAATATAAATTGCTATGATAAGCTATATTGTTTTACGAAATCGATGCAGCTTTCACAGCTTTATGAAGTTCATGCCCCCTGACGAGTTTTTACTTCTAATTTTAAGCATTTTTATCCAATTATTATTTCTGTATTCCTTTAGTTATTTTCTCTGTCATTAAGTTTAATGGTCTTTTTTTTATGATTATCATTCATGTCGGCGTAAGTAATTTAAATCGTTTTTGTCTCTTATTGGTTCTTAATCTCTATCGCAACATTTTTGTGTCAGTCTTACCTATAAGTTAAAATCAGTTCTATTTTTGTTGTGTTGGTATTGTTTTGTATCTATTATTTGCTAAATTTTAAGGTTAAATTTTATTACGATATCTATCATTTATATATATATGTATAAGGCGACCAGAATAATTGAATATTTTAATGAAGTAATTCTTCTCTTTGCTTATTTCACATTATTCTTATGGGCATCAATTGTATCCTTCTTAAAGTTTCAGCAACTAAGTTTTAAATAGTTAAAAGCTTGTTAATACTATTTCAATTTTACATGAATGTTTTTAACTTATTATTATTATTTTTTTTTTTTTTCATGAATTATTAAATAAACACAGTGGAAATTATATTGTACGCATCTAATTTTATACGTACAACATTTATTCGAAAATAAACCTTTGATTACAATAAAATAATTCAGATTAAGAAAAATATAAATAGATGAAAAAGAAAATAATAATCTTCTATCTATAATAATAAAAGAAGATGTCTGTCTCTCTGTCTGTCTGTCTATCTGTCTGAGCATCTATACGTTCCGCCCCTATTGAACGCAGAACTACAATATTTGACATACGGGTGCTCAGAAGCCTGCCCGAGTGCATAGTGAAAAAAAAATTTTAAAATTTTAATTAGTTCTCGAGATATTAATTAAAATGTAGACCTATGTCTAATGAAGAAGCGATCTCAATGACTGAGAATTCACCGCGATTGCATAAAAATAGATATTTTAACGGAGTTAAAAGCAGAAAAAGTGGAAAATAAATTAGAAATATTAGTCCGATCGGTAGGAGTTTGGTACCAAAGAAAAGGGGAATTTTTTCCGAATCTAAGAGTGCAAGCAGCTTATTGATACAACAATTGGATTTTTTAAAATTAACTAAAGTATAAAATTTAGATGGCAACATCATTTCAGTTGTCTGCCACGAAAACAGATCGCAGACAACTGTCTGGTTGAAAAAGGAAATGATTGTAATCAATTAAGATGTCACGTGTTTTATAGTGCGGGGGGAAATTGCAATTTTCTAATTTTTTCTAATTTTTCATTCACGTTACATTTGAATCAATATTCGGCCTAGACAGCATATTATAAAGCTACTGTTCAATTTTCATGAAAATACATCAATAAACAAAAAAATTACATATTTATTGAAAAAGATTAAGTTTTCTTTTATATTTTGCAATATTTTAAATTGAGATATGCCGTTGAAATTTCGTAGTATTTGGTTTTAATGCCCGATAATCCGATTGTGAATATTTTTTAAAGAGTACAATTATTAGGAAGAGCTTGAGGTAGGGGGAAAGGGGCAAAAAAAAAAAAAAAGAGTTACAGCGTTTGAAATTGGTTGGCATATTTAGATTTTAAGGCAAGGTAAATCGATTGCGGATATTTCGAGTGTAAAATTATTATTAGCGACGGAAAAGGTGGGGGGGAGGGAGCGAAGTGGCAAAGATGTAGAAAAGGAACGGGAGTTTCGGAGAAAACAACGGAATACCCAGAACACCTTTATTCTTTAATATTTTGCAGAATTTCGAATTCCAATTTCTGCTCACACATCGTACTAAGGATTTTTAACGTTATATAAGCCCGGAATTATGCAAGTTTCGGAGAAAACCATGGATAAGTCTGATTACTGAGAGAGAATAAAAAAAAAATCTCGGCGAATAATAATAAAAAAAATTACATTTTAATTTACATTTAATTGCAAATAAAATTTTATTCTAATATTTTAATTATGATTAAATTATTTTTAATACTTCATTCGAAAGACATTTTGAAATACTTTTATATTATCAAAAGTGGTATTCGAGATTTCCCCCAATTTACACGTTTTGAGGTGTCCTGAATCGGTTTTCTTTTGTATCTCAGCTACTAATTAAAATAATGTCATAAGTAATATATCATTTAAAAGCTTTGTTGATTTGGAATTGAACAGCAGATTACAGAAATTTCTACCGCCAGATGGCGCTGTAATATTTTAAAATTTCCTTATTTCAAATTCTAATTATGATTAAATTATTTTTAATACATCATTCGAAAGATATTTTAACGTTCTTATATATTTTCGAAAGTGGAATTCGAGATTTTACCCGATTTACACGTTTTTAGGTCTCCTGTTTAGGTTTTCTTTTGTATCTCAGCTACTAATTAAAATATTTTCATAAGTAATACATCATTTGAAAGGTTTGTTGATTTATAATTGAACAGTAGATTACAGAAATTTCTACGGCCAGATGATGCTGTAATATTTTTAAATTTCAATATTTTAAATTCTAATGAGCGAGGAAGGTGTTGTATGTTCTAAAACGGGGATAAGGTGCCGCAGTCGCCACCGAGCGAGACTTTGCTGAAGTCAGAATTTTGAAAGATCGTAACACTGTGAGCGAACAGGCTGTTTTAGATATTCAAACGGGAAGAGGGCGCCGCAGGCTGCCGATCGGGAATTTACTGCGATTAAATTTTTCAATAAAGCTATTTTCACTATATGTCAATAAGCTGTTGTAAGATCTGAAACGGGAAAAAGGCGCCGCAGGCTCCACCGACCGGGAGTTTCATAAAGTCGGATTTTTCAAGGATCGCGAACCAGCTGGTCGCCGAAGGCGGCTAGTAATAAAATAAAATAAACAGAACTTGAAAATTATCTTTATAAAATGTAAAAAAAGTGTAATGCAAACTTGTATAAAATTCTTCTAAACAAAACAATTAAATTAAATCAGCAGATTACATTTGTATTTATTATATAAATTTACTTGAATTTCAATGAACCCTGATTTACTTTTTAGTTAAAAAATCTAATGTATAACAACTATATAACTTCCACTACCCTTTACAACCCTCTTTTTCGTTAAAGCGAGGTCAGAAAACATAAAATTGACTAAACGAATCATACACGTTATAATTTTAATGTAAAATCAAAGTAATTTTATACGTAGCAAAGATATACAGTGCCATATTAAACTCCAATAAAAATAATAATAATAATAATAATAATAAAATAAGTCTGTAAAGCCGTATTTTGAAGCACCAATTTTCGTGATATAAAACTGACTTACTTAATCAGAACGTTTGTCAATTTTCCTGTAGAAACCAGGTTATACACATGAAAGTGCATCTAAAAAAGGATTTATGTAGCACGTTTGAAGAAAATCGTTATAGCCGTTTTAGAGAAATCGACTATCGATCTCGCTATTGGTAATGAAGATTATCACATAAAACTTAGCAAACTAATCTTTTTACCAGAAACTAACAATTACATACAAAAGAACATATTAAAAGGAGTTATTAGGGTGAGTTTCGAGAAAATCGGTAGAGACATGTTTAAAAGGATACACTTGCAAGACCTAAAATTGAAATATTTATACAGGACTCTATTAATTTTCTTGAACTAACCAACTAATATATACGAAGGGATACAAAGTTGCTATATAAAAGAGTGTTTATGTAGCAACTTTGAAGAAAATCTTTATAGCCGTTTTTGAGATATGGGCTTACGGTCTCATTTCCGGTTTTCAATGTTCCACTTTCAGTTTTTTATTTTTCACCAAAAGTTGGCAAAATCATCTACACACTACACCTGTCTTAATTTCGAAGTTTAGTCATGCTATCTTTATTAGTTTTAGAGGTATGTTAGTTAGAAATCCCCCCCCCCCTACATACATGCATACACACTAATCAACTGTAAAAAAAAAAAAAAAAAAAAACACTTTTTTGGACTCAGGATAATTTAAAACATGTAAATCAGGTAGAAATTCGATATTGAATTTTTTAGCCAAATACAATACTCCCATTACCTACGGTAGTCGGGTAGTGGAAGTAAAAAGGGTTGATTTAAGATTCCTCGTTTAACAAAATGCACTACATTCGAAAGTATTTATCAAACGGCACTTTTAAATGCTCGAAAGATCAATAGCAAAAAATTTTATATTTTGTGAAAAAACATTTCTTTTTTTTTTCCGCGTTTTGTTTCGGCATTCATTTCGGCATTATTTTGTTTCGGCTGAATTTAACTTATACAATGAATATGATATGCAGTACAAATTTATTTTTTCTCAAAATATTGTTGAAAATATGACGTCACATTTTTCTGATAAGACTTCCATTATTTTACTTATTCTTCGAAACCAAGGATGTTTTTAGATAGATTTTTGAAGCAATAACGTTAATTTCGAGCGTTCATTTTGGAAAACTTGGGGGGCTTTTGTTGCTAAGAAGATATTAAGTGAAATAATAAATCATTTTGCATATTGCTTATCACGATGTTTTTCTCTCATAAATATTTATAATTATATAAATGGTTAAATAATAATAATAATAATAATAATAATAAAATTTCAGAAGAATTTCTTTTTTTCACATAAATTATACACTACAGAACCAAAATTAACATTAATGTAAAAGAATACAATGGTTCTTATTGTGAAAATTTTGATTTAAGAAAATAATAATAATAATAATAACGTTCCACATTCCAGAAAAAGAAAAAAGAGAAAACATCAGAAAACGTAAGACAAGCAATTAAAGTTCACTAATTTTGCGAAAACGTGGATTAAATAAGAGCTTGGATGAGGTTCGAATAATAAAAGGCACACATGTTGAAATATTGTAGTGAATTTGAGAAAATAAATGTACTTAAACTGCTTGATTTCGGAATTTTTTTTTATAAATATCTTTTCTTTCTGCTTTTTAGGCGAGGCGTCATCTATGAGCAAAATTTGTAACTAATATTTTTCATTTTCTTAAAAAAAGTCTTTGATCGTAAGAAGCATTGTAGTATAAACCGGCCTTTTAACGTTAATATTAACGTATGTCAGGAATATTTTGTTCCCCTGTTTATATACACCATATTTTGTAAATTAATTACACTGCATTGAAAAAAAAAAAAAAAAAAAAAAAAATTCGACCCTGATACCGTCTTGCTGATTCTTATGTAATATGTTCTCCTGAATCCGAATAGGACTACCATTTTGCCCAGTCACCCACCGTTTTATCGGAACACCACCCCTCCCCCAATTTTTATCACTGTTCGGTAATTTTATTATCATGAATTTGATCTGGAGAATGAAGAAGAATTAATTTAACACTTAAAAACAAATCCCCTTCCTAAATTTTTCTCTTGTCGCAAATGTTGATGTTTTAGAATTTTTCAACTCTGTAGCCCGTTAGAAGATATTTAACAGTTTAAATAATCCTACCCCCCCCCCCCCTCCCCTCCTAAAAATAAAACTTATAGCCATAAAGTTACCGAAAAGTGATAAAAATAGGGGGCCGTTCCTAAAAAACGGTGGGTGTAAGGCAAAATGGACGTCATATTCTGATTCAGGCGGTCATTTTACATACAAATTAGCCAGAATGGTGTTGGGGAAATTTTCATGCCGAGCAGTGTTATTTACGAAATTCGAATTTAGCTAAGATTTACTGTACTAGGGTTGAAAATTTAATACAAAAATTCAAAAAACATATGTTCTATGACATAAAAAAATCTATTATTTTAAGTATAATTTTATTATTATTATTATTATTATTTTATACGATATTTTAGGGGCAGAGATGAAGTTCCTTACGATTTTTATGAAAATTTAAAATTTTGTAGATGTTTATTTAAAAAAATATTTACCTAATTATTTGTCTTTACAAATAACAGTCGTACTTGAAATTAGAATGTCCTCTTCAGCAGTCAAAGAGAGACTATTATTTTTATTAAAATAAGGTTCATTTAATTGCTTGAAAATAATAATAATAATAATAATAGTAATAACCTGGTGTGTCTTTCACACGACATTTCAATACTATAAAGATAGATTGCAGATTAAATAGCAATAAGATGAGATAATAAAGTTCAATATACTTTTTAAATAATTTAAAGCAATTTTATTTGAATGTTTTTAGGGACTTTCGTATTTAGAGCACATGAAAACTTGATAATGTAAACAAAAATAAACGGACTTGTAAACAGAATTTCAAAAAATATTTTGCTTACATTATGGGTACGAAAAATAAGTTTTCCTTGTGCAGTGTTCGTCGACATAGTAAAATCTAGCAAAGCACTTTCCACATTCAAGAACTTTTACCTTGACTTTGGGTAGCCCTGTATATTGCCAATAAACTATATGCACATTAAATTGCTTGCTTAAATTTAATCTTATATTAAAAACACTTAATACAAAAGAAATACACTGCCAGCAATTTCTAAGTATAACTCCCACATACACGAATACTTTGTATAGCCCTGTAAACGAATTATGAATGATTTCCTTACCACAATTTACACAAAACATGCATTTATGCATATAAAAAATATGTTTATTTTATTTTGTTTAGTGCAGCCTATAGATATTACACTATATTTACCGGAAATTTCTCCCATAGACTTAATGTAATTGCATTCTCTTGGATGTCTCTGTTCACGAACCGTTCACTTGATCTTAACAAAAAGTTTAGTGTAGCATTGCTACATGATACATATTTAGTATATTAAATTTGGACTTCCTGCTACTATTTGTTCTTGAGATATGCTGATAATAACGCGCACACAGATAGTCTCACACACACAGACTAACCGCTAAAAACATTTTTTTCGAATTTAAGGTGCCTCAAAACGTGTAAATATAGCAATTAAAAAAACATTATGCATGTAAAAAATATAGTAAAGTACTTCCCCTATTTATACGTTTAATAAAAAAAAATGTTTTCATTTAAATATTGGCAGTCCTGTATATCTTGTAAAATCATGCACACACCACATGGTGCACATAAATATAATCCTATATTAATAACACACAGCACAACCTGAAATACACTTCCATCATTTACAAGTATTGTCCCTCTATGTTCTAGTTCTTTTGTGTAGCCCTGTAAATAAACAGTGAATGATTTCTATACCATATTCTACATGAAACATGTTTTTACGCATATAAAAGATATATATTATTTTCGTTTGGTTTAGTACTGTCTGTGTCTATAGATGTTAAACTCTACTTACCTGCAAATTTTCCCATAGACGTAATGTATTTGAATTCTCTTGGGTGTCCCTGTATATGAACTATTTGCTTGATCTCAACGAAATGGTTAGCGTAGTATCCCTGTATGATACAAATTTAGCATACGGAGTTTGCATCCAGCTGTTATTTGTTTTTGAGCTATGCTGATAACACACACACACACACAGAGAGAGAAAGATCAACCACTAAAAACACATTTTTCGGAGTCGGGGACCTCAAAACGTGTAAATACAACAAAATCTCAATTTCAAAAATTTGACCCAAAAACAGTACTTTCTATACCATAAAAAGTACAAAATAAAAAAATATATGATTACAACAAACTCCACAATTTATTGGAGAATCATTTTTACTATCCTCTATATTTGACAAAACGTCTAAAATCGAATGTCCCCATTCATTTATTGGAAGTTAGTGTAGTATATTTAAATTCTATATACTTTTTAACATTTTTATTTAAGACAAGAGATAACTACATAGTTTTAATTTCTAATAGAAAAGCTGTGAGTTTAAAAAGATTATTTTTAACTTTGGAAATGTTAATGATTATATTAGGAACCTATTTAACTTTCGAAGTTGGTTGAATTTTCTCATAAATGTGAGACGTAGAAAGAATAAAGAATATTACGAAATTCATACAGAATTAAACGGAAAATCAGTTACTTCAATTGTTGCAATCACAAAATTTTCTTCTATATTTTCCTATACAAATCGATGCAGAGCAAATTATTTATTAAAATTATTTTTTCATGCTGAGTGCACACGTTTTCTTCTCAGAAACGTGTAACCCTAAATATGGTAAGAAATTAAATTTTGTATCCTATGGACGACATCCTGAAGAGAAAAAAAATAAAATAAATAAATAAAATATTTTTTTTTTAGATTTATAATTTAATAAATTTGTTTCCAATTTTTGCAGATACATAATTCAACCATTTGTTTTAAGAATATTGACGTGTTCTTTCCAAAAACAATCATATAGAAAATTTACTTTTTCCGGGGAAACGTTCTCTCAGAGGAATGTGATGCTCTAACAAATACAAAAGTATTATCTTGATTGACTCTTATTATTATAACTCTTCGGTCTGCGCCCGCCTAGCGCACGATTTTTGCACATGTCTTTCAAATTTATTTTTCCTTGCCAGTTCAAATTACTGAACGTTGATTTACATGATGTTTTATACAAATCGCTTCATCTTTTACATCATGTTATTTATATGTTTTGAAGTCCAAACATCTCCAATAAATTAAATATGACATCGTATTCCTTTAATTTAAATTTTATATAGTCGTGTCTATTTATTTATTTATATTATTAGTTCCTCGTGACGAAGTTGACATCTATATGTTTTATTTATTATTAATATTTCCCTTACATATTCAACTTTCGCTAAAACGGAAGGAATTTATTTTAAAAATAGCGATTGTTTATTATTATTATTGTTATTTATTATTATTATTATTATTAATTGCAAATCAGTTAACGTATCTTACGAAACATTACAAACCATAGATAAAATTTTATTTTCATTATCTCAAAGCATTGTAGCGATTGTGAAGCAAGTTTTCCGTTAAATTGTCCTTTTTCATTATTTCATTCAGTTGAAATGTAGGCATAAAAGGCATGGATAAAATTTTACTTTCCTTATTCCAATACATTATTTGAGATATGACATAATTTTAAGGGTTATTTTCGGGAAACATGTGGGCTCTTATTAACATATATATATATATATATATTTTTTTTTTTTTTTCCAATAGCTATTTTAAAATAATATTCATTGAGTGCGTTTATACGAAATTTCGTTCTATATGATGTCATATTAAAAATTATTATAAAACGGACGTTATCGTCAACACCTGTTAAGCGATATGCACCAAAAATTGATAGGCATCAATTCGTGTCAAATTGCAACTGAACATAACTTTTTTGGTAGAAATTTTTTGTCATCCACATGCACAGTGAAAAACAGACGGGCGGACTTTTTCTAATAATAGTCAAATCGTTGTCAGGAACTCTCAAATTATTTAAATACATAAAAAACCGAAAGATTAAAGTGGTTTACAAATCCAGTACTTTCTTCTATTGAATTTAGCCAGAAAATAAAAATATATTGAATTTAGTAACTGAAGAAAATAGGACCTTTATAGAGACAATATATTTTCAGAATTTCAAATATCATCGCAAGATACAATGAAGCTATACAGAACTCCGAACAGAAAAATTGTTTTAATGTTTCCTACAGTGTATATTATTCGATAAAACTTTAGAATAATATTATCTAGGTAATGAAAAATATACAAAGTATTGTTTCCTAAAGTATAATAAAAGAAGGGGAAAAAAAGAAAGTAGTTACACACTCATTAAAACTTATATAATATATTTAAACAAATTGATGTATATGCTTTATATAGAGTATATTTTAGTATATTATTGAATTTTATTATGTATTCTAATATAGGACTTTAATTTCGATCCTAACAATATATATATATATATATATATATATATTAAATTTTCAAGTATTATTTCTAATTTGTAAAATATTAATAATAATAATAATAATTTTTAATGTGATTCTGTATTCTACAGGAAAACACAAAGACGATAATAAAATTATTTATTCAGTTTTTTAAACAAATGCTGTAAAAACTTTAGCCAAACAATAATATATATATATATTTTTTTAATGTTCACTTTGTCTATAGGCATTAGTTTTGTTTATATTTGTCAGTAGAAAGGCTCAAAATATTCATTTAAATTGTTATTAAAACGAATTCGCAGCATACAGAAAAATCTTAATTTCAATGGTTCAAAATGCATCAAAGATATTGTAACTGAGCTATTTTCAGAAGGTGAGCACACTACTCAACACAAATAATAGATTAAAGCCTTGATAATAAATAAGTTTAATTCTAACTGACACGATTTTTTTTCCATTTAATTTCTAATTCTCTTTAAAGATAAGTATTTATGTAACTTATTATAAGAGCTTTGTAAAAACATCTTAAAATTTTATTATTTCATGTTAAATTGGCCAATTTCGGACATTCAAAACGTTAACTGATTCGATATACCATCAAAACAAAAAGAGGGGGGGGGGGCGATAGCGAAAGAGAGAGAGAAAGAATTTTAAGACCTTTTTAATGAATAATAACAATAAACTTAGAAAAGGATGATTGTTTAAGGTTTTTTGAAGATGTGTTTCGAAGGACTTACAAGAAATGTTTTGTACTTTGCTTTGTTCAAAAGTAACGATTGAAACAAAACGAATTTAAAATTTTTTATCTATATCTTTAAAATAATTTGCAACATTGCCAAAAACATTATTTCTTTTTTTTTTTTTTTTCCCCAATAAAAATGCACTTTTCTTAAGTGCACTTAAAAATCCACGTCAAAAATCGTAAGTACAAATCTGCGATATCAGAATCACATAACAATCAAATCGCCAATATATATATTAGATATATGTTTTGTAATGATCTGGTGTCCTAAAACAAGTAAAAAGATATTTACTGTAAGTGCACCGGTAGTGGAAACTGTACCTGTAATGGGCATTTTTTTATTCAAACACTGAAAACAAATCTAGCAGTGTTCAGGGTTGGTTTTTACACACAAACACTGTATAAAACCCCTGCACTGTATAAAATAGTTGGTAAAAAATAGAAAATTTCTCTAAAAATAGAATATTTCGTACAAAAAATTTATGTTTTCTAAAACTACCGAAATTTAGTTTGAAATTACATCTCAGTCTGTCAAAAGAAACATTTTTTACTGTAACCAGATAAAATCTGTAACGAGATTTTATCTGGTGGTTACATACTTTTACTTTCTCTTACCCATAAGGTAAGTAAAGTATTGTTTTGGGGTCAAATTTTCGAAATTTATGTTTACACGTTTTGAGGTCCCCTGATTCCAAAAATCATGTTTTTAGCAGTTGGTTTGTGTGTGTGTCTGTGTGTATGTCTGTTATCAGCATATTTCAAAAACAAATTACAGCAGAAAGTCCAAACTTGGTATTCTAAATGGTATTCACTTCATACGATTTTGTTAAATAAATCCTTATCGAATCATGTTCTTAGACTGAATAAGAGCAGGATTCGACAAGGATTTATTTAACAAAACAGTATTAACTCTACTTTTTTATATAGGAATTTTTGCTAGTGTTCGGATACTTTTGTTACCGACTGTACTTAAATTTGAAAATCCATGTACTCATTTTTCAGCATATTGACATGCTCAAAAATGGGGTTGACGAATAAGAATCCCAGCATCTCCATGTTTGACATGTCAATATACTCAAAAATGAGTACATGGGTTTTCAAAATTTAAGTATATATTTTTTTTTCTGAGCTATTTTGAGACAATTTTGCTCATTTTTAAAAAAACATTTTTAACAGTGCATAATTCATGAATTGTGCTTTTTTTTTTTTTTTTTTTTGTATTAACATATAATATTTTCAAGGCTGTCCACTACTAGTACCACAAAATATGATCATGACCAGTAGTAGACCCCTATCCACAACAGGCTCATTTATTTTTTTTATTTTTGTATTAACATATAATATTTTTAAGACTGTCCACTTCTAGTACTACAAAATATGATCCTGATCAGTAGTAGACCCCTATTCACAGCTGGTTCATTTAACTTTTTAGGCGAAATCCAGTACTGGAAACAGCTCAGTATTCGCTGAAATTCGGAGTGTAAAACACAATGTCGACTCACTTCAAATTCATCACCTGATGAATACTTAAGTATAGGAAATGTCAATCTTCGATGAAAACAGCGTAAAGAATGCATACATTCAAAGCTGAACAAAAAATTGTCTGGAATATAAGGGATACATTCATTTGATTGACACTTAAAAATGACAAAAAAGGTTTAACACATTCCAGAATATTTTGCTTTGAGAAATAAATTTTTTCGCATTCTTTAAAAAATTTTATGAAAAAAATGCACTTTTCAGAAACTTTTGTGTGCCTCCCAGGAAACGAATCGATTTTCAGCATCTTAATTTCGATGAAACATTTCTGGTTGCTCTAAAAAAAATTAATTTGTCATTCTGACTGTCAGATTATGGGTTATTTATCATTCAACTTTTCATCCAATGGTATGTTTTCTAAACATAATAAATCACCAGAGATTTAGAGAACAATTAACCCGAGGACATCTCAAACGAATGAACGATTCATGGATCATGAATCAAATGCGCATTCAGTTGTAAAGTGCACGAAAATCTCTTCAATTGAGTCATTCGTCCATTTGGAGAAATTGTTGAACAGATAAAGGGCAAAAACATTGTGTAATAACGAAAAATAAATGAAAGATTATGTTGCCTGTCATAGTCATTTGTAGTTGAAAGGACATTTATAAGGCATAAAAGTGAAATTATATCTTCATCAAAGAATTGTTATTAGTATTTTTTTTTCTAATTTAAAAAGTACAATTTTTTTCATGTTAGTATATTTTTTATTCTTTTTGCACAATGTAATTTGTAAATTGTTTCATTGTTGAAATTTAATAAAGTTTTTAATTACAAAAGAGAATGAAAAACATCATAGTGAAATACTATCATATGTTTTACCACAATATTGCGTGTATTACACTTTTTGAACATAGATCAATTTTGACTGGCTTGTTTCAAATTTATTTGATATTTTTCTTATATATAAGAAGCTAATAATTATTCATTATTTACTATTAACGCGGGTTACATTTTCGCAGATTATAACAAAAAATAGAATTTTTAGGTTTAGGCCAGAGAAAGAAAATTAGTTGAACAAAAAAAAAAAAAAAAAAACAGATTATAATTTATTAGTCAAAAATTTTAAAATTGTAATAAAAATTATAAAAAGTAACGTATAATGGACGAATACACTTTTTATACTTATTTTTACTGTATATATCAGTACTTTAAAAGGAAACAGAAAAATTGCTTTAATTTTATCACATTCTAAATACAAACTGTCTAAGAAAAATATTTTTGTGAGCAAACACAATGGAAATCTTTATTACTCCTATTACATTTCATTTCTTTTTTACGATTTTTTTAGAAAAAGAGAGAATTGTATTAAATTTATTCTGGTATGGATGCAAAGCATATAAGACATTATCATAGTTGCCAACATTTTAATGTATTCCGCATCATTTTTATCCCCGACTTTATTTTTGCCCCACTTTATTTATAGAAACATTTTCTCCGATATATAACTACCATTAATTAAGAAAAAATTACTATTGAACTAAAAATAATATTAAATAAAGCGGGACTAAAACTGCTCCGAAATAAATTAAAATATTAGCAAATCTGCACTATATTTAAGTAAAGTATAACACTTGTTTTATGATTCCTTAAAAAAGTTGATAATAATATTGTTATAAAGCATGTAGAACCCCTTATTATAACCGTTCTCTGTTTATAGAGAT
Organism: Salticus scenicus; assembly: GCA_963930645.1. Classification (NCBI taxonomy): domain Eukaryota; kingdom Metazoa; phylum Arthropoda; class Arachnida; order Araneae; family Salticidae; genus Salticus; species Salticus scenicus. The sequence continues at coordinate 297,729,771 of OZ005648.1, forward strand.
CTAGGGAGTTTTAACTTACAAAAATGACTTTTCGAAAAAAAAAAAAAAAAAAAAAATGTTAAAATCTGAACATTTTGATGCCTTATTTATGATTTTACGTACTTTGGTTCAAAAGTTATGAGAAAAAGTGTAACTGATGTCAGTATTGAACTTCATTGCATTTTAGAACTTCAATGCTTCTTATCTCAAAAGAGATCTTTTGCCATTTTTCGCAGATATCTTATTGTGAAATTAACCTCTTGACTTTTTAGGTCTTAAAATGTTTTACAAACCTATTTCATAAAATAAAATAAGGGTTATGAGATATTTCAAAATTTATTATGTTTAAAATTATTTAAAACATAAAAATTTTGGAAATTTCCTAAGAGTCTAAGCGTTTTTGAAAAAAATATTTGACTAAGTAAAATTAGTTTTACTAAATGTTAATTCGTTTTGTAGATATTCTTTATATAAATGTGTGTACAAAATTTTATAGCACTCGATGAAAGACTAATTTTTTCTTTTTTAATCCTGCAGATTGTGGGGGGAAAAAACTTTCAGAAAAGAAGTGTTAAATTTTAGAAATGCAATGAAAGTCAGTATTGACATCAGTTACACTTTTGCTCTTAACTTATCAATCAATGTATATAGAATCATAAATGAATCATAAAAAAGTTCAGAAGTGTTCATATTTTAATATATCTATATACATATACATACCTGCCAACTTACTAATTAATACTCCGGAAGATTCCCAGTACCTGCCCTTTTTTCATGCCAGTCTCTTTTTACAGTATTTTTCTTCTTATATAATCGTAATTATATTTGTAGAAAATTTTTCTAATAGTAAAGTGGTGTGGAAAAGGACGGTTTTTAACAACTTTAAGGAATATTAATTAGTAAGCTGACAGGTGTGCATATATGAGAAAGAGAGACAGATATAGAAATATTTGATTTTTTATTAAGATTAAGACTCCCTAGAACTCTTGCTAATCATCGACTGGACAGTGAATGGAAGTCGATCTAAATAATAATAATAATAATAATAATAATAATAATAAATACTTTGTTTAAATTAAAAATTTATGATTTTTATGGCTTCAGTTTCAATGAATTTTTATTTTCTCACCAATTAATTATCCACTAAATTTCAGTCAGTTAATTATATTTTATGAAAGAAATTTTTGCCATGGTTCATATTTTCTAAATTAATCGAATTTTTAAAAGATGCCGTTTATTTACTTACGTAGTATGTGTCCTGGATGGAATGTCCAAGGTGACATTTTTATCACATCGTAGTTATCAATGCATGATGAGTTACTGTAAAAATATTTTTGTCTTTTGTGCCTGCGTTACCTTCTTTTAAAACCAAACTATTATTTTACAAAAGTCGTGTACTGGTTGTTTCTAAGTCAAAATGTAGTAGATTTCTCTCACATTTCTCTTATTAATATGATCAATAGGATAATAAAATATGATAAATCAAGTTATAGGAAAAAAAAAATGACAATAAATAAATAAATAAAAATAAAAAACTCATCAATACTGAAAAAATTGTCTACGTGGGATTCAAGAAGTGTCTTGTAAATATTACTATTATTATGTCACTTGTTATATTTCACTATTTGCTAAGGTTCTTATGATGTTACTGATTTATTTATTTATTTTTATTTTATTTATTTATTTATTTTGTTATTTGCGCAATATTTTCTGTTATATTTCCATATGATGTTGTGTTAATTTAAAGCTTGTTGGAATTTCATTATTGTTTTTTCACATCAGAATGGCCTATAGGTTTTTTAGACTTTCTTAGTTTGAAATAATTTTAGAAATTGCAACTTTCAAAAAATAAATAAATTTAGAAGAAATGAGTCATAAGAAAAAATTTCTTTCATAAAAACTAATTAATACATGCTCTCTATCAGAAAACAAAATTACATTGAAATCAGAGCCGGCCACTTGGGTGATATTTCCTGTAAGGTAATAAATAATCTTAACTCGATGATTTTAGATTTACATTGTGATCAATATAACACATCGTTCAATAAGTCCTGGGACTAATCCCCAGATAGCGTCGCAAATGAAATATTTCTGTGTGGATAAAGTAAACCTAACTTTCAAAAGATACACGTTAAAGTTTCATGATATTTCGATCGTTTGTTGCCGAGATCGTTTGTTGACGAGAAGTTTTAGGGACCCTACTTTTGATGTTTTCAAAATGAGGGACAAAACTGAATTTCATGAGTTGAGTAATCATTGCTTTGTGATAGGCAAAAATATTATTGAAATTTAGCAACGGCTTAACAGTTTCAACAGTATTTTTGTCCTTCAAAAAACAACGTTTAAACAACAAACGAAATTCAGCTTTGTCGCCCATTTTGAAAACATCAAAAGCAGGGTCACTAAAACTTTGATATCTCGGCAATAAACGATCGAAATATCGTGAAACTTTAACGTGTATCTTTTGAAAGTTAGAACAGAAATATTTCATTTTTCACGCTATCTGGGGATTAGCCCCGGGACTTATTGAACGATGTGTTATGAACAAAAAGACATTATCGACAAAGAAAAGAAACGTTAGTTAAAAAGCTTCAGCAGACTGAAGTATGTATAAAGTTTTAAATGTCAGTAGAAACCTCCCCATTGGGGTTCAAAATGCTTTTCGGTTTCTGTCTGTGACAGTATTTGTACTGCAATATCAATCGTAAAAATTATAACGTGTAAATTATCACAAATATTATGAAATGCATGCATTAGCTGTACAGTTTTGGATGTAAAAAGAATTTGTGGCTCGTATACAAAGATTCACCAAAGTATTTCGTACCTTTACGGTTTATAGAGGGAAGTAATTTTAAATGTATTTTAACATGCATACAGTGTAGTCAAGAAAATAATAAAATTAAGATACATTATTACGCTGATTAAAAACATCTTTTTACTTTCTCTTACCCATAGGGTCGAGAAAGTATTGTTTTAGGGTCAAATTTTCGAACGTGAGTTTTTGTTATATTTACAGGTTCTGAAGTCCCCTGAATACACTAAGCTTTTCGTTGAGATGAAGCCAACAGTTCATGTACAGGGACTCTCAAAAGTATTCAAATACATTACATCTATGGGGGAAATTGCAGATAAGTAAAGTTTAACATCTATAGACTGCACTAAGCCAAATGAAACGAATATATATTTTTTGTAATAAAGATAGTCAACTGGGAAAATTTTTTTGTGTATGTAGGAGCCTCGACTCCCCCCCCCCCCCTCGAGGGGAGTAAATTTTCATGATGGGTATCTTTTAAAAGAGCTCGCCAACACCTTTGAAACGAATGGTTGAACCATCGACCTGCGATAATTTAAAATAAAGTTATCAATTTTTTTCATTTTTAACAAATATATATATATATATATATATATATATATATATATATATATATATATATATGTATAATGTAATATTGAGAATAAATTCAACTTTTTTTATTTTTGGATATTTAGTGTTATACTACTTCTCTAATATAGAAACCGTGTGCATAATTATGGAAGATATTTTTTTTAAATAATAATTTTAATAAATTATTTTTACTGAGTGAATTTGTATAGGAAAATATAGAAGAAAGACGTGTGGTGGCCACAACACACTAGTTACTTTTTTTAGTGGATATGCTTTACTAATAATATTTTACCATTTTCAGGAAAGCTGTTCGGGAATTGAAATAAATTCCTCATAGATGGTATATGGTAAATAATGTATGTTTTAAGCTAAATATTCATCGCTTGTTTTTTGTACATTAATGAAACGGGGGGGTTGAGGGGGTGGTAGCCCACATCACACAGAGCTAATTATTATATAAAACTCTTCCTAAGCCTAATTTGAATTGTTTAACATAGGTTTAGATAACAGTACTCGTTATCTTACCTCTTAATCTCCAACCTGTATTTATAGTATTAAATTTCAGGGTAAGAGAAAGTAGTGTGAGTGACACACCAGATTATTTTCTTTATTAATATGTTGTGTATAGACTTATTAAAGGACTAATAGGGCTACTCAAGAGAATTCCAATATCTTATAAAATCATTCGATTGAATTCAAATTTTGTACAAATATTTATGAATTACATTAATTTAACTGTATAGTTTTTCATGTTCATTGTGGTTGCCTCTTGTGTAGAGAAACACACAAAAGAATCTTGTACCATTACAAACTATGAATGGAATTTCTATTAAATGCATTTTAATATGTTTACTTACAAACATTTATGTGTTACGTGAAATTATATACATAGTTTATATATATGTATAGTGTTAGTTAGCTACTTATGTAAGTGGCACACAAAATAATTTAAATACATTTCGGTCAACATGCGACATTTTGTTTAGATGCATTTAATCATCGATACACTATATTTAACGACGTACAATTAGCATTAAGTCATAAGATGTTTAGAAACATGTTACTAGTGCAAAACAGTGTGTTTAGATATAATCTTGAAGAAATTACAGCTGTTTATTGTGTTTTTTCAGAGTAATTATTTTATCATTTATTTTTTCACTATATCTTACTTTTATTATGTTCTTTTTTAACAATCTTTATTTGTTTGAGTTGAACTTGCGTTGTATTACCATGTTTTTGCTTCCTTGTTTTTTTAACATTATAATGCTGAAGCATTATTATTATTAAATATATTTATATACCAAAACAGTACATCTATTTTTTACATACATTCCTATATGACCAGCTAATGAGATATGGATTGTCTGCTTTATAGTTTATTTCTTATAGTTGATTAAAATATTCTTTGGTGGTTTTTCATGGTTTATTCTCTAGTATCCTTCTACGTTTTTTGTTAATTGTTATAGACTTTCTCCCTTCTCGGATTTTTTGCTCTTTATTTCCTGCATTAAGTTTGAAAAGGTATATATATATATATATATATATATTTAAAAACTTTTACTTATGTTAAAAAAAAAAAAAAAAAAAAAAAAAAAGACATTTGCAAACTTAATGCCCAATAAAATACATCTAAAAACAAGATATACAAAAATAATAATGTAAAACTTAAAAAGGACTGCAAGCAAGAAAAAAAAAAAAAAATTATACCAACTCGAAAAACTTTGAAGTAATATTTTGGGAAGTTAATCAACTCAGTCTAAAAGAGTAAGAAGTTTCAAGTTCTGCTGTAAAACTCAAAGTCAGCATAGCCCCCTGCATTTTACCCAAAGAAAAGAATAAACCCACTAAAGTCCAAAATGCACAATTGAAACATATAAGAAGAAAATTTGTAAAATACAAAATATTTAATACAAATATTTAAGCCTATTAAAAGATTTAAAACGAAACTTACATAAAAGATAAGCTAATAAAACCCATGTACCATAAACATACCTGCAAATTAACTTGAAAATAACTAAACTAAACCTTTTTTATTTAAATTCTCTGTCAGAATCTATTCCCCAATCTCTTTTCGTTCTTTTTTCAGTACGTGAAAAAATTACAAAAAACGACCACCAAGATTCTTACACATTACAAATTGAAAATGTTTTCTTACAACTGAAGCATAATAACAATATATTAATATTTTAAAATGTGCGAAGAGGTATTTTATATGTTAAATAAGTCTGTTATTCTGAAACTATAAATTTTACTGCAGTAGAAAATACTAAAAGAAAAAAAAATCTTGTCTTGCATGATGAAGAATTACAAAAAAAAAAAAAAAAAAAAAAAAAAAAACGAAAAACAGTTGTTTCGATCGAGAAGAAATAAGGATACACGCCTCTTTATCAAGTGTATACAAGATAGGTGCGAGTACATAGTAAAAACAGAAACACTCACTGAACTGAACTTTCTTTTTATGTTCAAACTTCACATTTAGAGCTTTTTTTTTTTCCCCTTTAATCATTTCCTTAATTTTTGTATGTTGCCAAATTATGTTGCCCTCATGCCTGCATTTTATTGTTGAGGAAGAGCCGTTCTCAGCTATTAAAACATGAAACAATTGTTGCAGAATTTTACGATTTTTAGTGTTCGCTTAAATTTTTTTTATTCATAATATATAGATATTTTTTGTTATGTATATATATATATATATATATATATATATTGAAGAATAAATTTCCATAATTATTAATAAATTCGTCTAAATATATAAGTTATCAAAATGTAATAAAAATAAAATAAAAAGGATTTCTCTAAATACAATTTCGATAATTCATCACATACGATAAAAAACAGTAAAAAGACAGGAAAAAAAAAAAAAAAAAAAAAAAAAAACATGAAAGTATTCTAAAACTTTTTCCAATTCCACAGAGAAAATATCTTTTCTTCTTTCGATCGAACTTCCTTTTTATTTATCCCTGTATATATATTTTCTCCTTACTCACTCGCTAACGAAACAGGATGTTCACGAACTTCACTTTATATTTGTTTACCTTATTCCCCCTTTCTTTCCCCACTGATGCCTCAGTTGCTCGCCTTTCCCCGTTTTACCTCCCCTATCGAACGAAGTGTCTGCGTAAAATGCTCGATTTTTCCAAAGCACTCCCATCTCTGGAGAGAAATGGTCCAAAGTAAAGCGGCTAAAAGCATGGGCTAAAGCTCGCCTAAAAGCGCTGGGCCACTTGTAGAACTAGTGCCCTAGGAATGAAGATTGATCATCAGACCAGGGGAGGATGAAGAGGGAGGATGATACGTACCAAGGTACGTAGATCTAGAGGGATTTCCCCAGAGGTGTGCCGCTCTCGTAGGTAAAGCACATAGCAATCTAGACTCAGAAAATGCGCAAGAGGAGACCATTTTAAGGAACGGGATTAAAAAAAAAAAAAAAAAAAAAAAAAAAAAAAAACTAAAATTTCGAAACGTGAAAAAATTTGCGAAATCATTACAAAGGTAGGCAAGCAAATTTTTCTGCCTCTAAACTAGTTTTTCCTTCATAATAATATCAATTCTACAATGCTGTGTTTAAATTAAATATTTTTCTTTTTCTTTTTCTTCTTTTGCTTAATATTTGATAAATTATGAGTGATATAAAGTGTGGACAGATTGCATAGATTTTTTTAAAGATATTCACTTGGAAAGATTGTGTGCAAGTTGAACCTAAACTTGATACGACAGAAGATGCAACCATAGGATAGTCAAAACTTCTGCTAAGATTTTTTTGTTTAAGATAAATAATCACAGTAGTTGCAACCATAACTTTCACCATGATTTAGTGCTTTTCTCAAAAATACGCACTAAATCAAGACAGAAGATTTCCACATCTTATGGTTGCAGTTACTGTAGTACTAAATTTTGATTCAATCTAGTACTTTTTAGTTACAGTAGTACTCGTTCAACTTAGAATGGAATTTTTCAACAAAATATCCTTATGAGATTTTGCCCCTTACGCTAATTTTTTGTTATCATCATTTATATTATTGTATAATAAAGATGGGATGTATATATATATGCATACACATTGTATAAATTGTATGCCTTCATTAAGTGGATTTTTCATAATTTTTCATTGAAAAAAAAAAAAAATAAAAAAAAAAAATAAAAATAAAAATATTTTCTGTACTTCATGTAATACATCATTTCTTCTTGTGCAATATTTGAAAAGGAATTCATAATACACACACACACACACATATATATATATCATTTATGGTTTTAAGCATTTAAAATTCTATTTTTCATTTCATGAATTCTCTTTTCTTTTATCGGATCCTTTTGGTTAATTTATCTCTTTCCATTTCTATTATTTGATGAATGTTTCTATTGGTTTAATGGTTTTTGCAAATTATCTCATCGCTAGGCTTATGTGTTATGTTTGTGTCAGTTCACTTCTGTGTAAGTACTTTAACATGTTTTCACTAATCAGTGTAATCAAATTAAATTATCATCATGACAATAACTTTATTCGAAATACATCTCATTTAAAATTTCATATGTTGGTATTTTCATCTATCTTTCATTTGCTGAGTGTTGCAAAGAAATTAAATTATTCAAATTTATATCCACACAACGCAAAAAATTCTGAAAAATTTAATAAGAGTTGTTTCTGAGGCATTGATAGGTGAGATCCTCTATATCAACTATCAACAAAGTATAACAGAAGAAATAACACCTAGAAGAAGAAGAAGGAGCAGAGGCCATCGCGGCTTAAGGCGGGTGGATCGGTTTAAACTTTAAACGAATTTGCTGGGCGCAAGTGCAAAGTATTGCTGCAATATTGATAATTACTGCAAGTACAAAATAAATAAGGAAATTTAATGAAATTAAACTAAAATTAAGCAAGCAGAGATAAAAACCTAACGAGAAATATTTAAATAACATAGTAATTATATGATAATAAAGTAGAAAAATTAGTTTTTTTGGTATTATATCTGCAAGTTAAGTAATTTTAAGAATATCAACAATTAAGAATATCAACTTATTATTTGAAGACTCTCATTAAAGTCAATTTCAGTTTGCTACAATATACATATATTCAGATACAACATAACATTTAATAAACAGTGAAATTCGCATGTCCCCCCCCCCCCCAAAAAAAAAAAAAAAAAAAAAAAAAAATCTACACATAATATTTAGATAAAGAAAAATGTAAAACGATATATTATTCCATAATAGGATTTCAAAACTAGTATGTTGTGGCCACCACATGACTTTCTTCTGTATTTTCCTATACAAATTCACTCACAAGGAAACATTCAAAAGGTGTCGTCTTCAAAAAATATTGAAAAAAATACATGTGATTCTACTCTTCCTAAAACACCAGAAAGTGAAAAAATTATCGGCTGAAATATGCGACAATGACAGCGACAACAAAAAATTATTAAATTAAGAATATTTGGCGATTTAGCGCTATTAGGCGATAAGTTGGCTGGCACCGAGATTGACGTGTACGAACAGAACTGTGTTTTGTTTCTCCACCAAGTACTCAAAATCAATCGCCTAACAGTGTGCAATTACCATAAATGCTTAATTTTGATAACTTTTTGTGGTCACTGTAATTCATTTCAGTCGATATTTTTTTCACTTTCTGATGTTTTATGAAGAGTAGATTCACATATATATACATATATTTTTTTTTTTCAATATTTTTTGAAGGCGACATCTTTTAAATGTTTCCTTGTCAGTAAAAAAAATTTATTAAAATTATTATTTAAAAAATTATCTTCCATGATAATGCAGACGAATTCCATATTAGAGAAGTAGTAAAATACTTAAAAAAAAAAAAAAAAAAAGTCAATTTTATTCTCAATATTACATTAAACATTTTTTTTTAATGAAAAAAAATCGATAACTTTATTTTAAATTATCGCAGATCGATGGTTCAACCATTCATTTTAAAGGTACTGGCGAATTCTTTCGAAAGATACCCATCATGAAAATTTACTCCTCTCGAGGGGGGATGCGAGGCTCCTACATACACAATTTTTTTCCCCAGTTTACTATCTCTATTACAAATAATTCTTTTAAACTTCAAAATGATTATTAAAAAGTAATTCTCTTTATGCACATTTATAGAAAATTTTGCCCTATACCACCACGTTAAAAATTTAGAAAAAGCGGAATGGAAATGCAAGTTGTTGGACAATTTTTACCAAAAGTTCATCGGCACTAATTTATGTCAATGTGTAACTACATACCAGCTTACATGAAATTCTTTTCAGTAGTACCTGAGATACAGTTGCCACAAAATTTTGTCACACACACAGAGATAGACAGACAGACATTTTCTAAAAATGGTCAAATCGTGTTCTACAGCTCTCAAAACGTGTAAATCCATCAAAAACCTGAGGTCTAAATTTTTTACGAATTTTTACTTTCTTCTATTGGATATAGAAGAAAGTAAAAGTAAAGAAAAAAAAAATCAGCAGAAAAGCTTTGTATTAAAAAATTGCATTACAGTAATGGATAAAATAGTAAAATGTAAAATTTTTAAAAGTTAATAAAATTGTGTTTAAGGAATAATTTCAATTATCAGAGTAAACAAAATGCATAAGTATCTGAAACAAAATAGTTTTTAAAATAAAACATTATTATTATCGCTCAGTCTCTCACTCTCTCTCTTTCTCTTAATTCGTTTTTTAATTTAAACGTATATGTGAATTCATATATTACAGGTTTTGCCTATTTTAGACCTAACTATTATTTTTATATCTGTCGGGAATCCCCCGCTCATTCTTCTGCTTTGAGAACAAAATGCCTTTCCAGACAGACGGGCGCCTCTTTTTCGAGAAAGGTGCTTTTTAGAATCAGAAGCAGAACAGAACAGGACCTTGAATAGAGAAGGGGCTATGCTAAGATCGTCTTGTTTACAGACGCCCCGGTCCTAAAACAGAACTATTGAAACTTTTAAGAATTAGAATAATTATTTGAGAACTAATGACAATTTAAGACTTTAATGTTAAGAAAGACTTTAATATTTAATTGTAAATACTGTAGATAGTTTTTGTTCTGTTTTCGTTTTACATCACATGTATGCTAACAAAGCATTAAATTTTGTTTTCTCATCTAAGAAGTGCTACATTCATCGAGTTTAGTTTCTTTAATGGATGATAGTTGCCCCATCCACATCCGGACAGAAAATTAAAAGAACTAAAGAAAAGTGAAACAAGTGTTTCATCAATAGAAAAACCTATTTCAAAAGAAGCAATGCACATCAAATTACCACAGCTAGATCCAGTTAAATTTAACGGGAATGCAGCTGAATGGCTGACTTTTTGGTCGTCATTCGAAACGGCTATTCATAACAATGAAAGTTTAGATCCTGTAGATAAATTTAATTATTTGAAATCATTTTTAGCACCTGATCCCTTAAAATGTATAGAAGGATTCTCTGTTACAGCGAGTAATTACATAAAAGTAGTAGATATTTTAAAAGAAAGGTATGGAAAGCAAGACCTCTTAGTGAATGTACATTTGAATAAATTACTAAATATTGCCCCACTAAAACATTCAAGTGATATTAAATCGCTCAGGAAAATTTACGATAAAATCCAAACTAACATTAGAAGTTTAGAATCATTAGATGTTTCTTTGGATAGCTACGGCAGTTTATTGTCACCGATATTACTAAAAATATTACCTAAAGATTTAGCATTACAATTTAATATGGAATTTCATGGGGTTAATTATGGCGTGAAAGATATATTATCTTTCTTAAATAAACAACTCGTATCGCGAGAATGCTTAATAACTACCAGAGAAGATGACAGCGGCGCTAGCACTAATCATTTCTCCCCCCGAGCTCAAAGATTAGATAATCAAAATCGAAGAGATGTTTCCCCCCCCCCCCCCGCGTTAATAAATTTGATACTCAGAACCGGAAATTGCCTACTGCTTGTGATTTATTAAATGAGAATAAAAGTGATAGGTGTAATTTTTGCTCAGAATCGCATTTAAGTAACAAATGTGTCAAAACTCGTAATTTACCATTTGATGAAAGAGTTAATCTATTGCGTAAGAAAGGATTGTGTTATTTATGTCTCCAACCTTCGCATTTAGCTAGACACTGTGTCTCAAAAACTTTATGCAAGTTATGTAATCGTAGACATTCAGACATAATGTGTAATGGAAATAAAGATTTAAAACAGGAAATAAGTAATTACGAAAGAAATGACCAATCTAAGTTGGCGTTATCGAATCATAATTTACAAGCGAATGTTTATTTGCAGACGTTAGTAGTAGCAATTTCTAACAGGGATGATAGTAAATCATCATATATTCGGTTAATTATTGACTCCGGATCTCATAATAGTTACATCAGTAAGTTTGCAGCTGATAAGTTAAAATTAAAAAGAATGAATAAAGAAACAATCAGACATGGTCTTTTTGGGGGCATGGAAATGTCAGCTGAACATAATCGGTTTGAATTTACGATCGGGAGTTTGGATAATAAGTTTAAGTGTAAAATACAAGCACTAGATCAAGAAAAAATATGCACAGGCGTGAATTTATGTCGCGATGATAAATTAGTAAAACTCTTAGAAAAGGAAGGTGTATATTTATCAGATGTCCCTCGAAATAATAAATCCTGTTTATATCAGAAAAATCCAGACGAAGTACATATACTTTTGGGAGCTGATATGTCCGCTAAACTGTTCACAAATGACATAAAATATTTTTCAAAATTGGAATTAACTACATTTAGAACTAAATTGGGTTGGACCATTTTGGGCAAGACAGAGGGTCACAAGAGTGAGCAGGACAATTCTTTGGCGGGTCTATCGTTGTCATTACACGTGTCAAACGCCAGTTTATCAGATTTATGGCGCCTTGACACTCTAGGAATTACTAATGAAGATAATAAATCGAAACAGAATTTAGAACAAGAAACCAAGAATTATTTTCTAGAAACTGTTAAACGAGATAAAAGCGGTCGATATGAAGTCAATTTACCATGGACAGTTGACTATTCGATTTTATCAGATAATTACTCGTTGGCAGAAAAGTGCCTGTACAAGACGGAAAATAAATTAATCAAATCTGATAGGAAAAAGGAATATGAGGAAATTTTTGATTTCTGGGAAAACAATCAGATTATAGAAGAGGTATTGGACCAGAAAAGGGACAAGGTACATTATTTAGCACACAGACCTGTGGTTAAAGAATCTAGTGAAACCACTAAAATTCGTCCAGTATTCAATGCCTCAGCACACACTAGAAACAGTCCCTCCCTTAATGATTGTTTAACAAAAGGACCAAATCTTGTAGAAATTATACCTAGCATCTTAAATAAATTTCGTAAATACAAAATAGGAATTTCGTCCGATATAGAGAAAGCCTTCCTGCAAATTAAAATAACAGAGAAAGATCGCGACTTTTTGAGATTTTTTTGGTTTAATAGCGAAAATAAAATAAAAATTTATAGACATTGTCGCGTGGTTTTCGGCCTAACTTCAAGCCCTTTTTTGCTTATGGCAACATTAAATCACCTCTTAGAAAATGTTCCCGAACAATGGCAAGAGACAGCTAGGCTCTTAAGAGATTCCTTCTATTTAGATAATTCCCTCCTCAGCCTGAATTCAATTCAAGAAACAGAAAAATTCATATCAGAATCTCAAGGAATTTTGGCTTCGGCTCATTTCAATTTGAGATGTTGGCGATCGAATTGGCCCCAGGCTGTTATCGACAAAACTGAAGATGAGCCGAGGTTTGCTCCCGTGTTAGGATTACTCTGGGATTTGAAAAATGACAGTTTAGTTTGTAAAATTGAAGAACCCCTAAAGATAAGTGAACCCCTTACAAAAAGAAAACTTTTATCAGTTACCCAAAGAATTTTTGATCCTGTGGGATTCACAGCACCTGTCATTTTAGTTCCCAGACTAATCCTTCAAGAAACGTGGATTCAGAAGGTGAAGTGGGACGAAGAGCTCCCTGAAACTTTAAAACAACAATCTTCTAACTGGCTGAAAGTAATAAATTTTTTATCCCAAATTAAAATACCTCGGTGGCTTAACATTTACCCAGAGAAAGAAAAGAAAACATCATTACATGTTTTTTCTGACGCAAGCAAGCGAGCATATGCCACTTGCGTATCCATAAGAGTAGAGACCTCAGAAGGAATCAAGATCCAGTTAATCAATGCTAAAAGTAGAGTTGCACCTATTAAGGAATTGACCATACCCCGCCTTGAACTGTTATCTTGTCTTATTGGCGCTAGGTTGGCGAAAAATGTGCAAAAGGATTTAAATTTACATGTAAATACCATATTTTGGTCAGATTCAACCACTGCTTTATGTTGGGTAAGAAGAAAACAAGAATGGGATACATTTGTACATAACCGAGTATTAGAAATCCGAAATCTGACCGAAGTTTGCAATTGGAGACATGTACCCGGAAATTTGAATCCCGCGGACCTCCCGTCTAGAGGATGTTCCTTTGAACAACTACAGAAATCGAGATGGTGGGAGGGTCCGAGTTGGCTTTATTTACATGAAAATGAATGGCCTCAAATAGAAGAAGACCCAAACGAAGAACTCATAAACAGCGAAAAAAGGAAGACAATCCTAAATCTTTTAGATAAAAAAGAAGATAATTTCAATCGATTTATCAGTATTTTTCCTCTTACAAGAAAACAGTTAGAACCATTGCCTGGATATATAGATTTTATCATAATTCGAAGACTACAGAGAAAATATCCGAATTGGATATTTCAGTTGAAGAATTTTCAAAAGCAGAAAATGTACTTCTACGATTAGTACAACAAGAATCTTTTTCAGGGAGAACAGATCCAAAATTAAGAAATTTAAGGCCTGTCGAAGATAAAGCTGGTCTCTTAAGAGTAAAGACCAATATAATTCAAAGAAACGATAGTGAAAACTTCAGATATCCTGTAATCTTACCTTACAAGCATCCCGTAGTCCAAAGATTGGTATTCGAGAAGCATTTAGAAAATCAGCACGCTGGAGTCAGCACTTTAATGATACTACTTAGAGAAAATTTTTGGATAATGAAGTCTAGAAAATCCATTAGAAATTCAATAAGAAAATGCGTGATTTGCAGAAAACTTCAGACTTCCAAAATAGATGTTGAACCTGGAGTACCACCCGAAGACAGAGTACGAGAGGCAGCCATCTTTGAAGTGGTGGGCGTAGATCTAGCCGGTCCTCTTCATCTTTCTGATGGATCAAAAGCGTGGATAGCCTTATTTACTTGCGCTGTCTACCGAGCCATACATCTTGAAGCCATTACGTCTCTGTCTACAGAAAGTTTTATCCAGTCTCTGAGAAGGTTCATAGCAAGGCGAGGCAGACCCTACATCATCTATTCAGACAACGGGAAGAACTTCCTAGGAACCAGCAATGCTCTCTCGAGTGTAGATTGGGAAACCATCTGCAAGGTAGCTTCCACCCAGAAGATCAGATGGAAATTCAACCCTCCTGCAGCACCGTGGTGGGGAGGTTGGTGGGAGAGGCTTGTTGGAATGGTTAAAAGAATCCTGAAAAGAAACTTAGGTCGTGCATCTTTGAATTACGCAGAACTTAACACCATACTATGTGACTGTGAACAAGTGATTAATTCACGGCCTATAACCTATGTTTCCGAAGATAACACAGATCCCTTACCTTTAACCCCAATGATGTTCCTAAGAGAACTGCCAACATCAGGAGTACCTGACCTAGATGCTTTAGATTCTAAAGATCTTAACCGCAGAGCCAGATATAGGCAAACAATCAGAGAAAACCTAAGAAACAGATTCAGAGCTGAATATTTAGGACAATTACGTCAACATGCATCTAAGACCAAAAGATTCAAACAATTGAAAGTCGGCGATGTTGTCTTATTAGAAGATTTCAATAAGAAACGTGTTCACTGGCCTTTGGCAAGAGTGATAGAAATTTACCCAGGCAAAGATAATGTGATACGCCTAGCTAATGTGAAGACCGAAAATGGACTTTTTCTGCGTCCATTGCAAAGATTGTTTCCTTTAGAAATTGACAGTACCGAACTTAAGAATCACCCCACTTTACATAAATCTGTTCAAGAAAATTTAAGTCCTTCGACTTCGGAAAACAAGAACCTCTCACAGAAACCGATACTCAACTCCAGAGAAAAGGAACCTGTGAAAGACCCTCCAGAACCTACCAGTTCCAGAACCAGTAACCAGAAGTCCACAACAGATGATCCCACTTCCAGTCCCCCGGTGGTCTCCAGAACTGGCCGTGTGGTGAAACCCCCTCAACGACTTCAACTTGGATTGTTGAGTTCCTCCGATTAGTCGCAACTCAAGGTGGGAGGATGTCGGGAATCCCCCGCTCATTCTTCTGCTTTGAGAACAAAATGCCTTTCCAGACAGACGGGCGCCTCTTTTTCGAGAAAGGTGCTTTTTAGAATCAGAAGCAGAACAGAACAGGACCTTGAATAGAGAAGGGGCTTTGCTAAGATCGTCTTGTTTACAGACGCCCCGGTCCTAAAACAGAACTATTGAAACTTTTAAGAATTAGAATAATTATTTAAGAACTAATGACAATTTAAGACTTTAATGTTAAGAAAGACTTTAATATTTAATTGTAAATACTGTAGATAGTTTTTGTTCTGTTTTCGTTTTACATCACATGTATGCTACCAAAGCATTAAATTTTGTTTTCTCATCTAAGAAGTGCTACATTCATCGGGTTTAGTTTCTTTAATGGATGATAGTTGCCCCATCCACATCCGGACTTTTGGATTAGAAGATTTCAGGTGAGACCCATCCATATCTTATTATTTAGAAGAATAAATATTTTATTAGAAAATTTAAGTAGTAACTGTAAGAAAAGAGTTAAGATTTGAAATATGCTGTATCGGGTCAGTAAGAAGAATAAGTTTTAGATCAGAAATCTGGTACAGTAATAATATCGAATACACTTTGTTTATAACTGCAAAAACACTTATACAGTTGCGTATTATTTCATTCTATATAATTTTATTTTCTCACATATTTTAACCAAATTACTTAAAGTATTTAGTACGTTTTTTATATCATATTTCTGTACTGATAAGCATAAAGGATTTAAGTCCAAATTCTTGATTTTTCAGGAGACGAAAAATAAAGTTAAACTAAGCAGAAGAATCGATTAGAAAAAAGGGATTTCGTTGACTTATACCCTTTATACCATTCAGTGGTTGTCAAACTTCATTTAATAACGGGAAAAAATTGAATTAAATATTTTATACCATGCATGAATGGTAAATTTCTGACTTGAACCTTTTTTTACCAATGGATTTTCTCAAAGACTAAATGACATAGACTTAAATCCTTTATACCAATCGATTGAGAATTTTTTTCTGAGTCTGACTATGTACTTAACTCAAAATCGACATTTTTGGACTTAAATCCTTTATACTTATCAGTACAGATTTATTCATGTCACTTATATATATATTAATCTTTTGGTTGAAATTTGTCCTGATAATATATATCTCTTATATGCTACGTTTTATAACATTTTACTACTTTATGCATTTTAGTAAGTACACGCACACACATATATATATATATATATATATTCAAGGTGTCCCAAAATTACAGCGACAAACTTTAAGAGGAGATAGGACACTTTATAAGAATTCAGAATTGAATAGGAATCCCTGTCCACAAATCTCATCTTAACCCTTTAAGAGATGTTTCTGGTGCATTTTTTAACAGACGCTGACGACACAAAAAAGTTAATAAAGTTAAAGTTAATAAAGTAAAAGTTAATAAAGTAAAAGTTAATAAAAGTTAATACCGGTATTGGTATCAGTTCAATCAGAGTATTAAATACATCAATTAGAAACATCGTTATTACTATGTATACCTTTTTATGTAATCATTTGCACGAAAAAAAAAAAAATTGTTAAAAATTCAAAATAAAAAAGTCACGCCCACATCTTTTGAAAAATTCCCCCAAAACATCCGGTTCTTAAAGGGTTAAGATGATATTTGCGAACATCGGTTCCTGTGCAATTCTGAATCCTTATGATATGCCTTATGTTCTGAAAAAGTTTGTCGCTGCAATTTTGGGCATCCAGTATATGTATACTACACACACACACACACACACATATATATATATATATATATATATATATATATATATTAAAAAGGAATATAATTTGAAGGTTAAAAGTCAAAAATTATCTAATATAAAGACAACAAATTTACATACTTAATGCGTAAGAAAAAGCATCGAAGTAGAAGATATGTAAATATAATTATAATGTAAAAATTAAAAATGAATAGGAGCAAAAATCTTAATAATGTAATCAGACACAAAATACTATTTAACCCAAAGCACATTGGGATCACCATGAAAGGAACCTCCGTCAGTGCAGGAGGAAAACAGCAAGATGTTTCAAGATCAGCTATAGCCACCTAGCATTAAAGGACTACTCAAGAATTTTTCGTATTTTTAGAAAAATCGTAAATTAGTAATTGAAATTCACTTTTCCTCATTACTTTTTTTATAATTCGATAGATTTATACAAAAAAATAAAAAAAAGTCTAAACTTTTCTAGTCTAAATTTTCCTAATCTAATCTTCGAATCTAAACTTTTTAAAACTCCTATTTTCTCATTATAAATCACTCCCCTTTCACCCCGCTCAAAAAAGAAAAAAAGAAAAAATGATTTTTTGGCCATGATAATTTCTTTCACTGGTTTGAATGATCAGCGAAGTATAAAATTACTTTTCCCTCTGGAATACGAAAAGCATTTTATCTCAATCTAATTTCATTGTACTCCAGGACACGTCAATAACACATTTGTTTGACTTTAGGAACTTAGATTAACCGTATTTTGTAGCAGGTTAACAAAAATTCTCGTGCTATTGATGTTTACAAGCCATTCTGGTTGTGAGCTGAATTTTAATTAATCCATAGTTTATAGATTTTTGTTACTGTCATGCATCTTCATTTTACAGAAAGTAGCACATTTACATGATTGTGTCTATACATGGTTGATTTGATTGAGTGTAAATTTCATTATGATTTATTTTTAAACTCGAATATGATTCGCAATTTTAATGAGTTTTGGGAATTAAATCATAAATAAATAAATAAATAATAGAAGGATTGAAAAAAAAAATAAAATAAAAAAGATAAAAACCGTGCGTTGAGAAAATTTGTTTTGAATTACTTTGTCAGAAAAGAAATAGCCAAATATTTTTTTATAAAATGAACTCTAAACTATGCATCCCGGAAATAATCTTGTATTCCTTGCTGTATGAAATGCATTATACATTTATTTATTTATTTTCGCGCATATATTCAAGTTGTTTGATTTATCAAAGTCTACTTGTTAATCTTTGCCGAGATCAGGGCCCGATCTAGATAGGGGTAAAGTGGAGCAGTTGTTCAGAGTGCCAAATTTCAAGGGGTGGCAAAATTAGAAATTTTTCAAATAAATGAAAAAAAAAAAAAAAGATTCTGAAATTACGAAGGTTTCATTTGATTTTTAGAAAAGGAAAAGAAGACAGTTATCAATTTTAAAAGGTTTTTTGGTTATTTTAAAAAAGAAAAAAGAACACGCATTCAGTTTTAATTTAATGTACATTCTCTCTCGCTATAAGGTACATATTACTCTTATTCAGAAAATCTCAATTAACAATAGTACATACGCATAATATTTATAAAGATTAAATGTCATTTTCACTTCTCATCTATAGCAGATGTTCGGGTCGTATGAAGAGAGCATTGATCGGGAGGTGGAATAGTACATTAGCCTGTGCGGAGAAAAAGCGCGGGGAAAGCACTGTGTGATAGATGGTAGTAGGTGGACAGTACATAAGGCAGATGAATTTCAAAAAGAGAGATGTGTGATAAATATAATATACAATAAATATTTATAAGTATAATATATTTATTTTTAATTTAAAATATTTTTTGAGAAAAATGATAAAAGCATCAAAGATTTAAAATATATTTTTTATATGTTATTGCTTATATACGATATAATAAATTAAAATCTCTTATACAACTCCTACAGCACAGTGTTGAAGTATAAATATAATCTTTTTTTAAAGCAATTAATGATAAAAACAAGCAATTAAGGTAAAGATAGTAGAGTTTGCGCACATTTCAACAAAACGTTATAAAAAAGTCTAAATTTTAATTTTTTGCTAAACTGTTGGTGCATAGCTTTGAAGGGATCCTTCTTCTATGCATTTCCATTACTATTTTGTTGTTATACTATGTTTTAAAGCAACAGCTGTAATAAAACCAAGAGAACCATTTTGAGCAATCTCTCCTAATAGGGTAGGAGAGATTGCGCTTAATTTTAACTACAATTAAATTGTCAACAATGGCAATTGTACTTAAATAACATTGGTATAAGGGTTTTGTAAACAAATATTTTTATATTACATGTATATGTTTCAATTTAATAATTAAAAAAAAAAAAAAAAAAAAAAAAAAACAGAAAATGAAAATGAAAATGAAAAAACAATTAGAAAGGATTAAAAATTTTTATTTAAAGAAAATAAATTAAAGAAGCAGATAAAAAAACAAGACTAGATAATAAAAAGTAACATTTAGTTACTAGATAATATGTTTAATTTAAAATTAATAAAGTTCTTTTTCAGTTTGAATGATTTCTTGTTTGTCTTGTTTGTAGTAGCACTCGTTGTTATAAATGATGCGACTTTCATATGCAACCACATGCCACAAGTAAAATTTATAAATGAGTGCATGGGAAATCGTTTAAATTAAAAATATTTTTAATACTACCATTCTATAAAAATTCAAGAAATGTTTTTGAAAATTTAAGCAAACTTTTTTGAAAACGAGACAAAATAACCCTATTTAATCTTAGACTGTTCGAGCAATGAACATGTACATTTAAGTGAGCACTCCGCTATTGATGTTGTAGAACTACCTGGAATTTCAGATCGTTCACTGTACTCGTTCCTGCCGATCCTCTAGGTGCGCAATCTCTCCTAGCTTTATCTTATATGCATACATTCAAATTATAAATATCTATATACATACAGTAAAGCATCGTTTATACGTCTTTCAAGGGACGCAGAAATGAAAAAAACGGATAACTGAAATTTTAAAAATAACATTGATTACTACAAATTTAATGACACTTACGGAAAACTTATGTGAAAATACTAATTAGTAAAGTTTCTTAAGTTAGAAAATGTATATTATATTTTATATCGATTTTTTTTTAATAATAATTTAATTTAAAAAAAAAAAATCTACTGTAAAAAGTGAAAAAAATCATAATATTAATACATGACTGGGTACTAATTATATATATCATATATTGAGTACTGTATTACATTTCTTAAAAACTATATGAACACATCTTGAATATTAATTATATATATTGCGTATCTTTAATAATAAGCATTATGCGATTTATGTCCACAAACGCAGTTATTTAATTACATTAAAAAATCTAATTCGTTTGACGTGCTGATTGCCTGTGAGTATTAAAAATTGCACTGCGAATTCAATTGATTCTTTGATCAGTATATTCTTTGATCAGTATATTCCGGAAAAAAAAAAAAAAAAAAAAAAAAAAAAAACATTCATAAAAATAATATTAAAGTAACAAAATACCACCACGTAAATATAAGACAGTAAAAATAGTAAATTCTAAAACAACCAAAACAAAAATAAAATAATAAAATATTTTAATTTTTATCATTTTATTGCCGATGTAAAAATCGTTATATTTAAATAAAAAATTTAACGTTTTTTTTTCTAATAAATGCTAATTAATAATATTATTGTTAATCTTATTTTTTAATAATTTAAAAAAAAATCTTAAAAATTTTTTTAAAGCAATATACCTCCTACATACTAATAGCAAGATATAAATATCATATATAAAAAAAAAAATCTATAAACAATGAAATGTTATTGTTTTATTAATTCTAAAATAATTGTTATTTATAAAACTGAAGTTCTGTATATGGAAAAAAATGTATTGATAATTAATATTATTATTCATAATTTAATTCTTGTTTAAAAATTTTCATATTAATGTTTGAAAGGGTAATTTAGGGATAGCAAAATCAGACAATATAATATTAACAAAATATAAATATGATTTTTATTAAGAGAAATAGTACCAACAATAATAAAATTATATTGTTATTATTGTTATCTTATTAATGATATAACAATAATCATTATTAAACCAAAATTTTAGCATCGTTTTCTAATGAATACTGATTATGGTTCATTTATACATTTGCTTAGAATTATCAAAATAGAAACAAAATACGTCATGTAATAATAATAAAATATGATTCTTTTTCTAAAGCAACTGAGAATTATAGTAATTATAAAATGTTATTTGTTGGGAATTTCCGCATTTTATAATAATCGTTATTTTCCTTGGTGAATGCAGACGATTTATGTCAGAGAAGTATAATATTAAATGCTGAAAAAAAAGTCTAACTCGTGCTGACATTAGAGGAAAGGTTTTTCTTTTCTTTCTTTCTTTTACATTTTTTTTTTTTTTTTTTTTTTTTTTCGATACAAATTAAAAAATCGATAAATTTGTTTTAAATTATTACAGATCTATTACTCAATCATTCGTCCAATCATACGAGCTCTTTTTAAACATATCGATACTGAAAATTTATACTCCACACAGAGAGGGGGAAAAATCGATGTCCTATCATAGACTTTTTTTTTTTTTTTTTTTTTTTTTGTATTGAAATGTTTAAAATAATTCTTTTTATGTACATGTATACGAAAATTTGTCCTATATGGCTATAGTAAAATTATGAAAAAAGAAAAATGGACGACAGCACCACTTGTAGAAGAATTGGTCTCAAACTTACCCACTAATTTTAGTCGAATTCCATCTAAATATCAAGTTTGATTAAATTTAATCTATTGATTTGTGAGATACAGCATCTACAAAATTCGTGACACACACACACATACACACATACAGATATTCTCTTATATCGTGTCCAGGCCATCCCAAAACATGTAAATCCATGAAAAACCAGAGGTTGAAAATTTTTATGAATGCCATACTTTCTTCTTATACATAAAGAAGAAAGTAATATCCAGATATAAATATGATTATTAATTTTTAATCATCCTCTAAGGACAATATTATCAATAACAAGATAATAAATTATTAAATATTTTTATTGTTTTTTAAATTAATTATAGAATAATCCTTATTAAATAATCATTAATCAAATATAAAATAAAAAACATTGTTTTTAAAATAATGATGTTTCTCAATATTATTTACAGTTTAGAAAATCATAAAACCTTTTTCGAATTAAGAAAAAAAAAAAAAAAAAAAAAAAAAGACCAAAAGTATTTTTAAACCACAAAAAAAATATTTATTATATTTTTTCTTCGACTATTTTAAAAATTATTAGTCTTGAAATTTCCTATAAATAAAACAACGCAAATACTCGGTGATACTATCTCATTGAAATTCATATCAATAACTCTGTGCTATTACGCACTTTCGAAAGAAATAAGGTGATTATTTATTATGATCAGTTTCAAGAACTGTAGAACAGTGAGTCTTTGTTGTTTGATATGTCAGTTGGACATTAGTATGCGGTAGGAGAAATGTCCGGTTCACATAGCGAACTGTTCTATAACTTTCAAAAGTACGGTTATTTGTGTGGATTATGACGGAACCTAATTGCTGCATTTACCGAGTCCGTGCTTCGTTATAAGAATAAGCCCTATATTCTTCTGAGGGTGATTGATTTAATGAACTCTAATTATGAGTAATAATATTTGATTGATATAATATTTACCGATGTGATTTTTACATTTGTTAATGAGACTTAATCATGTTGCGAAGAAAATAATTGAAAGGGATACTGCAGAAATATATTTTTTCTCTTAATAGATTCGTAAGGATAGTTTCACTAAGAAAATGAAATTATATAAAACATTTCGTTTAAACTCAGCGTTAATTTTTTAGAATCAGGGGAAATATTTCGCATAAAATTGCGTAAAGGTCATGTTCAAATTAATGTATTTATTTACCCTGTAAAAAGTAATCAGGATCAGGCAAAAAGTAAAAGGATCACCCTGTAAAAAGTAATGCTTGAAATGCGTTTTTGGATGTATCATGTGATTATGACGATTTTTCTAATTATTTGTATAATTTTTTATAAGATTACCATATATATTCGTGGAGATATAACAATTTCTTTAAAAAATTAAAAAAATAAATAAATAAATACCACTTTTTAAATTATAACACGTAGGATATCAAACCCAGTGAAAAGTCATTTTTAGGAGGAAACTTGACATACTAAATTAAACACAGACTATTGCAATCAGAAAGCAAAAATGTTAAATATCTTACAAAAAATGAGCAATTTTGCTAAAAACATTTTAACTACGCATGCGCAAGATTTAGCGAAATTTCATTTGCATAATGTAATAGCTAAAAGTGTTGAACTACTTATATGAAAATCCCAAACAAATATCGTGTAAATTCAAACAGTTATGAGTTATAAAATGAACAGAATTTCAGTTCCTCTTAAAATAAAAGCTATTGTCCTAACCCCTTAACGCGCGGTGTCCTCGCCACGAGGACGCAAAATTTAAGATCCAGCTGCAAAAATTCATCCCGGAAATATTTTAGCAAAAATTCACGTTTATAACATATCAGAAAAGGCCGGTTTTTTAAACCTTAAAATTTAAAATTTCTTTTAGTTTAATTTAGTTCATAAATTCCGGTGGCAGTATAATTTAAATGTTTCAAATTGTCTTGCGCCGCAAAGGGTTAAGTACACTTTAATAAATAAAAAATCTGGAGTGACTCCACTCGAATTTCTAAACATTAAGTAACTACCGTTGTTTAAACAAATTGAAGTAAGAGGAGTCTGAAATTATAATCACCTCAATCCCGTAAAACAATTAAAGCTACTGCACTTTAAATAATTTGAGCCCATAGGCCATAATAATAAAGATTTTTTCCTTTGTATCCCCGTAAAAAAACTACACTGTTAAAAATGGTTTCTTAAAAATGAGCTAAATTGTCTCAAAATATCTCCGAAACAATATATACTTAAATTTGAAAACCCATGTACTCATTTTTGAGTATATTGCTATGCTCAAAAATGGGGTTGACCAATAAGAATTCCAATATCCCCATGTTTGACATGTAAATATACTCACAAATGAGTACATTGGTTTTTAAATTTAAGTATATATTGTATCGGAGCTATTTCGAGACAATTTAGCTTATTTATAAGAAACCATTTTTAACAGTGTTTTAGTTCTAAATTCACCAAAATCAATATATTTCGTTTTACGTGATCTACAACATATGTACTAACTTGCATGCACACACACACATACATATATCACGAAAAATTGTGCTAAATAGTAGATATCTCTAGAAAGAGAGCACGTGTCAAGATGGCTCATGTCAAGAAGGGAGCTCATGTCAAATATATATATATATATATATAATGTACAATTTTGTGATTCAGTTTGACTGAATATCGGCCAAGAAGTAGTGCTGCTATATTGCAGTTTAATTCTATTTTAGGACAGACTGTATCTGAGATTATACAGAGTACAAAACGTGGTACAAATATACAAATGTACAAATGTACAAAACGTCGCATGTGAGATGGATATTCGTTAAAACTATGCTGAATCACTTTAGATGCATATCGAACGATGGGTCACGCTTCTATTCTGCATTATTTTCCATTTTCGCGAAAGCTTCTATGTTATATAAATGCAACAAAACCTGTGTTTGATGCATAGTATGAAAAATTTTTCATATTGAATTTCGGTGTACATACACTGTTAAAAAAATGCAGAAAAAATACAGAAATTCTCTGTAATTTCAGAAAAAAAAGGCGTAAATTACGGAAAAATTACGTAGACAAAACGTATTTTACGACTTTTTTTCTGAAATTACAGAGAATTTCTGTATTTTTTCTGCATTTTTTTAACAGTGTAGTCCGAAAAGTTTTGCTGGCAATACTTTCTGCGGTTTCTGAGATGACTATTTCAACATGTATTGGTGAAAATTGCACAAAATTGTATATGCAGTTAGTAATTATGAGAAGATACGTTGATTAAAATATTGTTCATCCTAACAGTAGAGGGCGTTATTATATAAAATGATGTAGAAGAAAGTATTGTTGTCGTGACATTTTTCGACTTCCGCTTTTCGATAAATTTACATGTTTTGAAATTTCCTAAACATGATTTCCCTATTTTTATAAAATGATTATCTGTGTGTGTGTGTGTATGACATGTTAGAAAAATTTTGCATCTAAGGACATAATAGACGGATTTTAAGCAAGACTGATAGTTGTTTAGACCTTGATTCAAATTGTTGATGATCAGCTTTTTGAATATATCACCTAATAAGTGACGATCCTATGTTTTGATTCGAACCATTTAAGTTCTATATCTCAATTTCTGTAGTATATAAACACATAAAACTTAGTATGTGAGATGGATATTATGTAAAACTATGCTGATTCTTTTTAGGTGCAAATCGGCCGACACGGGGTTCTGCAGTACTGAAACTTAATTTTGTTTACGAGAAGGGAATATTTAAATTTCTATCATATATAAATGTATGAAACTTGGTATTCGAGATGGATAATATGTAAAACCATGCTTATTCAATTTGGGTGCATATTAGAAATTGCGCTGCTATGCTGTAATTGATTTTCATTCACGGAAAAGCTATATTTCATCTTCTATGCTAAACATGAACAACAAACTCGCTATGTATTTTATTTATTTATTTTAGCACAGAGTCTAAAAGCATTGCTTCCATGAAAATTTTAAATTTCTATATTTGTTATTTAAAAACGCACTTAAAATGTTGGTCGAGTTTCGATCACTGAGCGATACTAGTTATACAAATTACGAATACATAAATTTAGTGCAGAAAAAAGCAAATGCAAAACCCACACTAATGAATCTCAAATTGAGATATCAATACTAAAAGATAGTGTTTTGAATGATTATATAATTCAATGTTTAGTATAATCTGCGCATATTTTTTTTATAAAAGTAGTCACTTATGTCCATTAAGCATTATAAATCACTACCATCCTTCAGACTGACGTTAATAAAAGAATATTGCGCCAAAAAGTACATTGATAATTACAATATTCATGGTGGAAAATTATATTTCCTCTAAATGGATTTCTCTTTGACCAAACTCTTTCACTATTTTCTTTAAAATGAATTATTGATGATATCTTCATGGGAGGCCTCATTTATAGAAACACTCAGTAAATGTGAAATGCACACCAAATACATCTTTACTTGTCTTCACTTTTTACCTGTCTCCGCAATTAAGATTTTTAGATACGCATTTAGGATCACCAAATGCAAATTTGTACAAATTGGCGGTAATTAGCAGGCACTAAAACGTCCCATAATACATGCATTAAGGGACTACACACGTAGAAATAATACTTTATGCCGTTGTCACAAGACATTATGGAACATCTGAAGCACTTTAAAAACAAAAACGTTAAAAATCAATTATGTTCCTGATTTCTTCCCTCTATTATCCCATGCAATGTTTTTTTTTTTTTTTTTCATAATAAAGACCAACAGGGTAGATAATTTAACGGGAGTAGAAGTATTAATATTCTATGATGCGGCTTGATGTCTTATCAGATAAAACGATTATTATAACAAATTTGATTTTCGTGGTCGATCAAAACTGCAGGTGTCAACGAACTGAACAATAGTAATGTATTTAGATTAGGGAAATTGAGAAACGATGAAAGATACATGCCTGTTTGTAATTGTTGTACACTTTTTTTTTCTTTTCTTTCTTTCTTTTTATTATTATTATTATTATTTTTAACTGGGTGCTTTTTATTATATGTTAATCGACTGATATTAAGTATAAAGAAGAACTTAGTCAATTTAACTCTACTAATAATAATATTGTCTGCAAGGATGTAAGACTTTTTGGTACCATATTTACGCATAGATAGGATGATACAGATCCAAGAAATTTTGGCTACTAATGTAGCTTTACAAGATCTAATCGAGTACTTAACCCTATTTTCGATTTTATTTTAAAGTTATTTTATGTCTTCCGAACAGATTTTTAGGGAAAATGCCGTCATGGTTAGGAGACAATATATATTTACATGTGAAAAATGGAGGTGAAAAAACTATTCGCATTGTACTAAAAAAAAAAATAAAAAAAATGCATATTTTATTTATTTATTTATTTATTAATGATAGAAAGAACTGAAACTTTACAGATATTTATTTTTTGTAATATATTTTTTTGCAGGTAGTAAGTTGGATAGTAAGTGGGCTCGGTGTTTAATCAACAAATGAGGTTGAAGGCGCCAGTAAGAGGCAATTTTAATAATTAAATTTTCCAGTGTACAGGCTGGTGGTGCTTGGTGTTCCCTAAGGTAGAAGATGCAGCAGACACCTACAAGAGATAGTTTTTCGTAGTCAGGATTTTAAAGGGTGGGGTCGAAGAATGTTATGTTTGCCATGGTCAGAATCATTTAAAGTAATGCGAAGGGTTAAGAAGGCGCCACGACAGTCACCGAGTGTGAGCTTGCTACTGTCAGATTTTTTAAGGGTGGTAAACCAGCTTGATGTTAAAGGCGGCTAGTTTATAATAAACATTTTGAATAGGGCACTTTGAAAGAAAATATTTACAGAATAATGAGTTCAGATAAGTCATGAAATGAATGTTTATTTGTAAACGCATAATTTTTGAATCAACCAGATACAGATTATTATTCATATTATTATTATATTTGTGTATGACGCTACGATTCAAAAATTTTAAGTCTGACTGTTAATTATCTGTTTTCCTGGACTCTAACTTTCGTAAAAATAAGTCGGTCGAGGAGAAATATATCTTGTAATATAAAGTGTATTTATAAGCTATGTAGGTACTATGTTCATATTAAAAATCGTCACTAGCTTACATTTTTTTGAAGAGTATATGAAAAATAGTAAGGGAGACCCGTGTACCTAGAGCTCATTTTTTTCAGTGTCCGAAAACAGAGTCTCTGTCCTCTGTCCTGTTTAAAATTGTGAAACTGAAAAGTACATACCTTTAGTACTATTTACTTCCAATTAGGGTTAATATAAACACTTAAAATAATAAATTTCGACAAATAGAAGGTCTTTAAATAAACTTTACATATGGCCCTACGTACAGCCTCCTCATTGTATCTAGGGCTCGGCCCCATTTATCTAGGGCCGGACCTTATTGTACCTAGGGACATTCCCTAAAAGTTAGATTTCACTTCGTAATGAATAGAAAACAAATATATAACCATGAATTTTATATAAGAAACAATATCAGGCAATACATATATTTATTATATAATAACCATTTAAATTGCAATGTGCCATAATTACAAGAATTGTCAAAAACTATCCAGTTTTGAAAAACTAATTCCAAAAATGAGCATCATACTATGACTTTTCTAAGGGTTTGTTTGGATACTACATCTTCCTGGTTTTCGAAGATTTTTTTTTTTATGTACTAGATTTCACTTTTTGAAAATGTCGTACCTTTTCAGACATCACACATGAGTTGGAATTATGTGTCGAAGACTTCAAAAATTTTACTGGACAAAAAGCAGAGTTTGATGCAGAAATGCTAAGTTTCATCATTGTTGACTCACTTTCTTCCCCAGGAAAATCATTATTTTGGCAACAGTTATGGAGGAATATGGTCACCAATCACATATGAACTCAAATATTTATTATCATTGAATATGTTTTTGATTCACTGGCCACACACAAAACACACGAAAGTTCGTTAGAATGTTTATAGAAGTAAAGGCCAAAGGATAGGATTTGCCAATATTTTCCACAATGTTAATTAACTAAAACCACTTTTCTCTATTTAATTATGAAAACTTTTTCAATGAAATAGTAATAACATAAATATTGCGATTATAACTGTACCTAAGTCTATGGCCCTAGGTACAAGACTAGGTAATTTAATTTAAAATGTCTTCTGCTAAAAAACTCAGATGAAGAAGAGACTTTTTTACTATCTCATTTAATAATTAATATAAGAAGCAAAATTATGTACTAGAAATGAATGACAAATATTTGAGTTGCCTTTGTAAAACAATAAATTAGATGAGCTGTAAAATTTTATTTTATTCTATATAAAACATTTCTCCACCTATAAATTGTCAAAACATTCTTCTCAAAGATTTCAAAGGGCTTCAAAAATAGCAATTGTTGTTGCTACTCACCTAATTGAGTAGTAAAAAATAAAACTAAATATTATTTGAATTAAGTGTGATGACTCTAGATACTTGATGGCCCCAGACTCACAAGCTTTCCCTACTTCATTTTTATTTATTGTTTCCACAAATTGTCTCACAACGTTTGAATATGCTGCTAATGTACAACATTTTTAATATGTATATCAGGAAAAAAATTAATAAGCTGTCCCTGACTAATGCCATCTAAATAATAGAATGGATTATTTAAAAAAAAAAAAAAAAAATATTATACTATAAAAATTACTCTCATGTACTCCGTATTCCTTTATTCAAAGAAACGTAGATTGTATAGTCATCTTGTAAATTCAGTTAAAATAACGAAAAATGTATGTCATAAATATATTTAAAAAATGTTTAGCGAGAGAACAAACTATTATTAAATATAAACCAAAATGAGGCCACAAATTGAGATTTGGAACTTGAATATTTAGTAAATTTTAAAATAAACGATTTTAAACCCACCTATCCAAGATTTAGTACATTAAATTTTCGTAAAGGCAATTTAATTAAATAATGAATTCAAGTGGAACAACTTTTAAAATGGCTTTAATAATGATACATGTGGATGTAAAATGCAATAAATAAATTGATTAATTCATTATTTAAAAATGCTATTTTTGGTAACTAATTTATTATTATTATTTTTTTTTTTTTTTTTACTGAATATTGCCGAAAACTCTGCTTTCTTTAACGTAATCTGCAGTAAAAAGGTCATCTTTTTCTTTCTGTCTGAGAGAAACAGTTTCCTTGTGTTAATTTTCTTATTATAATTGCGTGCTATAATTTCCTTCATCTCGAATACGCACTATTACGCTGAATTCAACATAAATGCCCATTTCGGTTTCCACGAGTGTTTTAAGAACGAAACAACCGCAAAAGAAATATAAATGATAACTAACTGGCGAGAAATAAAGTCATTAATATTTTTCCACTGAATTCTTCCTATTTCTTATTGCAAAACATCGAATATGTTTCCGAGTATAAATTAGCCTTTAAGATAAAGTCATTGATCGCTGATGATATATGTTACTCATCAATTACACCGCAACTGTATAATAACTAAATTATGGTGTCAAATTATAATAAGAAATGATACAAGTAAGACCACGGTTAAAAATAAATTAAACACTAATACAATTTTCCAACTATATGCTCATGGTAAAAGTTATTGTTTTCTCTGAAAAGCAAATATCTCAAAATTCTTAAGAAAATTAAAATAATGAAGTAATATATAAGAAAAAATAACTTATTTATAGAATTATATAGAATAAAAATTATAATATAGAAATTTAAATGAAGGCTATTATAAAATTTAATAAGGTTGGCGTTCTTTAATGAATACATTCTTTTTTTAACTTACTTCTTAATTTTTAGTGACGTATATAAAATCATGTTATGCATGTTTTGTAATCTGTGTACGTTTTGTAATCCTCTGGAATTCTTTGTATACATGTATCAGTCAAAATGATTTGCAATACATTTGCAATACATGTATCAATCCTTTATTTTCATTTATTTATTTATTTTAATTTTGGAAATTGTGTGGTAATTTCCGAAGTACGACTTGTTGCTTGATCGCCATGAAATTTTACTTTTTGCATGTCATTGTGATATTGAAATGGATTTTAATCTGTAAAGATCAAGAGTAGAATTTTCTCGTAACAGTAAATTAAGCAAAATTTAACTTTTTTTTTTTTTTTTCATTTTTCCTACTTGTAGAAGAACCTTACCAAACAACAAGAACCTTATTTGAGACCATTGTTGAAGACTACTATTGTAGAAGAACCTTGCCATTGCAGAAGAACTCTTTACTTAAACTTTCTCTGCATTGACTAGATTAATATATTTTTATCTTCTTTTTTGATAAATAATTGACATTTTATTTTTGTTAGTGTTGTCACAGCCGTGTAGGTAAAACTAAAGCTTATAATTTCCTTAAGGCTTACAATGTACTTCCATTTACAGTGCGTGTCGAAATGATAGGTCCACCAGTAAAGACGAAAGTTATGTTGGTAAAAAAGGTTTTACTGTGTACAAAGTACTATTTTATAAACTACATTACTTCATTCAATGTAAAATAATACATTAATAATATACAAATAATAGGAATAATAAGGAAAACAAAAATTACATGAAAAAGCTGTTTCAAAAAGATAGGTCCAGTGAACCAAGCATCAAATTAATGTTGAATTAATAAGAAATTTTTCCACCTTGTTTCAGAATAAGCTCATAAATCCTATTCGGCATGGATTCTACAAGATTTTGTGAGCACTTTTTCTCGATTTTTGACCATTCGGAGGAAATAGACTTTTTCAAGTCTGCAGTACTGTTGTACTACCTTCCGCCTGCATACACCGCTCTTGCGAGTATACCCCACATGTTTTCTACCGAATTCAGGTCGGGGCTGCAAGGTGGCCAATCGATAACATGTACACCATTATCCAGAAACCATTCGAAATTGGACTTTGCAGTATGCACAGGAGCATTGTCCTGTTGGAACATGAAGAATGGGCCCCCAATGTGCTCTGCTTGTGGAAGAAAATATTGTTCAAGAAGCTGTTGATAGCCTGCAGCATTCAAACGATTGTCTACAAATGCTATATCAGTTTTTCCTGCCCCTCCGAATCCGGCCCATACCATAACGGAACCACCACCAGCTTGCCTCTTCGAGAATATATGTCTATCGTTACGCAGATCGTGCCAGTAGTACTGCCAGCCATCTGGACCATCCAGGACGAATTTCTTTTCATCACTGAATATCACACGATGCCAATCTTGTTTCCAGGACATCACTTCATGTGCGAATTTCAATCTCTTTTCTTTGTGCTTTTTAGTCAATTTCGGAGCTGCTTTCCTCTTCACGTAAACTATATTGCCGAACTTCTTTACCACTCTATGGACTGTAGATTTTGATATTCGAGGGTTTTGTTGTCTGGCCACAGTGGATAAGCTCATATTTCCAGATTTTAACTCCTTTACGATAGTCCTTCTTTGTCGGGGTGTCACTTTTGATGGGCGACCAGATGATTTTTTACTGCCATAAGCATTTCTAAGTCGCAAATAATTGTTTACAACATTATGTGATCTGTTTAAAAGTTTACCTGTTTCTCTATTCGATTTTCCACACGTTTTAAATGCATCAATTTTTCCCTGCTCAACCAGCGGAAGACTGCAACGGCGACCCATTTCGTTTGATTACAACGTGATGTTCAAATCTGCTTAAATACCTCCACAGCAGCCAGCATAATCCCGCAGCAAGACTAAGCAACGATATTTATGCAAATTTTTTGGAAATAAACGTGATTGGTGCAAAATTTCTGAAGGCGGACCTATCTTTTCGAAACGGTCTGAAAATAAAAATTTGCATAAAATAAAATCTACATAAATAGTTATAACAATTACTGATTAATTATCGCTACCAAAAAAAGTTATTCTTATTCTCAATTAAGCGTCGAAATTTTTAAAAATGCGGGTGGACCTATCATTTCGATACGCACTGTATCTCTTGCTAAATAGCTTTCATACAGGTTTGTACAAGGTTTTCTACGTTGAACCTAAGCTCTCGGCCAAAACTGGAGAACAGTACGTTTTTCAGCTTTTATGTGTTGTAAAATTTGGTGTACTGTTTTATTTATTGTTACTAAAGATATACTTATAGACTTTACAATTAATTATGCTGTCAACAAATTTTCTCTTGTTACTAGCGATTTCACGTTAAAAAGCATTTGTCACGTATATTTTTCGAGTATTCGTTTGGAGTCTTCATTCCATGTGAATTAATCCCTGGCGTTCCTTCCTTTTCCCATTAATAATATTGCATATTTTGCACTTATAAATATTAATATTATTAATTTCACAATCTTTTTTATTAGGCAAATAAGCGCGAGCGCATATTTGTTTATTAAGCAAATTTGTTTATTAAGCAATGAAATACATGCATTACAACAGGCGATAATCTTTTACCTTTTTCTTTAAAATATTCCGATAAAATAGCATATCACTTTATATCGTTAAGACTTACAAAACTCAAAATTTAAAATTCATATTTACAATACGAAAACTTTAAAATGAGATTGAGATCATATAACATCTCGTATTAACAGCCATCATACGGGGAACAGAACCACACTCAAGCTTTTATTACTCATATATATATATATATATATAACTTTTGCTTCAAATTACTACACGCCACACTTTTGCATATTAGTAATTTGCATAAAAACAAGTTATTAAATGCTGAAGAGGCATCTCAACGAGAATAAATTCCCCAGATGCAGTAACTTAAAAGTTACATAAAATAACTTGCTCGCAACTTGGAAATTTGCAGGTAGAAAGTAAAATTTCAAGAAAAGTAATCATGAGAGAGGTTTTAATTAAAGATAAACCTACCTAACATTTTACAGTCAGGGAATCGGAATATTTCTCTTGGAAAAGAGCAAGAACACATCCTTTAATTCACAGTTTGCTTACACATAAAATTTTGAAAAAAGAATAAATTTCAAAGTAACAGACGGTATTTTTCATTTTAAATAATAATATGTTGCCAAAAATTTTTATTCCAAAATATTTGCTTTTTTTAAAAATTTTATCGAGATCGTTTATCAAAATACCTTTTGTAGTCTAGTACTGCATTTAAATTACAAATAATTTACTTAACATCACTTAATAATTCTAAAACGTTCCTAAATATCCTTCAAAAACAAATTAAACAATATTTACCGAAAACATAACATACGATACGCATCATTAGCGGAAAAAATAGCCCAATTACATTTTTTAGTTTTTGTTTTTCTATTGTCAAATGCATGCGTGAATAACGCGTATATTTAGCTGAGCGATAAAATAAAAAAATTAATTAATCAGATAAATCGAATATTTTAATTTCGATACGAAATAGTTGCTTTATTTCTATACATTTATAAATTTGCCTATTAATTTGTTATTACTGACTTTTAGTTGACTTACAGACATTTTAACAATGTGGGGTCTAAGTGCTTGTGAAAAGTGTTTGTATGTAATATAAGTGTTTGTATATAATATTATTGCAAATTTAGATGATTCTAATTGAAACATAAATAAATGAATAAAAATTAAATTCGTCACTTGAAATAACAGTTAGAATATACATAAATATATTTACACGTATGGAATGAAAATTATTTTATCGTGACTGTTCAAGTGTGCTTGTTCTGATTTTTGAAAATCCCGAATGAAAATTTATTTGCCTGAACAGAAAATATTTGAAAGAAAACTCACGATTTTAAATTTAAATAGTCTCTTTAATTTTAAAAATATTTCATGTACTTTTATTGTTATATCTCAATGTCGGTGGCATATATAGAAAAAATTAAGGGAAGATGTTACAACATATCTTGATTTGTCTTCTAATATTTACATACACGTGTTTCGTATTTATCTATCCGTATGGATATACTGATACTATGTAAAATATAAAACAGAAAATGGGGCAACACATTCATGTTGGTACATGTATCAATATTTCGTCTCGTTTTGTATGTTGTACAAAATAATTTAGTAAGTGGATCAACCTATTGAGAAAATAACGGCAACCTTTCTACATAAGGGAATGCACAAAATTCCTGCTTACTAATTATTTCATGGAATTTGAAGCAATATAACACTGTTAAAACTGATTTATTTATTTATTTATTTTACCTTCATAGACGTAATGTATAAGAAATGTTTTGTGTATATCTTTAAGCGAACTGTAAATGCTACATCATTTTTAATAGGAAACATATTGTGTACCTCAAGTACAGACCTAAATTTTATAGTTTTTCGAAGAACTCTTATAATAGACCGAATAATGCTCAGACAAACCGAAGTCATAAACACTTTCAATTTGTTATTGCAAAGTGTTTAAAATATAAATCGGTAAATTAAAAAACTTTTCAAATGTTCCTATATTTTTGTTCGAATTAATTAAAAAGCCTTTGCATCAATTCAATAAATGTTTTGACTACCATGAAATACTGAGAAAAATCCTGGATTCTATCGAATCTCTCTTGTATACGACACTGCTCAAAGTTACACGTTTCGATTTCAGAAGCCTTTACAATTTCGGTTTCTCATAGGCATGTGTTCCTTTACCTATCTGTAAATGCACCTTTGTTTTCTTCTCTCATTTAGCTTTCTTTGCTAAAATTGTTTAAATTTTTCATTTCTTCCAAAGCTTACTTTAGAGAAAAATTGAAGTTATGCCTGTTTAAAAATTATTACTTATGTTAAAGTTATATAAAATTCGATTTATGATTTGATAACGAACATGCCTTCCAAATTTTATATCCATATGTTCATTTGTTTCAAAATTATACGTAAAAGAAGAAAACAAGAAAAGAGATTGTACCTTAATTTTGGAGGCCAGTGTATACATATATATACACTGAGGTGACAAAAGTCATGGGATACCTCCTGATATCGTGTCGGACCAGCCCGATGACGTGCAACAACTATACGTGGCATGGACTCAACAAGTCTTCGCAAGTTTCCTGCAGAAATATTGAGTCATGCTGCCTCTATAGCCGTCCATAATTGCGAAAGTATTGCCGGGGAACGATTTTGAGCACGAACTGACCTTTCGATTATGTGCAATAAGAGCCCGATGGGGCTCATGTCGGGCAACCTAGTTCGCCAAATCATTCGCTGGAATTGTCCAAAATGTTCTTCAAACCAATCACGAATAACTATGGCCCGGTGACATGGCACGTGGTCATCCATAAAAATCTCCTCGTTGTTTGGGAGCATAGAGTCCATAAATAGCTGCAAATGCTCTCCAAGTAGGTGAAGATAACCATTTCCAGTCAGTAATAGGTCCAGTTGGACCAGAGGACCTAGTCCATTTCATGTAAAAACAGCCCACTCCATTACGGAGCCACGGCTAGCTTGCACATTGTTTTGTTGGCAACTTGGGCCCATGTCTCCGTGAGGTCTGCACCACACTCGAACCCTACAATCAGATTTTACGAACTGAAATCGGGACTCATCTGACCAACCCACGCATTTTCATTCATCTAGAGTCAAACAAATGGAACTGAACATAGTCACGAGTCCAGGAGATGCGCTGCAAGTGATGTCCTGTTTTTAGTAAAAGAAATCAAGTCGGTCCTCTACCGCCATAGCCCAATAAAGCCAGTTTTCACCTCATTGCTCTAACGGACACGTCCATCGTATATCGAACGTTGCCTGATGCGGTTATCTCACGCAGTGTTGCTTGTCTGTAAACACTGACGATTCTACTCACACGTTGCTGGTCTCAGTCATAAGGGCACTTTGCTGGCCACTGTGTTGTTTATAGTGAGACGTTATGCCTGGAATTAGGTATTCTCGGCCCACTCTTGACACTGTAGATCTCCACTGAGAAAAAATTATGTAACTGACATTTAGAATCTAAATCGTGGCTCTAATAAAAATAGTTCCATGTCATCCTTATAAATTCTAGGCCCCTTTGAATGCGAGTTCTAGAAACCTCTATTACAATTCATTCTAGAGGGCTTGCCTATATTATCGAAGTTAAACTTATTTAAAAATCTCTGCAAATAAATGCGAATGCAAGAGGCAGGTTTCAACAACTATAATCTTGGTCTATTACCCAATTCTAGAAAATCAATCGAGAATCTCGCTATAAAAAGGATTCAGAATATTCAGAATATTGTTTCCCATCTAGAAATGAATAGACTAGAAATTCTTGATCATTTCATCTATTCAGCTTATTTAGAAAAAGTCCATTTATTCGTTCTAGATGAAGACGGTATATTTTTCTTCTCAGTGGCGAATTTCCTAACGATTTCTGAAATGAAATGCCCCATGCGTCTAGCTCTAACTGCTATTTCGCGTTCAAAGTCTGTTAATTCCCGTCGTGCGTCTATGATTACGTCAGAAATATTCTCGCATGAATCACTTGAATACAAATGAAAGCCCTGCCAATGCACTGCCATTTATGCATTTTGTACGCGATATTATTGCACTCTTTATATTTCCATATTGCTATCCCATGATTTCTGCCACCTCATTGTATATATATATATGTGTGTGTGTGTATGTACTAGTAAGAAAGACACTAATAAAAATGAATTAATAAAAGGTATATTAATATATTTAATTTAAAAGAACTTTATTAATTTATTATTATTATTATTATTATTTATTTTTTTATTGATTATTATTTATTTTTTTATTTATTTATTTATTTTTATTTTATTTTATTTTATTTATTTTTTTTTTGGCAAACATTTATGTGGGTTCCTAAATTCATGGGCCAAACTCGTTCGGTAAAATACATATAAAGAAGCATTTCTTGTACAGCAATATAGGGTCGGAAAAGAAAATCTTTAGCGAGCTTCGGGCACCTGCACCTGCACCTGCAGCTTCAGCTTTTTTTTTTTCTCTATTTTTCCCTCTATTTTGTGACTGGTGTTAGTACAGTTTGTTTCACACACTTTCGATTGCACGTTCATATTTTCTTTTTCATGCTGTCTTCTATGGATTTTTCACTCTTTTCCCTACCTTTTTTTTTTTCCTACTCTAAACTATGGTGCATTTCTTGTTTTTCCGCCTGCAGTTTTCCTTTCCGACCCCATATTGCTGTAAAAAAATTATTTCATTATATGTGTTTTACCTACCCTTTAAGTTTGGGCCATGAATTCTAAGACACCTTATATACGCAGAAAAAAAAAAAAAAAAAAGTCTGCAGTAATTGGGCTATGTTTTTATACACTATTCAACATTCAGAGAATATTCTAAGCATTTGATATTTATTAGAAGCAAAATATCCGAGAAATTATTTTCCTACATATGTCCTTTATGCACATGAGAACTTTAAATATGAGACATGACGGTTGATTCTACCGAAAACATGCTCTTTCAATTCACTAAAATAGTAAACTTTAAGCTGTTGGTAAAATTATTATTATTATTATTATTAATTTACTTGCAAAACTATAATTTTCTTTGAATGTTTATTTAATTTTTT
The DNA here is from genome assembly GCA_963930645.1 of Salticus scenicus. Lineage (NCBI taxonomy): Eukaryota > Metazoa > Arthropoda > Arachnida > Araneae > Salticidae > Salticus > Salticus scenicus. Next base: position 297,768,426 of record OZ005648.1, read on the forward strand.
TTTTTTATTATTAAGGTTAATGTTAAAAGATGATATATTACCTGTGTGACTCTCATTAGCTAGATTTGTATTATTTTAACAGTTATGGCTGATGTCATAGCCCTATATTTCGCATGCATTTTCCTTAGATAGCACATGAATTTAACATCACATAAGAAATTTCTGCTCTGTTTGTTACCACAAGGAATTTTATTCTTTAAGAAAATTTGTCAGAAAATTTTGCATTATTTTATGTGGGCAAATTGAAAGTAAAAAAAAAAAAAAAAAAAGAAAAAAAGAAAGAAAAGAAAACCTTATTAAATGGAGATACTCATTTTTTCTTCATGAGAAATGAAATAAGTAGTCATTTCAGAAATGTCAGTAAGTTCCTTTAAATAAGTGTGCATTTTTTTAAAAGTAAATAATAGCTATTGATTCTGTTTGGTTATTTACTTAATCTGTGACGTTGCCACTGTTACCGTTTCAAACATAATATTTTGAATTTATTGTTATTATTGTCGTTGTTTTGCAGCGTGTTAAATCGAATGAAATGTAATTATCCAAATATCATAAATAGTAGAAACCTAAAGTAGTATTCGTAACATAATTACTTAGAAAAAAAAAAAATCGAAGTTGCAGGCTTCAGAAGTTTCCTTTAATTGATCGCTCCCTCATTGGCTGTTTGCACACACTGAGAAAAAAAATATATCCTTCCTCTAGAACAAACAAGCAGTCATTTTCTGATTCCGTAAACTAAAAATATAGATTTCCGAGCTATGCGTATAAGCATACTCATATTCAGTTTATATACGTCATATATAAACTGACGTTTATATACGCCATATATATATACGGATATTCAGTTTATATACGTCAATAAACTGAATTGACGAAATAATCAAGAACTTCTAATCTATATTTTTCTTGACGGTGAAACAACACATTACATTATGAGTCTTTTGTAATGCGAGAAATTTTCGAGAATAGATTCATAAACTAGAATTATAGATACTGAAACTCGTCTTTTGTGTTCGCATTTATTTGCAGAGGTTAAAAAAAATATGACCCTGATAATATAGGAAAACGTTCTACAATTTATTAGAGATGTACAAAACTCGCTACCAAACGGAACTAGAATTCATAAGGATGACATGGAACAATTTTTACGAGAATCACAATTTATTTTCTAGATATAAGTCGCAGACTTTTCTCTCAGAGATTCCATGATGTAGCTTACCAAACTATTTAGTACCAACTGCTATACTTTTAACCATATTCTTTTGGTTAATCGAAGCAAGTTGATTTGCTTAACTGAATTAAAACTAAATTATTCTTAAAATGGCAATATATATATATATAAATTAGTCAACAAAATTAACAAAAATTTTTTGAACGAAACATTTTTTTTTTTCAGTGTGGATGGTCCTTATCGCCATCTGTTAAAACACAGATGGTGATAACTAATATTCCATAAAATTTCATGCCCGTCATAAAATTATATTTTAGAAAATTAAATAGTAGAATTATTTGTTATTACGTTACTAGAATATCTTTCTACATTGTATATTAAAATAAAAGGATTTTACTATTTAATTATTTTTTATTTTACCTATTTTTATTTATTTATTTATTTATTTATGACGTGTGCGATATTTCATAGAATGATCCATATATAGAGATCAACCTACCAGCGTGTTCGGGTCTATTTCAAGACAAAATCGACAGACATGAAAATTCATATTTCATGTTAAATACTTTCTGCAGAAAACAACAGGATTTGTTACATTAGTTTAAGTACAAAAATAGAAAGTAAATATATTGAAATTAAAATTAAAAACATATTGAAATTAAAAACATTGGGTTCGTTTGGAATCTTTTTGATACATTCAAAAATAAATGTCCATTTTGTTTATTTGAAATGAATGCAATAACAGAGTTAAGTATGGGAGGAGAGATGGATACAAAGGAATATTAATGACTGCACCAAAGTGATTCAATATTTTCCACAAATAAAGTGGCACAAATAAATATAAACGGTTCTATATGAATAATATAGTCAAAAAGTTGTTAATTATATAGGATTATACATTTATTTACGCCTCACATTTGTTAAGGTCATGGTTTTATTTTATGCTACTTCCTAGTTCTCACGTGAATAGAGAAACTAAAATTATCTCTAAGAGATTAGTTTCTCTTTTGATTTTGCACTTCGCAGTAGGAGATCATTGGAAGAAGAATACCCACAATCAAAGGGACGCCTATTCCGTGTCTCCTATGTTTGCGACTCAAATCACGTAACTGGTAGAAAAATGAATGTTAGTCAGATTTACTCATCCTCATCGTTTATGATATCATATCTAGAAAACTTTCACCTTCGTACTCGATTTATTATATTTCTAGTGCTTATACCTTAATGTTTATTATTTAGAGATTAGCATTAAACTTCAAGGCAATATATTTACTTTTTTTTTCCCCTTTACTTTTATTATTATTATTATTTATTTGATTAGATAAATTTACTGAAATATTGAAAGATTTTTAAATTTTTTATCGTTTTTTTTTGCATTTATTTGTTTATTTATTAGTTGATGTTTCCTTAAATATTATAGAGTGATCATATTCATTTAGGGATAAAATTTGCTAGAATAATTATATCATTTATTTTTACCCACATAGCAGTTTTAGTCTGCAGAAAAACTGAAACAACCTTGCTTTACAAGCCTACAAACTTGCAGAAAGTTCAGCATGACAAGTGTCTTAGTTCATAACAAGACTACAGCAAGATAATGCAAACTCCAAACTGACCATACGCCAAATTTGCAGTAAATGCGTCGTGAAAGTTGAACTCTTGTTACATCAAATTTTCCGAAAATGCTTTGCAAACAACTCGAAAAGTTATCTCTGTCGTTTCAAGCATACTGTTAATTCATTGCAATTAGCAATCTCGTTACGTCACACTATCATCAAATATGCGTAGTGATATATTGCATAGCCCGTAGGTCTTAGAAGCCTTGTCAATACTCAGCCTCGAAAATTTTTGGAAGCCCCGTGTACAATGCCACACATCTTTCTTTACTAGATAACACAAGCAAGATAACGGCGTCAAACCTTATCAATAATAGACGTCGAATAGTATGATTGAATTTTATATAGTAATTTGAGTTTGCAGGAAAAACAGTATGAAAGGAACAAAAAATATATTAATAAAACAAAACATGGCTTTATGTTCCATCTACCTTGGGAGGTTTCACTGCAAATTTGTCGTGTCAAATTTGACATGGCAAGATAATATCAAGAGATATCAAACTTGCTGCAAATGTGTGTGCTATTTTTGCATTGTTATTATCAAGATACAAGTTTATTAAAAGAGAAAGAAATTCAGTTTTCTTTTTCATTTTCATTTCTTTTCTTTGTTATAATTTAAAGAATGATTTAAAACAAGTTTGTTAGAATATCAAATTTATTTTAAATAAATTACTTAAAATAATACGAATGGAATATTATTTTGAAATATTTTGTAAGAGGAGATGGGAAAAATTTAATAGCTTTATTAATGGCCTTAAAAATGCCTACATATAACCTACTAGCTGTTGCGCCCATTCTTTGCACGCGAATGTAATTATTATTCACAGTATATTACAATAAAAAAAAATCTGGAGTGACTCCACTCGACTTTCCGAACATTGAGTAATTAACAGTTTTGTAGATAAAGTAAAGAAAGAGGAGTTGTCAAACAAACAAAAGAGAGAAAAACATAATAGAGTGTAAGTATTTTTCTTCATATATTACACTATGTTTAGTTTTATTTAACGCTACTGAGCCTTGAGCCCTTAGATCATAATGATAAAGAATTTTTTGTTGTGTCCTGTAAAAAACCTATAAATGCTAGATTCACGAGAATGCTTATATTTAGTGCAACAGTGATTTATAATATTCATATAAATTTTCAGTTCAATTGAATAATGCGTTTAGATGCTATCGCACTTTTAAAAATTTGGTCCCATAGGCCATAATGATACAGAATTTTTCTTTGTGTCCCTGTAAAAAAACTCTGAGTGGTAAATTCACCAAAATCTATACAGTTGGTGCAAGTGTGACCTTTAACATGTGTACAATTTTTTTGCTCAGATTAATAAAGCATTTAGACGCTATCGCACTTTTAAAAATTTGGCCCCATAGGCCATAATGATAAAGAATTTTTCTTTGTGCCCCTGTAAAAAAATGTAAGTGCTAAATTCACCAAAATGTATACAGTTCGTGCAACTGTGACCTTTAACATGTGTACAATTTTTTTGCTCAGATTAATAAAGCATTTAGACGCTATCGCACTTTTAAAAATTTGGCCCCATAGGCCATAATGATAAAGAATTTTTCCTGGTGTCCCTGTAAAAAAACTATAAGTGCTAGATTCACCAAAATCTATAGAGCTCGTACTATGGTGACTTGCAATATACGTACCAACTTTCAGCTTATTCGAACAAAGCGTTTAGACGCTAGCGTGTTCACTCACAGACATACACACACACATACATACATCATCGTAAAAATAGTCGAAACGGACTCAGGGGACCTCGAAACGTATAGAAACATCAAAATCTCAAATTCGGATTTTTGACATGATTACAATACTTTCCTCACTATAGTGTTCGGAAAGTAAATATATATATATCTTAGTTGAAGCTTACTGTAATATGCTGATAAAGATAGAGAATAGGTTATTATTTTTAATAAGTACAATTTGTCAATTTTATCTCATATGTACATACACACACACACACACACATATATATATATATATATATATATACATAGATAGATATATATATAGATATATATTAATTTGCATAATTGTTTGTGCACTGATTTGAACATAAAATTTCTCAACGCTCAAAAAACGTAATTTCTATTGCCATTGACGTTCCAAAAAAAGGGTACAATAGCTAGTAACAGAGTCGTGAAGCTGCATCGAAAATATATTAGTATTTTCTGCATGAATTTTCGTCATATGGCAATATTTGAATCCGATATTGATAACAGGGAATCCCTTAATATATAAGCGTTATAAAATAAAGCAAATAATATTATTTTGGAATAGTTTTAGTAACCCAACTTGGAGAAATTTGAAATTTGGTACCAAAGTAGTTCGGTCATTTCTCGCCAAGGTCTATTCTAATTCTAACGCAGCGGTGATAGTTGTTTTAATTCATCGCAAAATCAAACAAAAACTTAAATGTCAGCCAGAGGGTACTACTGAAAATATTAAAGCAAGAGGGTACTGTACTAAGCCTAATTCGTTTAAATAACACATTTCTTTCTGGTTGGTAAATTAATATTACGTTACTTACAAATTAATTTAAAATTAGCAAAAGTCCTTTTTTTTTTTTTTTTTTTTTTAGTGTGGAAACTAATGTTGTATAATAACATATTAACTTTTATCCACAGATCTATAATTACATTAGACAAAACATTGCTTTATCAAGGGAATATAAGGAAGAGTGTTAAAAAGGAGTCAGGTGATTGCAGGGAAAATGTTTTGGCAATTTTCGCGTTTTTGGCAAATATATGTTTGGACTTTTTTTTTTTTTTTTTTTTTTTTTAATTAAAAGATAAAACAAGCAAATCTTGTGAATTACATTTTTTAGCTTTTCAGCTCCATTTTTTCCTTTAATGCAATAATCTAGGCATAATTCCCATTAATTATCATTTATTATTATAAAATAAATAAATAAATATATATATATATATATATATATATATATATATATTAGTACGAAAGGACGATCTTTCGTTGCCGACATTTGTAGTGTACCACCTTCAATTTTATATTTCTTTTTATGTCGGGGGGTGGGGGGGAATGAAATGAAATGAGATGAAATGAGCATGTAAACATATTATTATTGAAAGTAAAGTTAAAGTTTCTAAAATAATGATGGCAATTTCTAATAAATTAAAATAAATGGAAAAAGCCGGAAAAGGCTTAAATGCAATAAAAGAAATAGACATTTTTGAAAGCAAACAGACATTGTGACATAAATTTAAGTATTGAAAATTTATTAAAATTATGAAGACTATATATCGACACAGTCTATTATTTATGAGTCAAAAACAAATAAATAAATAAGTAAATATCTTTCTTTTTATGTCAAAAAAAAAAAAAAAAAAGAAAAGAAAAGAAAAAGCAAGAAAGAAAGAAAAATAAAAAAAAATAACGCGCAAACTTTTTTTTTTCTAATTAAAGTAAAACTGAGAAAAATCGTTCTAAAGAAATGAAGCAGCTTCAGTATAGAACCCCTTGGCAAAATTTGAAATTCGGTACCGAAGTAAGCTCGGACGTTTCTCGCCAAGACCTTTACTTACGCAATTCCGATAACCATTTTAATTCATCGTCAAAATGACAACAAAAATTTAAAAGCCGCCAAGGGGACCGTATGCATACAGTTATACCAAAGAAATTTTAAGAAATGAATATAGTTAGTGATGCTAGGGAATAAAACGCTGCATGCCTTTATATGGAAGAATAATATTAAAATAAATCCTGTCGTACTAAATTAAATTTTGTCTACAAAAAATATAAAGCAGAATTGTCTGTTTTTTTTTTCACTGCAGATAGTACACGCAATTGTTAGTTTTTAAGTTAAAGAAACAAATATAGCAATTATAAGCAGTTTACAAAAATACTTTAAAAAGCATGAAAAAAAAATTACCTGTGAATCACTATTAGTTGCGATAAAATACGTTTTATATACAAAACAATCTAGCTTTCAAAGTAAAACATCAATTTTAAAAATAACTTTCAGAAATGAGAAAAGATATCGTCTGCGTAACAGAATGCCAAGTTTACTTCAAAAGACACAAAATAACAACTTTTTATCAAATGTTGTCATTTTAAAGTATTGAAATACCTACGTATAATTTTTAATTGGTTACAGAAGCGTTTTATACTCATAAATCTGTAAATCTAATTAAAGTTTTGAAAAGTTCGATGGATATAATTTTAAGTTTGGTACAGAGTTAAATCTATGCCAAATGTCATTCCATTCTGTCCAGCCTTTTTCCGGTGATACTCAGTTGAATAAAAAACGTTCTGTATACCTTCATTTCTCCCATGAACATATAGCGAATATTCTGAAATGATTTTGGGGTTCCCTGAAGTCTAAAACGTAAAGATAATGCAACTTTTTCCCCCATTTAATGCGTTTTGCTAAGAAAAGCCCTATGGCACATGCACAGACGTTTTTACCCATATCTCTAAATCTAAACAATTTTTTTAAATTTCCTATATATAATTTTAAGTTGAGTAAAGACCTAAATTCACACCAAGTGTCGTTGAATTCCGTCCAGCCGTTCTTGTGTGATACCCGGACAAAAATAGTGTGCGGACACGTCGACACACACGCACGCAGACAAAATTTTCTGAAATCGTTTTTGTCGTTTATGGTGGGTAAAACGTGAAGATATCACAGTTTTTTTTTTTTTTTTTTTTTTTTTTTTTTTTTCTGACAAATTTACAGACAAAAGTCTGACTTTATTCATATAGATTTGTTATAGTTCAGAAATTCTTCGGATGGGGGGGGGGATGAAATGAAATGAAATGAAAAAAAAAAAAAAAAAAAAAAAAAAGAAAGAAGTCGAGTAATTACTTCAAAGCATAATACAATACATTATTATATATTGCTATACAAGTAGTTTGATATACAGTGTGTCCTAAAAGTTCCAGTACTCCAAATTAAAAAACTCATTGTGTCCATGATTTTTTTTTTAAATATTAAATTTTATCGTCTGTTTATTATTGCATCAATTCCTTAATTCTTATTATTTGTGTCTTTTCTCGCTCAAGTTGTGTGAGAATAAAGTTTTATGTTATTTTGTTCTTCATAGTGAAATGAGTTTATCACGCATTCAGAGAATTACGCTGTTTGAAGCTTATTTTGAATGTAAATCGTATGAAAGATGCAAAGATGTTTGGCGATATAAATATCCAGATGGTGCACAACCGAGTAAAAATATGCTATATCAGCTCGTTCGACAATTTCGTAATACAGGTTCTGTGCAGGTGTGTAAGGTTTCTCTACAAGAAGTCACTCCTAGCATGCTAAACGCGTTTCTAAACACATGCGCACACGAGTTCAGCTTTGCCTCCTAGAAAAGGGTGGACATTTTGAACATTTATTATAAATGTAAGTTCTGTATTTTTTCCTCCGTTATTTTAAATGTGCCTTTTATCATTAGCATAAAAATAATCGTTCTAAGGTTTGTTGTTTTGCAAATAAAAAATACATCAGCGTCAGTACTGGAACTTTTAGGACACTCTGTATAATTTAAGCAAGATTTATTCTTCCCTTAATTATTTCCCTTCTTTGATTTCTATGTGATTTTGTAAAAATTTTAATATAAAACGTATATATATATATATGCACATTTTTATCTTAAATATTTATTTATTTTATTTATTTTTATTATAGTTACACTTTAACCCGTTAACCCACGAATTAATTCCGCTAAACATAATTTGATTAATATAGCAAATCTAAATTTATATGAACAACTGTAAGTGAAATATGTTAAATTACAACTCTTCTGCTAGTTTTAAAATTAAAGTCTGGGTTCATTTGAGAATGCTCTGAGTATCAGCGGAAAACAAAATCGATATAGAAAAACTTCGAAATAACAGGTAAAATCCTTACTTTATATACACACACAGACACACACACAGACAGACACACAGACACAAAGACCAACCGCTTTTTTCGGATTCAGCAGACTTCAAAACGTGGAAATAAGAAAAATTAAAAAAAAAAAAAAAAAAAAAAAATCTATATCAAAAATTTGACCCCAAAACAATAATATCTCTACCTAATGGATAAAAGAAAGTATAAAAAGAGAGAGAAAGAGAAACAACACGGGATTCTCAAATTATTATATTCAATAATTAAAAAAAAATTAAAATTTACTCGGGAAACCCAAATGAAATGGGCTCTTCCCACCGTCGTCCGCTCAATCACGTGATAGAGGAAAACGAATAATCGAATTCTGAGAATCGAATTCAATTAAATATTGTTCTTAAGAACAAAAATTTTAATATGTACTATAAAATAAAATTAAAGTAATATTGTGTATTTGTAAATTTAATAATTTTTAAATAACATTTTATGTGTTTATTTATTTTTACCTATAAGAATCGATTTTTGTATATTGTAGTGTAAATGTAACATTAACTGATCTAGCAATAAATAATAGCTTCTTGTGGAATGTTTATGGATTATAATTTGAAATTTTTAAATGTTTTCATATAATTTAATTGCATAAAGGTGTTACAACAAGTTAATTAACTTAGTTACTGGTCTAAATGGATTTACGCAGTACGATATTGGATTGTCACTGATTTAAGTACCAAAAATCAGAGTATTAAACATGTTCTTCATGAACATCAATAACAAACATAAACTAAATGATGATTGTAAATGTATACAGCAAACAAAAGATGATGAATAATGATATAAAATGGATTAAAAATGATGATTTATAAAAAATAACACAGATTAAATACAATTGATCAAAAATAAGAATAGAAAATTTGTTATTTCAGCAATCGCTATAGATAAATAAGACTTTGCCTGCTATTTGTTTTTCCTCTATCATGTGACCTCTGACGTCAGGTGGGAAGAGCCCATTGATTCACCATTAACGTGTTATTGCCCTCATAATTTCGTTTTAAATTTGTGAAACATTTTCTAAATATATTAATTATTTGCGAATTCGTGTTTTATTTTGAAATTTACGTCGTAATCTCTGGAGATTTAGTAACAACATGAAAACATATTCTTCCAGTTAAATATTAAATGATTAAAAATTAAAATTTCGGCATCGAAAGAAACACTCAAAAATTGTAAATCATTATAATGTTTCCTAAAAATAGAATATATCATTAGCACATAAAAGTTTGCCTTATCGGGACATGAGCGACATACCTAGGTGTGATTAATTCATAATGCATTAATTTATGCATATGGTAATAGTATTTTTATTGATTTATTGATTTATTTATTTATTGATTCACATGACTTTAAACAGCGGTGATATACTACCTTTAAAATGTCAAATCTCAACAACGTACTTGAAAAAAAATTTTAAACTATCTTTAAACCTTGTCAAGTCTTAGTTTTTTTTACAACAATATTTTAAAATGATTATGAAAACAAAAAAGTGAAGGAAAGAAAAGGAAAAAAAAAAAAAAGAAAGAAAGAAAGAAAAAAGGAAAGGAAAGGAAAGGAAAAGAAAAAAGAAGTTGTATGCCCTCTTAAGACGAACCATTGGGTTTCATGCGTATATACAGTAGACTGACATTATATATATATATATATATATATATATATATATATATATATATATATATATATATATATATACATACAGTATAAGAACTGAAAACTATGTGTAATAAGGACAAAATTAAACATATAAAACAGAAAAATGACATGTCAAATGAAGGATAATCCAAAATAAATAAGAAAATAAGAGTATTATTTTCAGATACTTTCCCTTTGCTTCATCTTTATCAAGAAAAATTATTGCAAGAGAGAGAAAAAAAAAAATACTAACGGCCGTATTCACCATTAACTTCAACTCCCGGTTCAACTCAAAAATTTGAAAAGCATTTAAGGACAAGGTGTAGCTTTCCAACAAAATTTGGCACACAGGTACTGCTGTCTAGCGTCGAAGATTTCATATAATCTTCGATTGGTTATTTTTAGCTAAAAAAATCTGAAAATAACAATGCCGCTAGATGGCAGAGAGGACGCGTCAAATTTTGCTGAATGGTTACTTGTTGCCTTTCTACACTTTTAAAGCTTTCGTGTTCAACCGTGAGTTGAAGTTATTGGTGAATAAGGCCGTAAGATTTATCTGATAATAGCAATGGATTAAAGAATTCAAAATATATAAAATAATACAAAATTTAACAAATGTGACTTTTTTTTTTTTTTTTTTTTTTTTTTAAGTACATGCATTTTGCTGAAATTGGATTCCATTTTAAAATATTACAAAGTGATACAAGTTTCTGAATTTTTAATTATCTAAATTGTAAAAGTTTCAATTGAAAAGTACCTTAATTTCTACATGATTGAACTCTTATATGTCTTAATTTCCGACATTTTAATGTTATTCAGACACAAATCTCAGTCCACTAACACAAAGGCAATAAAGTTTCTTAAATTATGATGAATCTGATGTCTAAAATTTCGAATGTATATTTCAGAAACTTTTGAGTTTGAATTGGATTTTTAGGCACATTTCTGTCTAAATTTAAAACGCCTCTATTTACAGTGCAAAAATTATTAAAATGCAGATAATTTTTAAGAATGTAAAAGCAAAAATATTTTACATTTCTATAGCAAATGTTCAATACTTTTAGTCAGCGGTTCACTCTTGATTAATAATAATAATAATAAAAATAAATAAATAAATCAAAGACGGATGGCTCAAAACATAAGATTTAAATATAATGGCGATTTCAGTTTTTCTTCATATACTTTTCAGCTTTATACTATGTTACCGTAAAGTCCTCTAATTTTAAATCTTTAATTTACATTTTCTCTGTTTTTTCCGGAATTCATGCTCTTCAAAATGTTAAACTTCTTCAGATATCTTAAAAAGATTTAATATATCTTTTGGATGTTTAATAGAGCCTATTTAAAATTTTGCAATATCTTAAAAAAAAAAAAAAAAAAAAAAAAAAAAAAAAACATGTTTTTTACAAATTTTTACATAGACATGTACTTTTTTTCCTCCAAAAAACTAATTAATAAATTTCAAAACCCATCCCTAATATTTTAAGTAGGTTCTATTAAGCAATCAAAATGAAATCTAAAATATTTCCTTAATATCTGTAGAAGTTTTAGCATTTTCAAGATCACGATTTCATAAAAAAAATGCAAAATGAGAAAACGCAATTTAAAGGTTTAAAAACTGTAATATATATATATATCAAAAACTATAAGAATTTTTGCTTGAATACATACTTTATTGAACAAACCAAATTTAGTTCAATTTACACATAATAAATGGAAATACAAGCTTTTATATGAAACTTTCAGTAGTGCCAAATCCCATTAATCATGTGCTTATTATGAATTTGTATATGTTATATAAATTTTTGGTTTAGCTTTTATTACTCTAGATTTTATCTAAATTTGCTGTGATCTAGAATAATTAATAACTGAATTAAAAATAGGTTGGAAAAAAGATTTTTAAACAAAATCGTATTTATTTATAAACTCATTGTTAGTAGTGGTAAATAACATTGCACCCTTTTCTAATATGAATTTACATTTTAATTTCACAATATTTCTGCAAACTTATCATCATTACAATGATTATCATAATATTATGTATAACACTTTATGATATGCATGATAATGTATCTTATTCTACACATTGTGTTCAGTTTTGAACATACTGAATATGGTAAAAGCTATTTCAATGCACGTGTAACATATTCATTAATCTTATTGTGGGAAATTTCTTTAACAAAAGATTAAATATCAGTTAATGAATAATTATTTTTTATTTCATGAATTTAAATTGAAAACGTTTATATGAAATATAATTTATAATGATTATGATGATCTTTCAAAAGGTATTATCATTGCTATTAATTTCAGATTGCTTTAATGTAAGGTTAAATCTTATGTAATATGAACTCCAGAAATTTCAGCTGAGTTCTACCCCTTTAATATATATATATATATTTCTTTCTTTCTTTTTTTTAAGTGTTTAGTCAAGCATCCTTTAAATATACATTATACAGTCATTTGCAAAAGTTAAAGACCAATAGCCGATTTTAAGTATTTTAACACGTTGCATCATTTGCGCAAATTTTTGCGTCATCTCATTTGCTGATTGCATACTCAATATATTAAATAAAAGATTAACGCCGGTTGTTTATTGGATATTCTCGTAGACAGTGTTGTTGTGTAATCATTGTAATGAGTAAAAAAACTTCACCTACTGTTACAAAAAGGTCATAAATATTGATCCTGCATAAAATTGGATTTTCTGAATGTCAATAAGTTCGAGGATAAATGTGAGCAAGACAGCTATGCATCAAGCTGTTAGTAAATTTAAAATTTAGGGAAAATATGGGAACCTTAAGAGAAGCGGTCGCCCTAGAAAAACGAGTGCATGTGATGATCACGTGATAAGATGGATGGTCGAATGAGATCCAAAAACCTCCGGCAATAAGATTAAACATCTCTGGCTGCAAAAGGCACCAACGTCAGTTTGAGTACTATTTCAAGACGTCTGGCGAAAGATTTTGTTTTATGGTCCCCAAATTTTTCCCAAATTTTAAACTTACTAATAGCTTCATGCTCACATTTACCCTCGAACTATTTGACGTTCAGAAAATTTAATTTTATGCAGGGTCAATATTTCTGACCTTTTTGTAACTGTAAGGAAGGTTTTTTACCCATTTCAATAATTACACAACAGCACTATCTACGACAAAATCCAATAAACAACTGGCATTATTTATAGCAGTAGAATGAGTTTGATGGAATCAGCACATGAGATGGCTCAATAATCTGCGCAAATGATGCAATGTGTTAAAATACTGAAAATTGGTTACTGATCTTAAACTTTTGCAAATGACTGTGTATAATTAACATATATCTATTAAGTGCTAAAATTTTAATGTTATGTTGAAAAATGTTATGTATTAAATTGTAATGTTTATTATGGTATCTATCATTTATATATATATATATATATATATAAATAGAGAGAGAGAGAGATTATATCCCTAGAAGGCACCCAGTTCCATATGTGGAACACCGACTTTAATCGTTCCTGTAGCTATAAAAGTATTAGTAGCGACATCTCTTGACATCTTGATAGAAGCTACTGACATTTAGCAATGTAGTAATACGAATCTTTACCTAAAGATGTCGTTCGTGTTTTTGTTACAGTGCACTCAGTGGGAATTTTGAATGAAAGTGATACGTTTGTCGTTTGTCTGAATTCAAAAATAAAAAAGGAATAGTTATTGCACAGTTTTGACTCGAAAAAAAAAAAATACTGTGTGTTATAACGAAGTGTATATTTTGCAGAGGTAAGTTGCTTTTTTATATTACAATAGTAAACGTATTAGTAAATCATATTTTTATGTATGTTCCACATACGATACGTTGAGCTAAAAAGATGATTTTTCCGTAAAATATGGTTTTATTTTTATTTTTATTATAAGTTTTCCCTATCTTCTGATCACTAATTACAATCTATATATTTTTGTCGCGCACTAAAAAAAGATTGAGCCTTGTAGGGTTAAACCTATTAAATATATATATGAAGAAAAATGAAATATCACATGAAGAAATGGAAGATGTAATTTAAAAAATATATTAAAAATCCAAGAATGAAAGCATACATTAAAACAATACTTCTCCAGGGGCAGTGATTTATTAATATATGCAAATAATAGGTGATTTCCTACATATCTGTAAGTTTAAAGCCAAATCAATTACAGGTATCACTGCCCAAATCACATAAGCCAGAAGTAACCAATGAAATATAAAAGCAAGATAAATTTACTATAGGATTAAATGGAAGGTAAAGAGAAACTATAAAAATACTTAATGAAAAAAGTAAATAAAATCATTTACTATTAGAATAATTTGTTCAAGATAAACATTAACAAATAAGTTTATTCGTAACTATATGAGTATTTAAAAGATATAAACAAAAATAATACATAGAATACACAGAAATATAATAAAAAATAGTGCATAGCTTAAATTTTATGTAATATGAACTCTAGAAATTTCAGCTGATTTCTACTCCTTTAATATATATATATATATTTCTTTCTTTCTTTTTTCTTTTCTTTTTTTTTTTTTTTTTTTTTTTTTTGTAAAGAAGTGTATATTCAGACATCTTTTAAATACACACACACACACACATATATATATATTGGGAGAAAGAGATTATATATCTATCAAATATATATATGAAGAAAAATGAAATATTACATGAAGAAATGGAAGATGTAATTTAAAAAAAAATATATATATATTTAAAATCCAAGAATGAAAGCATACATTTAAGCAAAACTTCTCCAGGGGCAGTGATTGATTAATATATGCAAATAATAGGTGATTTCCTACATATCTGTAAATGTAAAGCCAAAACAATTACAGATATCACTTCCCAAATCACATAAACCACTTGTAACCAATGAAACATGAAAGCAAGATAAATTTACTATACCCAAGCAGCACCGAAACGTTCTCTGAACGTTCAAAAATTGTTCTGCAAACACGTTCTAAGAACGTTCCCTTTGAACGTGCTATAGACGTCTATTTGTCCATCTTGAAGACGTACAATAGTACGGTTCAGAGAACGTTCAATGAACGTGTAACTATCACTATCGGTGTTATAGAAGCGTTCTGAGAACGTTCTATGTATACGGTCTCAGAACGTTCTAAACGTTTTTAGAACGTTTTCAAAACGTTATACACATTTTCAGAACGTTCCAGAAAACGTACTGTAAACGTTCTAAAATAGTGTAATTAAAAAAAAAAAAATGATGACGTCATTATAAAAAATCACTTCAGTACGAGCGTTTACAAGTAAAAATTACATAGCTGATGACGAATAATGATACAACACATGAACAGGGATATGAATTACTTTTGTTTTTCAATTCAAATAATGTTTGAGTAATTTTAACATACTTACTATTCCTTTAATTTCAACGTATATGCATCAAAAATTCTATATTCTATGACAGTTTTCCCCCAAAAGTGTCATAACGTCTCTTTATACCTTAAAAAATTTCTTAAATTTTTGCATTTTTTAAAAATTTCTTTTTTTCCCCTAATCTGAAGATAATGAAGTTGTAGTATTAATTACAAAACTTTGAATACACACCATAAAATGCAAGAACTCGCACCAACTGTTTCGGGTCAAAAGAAGACACAACCCTTCATCAGGCGAACATTGTAGGCACGAGAGCTGCAAACAAGCACGTTGAGTGTGTTGAATGCGTTGCTGCTTTATTTGTAGAAGCCGCGCTTTGTTTGTAGCAGTTGCGAGTTCTTGCATTTTATGGTGTTTATTCAAAGTTTCTTGATTAATACTATAACGTCATTATCTTCAGATTAGGGGAAAAAAGAAATTTTTTAAAAATGCAAAAATTTAAGGAATTTTTTAAAGGGATATAGACACGTTATGACACTTTTTGGGAATTACTGTCATAAAATATGGAATTTTTCATGCATATACGTTGAAATTAAAGGAATAGTAAGTATGTTAAAATTTCTCAAACATTATTTGAATTTAAAAAAAAGTAATTTATATCCCTGTTGCTGTGTTGTATCATTATTCTTCATCTGCTATATACAACTAAACTCTTGATTTATTTTGCTTGTTTTAATCCTTGTGATTCCGAATGCGTCATCCTATGACTAATGTTTGTTTTTCATGGTTGTTTTCTGTTTGATTCTCTGATTTCTTGAAGTAAATAATTTATTCCAATTTATTCTTCATTTCTAACTTCAATTAATTTCTTGTACGATAGGGTGCCCGCTAGCAATTTGCTATTATAGCTGCTAACGAATGAAATCGTACATTGGTGCTCAACGACGAAAAGGGTCACCCCTGACGAGTTTTTTTTTTCTACCATTCTAAGCTTTTCCTACAAAAAATTTTTTAAATGCTGCCTTAATTTTTTATTTCCTCGTTGCTTGTTTGTATCTTTTGATTTGAGTTTCATGTGGTTTTTACGCACCGGCAAAATTATTAAAATTGCAACTAACAATATAGGAATAAATTTATGATTAGACTGAAGTTAAATAAAATAAAAATCAATAAATAAAATATAAATGTTTCAATAAATCACAATCAGTCTCCCCAGGTTATTTAAATTTGTTGTAATTTCCTTCTCATTGACCTATGTGGTTTCAGGGATCTTATATCTGTTGCTTGGCTTTAACTAAGATTAAAAATTCATTTATACATACATATATATATATATATATATATATATATGTATTATTATTTTTTTTTAATACAGGGTGCAAAGCATTGTGACGAGAATACCTTTATCTCCGCAACTATTGGTCGCAAATATATAGTTTCAGTTACAAAATGTTTTAAAGAATATGAGCATTTGTGGTATAACATGTTTAAATTTAAAATATCTATTTTTTCAAAATTGCAAAAACTAGCTTTTTACGTAGTCCCAGATCCCTATAGTCATATTTAGAAAACTGACACTCATCCTAACAAACAGTTTCATTTCTATTCTCCCAAAATGGAACAAGATATTTAAAGTTTGGATTTTCTAACATATTTCGGCCTTCAATAAGGGATCGGTTTAAAAATCCTAATTGGACTTTGTTTGCATTTTCCCTGGGTTTATTAAAGAATTTTTCATTGACTTTTTAATAAAGCCCGAGAAAATGCGAAATAATCCTAAATTTTGAAACTAACTATCTCAGACAATTTTGGGTGCACAAAAGTGAAACTTTTTGTGTTATATTTTTTAGGTTAGAACTCAACTTTCACTATTAGTGTCATGAAAATTGTATAAAAATTATCAGTTTTTGTGATTTTTAGTAAATTGATTTTTTAAATTTAAACATGTCATATAATGAATTCTTACATTTTTTTTTTTTTAATACATTTTCTTATTGGAGGACGTTTGAGACCAATTGTTGCGCAAATAAAGGCCTGCTCTCGACTTTGCACCCTGTATATTCTAAACATTTCTGGGTACTACTTTGTAAGTCCATGGATAGTTTATAAATATATTTGAATGCTGAAGTTTATAGAAAGTTTTAATATTTCAACATAAAAAATAATTTCAAAAATGAATGTACCAATACACCGCTAAAATAATATATAATTGAGTTTAGAATATATTGTTAATTTATAATAATAAGAAATTGAAACAAAAAATTAAAAATTATTTTAAAAATGTCCAAATACTTAAATACATATATATATATATTTAATCATAATATTTTTCTAAAATATTTAACATACTTCATATTTTTAAATTTCAGTGCATGTGTGCATACATATTTTCAGTTTACAGCAGCAGTTTACAAAAATGATGTTTGCAGGTATTTAAATTTATTCCACATGGCAATGTAATTGGTATTTTTTAAATGTTTAAATTTCTTTAAATTGAGTCAACGCAATTTTTACCTCATTTGATGTAATTATGCTATCATGGCATATTAAATAATTGATAAATGTAAATATTATTAGTATTACTAAATAATATAGTAAATCGTTCTTTTTTTTTAAGCAGAATATCTTTATTTATAAAGATGTGGAATAAAATTGAATTGAATCTTTGTTTTATTATGCAGTTAAACAATTTCATATATTTTATTTAATAAATAACAGTAAAGAGATATTTAAAATTGTAAGTCGGTGAAACTTAGGATATTATTTTAAAAATATGCAATTTGCATAACCTAGATTGTATATATATTATCATATAAACATTAAATAAATACTTCAGAATTTAAAAAGAAAAGGAAAAAAAAAAAAAAAGAATTACATACCTTCCTCATTTTCTTCATAAGAATTTCTCCAAGAAAACACCCTTCCAACTAGCTTTTTAAAATACATAATGACCAGTCTGGAAGGGCATTCACTTAAAATTAGCTCTCATCTTTTAAATTCTTTATGTTACTTCATTCAGAAGCATAATAACCAAAAATAGTCATTTTAACAATTTCCATCTCAGAAGACTGAATTAATAAAATGAATCCATAATTTCTAAGCGGTTTTCTGTAACAGGAGCAGTTTTTTCTGCGATACAACGCTACTTACAAGTATAAAATGTTAGGCTTAAGAACTTACGCAGATATGAAAATGATTGTTTAATTGATATTAAAATAAGACTTTAATAAATAGAAAATAGAGAATATTACAGGTTAAAAATATTACATTTTTACCTTTTCTAAAGCTTATCCAAGTCATTATAACGCGAAAACTGAACAAAACAGATTACATTACATGTTTTAAAATTACCGCTTCACATAACGGCACGACATTCCCAAGACCTTTGAATTTGCATGGTCAGCGAGAATTCAATAAATGCAATCCACAGATGTCAGTTTCATCTGCTCTTCCCTTCTTACATCCGGAATAATCATGTTTCAAAGTTCAACATTTGAAACAGAAATTTATTAAGCATTTATAGCTGTACAAAACATATGGTCAATATTTTAAGGAAAAATGGAGCTGAGTTAAACAATTATTTAAATTTTTATAAAGTATTTGAGAAACTTATGAGATCACTTTATTTTTCCATTTTAAAATCTCGAATTAAACGGAAAAGCATATTTTGTTTTTGTGTATATTTCAGTATTGAATAAAATATTCAGTGAAAATAAATAAAATAAAATAAGAACAATCAAGCAGAGTAACGATTTAACAACATTATCAATATTGATAATTTATCAGTAACATTTAAACTTAAATAGAATCATAAATAAAATACAATAAAAGTTTAAAATTATGCTTAAAGAAAAGAAGAAAAAAACTCATTCTGTAACTTCCCGATGAGTATTAGAGACCGCGAGGTTCTACTCTCGAACCTTACAGACGGGAAGTGTTGGCTTCGATTCCTGGTCACGCTCGTCGACTTAGGTTTTCGGAGTTTTCCCGTGATTTTCTTTGAAACTCGCATAAAGCACTATATTACTTATTCAATAACATCCGTGATTAGCTTTTTGTATCTAAACTTTGGGTCTAGGGAATGCATAGATTTTCATGACAGAAGACAATCATTTTTATGCTGTATAGAAGATCTTAGAAAATGTATTTTTCTAAGGGTTTATTATTATTATTATTACAAATGAAAAAAAAATAATAAAAAAAAAAAAAACGGTAAATTTGTTTTAAATCATCAGAAAACGATGTTTCAATTATTCGTTTTAAAGGTGATATCGAATTCTTTTCAAAGATAATTATTGTGAAAATTTTTATCCACCCTTCCCCCATCCCCCAGGGATGATGTATGCTTATTCCTAGGGGAAAAAACAATGTCCTATGAATGATAATAATAATAAAAAAACTGTTTGACTATTACTCGTTATACAGCCAAATTGAATCAATAATATATATCAAATGTATGCCACGCAGAAGGTTTGGTGAGTATATATATTACAGAAGCTGATAGATAGCCTTTCTGTGAATGGAAAATATTGGAACGTGGCAGTGCCACCTGTCGTCCGATATGCACCCAAAGGCAATCTGTAGAGCTTTACGTAATATTAATTTCACTTACCAAATTTACAATATTTATAAATCACAGAAGTTGAGATTTTTCGTTTCCGTTATGAGATTAAATTGGAACATAGCCACGCCACCTGTTGGCCGATGTGCATCCAAAATGGACCAGTAAAGCTTTACATAAAATCGATTTCACTTATAACTTCAGTGTATCACAAAATTTATTGTTAAATCACAAGTGTTAAAATATTGCCTTTCCGTTAAAATGATTAAATGGCAGATTAGCAACGCCACCTGTTGGACAATGTATACATCCAAATTGTATTAGCAGAGGTTATGATGATATATGCCAATATATCATGTTTAATACATTTGTACACTATAGAAGCTGAGATATAGCCGTCCCATAAATGGAGGGTTTCATTGCATAGCACCGTAATCTATCGGACGATATATCCCAAATGAAATTCAAATAAACTCCAATTTAGGGCATCATCTAATATTGTAACAAGTTTGGTTGAATTCCATACATTGATTCCTGAAATACAAAATCCACAAAATTTTTCCATGAGTTTAAAATTTTGTAATTTTTTTTTCACCTCACCGCTACTGATTATTGGGAAGCATTCTTTACTGACGTGCTAACAAAACGTTAAACTGAAAATGTAAAAAATGCTCTATTCTCTATCATGCTAAAAATTATAAATTTCGAATAACTTACGAAGTTTTTAAATTAGAATGTTGCAAATCTCTCAATAAGATTCTTATCAATATCATAAGTGATATTTTAAAACTGGTCCGATCTCTTTGCAATCATTTGTTCTTGAGATATCGTATACATGAACTAACGGGCTATCAACACTAATAGGTGCCGATACACATTAACAGATACCATACCAACCTTTTGACTTCCGGATTCCTCACGCCACAAAACGTGTAAAGAAATCAAAAGCTGAAGTCAAAAATTTTAAAGATTAACCTAGTTTCCCAACCAATAGTACTAAAAAGTCATTTTGTCATATTCGTTATAAATACACTGTTACAGAACGTGTTATGACGGTGTCACACTTGAACGTTCTATATAGAACTAGAATTGTACGTTTTATAGATGGTACAAATCAAACATTTTCAGAACGTTCTAAATAATACTATTTCTGAACGTGTTTTAGAACGTTCTTTTGACACGAAACACGGTGTTTGAACTATTGAAACCGTTATTAGACGTTCACAGAACGTTCCTGTGCTACTTGGGAGGATTTAATGGAAGGTAAAGAGAAACTAGAAAAATGCTTAATGAAGAAAGAAAATAAAATCATTTACTATTAGAATAATTTGTTCAAGATGAGCATCAAAAAATAAGTTTATTCGTAATTATATGAGTATTTAACGGCCCTCTTCACTTACCGTCGCCGGAAGCTCAAGCCAATGTTATTCTATGGGAAATTTTCTTTACAAATAACTTATTAATTAATACATATTTTTAAATTCTGTTTTCACATTGAGAAAATTACCAACTGTTAAATTAACGGACCTTTTCTAAAAATGTATTTTTTTTTTTTTTTTTTTTAATATTTTATTTTGAAATTGCAAAATGAAAAATTTCACATATTGAAAATTCGTATTTTGCAGCTTCAAAATAACATATAAAAAATTAAAAATATACTTTTTTTAAAAAAATTCCGTCAAAATAACAGTTAGGAATTTTCAGAATGTCAAAACAGAATTTAAAAATATGTATTAATCATAAGTTATTTGTAGAGAAAATTTCCTATAGAATAACATTAGCTTCGGCTTCCGCGAAGCGGAGCCCTCTTTCTCCCTCTTCTCCCAATCCCTCTTCTCCCAAGCCCTCTTTCTCCCAATCACCTATTGTTTATGTCTTTTGTAAAAGACATAAACAAAAATAATACATAGATTACGTAGGAATAGAATAAGAAACAATGCATAGAATACAAAAGGGTTAATTTAGACTCTGGAAAAGAAAATGAAATAAATATTAAATTTTAAAATATATAACGCCTAAATTATTCAATAAAGTTTTCAATAATCTTAACATAATACTTGAATTTTTGCTTTTCTTCTTTCAGTAAAATCATGTAATCACGTAACGAAATCTTTGATGAAATTCGATGACAGGACATTATTCATGTCAAAGAAGTCTCCAAACGGGAGGATTAATGAAAAAATATCATCGATTCTATCCATAGCAAATCGCATTCTCGCATGTAATCTTCCTATTAAGGATAAAAAGGGAGTAGCACTGGATATTGTAGGAGTAAAAACTGAAATGAAAAGATGCAAGGAGTATATTTTCTTGTCCGATTCTTTCGCGTACTTTTAAATGCCGTAGTTATTCTACACACTTACGATTTATTTAAAAACTATATTTCGAAAAAATTATTTTAATTTAAGATGTTTTTAAAATATTATTGTGTGTCGCATTTGTAATGTTTATTTATTTATTTATTTTTTTAACACTATTTCTCTCTAATAAATAGCAATAATATTACTTTTTAAAACCTGGAACATTTTAGCACTGAGAAAAAATTCTGTAACTAGTATCTAGAATCTAAATTGTGGCTCTAGAAAAAATAGTTTCTTGTCATCCTTATAAATTCTAGTCCTCTTTGAAAGCGAGTTCTAGAATCCCCTATTAGAATTCTAGGGCGTTTGCCTATATTCTCGAGGGCAAGGTTATTTAAAAATCTCTGCAAATAAATGCGAATACAAGAGGCAAGTTTCAACAACTATAATCTTAGTTTATTACCCAATTCTAGAAAATCAAGCGAGAATTTCTCGCAATACAAAAGATTCAGAATATTCGGAATATTCAAAATATTGTTTCACCATCTAGAAATATGTAGACAAGAAATTCTCGATCATTTCGTCTATTCAGTTTATTGGCGTGATTTGTGCGCATAGCTTGGAAATCTGTATTTCTAGTTGAGGGGTTTATAAAATGACCCCTTATTCATTCTAGATGAAAGCAGTATATTTTTTTACAGTGCATCCTAATGCAAAAATGATAAATTTAAGTGTACGTGATATAAAATATTAAGTGAAACTATTTATACGATAAGATAATTTTAGATATCATAACTACTATATTAATAAATATGTGTACTTCGGAGAGAATAATAGCAAAGTGTTGGACATAATATATTTTAAAAGTCGTAGAAAAGTTGTTTATCCCAAAAGTATCCTATTATGAATTTATATATTTCTGTTACACTTTTATTTTCCTAATGGATGTACAATAGAGTATCATTTATATGTCTTTCAAGAGACTTACATAAAAAGACGCATAATTTAATTTGTAATAAACAACTTTGATTCTTAAAAATTAACTTGTATATTCATGTTAATATTCATGTTCTTGTATATATATGTTAAAGTAATAATTTAAAATTTTTTAAGACTGTGTAAGTTTATTATTCGTAGTAGGATTTATATATACATGAATTATTTATAAAATAAAATATTTTTCATAAAAATATGAACACGTACGTAATCTTGAGTAATAATATAATACATTACATTGTTAAGTACTATTTATTGAAAAGTATTCAGCCCCCTTCCCAAAAATAAATAAATAAACAAACAAACAAAAAAGTATTAATAATGCAAAGTGTTGATTGTTTGGAAGTATTAAATACCACATTGAAGGATTCCGTTATGTTCAATGGATGTTTTTCGTTGACTGGCAAAAAAACAATTAAAATTAATAACAGAAGAGAGAAATAAAAACTGAGGTATAAAATTTGTGAATTTTGAAAAAAAAAAAAAAAATTGAAAGTTTATCATTAATATCTCTGGCCTATAAACAAAGCATTTTTGTATTAAGATTAATAAGAATGAATTGGGACTACATCAAATCGACGTTCAAACTTGAAAGACATATAAATGGTGCTTTACTTTATTTATTTTTATTCGAATTACTCCATACTCATTTTCTTTTTTTAATTGTTATTATTATTTATTCCATTCTTTCTTAACCCGTTAGTAGTCGCTAGTTGGTCGATTTGCCGCCCATCCTTCTGTGTTGCCGGTTTTTTTTATTCATTAGCCACCAAAAATTCTTAGAAGTGGCTTTTGATATACATAAAACGCGAATAAAATCAAAGGAACGTCGATCACATCATTTCTTAAAATTATTGGTGGCAGTTAAATAAAAAGTGAGCAATCTGTAATAGGTGGCGCTGTCTATAGCGACTGCTAATGGGTTTAAAAAAAAAAAATGTAGAAATGTTTATTTCTTCATCTTGAAACATGCATTAAAGTGTGATTTAAAATAATCTCAGGGATTGTGTCAAGTTAATTAAAAAAAAAAAAAAAAAAAGAAAAAAGAAAAAAAGAAAAAAATATAATAAAAATAATTAAAAGGCGTTTTAAATATCTCATAATAAGTTAAATTACTGAAATTTGTTTTGAAAGAATAAGTCCAAATGCACCTAAATATGTATTATTCCCGTGCATTTGTCTTTATTCTTTACTTATGAGGAAGAATAATTTTTTGAAGGACATTATGTCATTTTAATTATTTGTGGCGTATCTAAAGAAGTTTTTTCTTCATTTTACATGTACATGTTAAATTAGATGCTATAACCAGTAAAATAAGAATATATATCAACAGTAACTTTTCTATTTCAGTAATTCATAGATTCATGCATACAGGAAGTTCTTGTTTGAGAATATTATCAGTCATATAAGTTACCAAAAGAAGTCACCATCTTTCTCCTTATTATTTTTTTTATAATTATTATCTAATAGAAGTTATTATTCCAATAACGGAATAACTGCATATAAAAAATGCTGAAAAAAGCTTCGAGTTATGCCCATAAAATTCCTTTTTTTTATTTAACATTAGTTGATTTATTCTTAATATTTTATATTTTAGAAACTATTTTAGAATAATTAACACTGACGAAAACTTTTAGTGTCGTATTTTATTTTTCATGCTGAAGTAAAATTTACATTAAAATTTTGGTTTATGTGTAGAAGATTTATTTAATAAAGTAATCGCTATCAACTATTAAAAATAAATAAATAAATTAATTAATTAATAAAAAAAATGCGGATGAAATCGTTTTGTTTCCTTTATATTGCATCAATTAACACTGGAGTTAGAATTCCCAGCTCTCTCTCTGTATTATTAAGGCAGTTTGCAATTATATTTAGATATTATATTAGAAATAATAAACGTTAATTTCATTTTTAATAAAAAAAAAAGAAAAAAAAAAAATTCAAAGCATTTTATTTGAATCAATTTATAAATAAACTAATTATATATATATATATATATATATATATATATATATATATACATATACAGTCGAACCTCGTTAACGTGAATCTCAAGGGGGATAAAAAATTTCTTCATGTTATCAATAGTTCATGCTATCAGTAATTAATCTTCATTTTGACGGGGACTTTGGAAACAGTTCATGTTAAAAGTAATTCACGTTAACGAGGTTCGACTGTATATATATATATATATATATATATTGAAAACCCTTTCAAACACTTCATTATAGGAAACCAAGTATCACATACATATATAGTTATTATTATTTTTTTGCAATGAAAATAATTGTTTAAATACATAGATATTTAATTTAACATGTATCTTACAATATTAACAAACCATACACTATAATTTAATTTTAAACAAAAAGCAATTAGAAAAAAACATTTTCTCCGATTTAAAAATTCATTTATTTATTCATATTTGAATTTCATGTTTATATTTGATTGTTATATTTGACTCATTTAAATTGATTAAATTTATTTATCTTTGATTTATGATGTTTCCCATTTCGCGGTTAGTCTAATCTAGTACAACAGAAAAGTTTATTGATTTTGTATCTAGAAGTAATATTTCCTTATATTTATGCAAGAAATATTTCAAGAAAATGTTTATGAAGTTGTACTGCATCTGCGTTTTTTACAAAAATGCAGCTCTAATTTCAATAGACCGTAAAGGATTTTCCATAAACCTTTAAATTTTCGCCCATAAATACTGAATTAATCTAAGTAAAAATATCTAAAATCTCGACTTATTCTTTTTTATGTAGCGATAAGTTTTAATTGCAAATTAGTTTTGGAATGTTGTTTTCTGTAATTAAAATCAAAGAAAATTTTATTCGCTAGTTTAGAAAGTATTTACCATAAAGAAAATAAGGACAATCAGTTGGTTAACGGTATATATTATTATTATTATTATTATTATTATTACATTCAATTAAATTCGATAAATAACGTCTAAAATTCTTCTTACCTTCATGTGATTATTCTAACTGAATTTGATTTTTAAAATAAGTAAGTTAAAAATATAAATCATTTCAGGTGACACAAAAAATTGAGTTTATTAACCAACATATAATTTCAAAGCGAATTAATTTTGTGAGTTGAATTTTATTAACGTGTTTCAGATAAACTAATGACAACTAGGACGTAATCCGAAAAGTCTAAATTAAATTAATAATCAGATAGTAGAAAACCAACTGACTTTATTTTATGTTTATTTGCCACGTGAATATTAACAGTAACGATTTTTTAGCTTTATTTTCTTAGAGTATATTGAAGTTTAGTGGAGGTTATATTGCTTAAAACAATGGAGTAATTTTTAATTCATGCTTCTTTCTTGCTCAGGCCCCACCAATAATCAAGAAGTTCGGCTCTTAAAAGCTGAAAGGTGATAGATTCTGGGTTCCACCGCATATTGCTCTCGTCGGCCTAGCCGATCGTATTTTCCATGATTTTTTGCGAAACTCATGTGAACACTAGTTAAGACTCCCATAGAAAAACCTCCATGGAGGTCATTGCATCCAAGTTTAGGTTCCCTAGTGTAGTCACTAACTCACACAATAACAAAAAGGTTTTTCTCACACGGTACTTAAAATTTCATATTGTTTCGTACAGAGCAAAAGACTTTATCGGAATTTTTGCCTCTTTACATTTTTCCCATTTTTACGTCTACTCATCTTAGGTAGGGAAATACATTTTGAATATTTTTCCTGTGTAATATTCTTTGAACAATATTCTTTGGTGAAAATAATTTTGGGAGGATCTTTTTTTTAAAACAACTAATTAAAACAACAGTTTTGACATGTTGAAGTACCTTGGTTTTATTTAAATACAACACTTTGGCGTATACCTTTTCAATACGAAATTTCAGATGTCAACCCATCTATAAGCCAGTACTCTGTTGCAAACATTACTCGGATTAAATTATAATTCTGCCTAAAGCTACGCTAATCACCATAAAAACAGTCGAGTGCATTTTAATAAATCATCCATCATAGCCACTAATCATGCATCCCTCCCATTCCACCACCACCCTTAAAGACTAAGAAAATAAATAGACGTGATAGCTTTCAGACTAGCATTTCCAAATCACACACACCCGCGTTTATTAATTCCACCTAATGTAAGAAAATAATCGCTGTGCTACGGGGAAAAAAAAAAAAGCGAATGTGTATATATATATATTTCAAAGTTAAGGGGATAGAAATAAAAGATGACAACGCCAACAGGACGCCTATTTCTCGTCTTGCATTTATTGGAAAACCGAGTCACGTACCACAAAAGTGGATTTTTCGACAGTCTAGATCTGAGAGGAGAAAAAAAGCTGAGGATGATATGCGGGGAGATCTCGGCAAGAGATGCGGCGGGAGGTTGGGTTACCTTGGCGTGTGGAGTGTTTGTTTTTAAGCAGTAGTATTACACGTGATTAGGATCTGGTACGGCCTGGCCATAACGATTAGCTGGAGGGCCTCTTGATAGCTCAATTGGATGATGAGAAATTAAAGGAGAGTGAACGAAATGGAGCATTGTTAAGCACAAATGCTTTAGACAGAGAATTGAAGAAGAATATTTCCGTGTTTCTTGCATCATTATGAACAGCAACGGTATACGATAACGCAGCAATAATGGTGTTATTTAAGGGGAGTATGAGTATCTCATAGACAATAAACATGAAAGCACTGGAACTTAAAACAATTTTTTGTCTAAACTATGAAACGAAATCGGCTGATTTCTTTTATGGTGATTAAAATATACTTGTAGGAAGTTATTGTACTGAACTTTTTTCAAAATTTTAAATATTATTGAAATTAAAAATGTTTAAATTTGGAAAATAATTGACAAAATTTAAAACTGATATCTTGGGATTTATAATTGAAAATAAAACCTCAATACATATTTCAAAGTAACTATTAATAAAGAAATCCTGAAAAAAATTATCAATAAAATTTGTCAAGTTGTTTACAAGAAAACATATCCCTTAGTTGCACTCTTGATATAACGTCTCTTCAAAGGCTAGTTTCCATTCACATTTGGAGATTTGAGATAGGAACAGAAACAATAATCTGATATCGTTAAATAACTTTTTTTGGAGAAATCACTAAAGAAATTACAAAATTTCATGAAGTGGTTTGGAAGGAACGAGGTACCAAAGTTAATCCATGAGGATCATTGCGTATAAGGATCGTCAAAGCGCTAAACTCATTTGGTAAATCACTTTTGTTTTAAATTTCTCAAAAATTGGTGGAATTTGAGAGGATGGACAAATCTGCATATTCAGATTTTTGAAAAATCCCAGCTTTTGTTATATCTGTAAGGACAGCAATCTAGGAAAAAAGATTTACTCATTTCAATTCTACCAAGAAGTCGATCAGACACAGCTTATTATTTTCTATCACTGGCAGTATGTTATGCACTAGATTACTGAGATCAAGTATCACAAATATCATCACTAATTTTCATTAGTTTAAGTATAGCATGAAATACTTATACGAGCCCATGTAAAAAAAATTTATAAATCTCAAAATTCACCCAAGAAAATAATATTATAATGTGACCATATTATAACCCAAGTAGCACATGAACGTTCTCTGAACGTCTAATAACGGTTACACTGGTTCAAACACCGTGTTTCGTGTCAAAAGAACGTTCTACTCGACGTTCAAAAGCAGTATTATTCAGAACGTTCTAAAAAGGTGTGTTTTGTACCATTCATAAAACGTGCAATTTCAGTTTTATAAAAAACGTTAAGGGAAACACCGTCGTAACACGTTCTGTTTCAGTACAATTATAACGAAAATGAC
Organism: Salticus scenicus; assembly: GCA_963930645.1. NCBI lineage: Eukaryota > Metazoa > Arthropoda > Arachnida > Araneae > Salticidae > Salticus > Salticus scenicus. Next base: position 297,797,762 of record OZ005648.1, read on the forward strand.
AAAGTGCTCTATTTTCCGTTATAATGTATAAAATTTTTGAAAACAAGGCAGAACTTGATTTTGTTGATACAATTTATAATAATATTCATTGGGAAATAAAAGTGAAGAGGTGGTTTTGTTTTTTAACATAATTTTAAATTATAATTATCTGATATTTGCAATTGAATTTCTCTTCGCGAAAACTCTAATTAAAATGAACGCATATACATGTAATTTTGTTGACTTACTCTATATAAAATTATTATTTGATTGTTATATTAGTTTGCTGTATTGGAAAATATTTTGGAATAAAATGGAATTATTTAATTCGATCAAGTATTTCGATATTACACTTTTGCCTAATTTATATGTTTTTAGAGTACAAAGAAATGGTTTTTGCAATTCGTCAGTGTATATGTGTATGCACGCGATTTAAATGCCCTTCCGTATGTATTAGTTGGTTAGTTAAAAAAATAAAAATAAAAAATTATAAGCCTTCTATATGATGAATATGGAAATTTTAAACCTCGCAAGTGCGTAAATATGATTCCACGGATTTTCTTCAAACTCGCCATTTTACCTTTCATCTAGATGTACATTCGTATGTAATTTAAGGTTTACGGTGAAAAGGTTAATTTGTAGAAAATCGTAAGTGAGAATATATATAATTCTATCAAAAAGGGCTAGAACGATTTTCTTCAAATTTGCTACATAAACCCTTTTTAGATGTCATCCACGTATATTACTTAATTACTACAAGAAAATTGACAGGCATCCTAATTAAGTAGCTCGGAAATTGGTGTTTCAAAAAAAGGTTTTATATATATATATATTAACTTGCTATGTAAAATCCTTTTTATGTGTTTTTCACGACGCATGCATTAGGTTTTTTACAAGAAAATTGTTATATGTTTAATATGTTAAATCCAATTTATGTATTCTGATCGCACTATATCTGAAAAGAGTATATAATATGTATAGTAGTGAATTATGGAAGTCATATTGTTACAAATTAAAAAATATATATTTTTTAAAAATTTTACACTATTCGTGATTTTTTTTTTCAAATTTCACTTCATTATTTTGTTTAAAAAAATCGTAAAAAATATTTTAATATAATAATATACACATATTATATATTTGATGATAAAAATTCTTTGATTTAGAAGTTATTCAAATATTGAACTACTTACATACTGAATGTTATAATATTACTTGAATCTACAAATTCATTATTTTTATATCAATCTACCTTTTAGAAAATATTTAAAAAAATAATATAATTTGAAATAATAAAATAAATTTGAATTATATATATATATATATATATATATATATGAAATATATTAAAGGATTAATTTTTGAATGTAAAATTCTAGCTATTAGAAACGTTAGAGCTGAAACCGGAAACTCATAATTATTTGCATTCGCAAAAACATCTGCTCTGGTACAGAGACGGTTGGTAATTTATGCGCGTATTTCGCTTCTTGGCGATTTTCTCACTTGTTATTTTTCCCTTTTGCTTTTAAATAGCAAATGGTCAATTTTAAAAGCGAAAAGTTTTTACGAGAGATAGGGCAGTAAATATAAAACTGTAATCTTTAATAATGTTTAAATTATAAACTTTTATTTTTATTAATCTGACATTAGTTTTCACTTGTTAATAACAAAAAATATATAAAAATATGCAACGCAATTCTCAGTGCAAAAAGGTATTTTTATTTAGTTATTTCTAATTAATTAAATAATGAAGGTTTTTTTTTATATATAAGTTTTATATATTACATATTTTAGATTTTTTTTTCTTTATAAAGAAGTAAAAATTCTTTTTTCTACATCATTCTTAAGAAAAAGAATACCGATTATCAGAATATAGATTAATATCTTTTGAAGAATTACTTAAAACGTATAACTTCAGCAATGAATAAAACTTGATACAAGGTATTCCCACTTTCATTACTTTCTATACCTTCACTCGCAGTTATTAAGCAAATTTAATGCATTTCTGTAAAAATGTTTGTTTTGCACTTGGAAAAATAAAAAAATAAATAAATAGATTTTCAAAACAATCTGTAGAATTTTAATCTTCTTGCTATTAATTTGATTTGATATCAAACATCAGCTTAAAAATAACAACTTCATAAACAGCTAATCGTACACTTTTTACGATTCCATGTGCTGCTATTCATTTTTTCAAACGGTAATGGATTAAAGAAGGATTTTTTTTTTTTTTTTCATAATAACTGGTTATTTAACTTGTCATTTAAAACGCATAAGACTATGAAAATGCGCATCAACAAATTTTCAATCATATCGAATATTTTTAAGGCCCTTTAAATCAATTACAGTTAATCAACCTTGGTTTAATTTATTTCATCAGAAATATGTATGTTAGTTTCTTTATGATTTTTGCAGCGTAGTATTTTAGAATTTAACTAGTAAAAATATCTCTTTTAGACCAATATTTATTCGAATTATTTTTTATACTTTTACATAAATTACTCGTACCACATGCAAGATACTTAATAAGGAATTTTCTAATAAAACTAAATACCTGATCGACACATATTAATTTCAATGAATTCTAAAACTATTTATGGAAATGAGAACGCAGGCAGATTGATACACCATTCTACAGACAAACAAAAGTTATTAATTCTTTTCAATTTTATTTGAAAATTTTAAAAACGCATAACTGATAACTCAACAGAAATGCACTTCGATCAAATTCCATTCATATTCAGGATATTACAGCGAAATTTTCAGGATGTTTTAGAAAATATTCGTCATAGAACGCAATATATCCTAATTCTTTCGTAAATCCTTGTATAAAATCTAGTCGTATTTTTATACTATTTTCAATAAAGAACATGCCATAATCAGCTGAATAATAATGTATCAGTATATCAGATTAAACTTATTCTAAAAATAATCAAGGAAAGGAAAGAGTAGACAGACAGATGAACCGAAATCTTAAATGCTGTTCAGTTTTCTTGGAAAGTGTTAAAAAAGATAGAGCGTTAATTGTGTTGAATAATACTTGCGCTGTGCGATCCCAGATATGTGTTTGTGTGTGTTTATTTAGCAATACACAAGCCATTATTTTTTTTTATTTTTCAACATTTCCCAGCAAATTTGACAAGCTTATATGATACCAGTTTTTCTATCTCTTGATCTGCTTCTTCGCGCTTTAATTTTATAAATATTTTTAACATACTCCAAAACCTATATATATATGTATATATTTCAATTTAACTATGTCTTGCTCTTGACTGAAAATGGTATAAATAGCACTAGTGCTTTAGATGCGGTGATGCCTGAAAAGAACACTGATATATTATGGTCTACCAGAGATATTTCAGTAAAACTTATTTTATTATATTTTTATACAGCGTAAAACATAAGAAAACATATATTACATACATACGTTCACTTATATTACATAATTTATGTAATTCATATGCCTAAATACATGCTTTGTATAAAATGTGGCATGATTAGCATAATATTCACTTTGCGACAAATAAAATATTAAGGTGCATTGGGGGATATATGTGAGAATTTCTGAGTTCATATTTAGTTCTTTTATGCTTTTCAACAATCTAACAAAATCAAAAAGCGTTTGTGATTTGGGTTTGTTTGTCTATCTGTATTTTTGCTCATTTATTCAGTAAATAATTTTAGAATATTATATTTTTTATATGTTGTTCAGGTTTACTTTGGCTCTATTTTTATTGAGAATAATAAAAATAGTACTGTTTTATGCACAGAAACTCAGAAAACAATTCCGACACATTAGGATCTATGGGAGGTCTTTCCTTAAAGCATATTTTAAAAGTTGTATATTTTGCACAAAATAACAGAATTAGCATACATTATTCTGCTGTAAAATGAAGTGTTTCCTGTAGAATATGATTAGCAAAATTAATAAGTTTATAGGGCTTTACAATCGTTTTCAGATACATTATGAGATATAAGTCGAAATTGCGCATGTAAACTTTCAGTGTTGTAAAGGTTTTTTCGCCCTTTCTTTTTTCTTTGGTATTGTATGTAGAACTAGAACGTATGGAAACTTTAAACAATATACAAGCTTATAAAAAAATAATGATCCACTTCATGCTTTCCCTTTCGTAATAATAATAATAATAATAATAATAGTAATAATAATAATAAAGGTATAAAGCAAGCTTTTATGAGATTTCTTTCTCCGTAATTAAAAACACTATACAGTTTAAGGCATCATCATTGAGGTAAATTTCACTTCAGATTGAACGATATAACGGACAAAGTGTACTTGGAAAGAGTTTTCTAATTTATACGAACTGCAAAACTTTTCTCTTTTATTAATTAATAAATTGGTAAAACATGTGTGATTGCTGCAATAATTGAATAAAATTATTATTATTGTTTTCAAATTACATAATACAATAGTTATGTTTCATACCGTTTAAACAGATTTTTCTATTAACCCATTATTTGCCAAACTAATTTTCAAATTTTTTCTTAATTAGTGAGTTTTATAAGTTTTAGTAAAAACTATTTAAGAATTATAACAAATTTCAAGAAATTAAGCATACTACCGCAGATCGTCTTATTTCTGGGACAGTGGCAGAATACATTATCTAAAACTATATTTCCATTATCACATTGTCTAAAACTATTAAAAAAAAAAAAAAGTAACGTCCCAAAAAAAGTAATAAAAACAAAACACAACAGCAAGAATAAATATAAATTTCTAAATATTCCATATGAATTTAAAATATTCAGTCTGGAACAAAGAAAAAAGCTAACAATTTTATTGTGTTTCTTTCTTTGTGATTATAGTTTTTCTATGCAATTTTTATTAATTTTCATTAACAGTTTTCTTTCATAAAAATAACAGTGCGTGTAATTCATTTAAGCAAACGAATTAAACAGGCATTTAGCATTTTAACTACGATCAATTTAAAAAAAATTATTAAAAATTTTTGAAAAAAAAAAAAAAAAAAAAAATACATAGACTGAAAATAAATTAATTCCTTTTTAATAATAAAATTAAAATAATAATAGTGTGTTTTGTTAAATCTCGCCAAACGCCAAATCGCTGTCGCCAAACTTCCTCTAGGTTGCCAGCCTATGTTGCGAGCCAAAGTGCAAAGTCAATGGCATAGGCATATGGCAATTGGCAATGAGTGTTTAACATCACATCACCCGACACGTTGAAAAAAGAGAACTACAGAACACAGATAAGTTTTTCATTTTACATTATATATATACATCAAAATTTAACAATTCTATTAAGTATGTAAAAAATTCTCGAAAACTGTTTAAATTTAAAGCCAAATTAACCTAATATATATATATATTTCAAAATTTTAAAATGTTCCATTTTAGTTCTTTTATTTTTTTCCGTTAATTTTATATTATTATAGTTTAACGATAAATATATTTGAGTATTAATTTGTAGTAGAGTGATAAGTAAGATACTTCTTAAAAATATTTTTGTGTTTGAGTGCTGAAATTTAATTTTTAGCATTTAAGCATAAAAATATTTTTAAAACATTAACTCATTAATGAATCCACAAAAAAATTAAAATAATAAAAATAATAAAAATCAGATATGTTTAGATGTTATTATTACATTATAGTAATGCAAAATCAAGGAATAATATTAAAAATTAGTTGGCAGGAAGTTCTTAAAAAAAAAAGAGTACGTTTCTGGAATTTAAAATTTTATTTTGTTTTATTTCAGCGCATATAGATTTTTCAGCGCATAGAAAATTTATAATTTCGTAAGTCAATAATTTAAATAAAATTTTCATACATATGCATTAAAATATAATATTGTTAAGTATATTAAAATTTCTCGAAATCTATTTAAATTTACAATAGCAAATTTTTTTTTAAATTTTAGTCTTTTGAAAATATTTTAGATGTACCTCTTGACAAATGTTTGTTTTAGTTTTCCATCTGTTGTGCATTATAATAATTTCGAAATAGAATCTACACACGTTTAGGTAAATTTATTCATAAGTTAATGTTTTAAAAATATTTTTATATTTAAATGCTGAAACTTGGGAATAAATTTCATCATTCAAAAAAAAAAATTTTTTTTAATTTTATCTATGAATGATTAATTAATAGTCAGAAATATCTAAATTATGTAACTAAACGTTAATAATGCACAATCGATGGAATAAAATAAAACTTTGATAAGAGGAATCTTAAAATCTTAACAGTGTCTTTAAATGTTAACAGTGTGTTTTAACAATGTCTTTGTTAAAATATACATTTAAAGTATTAAAAAAACTTTGAAATTAAAAAAATTATTGTTATTGTCAATTTAAATAGATTTCGAGAAATTGCTTTCTATGTAATAATATTATAATTCAATGCATTTATGTAAAATTGCATAATACTATGACAGTAATTTACAAAAACAAACAAACACACACACACACACACACACAAAAAAAAAAAGAAGAAAAAAGAAAGAAAGTAAAGGAAAATAGAAAAAAAAATAAATAAAGTACACACGTCACACAATTTTAAGGGAACATACGACCCTTAGAACTTCAAAAAACATCGATTTAATTATAGTCTTTTTTTAAGTAAATCATTGTTAACTAAGCTTTATTGGGCATGTCTAATTGTTACCTATAAGATTATTATGTATTTTGGAATATAATTTAAATTCTGTGGTGAATTATTTAATAATTTATGTGTTAATAATAAATGTTTTTTTTTTCACCTTGCACGCAGGATACCTGTAAAACTATTTAATATTTTTTCTTGAAATTTTCACAGATTATGTAACATATCAGATCCTTCAAACTGAACTTAAATTTGTTCCAGTTTAGGTTAAAAAAATAAAAAAAAGTTCAACGATAATTTATTTTTTAATAAAATCTGAAGTATCACCTGTATAAAAAAATATGGGGGGGGGGGGATACAAATTTAGATTCAGTTTGAAGGATCTGATATTTTACATAATCTGTGAAAATTTCAAGAAAAAATATTAAATAGTTTCAGAGATATCTTGCGCGTAAGGTGGAAAAAAAAAAACGCATTTATTATTAACACATAAATTATTACATAATTCACCACAGAATTTAAATTATATTCCAAAATACATAATAAACTTATATGTAACAATTAGACATGTTCAATGAAGCGTAGTTAACAATGATTTACTTTAAAAAAGACTATAATTAAATCGATGTTCCAAGGGTCGTATGTCCCCTTAAAACGTACAAAGAACGTTCGAAGAACGATTCAAAGAACGTTTTAAAACGTTCAAAGAACGATTTTAAAACGTTCAAACAACGTTCAGGACGTTGCAAAAACGTGCATGAAGAACGTTCTGAGAACGTGTCTATAGAAACAATGGTGATGTTTACACGTGTGCAGAACGTGTTTTGTACCGTACTATTCGACGTCTTCAAGATGGACAAATAGACGTCTATAAAACGTTCAAACTGAACGTTCATAGAACGTGTTAGTAGAACTATTTTTAAACGTTCAGAGAACGTTTCCGTGCTGCTTGGGAACTATTCAGATCAAAATTTTCTAGTTTTAATTGATGCGAGACATAATTATTTGTAATTCTGAGACTCGTTTGGGTATCAACAACACATGAAAGGTATAAACATCAGCAGTTTACGCCGATTTACAAAATACAAATATAGAAAAATAGCTACTAAACTTTTGAACAGATAATCACCATATATTAGAAAATAAGATGACCTTTAAGCAAAAAAAATTAGAAATTCCGAACCAATTTATATCGTTTCAACTTATCTCTCTCCGAAAATATGAGTTACCTTCCTCTCCACTAAAGAGAATTAGACCAATTTTGCACACATACAGTATTAAGGGCATAGAGTATTAAGGGCATGCAGTTAAGGGCATGGCATACAGAATGTAACATGTACGCATTTTGAAAAAATATTGTTTAGATTATCAGGAATATTAAAATTATTAAAATTACCATCGGGAAATCATTTGACATTGAGCAATCCCACATTAAATGTTCGATTATTTATCTTGAATAGCATTTGAATTAGTATAAAGAGTGTATGTAAATAATGAGAGAAACTTCAAGGAATTATAATGCACTTCAAATAAAATACTTTTCATGTTGTAAGCGAAGCCTACTTTTACCTCAGATGAAATTCAGTTTTTTAGAAAATGCTATTTCTCAAATTCAACCATTTTTTTGTCTATAACTTTAACAATGATAAAGAATTTTAGTAATATTTTAATCCTTTATGTGAAAAGAGAATATAGTGCTGGAGATACACAACTACTTATTAAATGACACAAATGATTGTGTATCTTCAGAATTTACTATTACATAACATATTGCTTGTACATAACAATACATTCAATGTATAAATGCTAGATAATTATTCTTGCATTTATAAATATTTTGCACAAAACAATGTAAAGGCTTTAAAATATCTTCTTTACTGTTAAAATTACAAAAAGTATATTTTGGTTTAGATTACTGTAATAACAAATACATTTCTAAATGGATAAGTGGGTTGTATTTTCTTATATAAATGTATTTTCTTATAGCTAAAAATATTTCTTGATATCTTTTAAAACGCTTCTAATAGTACAGTCTGTTCAATTTGAATCCCATTGATGTATAACTTATCACAAACGTCACGTGATACATCCCAAATTGCGACGTCAAAATTTGTGTATGTCACATAGTGACTTTTTAACGATTATTAGTGGCTTTATTCTGAAAAGTTTGTAACTGGTTCTCCTTGAAAACTTACCTGTTGATATCACACGATAAAATAAAAATAAGGCATTTAACAGTTAATAAGGTCTTATAAGCATTAATTAAATAATGTTAAAATAATTTCCTAATTTTTTCACCTACGAAACTGGTCAATATAGGATATATAAATTTCTCAATAAGATCCATTAGGTTTGTTTCCACTACACGTTAAGATTTTAAGAGTCAAAGAATTTGAATTTTGGTTTTAATATATTAACAATTTTCTCAAAATTCTGATACAGTGCAATTAAGACTATTGTATAAAAATAAAGATCATTTAGCCCTCCAAAAAAAAAAATTTGACTCGAAATATAGCAAAAGGGATATAAAATAACAATGTTGTCAATTATGATGTTCAGAATATTCTGAAAAATTATTTGTGCCTAAACCAATATAAGAAATTTCTATTAATTTAAAAATAAATTTAAACTATTTATTTTGCGTATAGTTGTTAGTGCATAATATTAAGGTTATTTATATTCCTGTGGCTTATTAATTTATGAATATAACTTTTAATTGAACTAATTGTCTTACCTATTACAATATACAATATATATTTTTACTTTCCTAAATTAATATTTGTGCCAACGAAGTAAAAATGATTTTAAAAATTTTGCAAATAAGTAAATAAAAATTCAGATAAGAATTTGTACTTTCACACATAAAATAATTTTAATGTATTTGTATATGTATTTTTGAACTATTTATTATTCAGTCAGAAAAGTTTTATTTTAAATATAATTAATACCATCAGTTTTCTTTTGAATGTTTAAATCTCACACTCCTTGCTCTCCACCGCACTCTAGAATGTAGAAAACGAGGGGGGGGGGGGAGCTAAAAGTCCATAGAAAAATCATGGAAGGAAAATGAAAAAAAAAAAAAAAAAAAAAAACTCACAATGTTAAGTGTGAAAAAAAAAAAGCTAACACCGGAAGTTATAAAAGGACAAAATTGACTAGAAAAAAAAACATGGAAGAGAGTCTAACATCACAAAAGTAAATCTGGTAAGAACGAAAAATCAATAATTATTGTGTGGCTTTGATTTTGACAAACTGCTAAGCCTTCATAAATTCGTTTTAGAAAGAAGATTTCATTACGACATGGATTCGCCTTGCCAAATCTATTTTTTATATAATAACAAAGATTCCAAAATATTTAGAATTTTATGCATAAATGACTTTTAATAATTGTAACTACGCTACGATGAATATTAGTCTTTCATACTGATTGATTGGCATTTTAAGTAATGCAGTTGATTATTAATCCATGGTGTCCTCGCACAGGTTCCTTATTAGTCTGAATAAAATATACATGTTTTATAATCGTTAACAAATTTCCAATTATTGTTTCCAATTTAATGCATAAAAGGAGGACGAATAAACTTTAAAGTACTTATTGTTAGTGCACATCCATGTTGAATTGATTAAATAATAAACTTCAAAAGATATAGAATTGCAAATAATAGAAAATTAATTGGCACATTTCTCTGTGCAAAGTTTTGTTTTAGTATATAAGAATCAGGTGTGCATAAAAAGAATTTACGCTTCTGAATAATGATTCTATTAATTTAACAGTCTTTTTTAACAAAAGTCTATTTCTTTATTAAAGAACGAGAATGTTATTGTTAAGAAATTTTAATTTAATATATTTTTAATAAAGAAAGATTTGACATTCCCCCCCCCCTTGCTTACTTTTTTATTGATTTGGGAAAGGGGGGGGGCTTACAGAGTTATATACTCTATAGATATATGATCGTGCATGATAACTTTACTCATACAAATAAGCTTTTAACAACATATATTTAGCTAAGAATAATATTCATCAATGGAGCATATTACAATTAATGAAAAATAACCAAATAATTAATGAAACAATATTTTTACAATATTTTTATGTTTTCAGCTAACAGTTTTTCAGTTTTTTTTAACGGTGACTTTTTATTATTTATTTATTTCAGCTTGCAAGTGTTATTTTAAAATAATGAACTATTTATATAAAAAAAAAAAAAATAATAATAATTTTCGTAGTTGCGGCAAAATTAAAAATATTCGTCAAGTTTTTCTTTTTGTTAAATTTAAGGGGAGAAATACTATATAATAAGAAAGCACCACAGCTCTGGCGTTTTAAAGTAACAACTGAAAAACTTTGAAGAAACACCATAAAATGCAATAAACTCGCAACAATGGTTTCGGGTCGAAAAAATACACGGCCCTTCGTCAGGCGAAGGGATTGCGCGTTGTGCGTTATCGCTTGGATTGCAGCACTCGTGCCTACTTTGTTCATCTGACGAAGGTCATGTGTTTTTTCGACCCAAAACCATTGTTGCGAGTTTATTGTATTTTATGGTGTTTATTCAGAGTTTTGTATTTATTAAATACGATATAATTCAAACGAAATTTTAGTAGGGATTTAATATAAGAAGTGTTTCTGTGAATTTTCTATAACTTCTTTTATTTTTTTTAGTTTAAAAAAAAAAAAAAAAAAAAAAAAACTAAAAAGTTTCTTATTAATTGCTTAAAAAAAATCGTTTACTTATTTTCTATGGTATTAAATATTTTCATGTGTAACAGTTCCTAAATGGAATTTAAACTTTCCTAATAGAAATCGTTTTTTTTTTTTTTTTTTTTTGAAAAGATTATTATTAGTATTTTTTAATTAAACATATAAATATACATGTGTTTCATTTATTTATTTTATTTTATTTATATGTAATTAAGATGTTAGATCTTACGTAGTGAAAATTTAATTAATTAGCTTTACATAGTTTACAAAAATTTTTATTTAAGCTATTAAATTCAAAAACATTAGAATTTGTCATCAATGAAAAAGTAAATTTTTATATAGAAGATTTACCAACATAGTAGGAAATTAGAAAGTGCCAATTAAATTGATTATGATAATTCTTTTTGTCTGTTTCATGTAATTTTTAACGCATGTTTTATGCATTAAAATTTTAAGAAAAGAATATGACACGTAACATTTAAGATGCAGTATAAAAAAAAAATAGTTACGCATTTATATTTGTATAAACATATTACTAACAATATATCCTTGTCATATTTTTTTTTTCCAATTAGTATGTGTTACAAACAGTCTCTGCCTACCTATCTGTGTAAATATATATTATTATTATTATTAAAAATGTTGATTATAGATTTTTAAATCCTTAATTTTTTATTACAATAAATGAAATTAGCCAATATAAAGATTAGTTATTCTAAAGAAATAACAATACTAGAATTATTAATTTCAGTAAACTAAATTTATAAATACAAACCCTTTAAATACAAGAAATTTTGAAATTGTAAAATCTGATAACCTAAATAATATATTATAAAATCGATCATTTTATTTTACTTTTTTCTTTAGTGGAGAAAATTGGAATGAAAATTAAATAGCAAAAACGTTTATTCTCACTAAGTGCATGGTAAATGGTTTAATATAAATTTAATATAAATAATAATCGATTAGAATTTAAAAATAGATCTTATCAAGGTTTAAAAATATGAGATAGAATCATGTTCCACTATCATATTGCGTATTTTAATACTGATTTATAATTACGGCAAATCTTTTTAAATTATAATGCCCTTTTGTCACTCTCTAAATTTTAATACACTGTAATTTTTATGTATTTATCACCATAAATATTGTTATTACTTATCTTTCGTCTCAAAATGTTTTGTAACATAAAAATTACCAACCATTAATTTTTTATCTACAGTTGGGGGCAAAAGTTTCGGGTCAAACTAATTTTCACGAATAGCTTTTGAATAAATGAAGATAAAAAATAAAATAAATATTGTGCCGTAAACTTTATTAAATATACATTCGAAATATATACACTGAGAAAAAAAAATAATATATATATATATACAGCTTTCATCTAGAACGAATAAGTGGTCAGTTTCTAAATCCCTAAGCTAGAAATATAGGTTTCCGAGCTATGCGTATAAGGCACGGCAATAAGCTGAATAGACGAAATGGTCGAGAATTTCTAGTCTACACATCTCTAGATGGTGAAACAATATTATGAATATTCTAAATATAATAAATTATTTGTATTGCGAGAAATTCTCGCTTGATTTTCTAGAATTAGGTCATAAACCAAGATTATAGTTGCTAAAACTTGCCTGTTGTATTCACATTTATTTGAAGAGATTTTTAAATAAGTTTGTCCTCGATAATGTAGGCAATCGCTCTAGAATTCTAATAGGGGTTCCTAGAATTCGCTTTCAAAGGGGACAAGAATTTATAAGGATGACATTCAACTATTTTTACTAGAGCCACAAACTAGATTCTAGGTGTCAGTTACAGAATTTTTTCTCAGTGTAACTAGCAAATTTTTACAATGAAACCATTTAAATATGTAATGGAATATATATAAATGCATTCATCAAAAGTTTCGGGCCAAGCAATTAAAAGTTCACAGTCACGTTATTGCCCCGAAGTGATTGGTCCATTTAAGACAAAATACAGTATATAGAAGGAGCTTGAGTTTTTTTACACTTGTGTGTCAGTACTGGGAAGTAAAGATGCCAAAGCGCATTCATTTACAGATTCGTGAAACAGTTATGAAATTACACCAGGATTAACAAAGTTTATCGTGATATTGCTTCAAAATTATCTACTGGGAAAACAAATGTCGATAATATTATTAAAAAAGGGGAAGAAACAAACACTTTGGCATAGATAAATAAGTACCTGAAAGACACAGAAAAATAAACACAGTTGATAAAGTTATTAAAAGAAAGGCAGTTGTAATCCAAGGAAGAATGCTGCATTTATAGCCCATGATTTACTGGAGGAAAACTTGGTTAATGTTAATCGTAGTACTGTTTGGCGTAGATTAAATCAAGCTGGACGCTTTTGATGCGCCGGTGCAAAGAAACCGTTGATTGGTACAACAAATAAGAAGGCAAAGATTATAATTTTCTAAAGCGCAAATGAATATGGGACAACCGAAGACTGGCAAAATGTGTTATTTTCAGACGAAACAAAGATTAATCTTTTTGAAAATGAAGGAAAAAGAATGTCCAACGACCAAACAGTGCCAGGTATGATTCTAGATATCAAATGTTGGCTGTAATACATGGAGGAGGAAACAGCACGGCGTGGGGAGCTTTTTCGTATAAAGGCATTAGTTCTTTAATGATAATAGAAGGCACTATGGACAAATGTATATTAAAAAAAAAATCTTAACGGACTAAATACTTCCCTATGCACTACAAAATATGCCACGAGGGTGAATTTCGCAACAAGATAATGACCCCAAACATCGATTTGGACTCACTCAAGACATTTAATGGCAAAAATTTCGTATTATTGAAAGGCCAAATCAATCTCCTCACTTAAATCCCATTGAACATTTATGGGAAGAGCTAAAAATAAAAGTATGAGCCCCTAATTCTTCAAATAAAAACGATTTATTAAAAAAGGGTCAAGAGAAAGGGCAAAAAATTGACCATACAAGGATTAAGACTTTAATAGAGCCTATGCCTCATCAATATTCAGCTGTGATAGCTTCAAAGGGCATATCAACCAGATATTAATATAGACCTTCAGATGCGTTAGAAATGACATTTTTAGCTATTTTGATTGTTTTTCATAAATATGTTTGGCAGGAAATTTTTGATCACATAGATTTTATATATTTTGTTGTAATTTATTTATTTATTTTTTTTTTAAACAAGATTTTTAAGTCGTTTAATTCAACAATATAACGGATTTACTTTACATGATAATACAATGAACCTTTTTTTATCTTCATTCATAGAACAATTATCAGCGAAAAAATGTTTGACCTGAAACTTTTGCACGCAACTGTATTTAAACTAATTCTATTTTTAGCCTTTTTCGCTAGTACAATTCTTTTCCTTTGGTAAAGAAGACATCCATTAAAAAAAGAAAAAATTAAAATCTTGAATACAGAAATTCTTTATCAAATCGATTTTTTTTTTTTTTTTACATAAAGTAAAATTTCCATTGATGTTCGGCAAAAATCCTCACACAATCCATTAGCAAAAATGAACTCTTTTTTTTCTAAGTTCTAATGTACTAAAAATGATCATATTAAAATAATGTTTTAATCGCTAAATAAAATTAAGCAAAAATAGGAACTCCTAAAAGTATTTGTTTGTCGGAGCATTTTAAAAAAGATTTTATTAAAATTTTCAGGCTAATCACTTTCAATGAATAAAAAATAATAAGTACTTTTCACATTTTAATTGTGTTTAAGTAAAATAAAAGAAAATAAAGGATTTTCTGTATGAATTGCTTCAGGTTTTAAGAGTGCTTTTGAACCTATTTCTTTTAAAGTACATTATCTATGCGCAATTTTTCCTTTGCGTATATAAAATATAAATTAAACAATTTACATATTTTCGTTTCAATTTTAAAGTATATACATATATATATATATATATATATATATATATATATATATATATATATATATATATATATATATATGTATTCGGTAATTTGATTCATATATAAGGGCTTATTTATTTTAGAGAATGTAAATATATTTTAAAGTAATTAATAATAAATATGTATCCCACACAACAACTTTCTTTTAATGATTCCCATATAATAGTAATAAATGTATAAAACTTCATAAAAAGTATTAAAAATTAAAAAAGGAGAAATCAGTTATACTTTAAAACAACTCACATACATAAATGAGAGAAAAATAAATGTGTGTTGCATATGTAATAAACATTTCGAACAAAAAAAAGAAAGAAAGAAAGAAAGAAAAAGAAAAAAGGAGAGAGAGGGATGTTGCATTTTCAATTTATTAACTTAAAATTATCAAAGTGTCATATTCTGATCATAAAATCTACATTTAATGTACTTTGACATTTCAATATAACGATTTTCAGTTTTGAAAGTTTTAAGAGTGTCACCATTTTCATTTATAGGACAATTAACTTATTAAAACAAACAAACAAACAAACAACAAAAAAAAAGCTACAAACCCATTATTTTATTAGAAACAAATGTAAAAACATTTGCTTGCAATAATAGTACTTTTTTTTTCTATAAATAAAGAGTATACTTGCAATAATGTAATTTTTATTGGAGGAAATTTTATTTATTTATTTATTTAAGAATGTAAGTATTCAATAAAGTAGTAGCCCAATATTTCGAATGAATAATTCTTAGGAATTTAGTAAAATACAAAACATGTTTTGAAAGGGGGGGGGGGAGGGAGAGAATATTTAGATGAAATCGATAACATTTCGTATACATACTAACATTTCTTTAATTTGCATTATATTTATTATTTTTATTTATTAATATGTTACTTATTTATTCATTTATTTTTACTTACTTCTACATATGCATAAAGAAAAAAGTGTAGGATTTGTAAAAATATTTGTCCTCCAGTTTTCGATAGAGTTACATGTTTCGGGAAGTCCTGAATGCGATTTCATTAATTTCAGAAAATATTTGTCTGTGTGTATGTTATAAAAATTTTTGGAAGCTGTATCCAATTTTTTTTTAATATCTCGATGGACAGGTGGCATAGCCATCCCGTATATTCATAATTTTAATACAGCAGTATAAGAGAAAATTTCGGATAAACGTTCGTAAGGAGGATTCATTTTAACGAATCACTTTGAAATTAAAAATATATGTATATATATCTTTTTAATTTTAGTATTAGTCAACCATGAAAAAATAATCTGTATATGTAAGAGAGACATCGCTTCTCCTCTGGGGGCTTTTCATTATGAATACATTTTAAAAGAACTAGCCAATAACTTTTAAAACGAATGGTTTCATCATAGGTCTCTTTCTTTTGACATTTAGTGTTATACTTCTCTAAGATTTAAAAAAAAAAAAAAATCTGCATTCATTATGAAAAAGAATTCTTATAAGTAATAGTTTTAAAAAGTAATTTGTATTATGTGAATTTGTATTAGGAAATATAGAAGATAGTTTTGTGATGGCCACAATATACTAAGATTGGATTTTCTATTTATTTATTTATTTATTTATTTATTTTGTGTGTGTGTGTGTCTTAAGAGTAGATTTGAATAAAAAATATTTCCAATAGATATTAGTGTGCAACTACATTAAATATTGGGTTGCTACTTGTACACATTGAGGTAATAATAAAACCAGCAAGATGTCGAACGAAGTCAATTCTATTGAAATATACTTTCTTAATTTCTGTACATTAAAAATTGTATGTAGTTTCAATTAAACTCTTAATGTATGAAAATTAAAGTTGTTCTAAAAAACCTAATACAGAAATTAAGATCATGTGTATTTGGGGTAAGTTAAATTTTAATTTTAATGTTATCCAAAATAAAATTTCCTAAATTTATATAGCACCAAGGCATCAGCCAAAATTCAAATTTGCAAGATATTCTTTAAAAATGTAATTAATTAAATCTCGAATTTTGAATATAACATTCTAATTAAACCAGTCAAAAAAGGAATACACTGAGAAAATATATATATATATATATATATATATATATATAATAAAGATGATCTATTAAGCATAGTAGAAGTCAAGCAACAGATACAAGATCACTGAAACACCAATGACCAATAAGATTAAAAAAAAAAAAAAAAAAAAAAAATCATCAGTGGATGAAATACACTAATGTAAAGAAAGCAGATCTATTAATTAACAGCCTGCAAAACAAACGAATCAA
Source organism: Salticus scenicus (assembly GCA_963930645.1). NCBI lineage: Eukaryota > Metazoa > Arthropoda > Arachnida > Araneae > Salticidae > Salticus > Salticus scenicus. Next base: position 297,815,189 of record OZ005648.1, read on the forward strand.
TAAAGTAAAACAACAAATCTTAACTTTAAACCATAAACTTATCAAAATTAATGAAAAAACAACCCAAGAAACACAAGATAGGAAGAAGGAGGCAGGCGGCAAGACTTGTGACTTGCCTGTGGGGTTACACTAGTTTTACGCCGGCAACACTCCCCCAGCCTGCCACAACCAGAACAGGAACCATAAGGATTTAAAAATGCAAAATTTCTAAGCAGATGAACAACATTGAAACCACGAAGCCACAATGAAATTCACCGATTGATCACATTGTGTTTAACAGTATAATTAGAACATTAAATATAGTTGACAACTCAAAAAGGAAAAATCTGAAATTTTATTGGAAAATGAAAGTTTGCATAGTAATACAAAGCAAATGCAACAAGCCTTCTATTTTTTTTTTTTTTTTTTTTTTTTTTTTGTATTTAATTTCACAAACCCACCCAACCATCCAGCCTTACAACACCACCCCACCTCCGTAATCAAACATCTGCCCACCCAACCGCCACCTTTTTTATTGTCTTTTATTATTTTATGATTTTTTTGTTGATATACACAAGAGTGTACACAGTTTTTTTTTACTGACAGAGACATGGTTAAGGATATAAAATAGAAAATACAAAGTTTTTATATATATATATATATATATACCGTCTTCATCTAGAATGAATAAGGGGCCACTTTCTAAATCTCTTAACTAGAAATATAGATTTCCGACTTATGCGCATAAGGCACACCAATAAGCTGAATAGACGAAATGATCGAGAACTTCTAGTCTACGCATTTCTAGATGGTGAAACTATATTCTGAATATTCTGAATATCCTGAATCTTTTGTATGGCGAGAAGTTCTCGCTTGTTTATCGAGAAATGGGTCATTATCCAAGATTATAGTTCCTGAAATCCGCCTCTTGTTCGCATTTATTTGGAGATATTTTCAAATAGGTTTGACTTCGATAATATAGACAAACTCTCTAGAATTCTAATAGTGGTTACAAGAACTCGCTTTCAAAGGGGACTAGAATTTATAAGGATGACATGGAACTATTTTTTCTAGAGCCACAGTTTAGATTCTACATGCCAGTTACAGAGTTTTTTCTTAGTGTAACCCTCATCGTTTCCTAGACACAGCTTGAAATTTTAACAATTTTAATTCTTTAAAATAACTATTGAGTCAAATAATTACAATGTTAGCTATAACAATAAATAAGATGAAATAAATAAATGCATCAATATATAAAATCAGAAACGTGATTCATAATCTTTAGACCATGACAACCGCATTACTTACTTATTTATTTAGTTATTATTATTATTATTATTATTTTTTTTTTTTTTTTTTTTTTTTTTACCGTAATGACGATTACTTAATGAATTCTGCAGCTTTGCCTGAAAGAATTTAATTAATTTTAAATGCGTAAACTTGTGTAAAATATCTTTCTAAAGTGTTTTAAAATTCTTATACTTAACATAGGAAATCTGTTTAAAATATCTATTTTCATTTTTTACATTACAGTAACATTTTAAGTAATGAAATAAAAAATTATAAATAATAAACCATCTTGTTTTCTGTAATAAATAACGGCAGTTTTTACAGCAGAATGTTCTGGCACCCATTTTTGCTAGCACATTCTGCTGTTAAATAGGCTAATTTGCAGTGGAAATATTTGTAAAGAGAGACTATTTTACAGATCTTTTTGTTGTAAATTATTTCTTTAAACAGCAAAATGTGCTGGCTCTCCTTTTTGCCAGCATATTTTGCTGTGAATCTACCGTTATTTTTTACAGCGTTTAAAGTATCTAAGTAAGTAATACAGATATGATTGGGTGGCACAGCTCTAGGATACTTCACCCGGGCAATCTGAGTTTCAGTACTGAGAGAGGCTAAATGTGACTTTGTTGACATGTATAATTTCGTTTTTCTATCAGTAGCAAAAACTTACAGCAGATTCTGTTGTTAAAATTACTTTTTTTACTGCATTTTTATTTCTATAGCATGGCCGTAATAACACAAATAACTGAAGTTTGAGTACATTTTGTAAATCTTGCAATTTATTAAATTCCACTCAAGATGGAGTAAAAAATAACTCAAGTTGAGTTGATTTCGCTATTTTATTTTACGAGATTGAATTTTCAATTCAACTTTGGTGTAAAGAATCTAAAATAGAAGCACTTTTACGCTCAAGCAATTAAGGAGAAATTAAAAACAGGATAATTTAAAGATTAATTTATAAGTCATTAAAGGAAAACTTCAATATTAATAATATTCCAGCCTGAGGAAAACTTGCTACGTGCAATGGCAGACCAATTCGGTCATAAAAACAACAGTATCAGAGAAAGGATAAATGACTATATTCAAAAGGTATACAGTTACATCTGTCTCAATGAACAGCTATTAGCAAAAATAATAATGGGACACTTATGACCAGTAATTAATATGCAGAAATTATTAAAATACTAAATAAATTTTGCTGTACAGTAGTAGAAGAGTTTTTTTTTTTTTTTTTTTTTTTTTGTCGCTTTTTACAAAACTTGTCACTCGCCTAAAAAAGTGCAGGCGTTAATATACTTATGATTTGCTACTGTCAGGAATAAAATCATGGAGGAATGGAATCAAAGAGATATATACATAATCCCTTTGATAATAATGGAAAAGAATGTGAACGAAGAATAGTCAGTCGAATAAATCACCACAGAAACATACACAGGCCTAACAAAGTAACTAGTTATCTTAAATCGATTTCACTTTAAGATTAATAATATTACTTACTTTAATTTATTAGACTACTATACCTGGTGAAATATAATATAGGACCGTGTATTTTGATGTTGAAGAAAAGAAGGATTACTTTAGAATAGAATTTTAAGGGGAAATAAAAGAAATTTTATTAATGGAAAGAACCTTTTTAATTTGAGATAAGCAAAAGAATTTCGGATCAAAGTAAAATAGGATTGAATTTTAACTGAAAAGCTCAAAATGCTATAAGACGTTTTCAAGTGCTATCCCCATAGCATTGATCAAAGAAATGCAGGTTTTCTGTATTTGATAAACATTTTAGCAAAATATCAAATGATAGCACGAACCTACATGAAAAAATTACCTTGAAATGAAATAAATGAAATAAAGACAGAATTTATCCTGAATTTTCGAAATATTTTCCAGAAAAAATAAAAACATAGCTTGAACCTTCAAGAAAAACTTAAATCCTAACATGAACCTCCAAGAAAAAATTACCTTGAATTGAATTAGATGTAGTAAAGACAGAATATCCTGATTTTTTGAAATATTTTTCAGAAAAAAATTATATATATATATATATAATGCTATTCTATTAATGTTGTAAATTTAATACAATGTTTTTAACCATTTTTATCTTAATAGCAAATTTTGAATTTTATAACAATTTTGATAATACTCACGATTTTTAAAATGATTAGTACCCCAGCATACATATTTTAAATTATTATAGAAAAAGTAATCGAAAATAAATAATAATGCTTTACTTTTTTTAGGCATTTAGAAGTAAGTGGCACTTCGATCAACAACTAAACATTTTCAGGCTTTTAATAAGAAAAGGATCATTAAGTGTATTAAACTTCTTATAATTTCTCGATGTTTATTATCACAATCTAGTGAAGTATCTGATAAGAATACAACAGAAAAATAATTATTACTGGAAGAGGGGGGTGGGGGAGCAAAATCTATCACTGTCATACCTTTCTCAATTTTAGATTTGTTTTCTTCCTCTTTAGTTTGAATATGCTATCAACATATCTACTGCAGACTTCAATAGGTCTGAAGTAAAAATATTAGTATATCAAACCAATTTAGAGCATATTAAAAAAAATTTGGCAATTCAGCATAATCAGGAAAGGTTTTAGCTTCATTAACGAAGGTTGTATTCTTGTGCATATTAAATTAAGAATACATAGATAAGAGAAGATATTTACGCATTTTTGTTTCCAGAATTACGTTTTTTTCAATGATTACAAATACACATCAATTCATTTGAACATGAAAGAGAAAATATTTTGAAAAAAAATATTGAAATTATGACGATTTGAAGAACGCTCGTGCAAAATTCGTAGAATTATTTTCTGACGATCCGTGGTCATCGAAGAACTGATCGACAGTTACCTTGGGATAATGTGAAATTAATTCTTCATGCTTAGATGCCTGCTCTGCTATTTTAAAGATTATTAAGATATTTTAAGCTATGCAGTATATTTAAGCAACATTTTAGGTTATATATCGAAATCCGTAGATTAAGAATAATACAGATATAGAGAAATAGAGACATTATTGTGATTATCTTTCATTTTTGTTTCTATGATTGAGTATACTTCAAAGATTATAAATGAGTCAATACGTTTCACCATCAAAGAGAATGTATTTTGAAAAATGGTAAAAATTATTAAGATTTGAGAAGTAATCGTGCAGAATTCGTAGAATTCTTTTCTGACGATCCATGGTCTTTGAAGACCTGACCGGCAGTTACCTTGGGATCACGCGAAATCAATTCTTCACGTTTATCAAGGCTGCGATGCCTATCGTGGCAAATGAGTCGAGTAGACAGGCATCGCTTAACCCCCTGTCAAGAGCAGATAACCTTCTGAAATGGAAGAGTAGGTTTTTGTTTTTGTCTGATGGGTAAGTAAGATAGGAAAAGGGGAGGGGGTAATAAAGCTACTTCTCTCGGCATCAGTCTCCCGCCGCGAAGTGTTTGGACTAAGTCAGTGAAGTTTGTTTTAAAAGCTGTTCGCGCAAGCAATTTGTTTGACAGATTTTTCTGTTAGTTTTAAGGTTCCAGCACCCCGACTACAACGTAAGTTTGTGTTCAGACACACATTTCACTCTGTGGATAACATGAGTTTCGAATATCTGTGGGTTACTTTGTACAAAAAGTAAATACTCGAGTTAGATGGACTACATGATGCTTAACAATCGTTACTGTCTTTGATAGCCATTAATTAGAAATTTGTTGACCGACAAGACTATGACTCAATCATTTATCGTAATACCTGAAGGGATTTTTATTAAATTTAGATTTGGTGAAATAATTCTTAATTTTTAATTTCAATGAAATTTACCGAAACATCTTAAATATACACATCAAGCTCTTATTGTTATTTATATCTTTTACAACTCATTGGTCTTATAATGGTTCAAACGGCACTTTCCTCTTAATCTCAAAAAGAAAGAAAAGAAGAAAAAAAATAATTTTATAATAAAAATTGTTTTAATCAGCGTGCAATCAATATTTTGGTGCTCAGGTTCATCACTTAAATAGTAAACATGCCAAGATTTTAATTTATTCCATAGAATTTCTAATATCCCTCTTTATTCGCACTACTTTTCTTGAAAGGTATTTTTCTTCTTATTTAACCGTAATTATACATTGGGAAAATTTTCATTGTAAAAAAATGGTGTCAATAAAGGTCAGGCGCTTCAAAATAGATGAAAATGTTGACGTATCGGTTATAGTGCTTATACTATTTAAATAGCCTTCATTTTAGTGATGACAGAAACTAGTGCAAATGCATTAGTTGCAACCAAATTAGAGAATTTTTTTTAGTTGAAACGTACAATTTTATTAATAATAGCGTCGAAAAATATTACTTTTCCGTCAGATTAACATTTGATCTTTTATAAAAACGATAAACCGACTGATCAAATCAATCATTATTAGAAATTTCTAGCTGTTAGAAGTAATCAAACATCGTTTACGTAAAGTGTATTTTATTAACTCTCTCTTCATTTGACATTGGATTTTTTTTTTTTTTTTTTTTTTTTTTTTTAGTTCATGGCTAAATAAAGAGTTTTTGTAAAAATAGGTAAATAAAAAGTTTAAGAATACCAGTTAATCAAGAGAAATCATTTTACAAGTTATTCTATCATTAATATTGATTTGTAAAAAAAAAAAAAAAAAAAAAAAAAAAGAACACCTTTATCACCACAGGAACAGAAAAAGTTTTAGTAGTCATTGCATCCCTCAACTAGACCAAATTATATACTACTTACAATTGACAGAAATACAATATAATGTTAGAATTTTTGTCAAACTAAATTAAAATGTTCTAAGTTCTATAACTCTGTCTGTATAACACGAGTTAATTTCGGTCAAAATATTTTATAGATTGTAAAATTCTTAAAGTTACAAGTGACAACCGTATAAAACAAGTCTGAATACTAAAAATGACTTCCAAATTTCTTAAATTTTAAGAAGATATTTTGCTGCTTGTGCTTAAAATTCTAACAAAAATCTATATTTATTATTTATTTGTTTAAACTGTTTAAATTTTAAAAATTTCCCTGCGTAATAATGTCAATATTTTCTCGCATTATAAGTCTTCTCCTACTGTTCATAAATACTCTTCTTTCTTTCAGGCGACAGTTGTTAATCAAAAATAATTGCTTAAATATTCCTTTTTTATATTTCAAAGAAATAATTTAGGAATATGCAATCAAAACTATTATACTCTTTGAAAATCTTATAGGAAAATTAAAAATGACTATTTTGAATTATAAAAATAATATCTTGCTAAATTGCATTAATTATTAAATATTACTATTATTAATGTGTAACTGAATTTCTTATTCAACATGCTAGGAAAAACTCACTTAGGTTAACGAGCAAGAGGTAATTAAAAACGAAAAAAATAGAAAAAACTTTCTCACAATTTTTTGTGTTCCAGAAATATGCACAGAACTGTAAGGATGAAGGTTTATTTTGAATCCTACTTTGACTTTAACTCATAATTATACATTAGAGAATAAATGAAAGAAATGGAGCATAAACTATACTACTAATACCAAATAATATTCTCCTTTAAACGTAGTAAAATATATAAACCAGAATTATAAATTAATGCGAGAGAATATTACATTATTCAATTATAATGTCTATTATCTACAATCTATATACACCAAAACTAGAAGTAAAAGAAAGAAAACAAAGAGAAAGAGAGGAAATCTTTTACTTAATCGAGAAAAAGCCTTTCAGTTTAGTTTCTCACTAAAATCTTTTAGCGAGAGGAAATTTTTTAATCAACAAATTGCAAAGTAATTCGTTCATTGTACCAATTTTCTTAAATGACAAAATGAAGTTTAACTAAAATGCAGCTTAATTAAAATCATCAAACTATTTTACTAATAATAATTATTATTATTATTAGCATCATCATCATCATCATCAAAAATTTTATTTAATAGTAAAGAAATCGCTTCCGAGAAACAAGATGAAATATATGTGTTGCTTTCAAAAACAGACGAAATTTACAGGTGTCATATTTATATTTTAATTTGTGCTCTGCTAAAAACAAGTTCAATGCAAAAGAAGCATATCTAAAATTACAAACGAGCTAGAATAACTGAAATTTAACAGGGTAAAAAAAAAAGGTCCGAACCAGTTATAAAATATGCTATTCTGTTATAAATTACGATTTTATTATTTATTTATTTATTATTATTATTTATTTTTTTTTATCTCAAATACTTTAATTAAAACACAGAATTAACTAACTTTTACGCGGAAATATTTAAATTTTATTTTGTACAATATCTTTCTATCGTTTTAATCTCAGATAAATAAAATAAAGCATCATAAATCATACCCGTATTATTAACAAATAAAATGGAAGAAATTTGCTACTTGACATTAAGTCTTCAAAATGTTTCACTGATTTTGATTTCGTCTAAGAAATATACCCATTTCTGACATTTTCAGATGCATCAATTTGTTTTAATTTACAATGAAAGTAAATAATAATTATTATTATTATTATATTTTAGATAATTTGGAGTGGAAGGCTGATTTGTGAGAAATGCCTAGCTGGTTATCACCCATGTTAACTCATTCGATTCCCGGTTCAGGTATTTTTCACATAGTTGGTATAAAAATCAGACTTCCACTCCAAATTATCTAAAAATGATTTAAGGTTGGTGAATAAAGAATTTCTAAATAATAATTCTTCTTCAGTAAAAGTCATAAATCACTGATATACTTCCGCCAAAAGTAAATTAAAGTTATATTATATTAGCCACTAAAATGTATACAGAAATAGATTATTTAACATATCTGTCTATTTTTAGCTATAATTTTACATGACTTAAAATAAATATTTCCAGTAGTTTTTCTGTTAAAATTTTTAACAGTGTACATATCAAGATATATTGGTGATAAAATTTGCTTTTTACAAACATCCGATACAAACAACTGAGAAAAGAGTTTTCATCATAATTAGTATGTTATTCAGATTATCTTGAAATTGTGTTTTCAATATTGATCATTCTTTTAATGAAAACTAACGCATTGTTAATATTAATATGCTAATTAAATAAACACATAATCTTTCTAAAGAAATAAATTATCTGTTCAGTCTTTATGTTAGTGTTATTTAAAATAAGTAAATAAATAAAATCAGGGCAAAATTAAATACTTCTGCCATGCGAGTGGAAGGCCTACCAAATATTACCCATATAAATTTAAAACTAATAAAATATTTTAATTCAAAATTTTTTAATTCAAAATTTTTTATTAAAAAAAATTATATTTCTGAATATTTCTGTGTATCTCACATTCGGCACTGGTATGAAATAGGATTTGAAGTGACTCAAGAATGTAGTTCTAACACTAACCATAAACATATTTTTGACTCTTTGGTTTTTTACTTTTGATTTAAATTTTAATATTGTTTTAAAAATAGATGCATCGCTAATAATAATAAATTGCCAAAAAGAAAAAAAAAAAAAAAAAAAAAAAAAAGAGAGAAATTTGGTAGTTTATTCATATCTACATTAAATTTTGTATTTTATATTAAAAAATAATTGTTGTTTGTAGACCGAAATACATTATTATTATTGTTATTATTGTTATTACTATTATTATTATTTTATTAATGTTCAGAAAAAAAAACCCTTATTTTTTTAAGTAATATATATATATATATTTTTTTTTTTTAAGAATTTTCATCTATTTATTTACTTATTTTCTTGGACATTTTAATATATTAAATTATAGAACATTCTAAATCTCTAATATAAATTTTGCATAAAGACAGAAATGTCAATTTTTTATTAAAATCGGTTTCTAGACCAAATTATACGAAGAATAATTGAAACAATATCTGTGAAATTCCCAAAACAAGAACAACAATAAAATTACTAGAAATCTATAGGATTAAGTCAATATTTCTAAGTTTTTAAAGAATGTCAAAAAGAGCCTTTTCTACCTACATTGTGGACTATATTTAGCATGAATTTTCTGAGATTTTTTTAAACGTTCCTTAAACGTGTAGCACCAAATTTTGTAAATTATATATGTATGTAAAAAAATAGCTATCAATTTTTTTTTTTTTTTTTTTTTTTTTTTCAACAAGATAAGATCTTTGCATCTTAAAAATATATTAGGCATTCTTTTTAGTCTCCCTCACCCTCTCTCTCCTAAGTTGTATTTTGCTTGAGCATTCTACTTTTAAGATTCTGGAATTATTTTATTAAAGCTATATGTTTTAATACGTATCACACACAAACAATATTGATTTTTAATGATTTTTTTTTTTTTTTTTTTTTTTTTTTTTTTTATTAAAAAAAAAAAAAAAAAAAAAAAAAATTAAACTTTAACAGGTTAAATAATATCAAAGTTTTGTGTTTACACATTATAGTTTATATTTAGCTTTGTTTTGTTTTATTGATTTATTTATTGCATTCCATGTTGCTTAAAAGCTATCTTTCAAAAAAAAAATATATATATAGATATATAATAAAAAAAGTGTTGGCAAAGGATATTAATCTATTTATTATATTTACAATATTTAATAAAATAGTACAATTTTAGTTAGAAGTTATGAAGTAATCGATTAAAGTTAGCAGTTTATTGTAGATACTCTAAAACATTCATTCTAATTATAATAATAATTTAAAAATATATTTACCCCTTGAACTGCAGTTTATTTTCAGTCAGTACTGCTCATGCAGACAATTTAATTTTCTTAGTTTTAAGAGGAGGAATTGATATAGAAACTTACGGTTTCGTTGCTCAAATAATTTGTTATTATTAAAAATAATATTTGTTTTACACATTTATATGAATGTTTATCTATATCATTATATAAAGCGCAAAAAATTGTTTGTTTGTGGAGGGTAATCTCTGAAACTACTGAACCGATTTAAAAACTTCTTTCACTGACCGAAAGCTACAGTATGCCATATTGTTATAGGCTATATTTAATTTTGATAAAATAAATTTTAGATTAAAATCTGAGCATTTTAATTAAAATCCCCATAGAAGCCGTAATAGAAATGGAAATAATGAAATATTAAAAAAATTAGCTGCTGCCAACATAAAAGAAACATTTACATATTCATTTCGTTTTTAAAATATCTTGACGTGAAAAGAAAAGAAATATATTTGCACGTGCATTAAATTGAAATTCATATAAAGCTTTTTTAATTGTTAAACTTACACGTTAAATCTGACGTCATTATAGAATTAAAAGTGTTTATTTTTCTAATAATTTAATTTGATATGATATGATATAATATCTAAGCATCAATGTTTAAACCACGGAGTCTTTATTACTCCGTGGTTTAAACTGATGTGTGTAAACGAAATTGGAATTTAAAAATAAATAAATAAATAAAATAAAATAAAATAAGAAATTCTATTTTATAATATTATTTATTTTAATTTATAATTGTTGCCAAAAAGATTTACGAATTAATTTATTTTTAGACATATAATAAAATATATTTTCACGCGAACAATAATATAAAAAGTGAACTGGATTTTTTGTAAAAAAATAATAAAGATCGAGGAAAATTATTTCCCCATTTTAATCCCCATATTTGGATATAGATATGTATTAGTTATCATGTGCATCCGTTAGATTAAATTGTTTTGTTGTAAAATTGATAAAATTGGAATTTTAAGTTTCAAAACTCTAGAAAAAAAATGGCAAATTTCCATATTCGATTGAAAACATAAATATTTCATTTCAAAGGATGATATTTACACAATAAACATCCAACTAATAAACTAATTAAAAGGGAAAGGATAAATATTCTATCATAATTTGAAGTCAAATTTGTTTTCAAATGTCTAAATAAAGTATCTGATATAATATACTAATATGTTGCAGCGGAATAGATTTGATATCCGTCATCCTTGGCAGAAAAAAAAAAAATATCGCCAAATTATCTGGCGAATATAATTTAATTCCTTTCAAAAATCATGGTTATTTAAAAAACTTACATTAAGAGTGTAACGAATAATATGAAACAATATTTCGTACAATACATATTACGAAAATATACATCTGGCATGTATATTTTCGTATTACGTTTTTGATCGCCAAATACAAAAAACGCCAAGGGTGACAGTTTTGAAATTTAAAATTAAAATTTTGTCTATTTGACAGCAAAATAACTCAATCTAACGCATGCATACAATAACTAATACATATCTATACCCAAATATGAGGATTAAAATCGGGAAATAATTCTTCTAGAATTTTAATTAAAAAAAAAAAAAAAAAAAAAAATTCCAATGAGCGATTAACATGGAAAATCTTTTTTTTTGCATCCACGGGCGGTCAGTGATGTCATACTTCGCTTGCGTATTGAGATGTTTAAATTTATTTGGCGACTATTTTGAGCAACTAACAGTTATGGTGAGTAGCTCAATATACATAGCGCATACAGCCATTACTGAAATGTAAATAGCATTTAATTATTTGAGTTACATTATGTTGTCTGGAAACCTATTTAATATACCTATGCTCTATAGCTATACTAATATAAAAAAAAGAAAGGTTTATATGCATATGTAGAGAACGATCGCAAGAACTAAAAAGCCGATTGCTTTTTTTTTTTTTTTTTTTTTTTTTTCTTTCAATAATCAAAAGTTACACTGTCTCTCTCTAAGTGCTAGAAGCTATAATAAATTTTGGTAAAATAAATTTTTAATTAAAATTTTCAATATTTTAATTGAAAACAAAGCATAGATTTGATATCTATCGTCATTGGCGATTTTTGTATTTGGCGATCGAAAACGTAATACGAAAATCTGTATATTATCGTAGTAAATACGAGATGTATGTGTTTACTTCAATTACCCTACTACCGTAGGTAGTGGAAGTATTGTATAGGTTTTGGCAATTGGTCAGTGTGTGTGTATATGTGCACGTGTGTGTGTAATCTTCTGGCTGTCATATCTCCAAAACTAATAAAAATAGAACTACTAAACTTCACAAGTGATTAAGGTCTGGTGTACAGATAAATTTTCCAAATTTTCGTGAAAATTGAAAAACCGGAATTGGGTCATCGAAAACCAGAAATGGGACCCTAAGCCCATATTCAAAAACACCTCTAATGATTTTCTTCAAAGTTGCTATATAAATAATATATTAGATGCCCTTTCGATTGAAAAGTTGCTTAGTTCAGGAAAATTGATAGGCGTCCTCTATAAACAGCTCAATTTCAGACTTCGCAAGTGCGTTCCTTTAAAAACGCCTGTACGGATTTTTTTCAAACTCGCCATGTTAACTTCCTATTAAATATCCTTTTGTATGTAATTATTGTTTTTTGGTCAATAATTGAGTATGTTAAGTTTTGGTAAAAGTTGGTATCTCAAAAACGGCTCTAACGTATTCTTGAAAATTTTTTCTTTAATCCAATTTAGATAACCTTTCTCAAGCATTACGTGCTTATTACAGGAATATTAACGGTCATCCTGATTAGGTAGTTCAGTTTTAGATCTCGGAAATTCGTGTTTAAAAAAATAACTATCTATTTTTTCCCCTTATTTTTTAACTCGCTATGCAAACTCTGTTGTATGTGTCTTTATACGTGTATCAAGTTTCTCTTACTCGAAAATCTCAAAAAATGCAAGTAATATCTCCAAAAAATTGTATATATTACGTGTAACAGTGGGTAATGGAAGTCGTGTGGTTGTTTCACACCAGATTCTGTAATAGTATATATTGTACGAATATTGTTTCATATTATTGATTTCTCCTTTAATATACATTATTAAAATAATAATCAATTATGGAAAAAAATTAAATATATTTGCGAAATGAAAAAATAAATAATAATTAAAGCTATTATGACGTCAATTTTATCAAAAACATTTCCATGTCATAGGTTTATTTTTCAATATTTTTTATTCATGAGTAAATAAATGTTTCTTTTTATGAAATAAATAAATAAATAAATAAATAGCATTAAGTAAAAATTGCCAACATTTAACAACTAATTAAAAAAAATAATTGTAAAATTATATTTTGACTTTCCAGTTAATAATATTGCCTGACTATAACATATAAACTGATATATTTCTTGATTTTTTACATATCAATCCATCTTTAACTAAAATTTGTTCATCAGTGCGAAGCCGGACGGGTCAGCTAGTTGTCATATATACATATAAGAACATAATTAGTGTCGGGAAATTCATGACGAGCTGGACTCGTCATTTCAGTTCAAGGGGTTAATTTACAATAAATAAATAAAATATTGATGGCTAGAATAATAAATTTTACATGGACAGATTCCAAACCTCTTTGAAATAATTTTAACTTTATTTTCATAAATAAATTTTCATCAAATTAACAGCGAAATCTGTAAGATTTTTTTTAAAGGCACCCCTCATAAAGAGACCCCCCCTCATAATTAAATTCCCCCTTTATATGGAATTATCCTCAATGCAAGGTCTCTAGTATAGGTAATCGGCTTTAATCCACGTTACAATCTTAAGTGATAAGATGGCAAATATTTGTGATGCTTACGCACTCTTAAAATCATTGTATTAAAATGCAATGACAAACTAAAATGATATACTACTTAAATAATAAGAAATAATAATAATAATAATAATAACAAAAATAATTTTAATATCGTACAATTTACTTGTAGGCATTACTAATAATACTGAAAAAATGCTGATGATTAGAAATCGCGCTTGGGAAAATTAATGGAAAATTAATATTCTTTAGAAAATTCCGACTAGAAGTTTCATCAATAAAAAATCAAATTTGACTTGTAAAAAAAAAAAAAAATAAATAAAAAATAAAAACTCAATTTATTATTTTTTCTTACCTGCTTAACAAAAATTCCCTTTTATCAAGATCTTTGATAATTTTAGCACATTTCAAATGAATTTATTACATCTGTTTGCATAAGTTTTTTTTATTTATTTTTATGATTATTTTTCAATTCTTCAACAGATAAATACTGCTTAAAATTGTATGTTTCATTTTCGATTAAAAATATCATTAATATTACTTGTAAATTTCTTACAGATTCATAAAATTATGCTTATATATTAATGCCTATTAAAAATCACAATACTCAGTCCGTTTTTTTTTTTTTTTTCCCAAACAAATAATTTTGTCAATAAATTATTTTCAGAAATAATGAAGTTTAATCAAGCCACATAAAAAACTTAGTCATTTTTTTTTTTATTTTGTTAAAGTAGCTTTTCACCCTTTTTTTTTTTTTTTTCTTCTCTTACCATGAAGTACATCTTATGACAATGCTGTTTTTAAAAAATAAGCAAAAACTTCTACTAATACATAACTAAATGTTCCGTTTTAATAAAATATGAGCTACATACTATTTTAAGTCTTGTTATTTGCGTTTATGCATTTTTTAATATGCCAAGCAAAGATTTCAAATATGTGCGTAAGAGCATTTGTTATAAAATTGTTTGCAATCCAAAAGTACTTTATATAAAAGTAAGAATTGTTTATTTATTTTTTTCTTTCAAAAACAATTTTTGATTCATTTTGCGCCCTTGTTACCAATTATAGTTTCATTTGTGAAAATTTAAGTACCTTATTATTAAGCTTATTCTTTTGGAGAACCTTTTAAATTAAAATTAATAATAATTCATTATCATGTGAATAATTAAAAAACATTAAAATAAATTACTAAGAGTTATTTAAAAAAATATAAAATTAAAACACATAAAAATTTTTGTGAATTCCTTTGTTACAAAAGAAATTAAAAAAAAAAAAAAAAAAAAAAAAAAAAAAATGAAAGAAAGAAAGAAAAAGAAAAAGAAAAAAGGAGAGATTGTGTTGAAAATATTTACTGTTGGTACTAAAGTACTTGTAAAAAAAATGAGATAAAAAGCTTATAGATCTTTTAAAAAAAAAATTTTTTTTCTTTTAAATGTTTTTTTTTTTTTTTTTTTCTCTTTCAAAAATGAGGGTTTTTTTTTTTTTTTTTTTTCTTGTCTTGAAAAGTTCATTTTCCTACTTAAATTTAGACTAAAGCTTGTCAATATTACAGGGAGACTCATTGTTCAGAGTTTAAAATATAATTTTAAGTTTGTAAAAAACTGAAATTCTAATGCATTTTCACAAATCAAACCTAAAAAATATTTTTTATAAATTAATCTGTCAATTGACTCACCCACACACACAAATATATATATATATATTGAAAACCTTTTCAAACATTGAATAGATGAAAACAAGAAACATTGAAAAAGATAAAACAGAAAAATTCAAAAAGAGATTGCGACTATCAAACATCCATAAATGGGAACATGCAAATTCATTACGTTTTCAAGGGAGCAGAATGAATGTTGCATGTAAAGTAGGTGTTATTTCTGTCTTGTTGTATGCAAATTGCTAAATATTTACAACAAGCTACCCCCAATAACACCACCAAAAAAGAGAAAATTAAAACTGAAAAGTTATGAAAACCTTATTAAAATCAAACATTTTGATTCATGCAGCAATATACAATATTATTAATGGAAATACTAATAAAAATAGTTAAATGAAATACTAGTAATAATTAATAAAACTAAAGTATAACATACATTACACCTGAAAAACTTGTATAAGAAACTTGCACTCAAGCACGTAAAACTAGAATACGAGACCTACATGTGGCTGTATACAGGTTCCAGTTAATTTTGGAATCGTATTAAATAACTGAACGATTAATTTATTTTTGAATTTGTATTAATCAACTGAACGATAAAGTTGAGTGAACTGTTTGATTTTAATAATTAACCTAAAAGTGATAATTTAAAATTAAATTTTGATTAAAATTGAGATTTATATATTTATATATATATATTTGAATAATAATAAATTCAAAATGTGTGTGGGGGGGGGGGGAGGGATAAAAATTAACAGATCTTGAAGATTTTTAAATTTTTCAAAATTTTTCAATTGTTGAATTATAACATATATTTTAATTTAATTGTTTTTAAGGAAATTCGATTATGTTTAACATTGTTATATCTGAATGCACATGCTGCGAAATTTCCTAATTTTAAGACGGTAATTTTCGAAAAAAAGAGTTTTACAATATTAACTGAAATAAGCCACACAATCCTAAAACTTTTTTTTTTTTTTTCTTTTTAATTCAGAAAGATTGAAGTGATCTTCAACATTAACTTTTAAAATAGGAAAACATAGTAATGTTTCCGGTGGTTTATTTTGTTCAAAAAATTTTTCTAAATTTTTACAAACTAAATTTCTAAAGTTTTCACAAAATCATGAATGCTACATGTAGATTATTTTTATGAGTTGCTTAATAGAATTCACACTTCAGTAAACATTTATTTATTTTACTTTTGCTCGTATGGAAATATTATTGAAAATTTCATTGAATAAACTTAGCCTGCATGAAACTTCTATTGTTGTTATCTGTACAGGCAAATTTCTACTGATATCGTAACTCACTTTACAAAATTAGTTTTAAGTTAAAATATATTTTAACTAACTTCAAATTAATGCTCCAAATTTTTTTTGTTAATGCATCACTCAAATATTGTTTTACTTATAGTATGTATGGTGATAACCCATTAAAAATGTATTTTAACGTTTTTTTTTTTTTTTTTTTTTTTTTTATAAAATCTGTTATACAATATTCGTAACTTTAATAATTAGTAAAAGGTTTTTTTTTTCTTGCATGATGGTTTCTTTATTCAATTTATAATTACTTGAAGCATATTTATGTCCTATTAATTAATCTAATAATTTATATGTACTATATATTCTTAAAGCTGTAAACTTATTTAAAATTTAGAAGAAATAAAGCGTTATTCATAGTTATTCACCGAAACACAACACAAAAATTAAAGTTTATTCAATAATTGTTTCAAGTGCTGATACTTCAAAAAATTAATAACAATACCTATGGTTTTTGTATGTTCTGTTGCCTAGGTAAGATATAAAATATTCACCTCTGATTTTTTGAGTCAAAGGACTCTTGCGGAAAAATTCTGGTTTTTTTTTTTTTTTTTTTTTTTTTCCTTTACTTTAGGTAAACGTTCTTCGAAATTTTAAAATACAATATCAAAAATTGAGGAATTTTTTTAGTTTTTTAAAGAAATTTTTTGTATTTTGCCGCAGAAGTTAAGCCTTTTTTTTTTTAAACAGTTCTTTTTTTCTTTCTTTCTTTCTTTTCATCCTTTTGTGGGTATATGCGTGCATTTATTATTTTTCAAAATCACTTTGGACTGGTGCCTTTAGATTTTTAATTTTTTTTTTTTTTTTTTTTTTTTAAATCCTATATTTCATTTAAAAAAAGAAAAAAAAAGTTAGAACGAATATATTTTTTACAATCTTACATCACCCCAAAGAAATCGAAACATCTTAAATAGCAGTTAATGGACGTTAATTGTATTTTATTTAAAAAATTAAAGTTTTTTTTTTTTTTTTTTTTTTTTTTACTATTATAGGAAACGAATTTAGAAAATAGTTCGTAAGGTTATTTCCCCAAAATCCTGGAAGACAAACATATTCTCTGGACATTATTGATTATCAGTTTAATAATGTTATAAGAATGGTATTTTAATGGTAGATTTTTAGTAATGCTCCAAATAATAAATCTGATATAATAAGTTAAACAAAAGCAAAATAATAATAATAATAATGACAACAACAACAATAATAATAAAATTAAATGAAATTAAAATTAAAAACACCATAATTGTATAGAAGATGCACTGCGTTTCTTTCAAGCGTAAAAAAAAAGAAGAAAAAAAATCCTGCTACATATGCGGAAGTAAAATTGAGCGTTACCTTTTTTACTTTAGGTAATTTTCTCGTCTCTTAAAGCTTTAGTAATACTTTCTTTTACTTGAATGCATAGTTGGTGTAGCATTATATCTGAATACACATTACATCCAACTTCATTCTCTCTCACTCTCTTTGTATCTCATTTATCATATTACGTAATTTGTGTTTGTAACCTTTATGGTTTTAACCTTTCAGAAATTTTTTGAGAAATACCTCAAAATTATTTCAAACTTAAAAAACTTATTTATCTTATAAAAATCCATTTGAATGTGATTTTAAATTTACTTTTCCAAAAGTTTCTCTGTAAAATAATTAAATGTTAAGAGTTGCAATTACGGTTAGCTTATTTAAATGACTTAGTTCTCAAATTCAAAAGATAAATGCATTTCGAAATTTACATTTAAAAAAATAATAATTTCAGTAATAGTTATGAATGAAACATTTCTTTTTGCGATTACTTTCTATGTTTTAATGCTACCACATCAGATGAAAATTTCCTTGTTAAATAATAAAAAGGCCTGAATAAAGCTTGATCGTATATGAAAAAACAAACCACGGGCTAAGAGCACTATAGCTATATTGGAAGTAGGGTTCGACTGAGTTTCAGAGATCATGAGAACATACGAGCCCATGTTGCGAATATTATTTAATAATAATAATAATAATAATAATAATAATAATAATGAATGTTTTTTGGTATATAATGTTTTTGGTACCTAATTTTTAAATATGATTTTGAATGTAAAGTTATGTCCGAGTTACTACGCTTAATTACTTCTTTAAAAATTTTTAAATAAAATAAAATAAAAATGTCAAGTTGTTTCCCAAATACCTATTATTAATTACATGCATCATGGTCTTACTAAAGTCATTGTTGCCAACTTGTAGAGATTTCTATATGCAATATACATCACTAATTTTTAATTCTATGTTTGTCTAATTGTCTATCATATATATATATATATATATATATATATATATATATATCAAACATCATCCTTCAAAATTAGTGTTAATTTTAAATAAAAATGACCCTACAAATTGACAACACTGATTTTGAACACGCGTGTTGGAATAAGAATGTATATATATTTCTTTAAGTTTATCACAAAAATGATCTTTTAAAAATATTAACCCCTGCCCTGAAACCTATAAAATATTTTTCATGGACCCAAACACGCAAAAGAGGTTTTTGACTACCTGTTTATACTCAAAATCAGAAG